>OY986042.1:101849873-102516937 GCA_963920215.1 Nineta flava
AGTTCAGAAAATTGGCCAACTTATTTTACAGACTTTTGGGACGTTTTATCCTAATGTTTAACCACATGTAGGTACCTCGAAATTAAAATATTATCTGTAAGCTATCTGTCCACCTGTAAAACAGTACGAGATTATTGTAAATTAGGTGTGAGAAAAAATTACCAGATTTTTAAGATGTCCACTCCACTACTGTGAAATCACAACCAACGTATTAAAAATATTTCTCGTTTGGTAGGTCTCTGCTCCAACGGACAGAGAATTGCTGGTGTAATACTGTGTACGTGAATCTGTTTAATCTACATTTGGTGTCAATAATTATTCGTAGTTTGTCATTTTTTTTGATATGGAGTGTTTTTTTGCAAACATTATATATTTTCAACAGATGTTGAAGATATTATTATCATGACTGTGTTTGTGCACAATTTTTGTGTTTTGAGTGTGTATGCAACGTTTAAAGAGTTTCTCCTCCACACGGTCCTAATTAATGTGTACCCTCTAATAAAAATGTTTTAAATCAATACCAACAAATATTTTCCCATGACCACATTTTAATGAAACACAATGTATATATATTATATCTATCTATCGTAGAACAATAATCGTATTTTCCTAAATGTATTTTATTTCTTTATTTTTGGATTGTGTATTGAAATTATTCTTCTTCTTGGCGAAAATTCGACTTTTTATATACACTCCAGTTCAAAAAATAAAATGAACGGACCTGAAATGTTAATTTTCTTACATTTCATAAAACTCCTCACTTTTGTAACTCTCTGTATAATGTATAATTTTATTTATTTATGAACAAAGATAAGTAGTATATTTTTTAAGTGTGTAAAAAAGAAATGGAAGTATAAATTGAATTTATATTTTTTATTTGTATATACGGTGTCAGTGACAGAGTGAGAATATATAAAATATATGTAATGTTACTACATTTTAAGTGTTATATCGTACTTTTACCTATAAAAATTAAATAAAATGTTGAATCTGTAAAAAAACATTTACTACAAGAATTATCAAAATTGTGAAAGACTGATTCGGCTCAGGTCTGTTCATTTTTTTTGAACGAGAGTGTACATGTCAATTAATTTTCTTTATTTGTGGTTTTATCAATGTGATTTCCAGTATGTGAAATATTTCTGTCTCTTTTGATTGTAGCATCGTAGATTAAGTTATAGTCGACACGCGGTGAATGACAAAGATTTGACGACCCAATTAAATTATCGTATGCATATGAATATTCGTCGTATGGTCGGTGAACGTAAGCATCACCACAAACGGAGTAAAAAGTTAAATAAGGTATGTAGGATAGAAATTTCTAAAAGCTTTTTTTTTTGTTATTTAATTTTATTATAGTACTATAAGCCATAAAAGTAGCGCCCACATCTGTCCCAAATTTTTTTTGTCGATTTGTATCTTTTTCATTCAGTTTATGGGAAAATGTTTCGAATAAAAGTTGTTACGCTATTTATGAAGAGCTACTGTTATTCAAAGAATTTTTTCGAAAACCGTATGAAGAAGGAACAATTCTATTATAAATTTTTTTTTAAATGAGCACTATTATTTTGCCATATGTACATACTTTGAATATTGTATTGTGGTATGTACCGTGGACCACAAAAGTAGCGTTCTTTTTTGTCAAAATTTTATAGTTCATTAGTGCCTTATTCATTCGGTTTTTAGGAAAATGTTTCGAATAAAAGTCATATTTTTATAATTGTTAATTTTATAAACTAGCGTCTATTTATTCATTGTTAGTATAGTTGCCTTTCGGATTTATTATACCAAAGGAAATGACTAGCGTTTACTTAATTTGACATTTAAGAATATGTCTGAACAATGATAACATTCTTTGACATCAAATGCTGGATATGAAAAATCATATACGTCTAGATTGTGAATCCAACCCACAATCTAGAATGCCAGATCAATGCACCGCCTCTGAACTATCTGAGATGTTATGGTAGTGAAATGCATATAACTAATCACTATCTTTTGATGTCAATATTTATAATGATCAACTTTTTCCAATATTTTTTTACAATAACCAAATTAAAGAAAAGCTATTTAAATAAGTTCTTCATAATTATCCGGCTCGAAGGACCAATTATTATTGGTTAAAATATATTAATATATAAAACTTGATGTGTGACAATATTTTAAACTCTTCAAATGTGTTCTTACATGAATGAAAACTGTTCCATACCCTTTTCTAACGCATTGTACATATAACCACAAAAGAGTAGCGCTCATTTTTCAATGTTTTATAATTGATTTGTGCCTTATTCATTCGATTTCTAAAAAAATTATTCGGCTAAAAGTTGGTCAATATAAATATACCAACAAGTTTTATTCGAAGCATTTTCCCAAAAAACGAATGAATAAGGTAAATATCAATTGAAAAATTTAATAAAAAAAATGAGCGATACTTTTAGGACCCATAGTACAATATGCATCAAAAGATGATGCTAGTTTATACAATTTTATAATTAATTTGTGCCTTATTCATGCGGTTTTCGAAAAAAATTTTCGAATAAAGATGTTACAATATTTATAATGAATAATTTTTAGCCGAAGCATCATTTTTTCGAAAACAAAATCAATAAGGCAGAAATCAAAACTAACATCAACTTTTGACGCTCATTGTACTTGATATTGATAAAGTATATAACACATTCTATAAATTCTCAACATAATAATATAGTATAGGTATAACATTTTTTATCGATTTTATTAGGCTTCTTAAAACTGACAATCAATGATGGTTTAGGAAACCTTTTTATAATACAATTTTTTTATTCAATCAGTACGCTTAAAAGCTCACACATATTATAATATTGAATAAAATATTTTGTTAAAAATAAAGAAAAGCTATTTTTTTTATATAACGTAACATATTTATTTATTGAACTTGAAATGTATATTTTCAGGATGGAAAACAAAACCATGTTAGTTTTCCAGAATTCCAACAGAATGGCTCGGCTAAACAATTTTCACATGGTATGTATAGGCGTTAAATATTTTAGTTAATTTTTTTTATTTAGCCCCCGTACCATAGGTATTGTAGAATGACCCTTAAATTAGCGAGAAGTACGATTCGATCAACATACTTCAATCGAAATTGCATGAAAAAAAAATACATGGTTAAAGAACTCTAGTTGTTTGAATGCGTCTAATAATAAATATATCTTAGAGCACGTCTAGGAGGAATCGACGCGGCATGAGTGTCGAAAACTATTCCGACAATAGAAATACAGTTTTCCATGGAGCATTATGGTCCAAATTTTTCTAAACTAATTATTTTTTTACCAACCCGAATGGAATCAACTGAAAAACAAAACTTCAGAACAGTGGCGTAGCGTAGGGGAGGCGGCACCTTTAGGGGGCGGCAAAATTTCACAATAAATAATAATAATATCTTATAAATATTTGAACCATTTCATATTTTGAATTTTTGAAGTAGACGAATAAAATTTTAGTTAAAGACAGAAGTTTTGTTTTTAATTCTGACAAGTATATTATTTTTCAATAAAAATATAAATATTTAACAGTATCGTTCTAGTTCTAATTGGAAGTCGATTTGCGTTTTATATTCAATTCGCTAATAACTTAATCTTGTTGATCGTCAAGGTATAATCATAAGTGTTCTATACCTGTTATATCAATGTAAGTGGGTACACTCATTTTTTTATTTGTAACTTGTACAATACACATTAATGATGACTGTTCTTGCCGAAAAGTTCTTTAGAATTACTGTATATTATAGTCTTTTAAATTGAAATATCTAAATAAGAGGGCGGCAAAATTTTCTTCTGTCCCGGGTGGCTGACACTCACGCTACGCCCCTGAAATTCGTTAAGTTGACGCAGCTCCTGTGTAACCTTTTTTTTTTTAAATCTTATACTTACAAAATTTTAAGGGCAAGATATTGAGTATTTGAACAATTTAAATGAACATGCGTTCTATTCTGTTGATTGCCTGCTTATGTCAATGCGATCGATATTGACCTTACTTAGCGTGATACAGACATATATAAGTATTACATGTATGGTTACAGACAAGCATCTAGCGCCATTGATGACTGTTACTATTCGTTATATATGTTACGTACCAAGCCCGATATTGTACCGATCGAGATTTGCACAGACAATTTTGTACCAAACGTCCGCTCTGTACAGGAAATATTTTTCAATAAAACCGAAAGAGTGTTTCAAAATGTGAAAATACGTTAAGCGCATGATAAAATATGCATAAAATTTAACATTTCGAAACACTATTTCGGTTTTATTTAAAAAAAAAGAACTGTACAGATCGGACTTGGTACAAAATTGTCTGTACAACCCCGATCTGTACAATATCGGGCTTGGTACGTAACATATACATGAGATAATCTCATTTATTTAATACGATTTTGTACCGACAAAGATAACTCTCTAGCTCCATTATCTTTGACTGCGAACCTCTGGGTTACAGCAGATACTGCATATTCGATGCATCTCACCCCGAATATATGAGCCTTCAGGAAGACCTGATAAGCAAGCTCCTGACTATTGCCAACATATGGGAGAAGCGAATCTCGTTGAACTGAAGTATAAGTACAATGGACCATAAGGTGCAATACTTTTTAGACTCCAATACATATCTATCTATCTATCTATGGACATCAAAAGTTTTTAAAATTTTATAATTGATTTGTGCCTTATTGATTCGGTTTTCGAAAAAAATGCTTCGGATAAAAGTTATACATTAGAAATATTGTAACAACTTTTATTCGAATTTCTTTTTTTCGAAAACCAAATTAATAAGGCACAAATCTACTATAAAATTTTCAAAAATAACATCAACTTTTGACGTCGTTTGTACATGAAACTGTCCAGTGTAAAACAACTATTAGACTATGGAATTCGAAAAAAATGTAGAAACTACATAGAAACAACATTTTATTTTCTTTATAAATTTAAATAATTTTCACATAAATTTATCTGATGCACCCATATTTTTTTGTTAGATTACATAAATGAGGTATTGCATGAAAATGAGGATGGTGAAACACATGCCATGAAAGAAGATTGGGATAGTCCAATCACATTTACAGCAAAATCATCACGTAAGTTTAAATATATATCTTTAGTTTGAGTTTGTTTTTTATTTTTTTTAAATTACTATATAACTTATCGTTTATTCGATCGATATCTCTGTAATATTTTTGTTTTTATTGGTATTATTTTATTTTTTTTTATATTTTTTTTAACTAAATGTCTTATTGCACAAAAATTGCATTTCGAAAATGTGAATATTATTATGATTTTTTTTCAGAGTACTTAAAAACTATATGTTTCAGATTTTTCAAAATTTTCTAAGAAAAAAAATACTTTAAAAAAATTTCTTCTTTTTTTTTTTGTTTTTTTGTAAATTTTTTATTCAGTCTGTGATGAATTTGAAAGCATTTCACTATATTTTTCTATTTTTTTGCACTCTTTATAAATATTTGTAGAGAGGTTGTTTCTCTGTTGTATTGGTTTTTAGTTTTATTTCAAATTATCCAACTGAATAAATAATTTCCATTTTTCCTATATATATATATGATATTTTTAAATACTTTTTCTATTGTACTATTCCATTTATAAGTAACTGAAACGTTTAAAAATATGATGTTTATTGCAACAGCTACGAATTCATCTAAACTCTAGATGTGACATGGATCCATCAAGAATCCATGAAGGTATCGTGTGTACTAATAATAGAAATTCTAAATTAAGACCGTTTTTTTTTGTGCGGTGTATTTTAAACAGGTCAACTTGGGCTGTTTTGAAAATATATAACGAAAAATAATTTAATATACATGTCCCAAACGCCCAGGATGAGTTATGGTTTCTCTTAAGCTGTAAACAAATGGTATATTCTAAAGGTTCGTTTAAACTACGACACTAAATACCGTACACTCAGTGTATACACCGAGTGTCTATGTGTGCACACGGGTGTCTCTAGTTGTGATATTTATTGCGACACTATAATTAGTGCCGAATCAGCGGCTGTGTAAACACCTTATATCCAAGTGTCTAATTGTCTCTCAGGTTTTCAAACGGTTCGACATTTTTTCATACACTCCATACATTCCATATACATATTATACAGTCATAAATATAGCGTTTACGTTGTTGTTTAATTTCAATATAAGAAGCAATAAGCTCTGTTGTGTGTGGACAGCTCGAACATTAGTTCTATACATTTGTTTACATTTGTGTCTGGATAGTGTCTAGACACCAAAAATCTGTTTAAGTGTGAACAGTAAAGAAATTTATGTCTGAAATTTGTGTCGCAACTTATTTCGTAGTCTGAACGAAGCATTACTCTTTCCGATTCAAGTCGTTCTGTGCGTTATTAAGGGTTCATGCCATTCTTGGGAGCGAAGTCAAAGCATTAACCCTAATTTCTTTGCTATATCCATATGTATGTAAAACCCGTTTCACTCGCAGACTATTTAGTTATACAGTCAAACCTGGAAGAGCGAAAGTTAAAGGGACCGGAATCTTTCTGAACCGCTCCTAGTTGCAGGAGTGGTTTTTCTCACCGACAGAGGTATGCGAAATACAGGAAACAGTAACAAATAATAGATAATAAATACGCTCGAAGCTCGCTTATTGAGGAATAGGGCAAGTGGCTCATAGAGGTATAGGGCAAGTGGCAGTCTCAATTATAGAGGTCTTGACGTGAAAAACAACTCTCTCATATAGAGGTTTCTGTTTCTCACTTGTAGATGTTTACCAAGGTTAAACCGACGGAGCCTGGTAATTACTCTCATTTGTAGAGTTTTCTCGCTTACCCAGTTCTCAGTGTAAGGTATCATTGAATAGGTCTTTCAACAATGTCGTGAGTGTATCATGATCACACAGAGTTCCGTTTACCAAATATTAAACTTTAAAGTGATGTAATACCTGTCCCCCCCCCCCTTCCAATACCGATGTTTTTTAATATATGAAAAACTTTACAGTAGTATTATATATACCGAAATTGCAAGATTAAGTATACTTTACTAGTTTACGAGTAATATTCCACCATTTTATGACTCAGGTAGTGTTCAGTAACAATATTCAAATAGTATTAATTGCTAAGCATGAACTTCAACTATGACTGAACCAATATCCATTAAATACGAACCTTCGGGAAGTAGCACATGCAAATTATATCAATTTAATTATTACTTTAAACGTTTCATAATATGATAAATGGAATGACGTACATAATTATTATATGTGTAAATATCGTGTGAAGCTTTTATAATATACTAAATTTGATCGATGTGCCTCATCATGCAATAAAACAAAAATCAATTAATCTGATCACACATTCTATAAACAAAATATTTCACAAATAAATATCAAAAAAAATTATCAAAAAAAATTCCATAAATCCACTAAAATTGACCGTGGACTGGCGCAATTTTTCTCTGGTATTTTTCATGCTTATATATAGAGTAATTTTCAGAACGCATGAGAAAAGTATTTTCTGTATTTTTTTCATTTATTAACAATAATTTCTTATTTATTCTTCCAACAACAACAAAAAAAAAAAACAATCATTTTTTTTATTAAGATAAAATTTGAAACAAATTATCAGAAGAAACAGAAAGAAAAATAATGATAATTCGTTTGAAAAATTTATTCAATTGAATGTGAAGCTAAACATAATTAATTATGTGCTTTGCTTGCTAGATATTAAAATATTTTATTACCCCTTGTCTAAAATATAGCAAGTGACGAGCCCCCTTTAAGTACTGGCACTGAGTGTAGTGGCAGTTTGCTTAGTCAGGGTGCTCTTATTTCCGGAAATGATATACGTCCTACAAGATTCCCAACAGCTGCTGAAATTTGTTTACCATGGCGACGAGATAAATCTAATTACAACGGTAAATAATATAACAAAAAATTATCAAGACGAAAATATATTAATAGAAAATTATTATTATTATTATCAATTAGAGCAAGATTATTTAAAAAGACACAAATTTATTTTTTTGAGAAAAAAACGGCTAGATTAGCTTTTGCTTAGAGTCATCAGATTTTCCATAGAATAATCGTTGCTTCCTCAATTTATTATTTAATTGGCAATTATTTTGAGAATTTGTTATTAAACTTAACCTTAAATCTTACTCTTGTCACGAATGACGTCATTTCTCCAAATTATACAAAAAAACAATATATCGTTTTAATAACAAATACCTCAATAATTCATTAAATTTTTCGTTATTTTTTTCAATTAAAAACATGCAGCATATTATGAAATAGATAAGAATACCCCATTTTTGTTACAATTTAAAAAAAAAAAAAAAAACACACATAACCTCTAATTTTAATTTGCATTTGATGCGTTTTTGCAATCCTGTGTAGAAATATATAATATGCACGTGAATATTTTCAAAATTTCATACATATTTATTTTTAATTTTATCACAATCATCATTCCTTCTCATTGGTATTTGAAAAGCAACGAATTTTAATTGCACGTTTTCTCCAAAATTTTGAATCAATCATGCATGTTGTAATTTTATTGAAAAGTCGCACACGATTATAAAAAAACGATAACTATTCTCAGGTATCCTAAAATAATTCTTTAATTACATATGTATTTCGAAAAATTGCTACATAAATTTCTTATATACAGGCTGACCCAGATGTTAATCCGGAAACAGGCGATTGATCTCCCAAAAATAAGAAGAAAAGTTCATATGAACTTGAATATTTTCAAACTTCGTTTTTGAGATACAGGGGTTGTTAAAGTTACTAGAAAAACCTGGCTGATATCAATTTTAGTAATAAGTAAGTGGCCAAAATCCCTAAATTGCTAGTAAGTATTAATAAATACTCGAATACAGCGTTTCCATTGGCGTATCTCGAAAACGAAACTTGAAAACATCCAACTTCATGTGAACTTTTCTTCATATTTTTGGGAGAACTATAGTCTATTCAATTTACCGGATTAAAATCTGAGACACCCTGTATTTTGCAATAACCCATTATAAAAAACTTAATAGAAATCAAGATTGTTGCAAAAAATTCGAAATTTTTAATTTTAATTTCTAGTAATACAGAAGAATAATTTATTTTTTTTAATTCAGTTTATCATTATGAATCCTGAAGTTAGAGAATATCCTTTTTTAACTCGTGGACCGTTTTTTTATACAAAGATATGTACCAAAACCTTGTATTATAATGATATTTGTGTTGTTTTGTTAAAATTAACTATTTTTCTGCAGTAACGGACGAAGATATTTACGGTGATGGTATCAAACGAATGTCTAAAGAATCTGACGGTAAATATTAGCAATTTTTTTTTCTAGAAACACAACTTAACAACTAGTGCGTACAATTTAATATTTACTTACAAAATATAACAGAAAATTTGAATTGATTAATAATGAAATGATTACACCATAAAAAAATGATTAGTAGTCATCAGCCGAAATAGCTCAGTTGGGAGAGCGTTAGACTGAAGATCTAAAGGTCCCTGGTTCGATCCCTGGTTTCGGCATTTACTTTTTTATTTAATCTATATAAATTAAAGTGCTTATCTACTTTTTTTATTAAATTCTAAACTAACAATATAAATAAAAGTCTAATAATTTTTTTATATTCATAGCATTTCAATTTTTAATTACGACGTTTATATTCAGATTTTTAATACCTGACTATGAAGCGATATATGTTTAGCAGTCTATGTATGTATGTTTGTTAGTATGTTTACCTGTTTCCGTGTGCTCCTAAGACACTTATGCTATTTTGACAAATGAGGTGTCGTTAGCTTCGCTTTAGTGTTGCGCATTCATACAAATTTCTTCAAAATCCGTTAAGTAGTTTTTGCGAGAAAGAGTAACAAACATTCATCCAATCATTCTCACAAACTTTCGTGTTTATAATATTAGTAAGATGGCAACTAGAGAGGCGCTGATGAGGTGCTAGCCTAGGGCGCTGTGGACATTAAATCCGCCTCTGTCAGAGACGTTCAAAGGTACTATGGAATGCTATCAATATTAAAATAAACTGTAGCTGTTATAGAATAATAATAACACATCTTAATATGAGTAAAGGCCATTACACAATGAAAAAAATAAGGAATAAGAATAAGATATAAGATATAGCACAGCGACCAAAACACAATGGGCGATAAGATATAATATTCAACCAATCACAGCGGTTGAATGCCAGCTGCTGGTGTGTGCACAAATGTCAAAAACATAAGTCGGAGAGTCGACTGTGCATAACATTGTGATTGGCTGGGAATAAGAAATAAGGAATAGATATCCAACGCGGAAATTCTGTTGCTATATCTTATTTCTTATTCCTTATTTTTGAATTGTGAATTGATCAACGGTTCTGCCATCTGCTGGATTTCACTATTCCTTATATCTTATTTCTTATATCTTATTCTTATATCTTATTCTTATACCTTATTTTTTTCATTGTGTAATGGGCTTAACCCAAGATGTCCATAGTATTTATTTTAAAAAGTTGTATTGACTTTATAACCATTATAATTATCTCATTCACAGGTGGCGATATAATTCGTGTCACAACACCCACAGCAACAGAGACAATGCTACCATGGAAACGTGACGATGATGGAGAAAGTACAATGGGTGGATTACAACAGAATGAATTTCCAGCATGGGCATCAAATAAAGAATATTTAGCATATAGTTCACCGTCCGCTACCTTTTTGGGTAATTTCTAGAGATAGAGACAGATGATAGAAAAAGACACACATACGATAAACGCGCGCAATATTGTGAAATTGTTGAAATCGCTTCTTAAGTGCTCACTAACAAAAAAAAAAAAAACATGGCTGTGTTGTTGTTGTTCATTAACAAACAAACAATAAAACACATAATAATGTATGTGAATTTATTTTTTAATTAATTTCTTTAACAAACAACTTTTATTTCTGGTAATCGCCTTTTTTGATGTAACTACTAAACCCTTTATTAACTTTTTACTCTTATTGTCCTAGCCAGCATTTTTTGTTACTCATTTTTTCTATTTTTTAAGATGAATTTCTATTGTTTAGAGAGCAGTGTCATTCAATGGTTTTATCTATGCCATAACTGAATTCGATTCGCACACATTTGAGGTTTATTTTCAAATTTGATTCATTTGTCAATTAAATTATTGATAAAAAAATCTTGATGAATATAATTATTAAACTATTTAAACTTATTAATAAAAATCCAAGAACTAAAAAAAAAATAATGGATTTTTTCGCCATAATGGATTTTACGTCATTAATTAGCTATATGATGTGCCTACGTCATTGTTTTAGTTCAACTAACAACTGTGGTATTTACGATTGTTTTTTATGTAGGAAAAATAAAGATATCGACAATGATACTGGTACCTCACTCTTCCATATGTATATATCTAAATTCATTACAAATAGCTAAATAGAATTGTGACACTACTAAAATATATCGTGTAAACTCATATTGTGATCAGATATATTTGGAGTAATGTGTTTTAATTGTTAATTAATGGCCGAATTCTTATTTTGTAAAACTTGGCATGCACTTGCCATAAACGGAGACGCGAATCTAGATAAACAATGGAAATTCATTTTTTTAAACGATTCATGTTTTTCTGTCCTGCACGTTCTTAACTGTTTTCGCATTCCTCATTTATCTTTAAGCTTTAAATGTGGGGAAAATCAAATGTTTGGGGATAATAATTTTACAGAAATATTTATATTAATTCGAATAGCCACTGTAACTATGATAATTATTTACTTAATTAATTACTATTTTTCGATGGGTGTGTTTACCGAACAAGATACGCTTTAAAGCGCGTTGACGCTCATTGAGTTTTTCTGTCCAACAAATGCGCATTGATTTTTTTTTTGTTGCAATGCGCGTTGTCGCCCTCCGCCATTTTTGAGAATAGATTTTTTGAATGTAACATCGGTAAAGTAAAAGGTTTTTAGCCTGAACTATATTACGACATGCATCAAACACTTGATAAAGTGAGGTTATAAATAATGTCTGTCCAGCGGGAAACTCACAGCGCGTCGACGCGCTTTTTTCACTAACCACACTCAATATCTTTGAATTTACTATTGAATAAACTCACGATTGAATGGACAGGCCAACAATGTTTTATAGCTAAATTCTAAAGAAATAACTAAAGTTTTCCTGTTTTACTAATATTTAATTTAGAATAAAAATAGTAGTTTGCTAATTGACAACCTATAGCGGTACAGGTAGTTCCCTCGGGACCAAGTTATATTGAACGGATTCGAATAATTGTTGTTTTTTGTCATCTAAGATCATCTATTAACAAACATATTCGTTAAAAATTATCGCACTTACCAAGCATCGAAATGGGAGAAGTGGAAAGGGAAAAATGATGAATTACCAGTGTTTTTAAAACTATAATATTTATCGCTAAGACTATCATGCAGCATATTTAATGCAAATTGAATTTTGAATAACAGGGTCCGGTCCCATCTAATTCGGTTTATCGAGGCTTTACAGTATGAGTTAATCGAGATTTTACCCGCTTTTCCATACAGTAATTTTTAAGGGGTAAACGTTTAATATATGATCTTAAAAATACAACAACACTTTTTGTGTACAATTGTACCCAATTCCATTTCTATTCCACTGTCACATTGGCCACTAAAGTTGATGTCATTTTTTTAAATTTTATAGTTGATTTGTGCCATATTCATAAAAATTTCGAATAAAAATTTATTACTATATTTCTAACGAACAACGTTTATGCGAAGCATTTTCTCGAAAACCGAATAAAGTACACAGAGGCTGGAACACATTAACAGTGTTTTTTCTACGTCATAGATCATAGATTTAATATATTCAATGATAAATTCAAGATGGCAATCATGGATACTACACAAGGATACCGAACTCCTTGTAAACAAATAATTGGCAAAAAGAAGATGTCAGTAGTGTCGCTTCTCTGCTGGAAACAGTGGTGAGAGTATAAGGCGCGAGTTTTAATTAAAAGACATTACGCATTTATAGTATTTTAAAAATTATTTGCAGCCAAAGTATTTTTTCAATAAAATACTTTTTTTAATAAATGATAAGTAATTTCAATTTTTCAATAAGGAATTAGTTGAAACAAATTGCATACTTCAAAATAGTCACTACGAAATAAAACTGGTTATTTTCTTACTTCACTCCTATTTATTATTAGTACGGATGAACAACTAGCGACGCTAGTGGCATAAAAAGTAAATATTACTATTACCATATTTTGTCAATTCTCCCGTTTGAGTTCGGTATCCTTGTGTAGTATCCATGATAGCAATAAACGATATTAAATACAATACATACTTAGTTTACTTTTTATTGTTCAATATATTTTTATTAATTGTAAATATCATTATAGGTGGCATTGAAAACACAAAACAACCATCTATAATTGGTTTATTCCGTCGTGAAAGTACTGGATCTGTGCATGGTAGTAGTTGTGATTCATCGCCAAGAACAGAACGAACCCAAGGAGGTCAAGCCGTTATAATAATTGAAGATAGTAACAGTGATCCATTAGGTGTAATACCTAGACCAATGATGGGTGGTCTTGGCGGACCACTGCCAACAACACCAAATTCACGTCGACAAGTTCGGCGTGGTTCAATGTTGGAATTAGGAGGGTATGTGTGCAAAATTGATTTTAACAATAATATCATTTTTAAATTGCACCATGTTGTCTAAACAGGTTTATGCCACCAGACATGATTTGTGGTATTCTATCCTTGCATTTTGATGTTGTACAAATTTTGTGATACCTATTTTTAGACATTTTCCGTTTTTGCTTTCATACAGAAAAATACAATTTATTTTTTTGGTTTTCGTAAATTTTTATTTGATTATTGACTCCATTTCAAAATTGATGGATCAGTTTTGAGGAAATGTCAAAAATTTACAAGATTTTATTAATTTTATTTTTATGACTAAAATGCTCTGAACGCCATATATATCCAATTTAATGCATATACTAGCGCTATCTATACTGGTGGAAGCGGAAGTAAATGAACTATGAATTATGGAAATAATAATTCATAAATTGGGCAAGATACGAAAGTAGAAAAATTATCTTCTTTAATTTGTAGTAGACATCTTTTATCTTAATTCTATAGTAGAAGACGTAAATAAAAACAAGTGAAAATAACAACTAACTGAGTTTAAATACCCAGTATATCTTGAATTTATGTAAAAAAAAGTTTATTACAACAGTTGTTTATTTTCAAAAAAGGAATATTTTTTGTCTTTACATTTTTCTTCTATCTTATTTGGTTTCAAAGATGGGCAGCTTTGTGCTTTTTGCCCAACATGGTCCGATTTTGCCCATTCACGAACTTATCTCTTATTATCTCTTTTCGTTTTTGAGTTAGCATGTCCACAGTCGACATTTTATGAACACCTATGCTAATTTATTAAAACAATATTAAATAAGGCCAACACTATTAATAAGACACAAAAGTTAAATAAAATGATAAAAATAGTGAAAAACTACAATAGACAAATTATATATTGTATCTAGAAATTAGATCTTGAAAGACTGGCATTAAATCCATTATACCAGACCAGGTTTATCAAGTATACTTAAGTATATTTGAGTATATAAGTATTTAAGTATATAAGTATACTTCAAAAGTAAAAAATATTCGTTAAATCTTTTATAATCAAAGTTCTCGTTACTAAACTAGTCAATATAGATGGATCTAGTGTATGCTTCAATTTGGAATTATTTAGATTTACGCCAAAAGGAATCGTAGTCTTTATCTACAGAAATCGGTGCTAAAATGTCTCATATCAAATCATTTAAAACATATAAAATTTCTACATCAAATTATTTTAATGTTAGAAAAAATGTTGTAATTATTAGATTATCAAATGATAATTAATGAGAATTCTAGGTTTTTGAAATAAAATTTCGAATTCGACCCAATACCTAGATCAGTTTTTATATTATAAATATGTATTTCGACTACAAAGTAGTCATTATCAGTATACATTAGCTAGTCGTAATTTACTCTTTGACAATTAGAAATAGATCAACAATCGAAATCAATAGACAAAAATAAATAAAAAATTAAACAAAATAAATTAACATATAATGTTTCACTGACACTGTCACCAAATTAGCAAGGAATAACATATCCTGAGACAATATAAGAGTAATTTTAATGACAGTGATGTTAACAAGAGTAAATTGAATGAAAGTAATTTTAACAAGAATAATTTCAATAAAATTTATTATATTTTAATTTATTTTGTTTAATTTTTTATTTATTTTTATTTTTGTCTATTGATTTCGATTCTCTATCTATTTCTAATTGTCAAAGAGTAAATTATGACTAGCTTATTTATACTGATGATGACTACTTTGAAGTCGAAATACGTATTTATAATACAAAAACTGATCTAGGTATTGGGGCGAATTTGAAATTTGATGTTGTAATTGTTCAATCAACATACTTTTTCTGCCATTCATTTGTTTATTTTATTGATTTTTTAATCATATTTGTTTGTTTTATTTATTTTTTATTTTTTTTGTCTGTCTCTTTATTTTTTTACCTTGTTTCTATTTAGTGAGCCAGTTGTTAAAAATGAAAATGCCGATGAATGTGAACCAAAATATTGAATCGACGAGCTTATTTATAGAAGTGTTGTGTGTTATAGTTATTATAAAATGGCTTGTTTTTGTATTTTAGAATAGATAGAACAAAATTTATTGGTAAGTTTATAGCACGCACGTCTTCGTTTGAGTTTTGCTTGCATGGAGACTACACAAAGAGATCGAACTCAAACGGAAGAATTGACAAAATATGGTAATATTAATATTTACTTTTTATGCCACTAGCGTCACTAGTTGTTCATCCGTACCGAAGTGAATATAGTATAATAAATAGTATTGAAGTAAGCAAGTAACCAGTTTTATTTCGAAGTGATTATTTTATTTTATTTATTATTAATAAATAAAAGTTTAATTTAATATCTGATTCAATAATTTATTTGCATTTTTACAATTCCAACTTTATAGGTTACTATTTAATTATTAGATGTTTTATAATTATTTTGTTTTTTATTGTTATGTAATTATTTTTGCGAATTTTTAACTATCACTTCAACTTCAACTAATTCCTTATTGAAAAATTGAAATTACTTATCATTTATTAAAAAAAGTATTTTATTGAAAAAAACTTTGGCTGCAAATAATTTTTATAATGCTACATAAATGCATCATGTTTTTGAATTCAAACTCGCGCCTTATACTCTCTCCACTGTTTTCGGTATAGAAGCGACACTACTGACATCTTATTTTTGCCAATTATTTGTTTGCATGGAGTTTGATCTCCTTGTGTAGTCTCCATGTGTGCTTGTTTGATTAATCAAGTTATTGCTTTCTTTAATTTTAATTTTTTATTTTTTAATGTTAATTTCTTTTTTATTTGACACTATAATTAGAAATTAATTAATTACTTTCACGAATTTCACAATTTTATTTGCACTAATATTATATTTTATAAAATTCGTTATTTAATTCGAAGTTTGCTAATATAATTTATTTTTAATATTGGTATCATTCCAATCTGATGCCACGATATCATGTTTACATTTATATTATATTTGTTATCTATTTATTGCACAATTGAAAAAAGTGTGTGATATATACGCACGTAAGAAGTTATACTTCTTTTTAAATAAATTATTATAATAAAATTAATTAAGGTTAACACTAATATTAAGGCAATTTTCTTAAACACAAAAGTTTAATAAAATGATATAGGTAGTAGTGAAAAATTAAAATAGAAAACTTTTATATTGTATCCAAAAACCAATGATCCAACCTTTAATTATGGTAGAGCAGAACCAGCGTCACTTCTTCCGTTAAAATTAGAGTTTGAAAGACTGGCATTAAATCCATTATTTACATTAGAATCAGAGTTAGTCAAACTTATCAAGACCAGGTCAGGTTTATCAATATATACATTTACGAGCGCATAAAAACGATATCATTAATAATGTGACTCGTAATTCGAAGGTTATTCTTTTATCAGAAACATGGAGTAATAATGATGAAGACATTCCTGTACCTAATTTCAATTACATTATAGTCAAATTCATCTTTCGTATTATAATGTATAATATTGTCTTGTGTTTCAATATGCAAAAATCATAGCACACAACAAAATTGTTGTCCACTGAAGCGTGAGGTCACTTATGCCACAGACTTACTTGTTGTCTGTTTCGCTAAGCATCTAATGTATGTGTATATGCATTTAGTCTTTCTACTGTATGACACACATTTTTACTAAATGTCACGCAAACATTGCAAGAGAGCAGAAACCTGTGGAACATCGATCGAGCAAGTGCTATATCAGTCCAGTGTTATATCAGCGATTTGTTATATGCTGAAAATACACTCTGATCGGATTCTCATAACGCACCAAAAGAAGTATAACTTCAAATACGATACAAAAATTATTATGTTTTGGTTTAGTGATCTGTGAAATTATTTAGCTTTGGAATGCTATGGATATTAAAAATAAATTATACTCGTTTGTAATTCCATTACAGTTTTAATCATTATGTTGTAACTAATGATATGAGAAATGAGTCCAGATAAATTTTTGAAATAATTGCAATCCAAAGAATTGATTTTTTTTAATATAGTCAGAATATCAATTGACACGTATTATCTTTCGGACAATATACAGACCGTTTTCAAAATCATTTCTAATAAAGAATCAATGTTTAATAAATAATATTACAATATTAACTATAAAACTATACAATACACATACATACAAACATCTGGATAGTGTATAGGTATACTGTATGCGTATGGTTTTGTGTTTGTCATTTAAGAGTGAGGATTTTGTGATGCACATACTAAAGTTAAGAATTCAATGGACATATTTAACCCACTCTCATTACATGTGTTCTGACTGACTTCACACAGTAACCACACGGTCAGCCAGTAATAAATAATATTTAATATTGATTCTCTATTGGAAAAGCTTTCCAACACACACGGTATATAATTTGTTAATTGAAAAAGAACAATTAATTAATTTGACATTTTTTACGTATTTACATAATTTATGTATTTTTACGTTTTAAATTTAAAAATTTAATTGCACTCAATAATATTAAACATTTCATTACGTATATAAAGTTTTATTACAAATATTCATGAATGATATTTTGAATTTTTTAATGGTGCATTAAATATAAAAATAATCTGACAATGAAATGTTTATGAGCTAAATATAAAACGAAAATTGATTATATCAAACATTGTAATTATCTGAAACTCACACTGAGATACCATTATTTTATTTGTATAAAACCTGGGACACTTACGCTACCTTGTTCGATAATGTAGCACACAGATCTTTAACGGATTAAACCATTTCAGAGTTAAACCATTAATGAATCTTCTGATTCAAATTCAGTTAAAGATTCGAAATCCAAAACATATCGAAACCTACCTATCTTGATTTGAAAAATAAAATAACATATCTATAATTTTTATTAATACCTCCAAAATCTCGTAGTCCCCAGAGAATATTCCTAAATATTCTCTTCATAATAAACTGCTTCATCTGTTTTAACCAAAAGCAATTCATTATAATCTAAACATTAACACATCACTAGTCTTTGAACTCCTAACGATCGGTTATTGACCAAGTCATTCAGCCATTCTCCCTTCCATCTACCTCTACGCTTCTCCTCCAGGTGTTGCTTTTTTGTTTTCCACTTCTCGCGTCCATAGAAGAGAACAGTCCTGATATTCGTTCGCAAAATTCACAACTCTGTGGACACACTTATTTGGTAGGATTTCCATGTTGACTGTAGCAATGCACCCTTAACTTTAGATAGATAGATTGTAGAGGCTGCCCAGGACGGGCTACACTTCGACCATAAGGTCTATTGTGATGCCTAAGGATGTGAGTGGAGTGGAAGGAATTTTTGTGTATAGACTAGTAAGTGGTAGCATATGCGGCTGCAGCCGACTATGATAGGAACTATGCCGATATTCATCTGGAGTTCGTGAAGGAAACTGCAGAAAACCTTCTCAAGTGTACCCATAGCCGGTTACTTCATTCTTATCCATACGCCGACAGTTTAGTCAATTAACCGCCTTTTTATTTTTATAATAGACAAACTGCCGATGTCCGGATTCGAACCCATAACCTCCCAGTTTCCAAGTACTTCATACTGGACCGCTCGGCCACTTGGACTGGCACCCTTAACTTGACTTATTCGGAGTAATTATGCTCCGCAGGTTGACCAACCCATTGTATCCACTAAATTTATTATTTTTTCAAATATAGTAAAATTTAAGATGCATTATATTTAATCCACCATTAAACCAGTTAATATATTGTTTAATTTGAATTTTATGATAAATATTTGATACATTTGAGTAGAATTTTAAGTAACTTTTTAACTGTTCGTTATAGTAGAAACGTTAAAGTAGAATTTTGACTAAAGTTAAAAAGAATAGTAATTAGAATATTCTTACAGTGAACAGAAGAAGCACCTAGAACAACATTTGTAAAAAAGTTAATTAATAATTCTCGTTTATAGTTCGGAACAAAATGTTTCAAAATCACTAACTCGTTATAGATCATTAACATGCGACTCAATACCGGAAGAGTTACCACCAAAATTACCACCACCCGAATTATATCGCGGTGGACGTTGGACCCCAAAACCACCGATGCGTCGTCAACAAACCATGGGTGTCGCATTATTATCCTCATCCTCATCAGATACATCAATTGATGAAGAAAATGCCGAAGATAGTATTTTAGTGAATATTTAAAACCAATTTTAAAAAAAAAATGCTAAACTAAATTTTTAAGGCCATATTATTAAGTTTTTTGCATTTTATAGACTGGAAATATTGTTAGACTTTCGATATTGTTTTTTTATTATATTTTTTTTCAAATAAGACTTAAATTTTAAGCTAATATGGACAATAATTATTAGGCGCATAATTGCTATGTAATAATACAATTTTTTTGGTAAGTAATGTAGTTATTTTAGTCCGTAATAATAATTAAAAATTTGCCTAAAGAAAATTTATTTGAAGTATAATTTTTTTTCTTAACAATTTGTTTTTGGATTTGTGCAAAATATACTATAATTGGAAATTTTACTAAATAAAAGTAGTAATTTAGTTTTCAAGTAAATGAGAATGTTTGAAGTAAACGCAAGTCTCAATAATATGAACTTGTTAAAAACCTATTGGGAAGTCTTCCATTTCATCCGCCAGATGATGCCACTCACACTTACGGCAGATTTTCCAATAACCCCATCTTGCTCCTGTAAATATAATCTAAAAGGAAAGCTGATTGCTAATCCCGCTGATTGGTGACGTAAGATCTATCCGTTGCGCAAAACGTCAATGTAGTAGTACAAACTACAAAAAAACTTGTATACATATCGGTGCGCAGAAAAAAACAGCGCATATATTGGTGTTACATCATCACATAATTGTCAATTTAATTGTCTAATGCCAATTTCCATCAAGGTTACGAAGACATAGTATGAAAGAACCAGCGTATGCTATATAGACAAAAATGTCATTGTATTTTTTAATTAATATGGATATGAAAAAATTAACTCATCCACCAGGTTACGAAACTTGGACCTCTGGATTGCTAATCCAGAGTGCTATTGTTACCCCATAGATCGGTACAAAAGCTTTTTATAAGTTTTGTTCCTGACTCGAATATAATCTACCCTACGGATGATAAAGATGAACGAGTTAATATTTTTATATCATTGACAATATTTCTTTGAAGTCGACATTAACTTCTACATATTATTATTTGTATACAGTCTGTTTTCAAAAGCATTTCTAATAGTCAATAAATAAATAAAATATTTACTATAAAACCATACATACATAAATACACATACTTACAAACATCTGACTGCTTGTGATATGATGTAAATGATGTTTGTTTGATGTCATTTAAGAGTGGTGATTTAGTGATGCCTACTTAATTTATAATATTATTATTCATTACATATGGACACACACACACTACAGACTACAGAATACCCCCACTATTTTGATTTCTTTATGAAGCATTGTGTAATTATTCTGGTAAATAATACTTAACATTGATTCTCTATTAGCAAGTGTACACAAATAATAACATGTAAAATAATAAATTAATATTGACTTCAAAGTAATACTGTCAATGATATGAAATTATTAACTAGTTCATCTATATCATAGCATACTCGGTTATAAATCCAGAGGTTCACGGTTCGATACCTGATGGATGAGTCAATTTTTTCATATCTGTATTAATAAAATATTCCAAAGTTTATTAAAAATTAACTAATTCGAATTAACTTCTTTCTTCAAAAAAAATTTACAGAAACCTTCTGAGTTTAAATTATATGAATAATTTTTTTCATCTGTACGCTGTTATTGCGCACGAATGTTACGCACTCGCTGGGGGGGGGGGGCGAGAATTTACGGTGAAACACCCAAAGCAAACATACGCCTCAACTTGGGGAAATATGCCACGGTCTTTCAGGCAAAAGTCTACGCCATACTGGCTTGCGTCCGTGAGAACCTACGTAGAGGCTACATAAACCAGAACGTATGTATTCTAGCGGACAGTCAGACTGCTCAAAAAGCCTTGTCTGCAACTGAAGTCACCTGAGGGGTAGTCAAGAATTGTCTAGGGGAACTACTGGAGCTGGCATAATGGAACAATTGATCAGGGTACCAGGTCACAGTGGTTTCGAAGGAAACGAAAAAGCAGATCCCTTAGCAAAGAATTGAGTCGGAATACATAGACCCAGAGCCTATTTTAGAAATTCCAAAGACAGCATGTAAACAGGTGATCAACGAGTGGATGAATGTTAAACACCGTGATCCCTGGGAAAATATACCGCAGCAAAAGCTCGGAAAAATATTGTTTCGAAATGCATCCAAGAGGTTATCCCTTGATATACTGAACCTGAACAGGATCAATCCAGCCACATAATCTTTCACTGCGAATATCTCGGTTACAGCAGATACAAGATATTCGGCGCATCTCACCCGAATATATCAACCTTCAGGAAAACCTGATAAGCAAGCTCCTAACTATTGTAACAATATGGCAGAAGCGACTCTCGTCAGATTGAAATAGAAGGAGTAGCACAATGGGCCCCGTAAGATCGAAGTGCAATTCATCTGTATAACCCAAGATTAATTTATCTATCTATCTAAACAGTCGCTACTTCTCATTTAACCCTAGTATGTTTATATTCTTGGGACTGCCTTCAAACATTAAATTTTAGTATAAAATTTCGATGTGAAAATATTCAATATTTCAAAAAATCATGTAATTTTATGCTTCTTTAAATGACAAAAACGATAATACTTAGATCTCTGTATATAACGTTATATTTTTATAATAA
The DNA here is from genome assembly GCA_963920215.1 of Nineta flava. Classification (NCBI taxonomy): domain Eukaryota; kingdom Metazoa; phylum Arthropoda; class Insecta; order Neuroptera; family Chrysopidae; genus Nineta; species Nineta flava. Next base: position 101,872,336 of record OY986042.1, read on the forward strand.
AAAAAAAAAAAACATTTACAAGCATGAATGAAAAAGTATTTTTTAACAATCTTAAATAAATATTTTCCAATTATATATTTGTAAAAGTGAAACAAAACAAACATTCAAAATTATGAAAAATGAACATAAGCTGATGTTTTTCGAATTTTTTCCTCTTAAAAATAAATGAAATTTTCTTAATTCTATATTCCCCAAAATGATCATATCAGCTTTTTACCCTTTTATAAACTGCTGGCGTATTACAATATTGATCCAATACAAATATCAATAGCATTTAAAAAAATAGAAGAACATAATGTTTTTCTTAGATATAAAAATACAAAAAAATCACTTAAATGTATAAGAAAATTTGCTATACAATAATATCTTAAAAAAGTTATGATTTTTCTACGAATGTGATTAGTAGAATGTGAGGAGTAATCTATAGTAATTTTCAAATAATTTAAGAAATTTGCTATTTTTAACGAGTGAAACTTTTTTAGCGAGACTAGTGAACCGGATTGACATAAAAATCTAACACAAGTATATTTACTAATATGTAACATATAAAAAGATAGTCTGCTATCTTTGTATTGTGTGTATTACATATATTATACAAACATTAACATATATACATATATATATATATATATATATATATATATATATATATATATATATATAATGCATGTAATGCACACAATACAAAGATAGCAGACTATCTTTTTTGACATCTGTAATTATTGAGACTAAAGAAATTTCACTCACTCAGTGCGCTTATGTGTGACACTCCGGTTTTTTTTTGTTGACTTTAGTTAAATTTTTAGGAAATTAGGTTCACTGTCGCTCATCAAGACGGGTATGTTAATTTAACTAAACAATTTTTTAATGTTAAATTAGAGTCAGTCTTCCGCTTATCCGATAGTTACGGCTCTTCCGCCGTAACGATGTTTGTATTTTCGGTGAAGTACTTGCTAAAGGCAGAGTGTCCATCCGAATTTGTAAGAACCTTTGAAAATACAATACTTTGGTAATGCAGGCATATGTTTGTTCGATTTTCTGCTAAGCTAAGAAAAGCGACTAAAGTATTGACATTGGGGAAAGGGCAAACTGCAGAAATGCGCGGCATGTATGAGTAAGAAGAATGAGTTAATCCACTACACACATAAATTTTTAATACTCTGGCTAGTTGAGGCGGCGCTGACTATCATTATGCATACTATGTCCAGTTATATAGAGGTCACTGATTATAATATTGAAATATACGAAAATTTCTATTAAACTACTAAAAAAAAAGCGGGGATTATACGAAAATTTTTTGCGTTGCTAATCATCTAGATTGGCTACACGGTAACTAATTCGATACAAACAACGTGATACTAAAGTACTAAATTACCTAAAAGACAATCTTACTGAAAATCCAATAAGCATCTTATGTGGAAGACAATGTTGTATCTAATTTAGTTCTTAGGGGGCAACAGCGGACTAAATTATTCTTGAAGTTATTGCTGTTATGCTTTAATCTACCGTGATATATCAGTATACTAGTTTTTTCCGATTCCAGTGGAATGATTTGCCAATATTAACACTGATATCCACATTGAACTATTGTCGACATTGTTAAAAAATAAACAATGTAATTGATGAGAGATAAATCTTTTATGCAGTAAATGAAAGTGTTTATTTTTTAACATAAAATAATTTCTTGTCTGTCTCTACTTGAATTCACCAGTTTTTTATTTAAAATTTTCTGAAATGAATCAGTGAGTGCTTAATGTATACAAATTTAATACTAATCATAATCAAATCACAGGAGTCTACTTAAAATACTGAATTCGATTGTTTGCAACTGACAGAAAAACTTAAGGTTATGTAATGTAGGAAATCTATCAAAAACAATTTACATTTTCGTTTATGTGAAGCCTGAAACTAATGTTATAAATAATCTTAAATGCAATTGAGTTTACCCGATGGGTATTTAGATTGTATTGGTTTTTAGTGGGTGCCAATTTCAACCAAACTTAAAAATTTCAAAGCCAATTATGATAGACATAACTGTTGAAATGTAGCCTGGCTAAAGCTGCCATCTTGGAATATGACGCCATGAGTAACTGTATCAATAGAGACCAGGGTATAAGTTTAGTTAGATCATGGAGACTGCTGAGTCAAATCATAACAATACAACTATTCTAAAAAGTGGATAACGAGTATTACGAGTAGTCTATGATGAGACTTATCTGATTCAATTGTCCAAATCTTTTCAAAATTTAAAAAGTTTTAAAAATATTAGTCGAAAAATTGTATAATCCCAAGTGAAATACGATTTAGTCGATTAAATTAAAATAACCTAAAATAATGACTTTATACACCGGTCTAATTTATCACGCCAGTGTTTTTCCTAAAACTGAAACAAAAATTCAAAATTTATTTACGTCAAGTTATGCAATTGGAACATTTTTACAAATAAAACGACTTCATTTACCTTAATTTTGTAGTCACGTTGGTTCTTCGATTTTGAACACATTTTGCTTAAGCCGGTTCTACACGATACTACGGACACCTTCCAATGTCGGACGTTTGGTGGTTCGTCACATCGTATGGCCGTTGTTAAAACCTACGAGTATCCATTGGCGAGCGCCGAACGTTCGCATTTGGCCATGTTCCGGCCGATGTTAGTATTCTTGCACCGAGCCAAAGGAATGCCTTCAATGTTTGAAAGAAAATGTTCGTTAGCTCAAACTAACGGCTACACGAGGCGGTCATATGAATGGAGGGACTAGGGATTCTTGTCTCATTGTTTACGTGCCAGCAATAACATCTCGTTCATTGTTGAAACTGGGCAAACTTTTGTACCAAAGTATTTTCATATGCATTGGATGAAACATTCGATCCAAACTTACTTGTCTCAAGCATACGATCCAATGTTGGAGCGAGCGATGAGCTTTCGTAGCATCGTGTAAAACCAGCTTTATGGTTATAATGTCAGTTTTTAGCTTCACAGAAACAAAGTGTAATAAGTCTCTTAATATTAAACTAGTGTACTCCTGCTCAAAATATTTAATACAAATTAAGCTAAATAATTTAGTTAACTATTTAACTTGTTATAAACAGTGTGTATATATTTATGAATAATAATTTGTAAATAAAAAAAATTTATTGTTAATATTTTGTACATAATATGAACTGCTCGCAACATTATTACAAAAAACAAAAACAAATAAAGTCACAAATTAGTTTGAAAATAATTTTTACAATAATTATAAAATGAAAAAAAAAGCTCCTCTCAGTTTATTTAAATATTAAATACAAATAGACTGGAATATTTTTTAGGACTGAAATAAATTATTTATTATTAATTTTTTTTTTTTTTAATTTAAGTCTTTGTATTAACTTAACTATTCTTGTGCTTTTTGTACACACGTTCAAAATAAAAGATTGTACAAAAAATCTGTGATGAAGGTATATTTTTGTGATCATTTGAGGTGGAGAAGCTTGTACGATAAATTTATCACGTGTGTATAATCACATTTGGTTAAGTATATAGCTACGAAATATATTTGATAATTTCATAAGATTTGCTTACAAAAGTATCCCAAATATCTATACAAAATGCATTCATTTAATCATCCATTTTCAGTTAAAAATAATAATTTATAAACCTTACACATGTGAATAAAATACTCTAAATTCTCATTGGCAGGGTGCAGAGTAAATAGTGGACATCGACCAAATCGATTGCAGCGCACGCTGTGGTCAAAATATACATTTAATTTGACATTAAATTAGCATTAATTATTATAAATATTTACAAAAAGTAATACTAAATAATGAATATTTAAATTAACTATTAAAATACTTTTTGTATCACAATCAATAGAATAACAAAGAAACTAAATTACTTTTTGGACATCACCTTATGTTAACATAATTTTTTTAAATATCTTATCAACTTAATATCGGATTCATTATATTAACTCCAGTAAATATGGCTTTACCAAACAATCCAATTGTTGGCCTGTCTGAATCGTTGAGGTTGAAATAATATATTATAAAAATATTGCCTCAAATCCTGTTTGAATGATGATTTTCTGAAAATTATCAAGACATTTTTATAATAAAAAAATTTTAAGGTTTATAAAATAATTGAGAATTTAGAAATTAAAAATAATATAAATCAATGCCATTTACCTGCAGGTAAATGTTCATCTACTGTTATACTTACTTTTTTTTAAATACAGTACGTAATATTTAATAGCCCTTTTTAGATGTTGTATTCACTTGGCAATCAGAAATTTCTATTTCTTTAATTTATAAAAATTTGTTTTTCCTTTAACGATTATAGATCATTATTTAATGCGGTCGTCAGATGTCGTTTTCGTCGCGCACCTTGCCATACAGGATAATCCGTAAAAATCAAACGGATAAAATTACGACCAAACATTTTTAAAGTAAAGTAACGGTTTCGAAAAGAAAATTATGTCGAGCAACATTAGTTAGAAAACAGATAAACATGAATTTACATTGCTAAACAAACTCTCAAATTCATTTTACATAATTTACATATAAGTCACCACCTTTATCTCCATAAATATCAAAAATGTTACAGACCCGTCTGACATAAATTTGATTTAATTTCCTAAGTTTCAATCTTATCCGAAAAAAATTTATGTTATAAAATTCAAATTATAAGCACATCTTATGAAATTCTCAAATAAAATTCAATGATAATAAAAGACTGTAGAAAAATAGCGGTTTTAAATGAATAAATAAAAAAAATTATTTAGGTATAGAAAATTAAAAAAAACAAAAATGATAACTTACATCGTAAGAAAAAATAGTCAATCCTAGTACATATTAAGAAATAAAAAAAATAAATATGCCATTTATTTTTAAAACGCTTGTTTGGTAAGAAAAAAAAATTGTTATTATCCTAAAATTGGGGGAAAAATTAATAAACAAACAAACAAAACAAAAACCTATTGTGTTTGTCATTTTAATAAAAAAAAAAGTAAATGAAAATGGTTTTTATTAAAGCAATAAGTTTCTCAAAAAATATCTTCTATTACTATTATAGTGTTAAAAACAAGGAGCATTTGTAGCATATGCTACAAAAAAATACTTCATGCAAACATAAGTATTATTACTTGTTACATTACAACTTTTAAAGCCATGTAACTAAAAAAAAATTGAATAATGCATTTAATAAATTTACCTAGAATGTGCCTCGTTATAAAATCTTCATGACAAAACAATATTAAATAAAATCCCAAAAAAAAAATTCCTCAAAATAATATAAATATCGATTCGTTTCCCAATAATATATTTGAAATATCAGTTTGTTAATTTAAACAAAATAATGTTAATAAAATTTTCTTTAAAAAATTATCTCTGTATTAATTTTTATTATCCTTAATGAAAACTCGATGCAAGATTTCCCATGTATTATTTACTGTTCCAATTAGTCTGAAAAATATGACTTTGATAAACCCATGGATATTTTGGAGGGAACTTCGCTCATATTTTCAGGTTGTGATGCTGTTCAACCTAAGTAGTAAGGTCTACTCCATAGGTATTGTATTGATAATCTACTCAGAGTAAGGGCCTCGCATTCACATAAAATGTGTATGAAGGTTCCATACGAGAAAATTTAGTCATTTGATGTATTCCCGAAAAGTGATGACATTTTATTTTGCGCTCCAGAACTCTTTGGTGAAAAAAATAATGGTGCTGCCATCTATTTTTTTTTATTTAACTGATTTTAATAAACTCAGTCTTTTGAGAACCTTTGATGCATTCCTAAGTAGCTTGAACGAAACAGTTTTTAGCCAGACATTTTCTTCGTTTATTTTTTATTTGTGCTTATTTTAATATTATTTTAGTCAAAACTTGAGAATTTGGTAAAGAACCCCTTAAAGTGAACCAAAAACTCGTATAAAAATATTTTATTAAAATACCAGCCTTGTGAAAATGATATTACATAGCCCCTTTAACCTCTTTGTTGAGGGCTAGTTTACTGACACCAGCATGGGTAGAAATAACAGTTTTGCATTAGGTTTTGGTGTATACTTGATGAGTAACCCTGGATCCATCAGCCCTGGAAGTAATATCGGCGGAGAAGCTGTGCGCTTTCTGTGCGGCGTCTGTCCTTGACAGAATCCTGTATCTTCATCTGCTTAAAATAGCACCTCTTACCCGGAGATTTCTTGCCTTCGGGTGACAGGTTGTTCTCAAAGGGGGCAAATAGGACCCCTTGGTCTAGGATCTAGTAACCCATTTATATACTTGAAGAATTGCTTTGATAAATTTTGAAGTTCGAAAATTACGTTAAGAAATTTGGTTTTTGTTAACAAATATTTCTGTCTGTTGAGAACGAACACAGTGATATCGAAGGTACTTCGAATTTGAGTATGGAACGCTTGCTAACATTTAGCAGATAAAAATTTCTTTCTGTGTAAGGCAATTAAAGGAAAGAAAAAGACACCAAAAATTTGAAAAAAAGGGTATATTTTTATAAGTATGTTTATTTTATAATGAAAAAATAACATTGTAAACTATCCATCAGTACAATATTTTCTTTTAAAATTCTATAACTAAAAAAAAACTAAGGTTATGTGTTCAATAACAAATAGTACTTGAAATAATAATTATACATTATTACCTAACGCAAATTTCCTCACATAATATTTATTATAACAAGTTAACCATAAAAATTTCCTAAATATAATTACTATTTCATTTGCCACTGAACACGCAAAAATAATAGGAATAGTATATTTTTTTATAAATAATTCTGATGAAACATAAATTTTAATAATAAAAACATTTGGCAAGTAGCAACAACAGTTTTAAAAAAAACTATAAATGTTTGATTTTCATTTTAATCAAAACCTTTTTTGGATACTTGTTGGAAAAAGTTTTTTTGGATACTTAAGTTTAAAAACTATAATAGATACCGTAAAAATCAAACATTTTTTGAGTTTATTATCGTCAAAACTTAAAATTTTAATCTATAAGGATTGTGCAAAATACAAACCTAAGTTTGTATTTTAAGATAGTTGTCTTGCAGTAATCGTGTTAAAAACTTTCAGCTCATAATGCACATCAATTATATGTATAGACGGAGATTGTTTACTATACTTTTCAGACTTGAATTTACCTCGTTTACTTGTTCGCTTGGATTATAGAAAAATGTCAACCTTTTCGTTAATCTATTACAATAATTAAACGGTAAATTGTGACTAGGTTTTTTCTCGAGAAAAATTGAAAATTCGATTCAATTTTTAACGAATTTCCTCCTAAAGGGAATAGAACTATTTTGCTTGTTTTTGGGGTTATATTTTATTAAGTTGCTATTAATTGATTAACAGTATAGCGCTGTAAACAATATCAGTTACTGAAATTTATAATTATTTATTGCACAATTCTTTATAGATTTTTGCTTACAAATGATTTCGTATAAGCTAAATAATACTAAAACTGAATTCCAACTTTTTAATAAATTTATACAGAATCCGAAAACATATCTAATTTGAAATTTATTTATTTTGTTGGAAATTAGTTTTAGCTAAATAACTGTAAAAAGTATCTATGTTTACGTTGTTATAATTGACAACTGAGCTTCATTCCTTCTTCTTAACAGCTAGAGATAGCTTTGTTATTCTCAATTGATTAAACTGCATACATAATACTCAACGTTTGTAAACATGATTCAAATTTCCTGTAATCTAGGAATAAGTGAATTTAAAAATAAGATTGAAGTTTATAATCTTATAAAACGAGGCTATATTTTATAAGAGTCTCAAATTTTATAAAAAATGAAACTAGACTTTGTTATCAAGTTAAAAATAAAATAGCACAAATTTTCAATAACATTGTCACTACGAATTCTTCTGATTCCTAGATCACACTTCTGTAATAATGGGGTATTACATCATAGAAAAAATCACACACGGTAGAAGTGAAACTTATATAGTTTACTCACATCGCATAAACAGTATAACTGTCAGTCGTAGACCAAACTATAAATGCGTTTCTCTTAGCCCATTTGTACACGTGAAAGTTTTCAATCGCAATAAAAATATTTGATATAACAAAAATTACACTGCTGTTCAAACGATAAAATTCACTTGAAAGTTATCAATCGCATGTTTTTTAACAGCTGTAATTATCTTCTTGTTTAATATTTCTTTCTTTGTCAACCGCATCAGTCACATGATCAAAGTATACCAATCACAAGAAAGTAAATATCATACATAAGCCCTGTTTTACACGTGCAAGTTTCGATGAAAGTTTATAATCGCAATAATAATATATGATATAGCAAAAATTACAATGGTTTTCACACAAATGCAATTTACTTGAAAGTTGTCAATCGCATGTTTGTTAACAGCTATAACTCTCGTCTTGTTTACTATTTCTTTCTTTGTTAACCACTTCAGTCACATGATCAGAGTATACCAATTACAAAGAAGTAGGATATAAACATATCGTACAACCTATTTTTACATATAATATTTCATCAAAATAGAAGCGAGGTCTATTGTGATATAACTACATAGTTTCATCAAAAAATACTACTGCGCTTGCTCACCAAATTATGCGTTATGAATAGTTACATAAAAAGTTACATGTGTAAAATAGCCCTAACGCAAACACTACACTTACATACAAAATTACTCGTGACCTTGCTTCAAATAAAATCCTTCTCTATTTTGAAATAACTATAAAACTTTCATCAAAAATAATACTGCGCTTGCTCAATAAAATAATCGATTGAAAACTTTCATCTGTATAGACACTCCTATGTAAATAATCAGGGAATGAAAATCAATTCTAGTTTAATAGACACATAATCTTTGACTATGAATAGCCTGACGTGGTCATTCATATCTATCTCACGGTTCTTTTACTACAAAAATTTCACTTCAAAAACATAAAAGATTGAACTAAATCTAAAAAAAATGTTTCTTAATTGTCATAAATTTCAAATATATTAATATTTTCTTTATATTTTCCAATCATTTTTTATAATATATATATTTATTTATTTTTATACATATTTTTATCTTTGGTTTTGTTATAGTTTTATATATACAATCATTGAAGCCATTTTGTATGTTCTAACTATGCTAAAAACTTTTTTATATAACATAATTTCTTTATATTTTGAATAAAATAAAGGTACACATTCTTTGTTTTTATAATACTTTCTTTTGTGAGGTTTTTGTAATTTATATTTTCTCTGGACCTTATACAAAGTTAGGAACGATGTGATAAGGTTTTATGGAATTATATTCTGTATTAAGTACACATTTTTTGGAACGGAAAATTAGCTTTTTCTTTAGAATTATATTTACTATGATTTCTGATATATATAAAAACAGTAAATTTTGTGTATATCCCTTACAAATACTACACTCAGTAACAATTGCAATAAAAATTAGCATTTTTTTCAAATAAAATATTTTTTTTTAATTGAGTAGATTCCCAATCTTACCATTTTGTATAAAAAAGTACGTACTTTTTGGTTTTTCATTTAAAAATCAACTGCATAAAACATTTATGTATCTCACGTCACATTACAGGACTGTATAAAGACGTACGCCGCCAGAGGACAGGAAAGTAAGACGGTACTTTGAGACGGTACATTTAGTTGCAATTTTTCTATATTAATAAAACTTTTTTAATTTTTGTTATTTTGTTATCATCCAGGACTATCGGTAATAAAATAAATGAGTATTTTTAGTTAATATTGATATGATAAAATTAACTCATCCACCAAGTATCGAACCCTGGACCTCTCGATTTCTAGCCCAGTGTGCTACCGTTACACCACAGATGATACAGATGGACGAGTTAATTATTTCGTATCATTGACAGTATTACTTTGAAGTCATCATCAACTTATTATTATTTGTGTATACATTAAGCGTCACAATACAATACTAATGTTAATTTCCATTTAGATTACGAAGACATAGTATGAAAGAACTAGCGTATACTAGAACTCATCCACCAGATTTCGAATCCAGGACTTCTGGATCCTGGATCCATCTGGAATTCTTTCATACTATGTCTTCGTAACCTAAATGGAACTTGGCATTAGTATAGTATTGTGACGCTTGAAAGTATACACAAATAATAATTTGTGAAATAAGTATTTCCTGTGATACGTGACAGATACCTGTAATATTTAATTTGTAAACTTAGATTTGTTACTTACCTCAGTTTTAAAAATAACATTTTTGTAATATATCTCGACATTACATTTTTTTAAACTGAATTAAATGACTTTGAACGACCGAATTTTGTACATAGAAATAATATAGAAAAATCAAAGTATGGGAATCGATTGGGTACGCATTAAACCTAAAATTTCCGTTCTATCCTTGCCTGTCAATGGGTGAAAGCATCAGAGTTAAACACAATTTATTTATTAGAGTTAAACAAAATATTTAACTTACTTAATGTAAATTAAGTAGCTTACTTAATGTAATTGTGACTGTCTTGTAGATATGCTTCTGCTTTGTACATAACACATTTTGTATTAAATTTTATACCACTTTTATTTAAATAAATTTTATACCATCGTAAATTTTATATTTCCCAACGAAATCAATAAAATCTTTAATAAATAAAAGCATGTCGAATATCGCGTTTATCTGTTGTATCTTAGGCCTCCACATATAAACAATTCATTACTCCACCGATATCTAGTTACAATGCGAAGAAGTAAAAAGACAAAGACAGCATAGAATCTTTTCATTTTCGTGTACCCAACGTCTATTAAATGAAGTCCAATGCTTTGATATCTCTATCTGTTATATTTTTATAATTTTGTACGACTTTAAAACATTAATAAAAATTTATTGTAATTCATCATCCGAACTCAAAAGCATTGTTTTTTCATTATAATTTTGTGATATGGTTGCAACTCTTTGTCCAGCAGTTAATATAGTTTTCTTTTGTTGACCTGGTGTGTTACCACCTTGCATTGGATCATCAGGATCATAACTTGATACTCGCATACCTCGTGAACCTTTACTTCCACCTGAAATCCAAATTGAATCAAATATTAAATCAACAGAAAAGTTCAAATACGTTCTTTAAAAGATTCTTTAAAAATAAATTATACTTAAATCGCTGATTAAGTCATTTTTGATTATATATTATTATTCGCGTAACCAGCGACATTTGGAAACACTTACCGATTTCGAAGTCCAACTTGAATGGATAAACAAACTACTTTTAAAAATAAAAATTAATGAATAAAAAAAATACATGAATGATAAATGATATCTTTATTTTCAAAATTAAAAAAAAGAAAAAAGAAATTAGATACATTAAATAAAATCAAGAGTTATTTAAAGCAATACTTAGCTACACATTTTGTATTTGTTAATAGTATCGATTCCCGTAGAAAATTTATACAAACCAATTCTTACATGCTCAAAAATTAAATAGAATTTATATAATATACAAAGGTGATCAGGAATTCTTAAAACACCTTGTAACATACTGAAGTGAACGGTAGATAACACGTTCAAATGTTTACCTTAGTTTGTATCATTTAAAAAAAATTAAATTGTTTTAAAAACAATTCTAGAATCCATAAACAAAATATCACACACGTAATTTCGAATTATTTCAAATTTATCGATTTCCACAATATAAAAATGGTCCATCAAAAAAAAACGGTATTTGAATTAAAATTTCCATCAATTATTTATTGGTAAAGTAATGTTTAATCAAGAATGCAAACTTTTTTCAGTCTCATTTTTATTCTAAAACAAATTTTTAAATAAATTATTGTATTGAAACCCTTGATTCAGGAGTTTCAATTCACCAAAATAAACTATTCCTCTTTGATTCTTTTGATTTTTTGTGTACTAATGGGGTTTATCCCATATTAATATTTCATTCCATGATAAATATAATCTCCGTTGTAAAAATCGTTAATTCAACTCTTTATTTTAATTTGAATCTATTGAATCAATTCGTTATTCATATAAAAGTGTGTATTTATCATTGAACGGTAGCGTAACGTGAACTATAATTACTACCCGATGTAGCTTCAAAATTTGTCGCCCCTGTCCCGCATTTCATAATATATGTGATAGAACTTGGTAAAAAAAATTATTTTAAATGTGTTTTTCAATTAGATCGTTAGTAAATGCAATGGAAACTTAAGCTAAGCTGCCAAACTTTCAATGGACCAATCTATATAACTTATCGTAGACAATCTTATGAAGGAAAAAAGTATATATACTAAAAAACTGTACAAAAAAAAGCAAAAAATAATTTAAATTACATTTTCAACAAACAATGGAAAAAAATAATACAACATCCGTTTAGACGGATAAATACAAATTATAAAATAATATTACTAATTTTTATACTCGTAAATCTAAATACTTAAAAATTTATCCGTACCATACGACTTACATTTTAAGTACATTTATAAGTAATATTAATTAATTATTTAATAATGTATCTACAAGTTGTGGTTCATAAAACGGACAGTCAACGAAGAAAATTTTAAATTAAATTCTTTTTTCTATATTTGTCAATTTAAAATAAAATTTAAAACTGTTTTCGAATTAATAATAAATTTTTAAAAATTTAACTCGAATAGTAAGTAATATGGTTTAATTCAAACATAAATGTCATTCTGAATAAATTCATAAGTCAGGAAATTTGAAGAAATATGTATCAAAAGCGTTTATGACTCCGCTATTAAAAAATATGAGTAATTTTTAAATAATAAATATTTTAAGAAACTAAATCAAGTATTCCTCATTAAACATTTTTATGTTAATGCAATCAAATTATTACATGACGCCAGCGTAGAATCTGACGTTATGTTAGTGTTACTATTTTTATTCATAGCGTAATAATCTCTTAAATTATCATCGAATTCTTGGCAAGAAAATCATTACCATAAGTTGCAGATACATAAATAAAAAAATTAAGTTTAATAAAAAAATATATATCCACTGTCAAAATAAAGTTTATGTTCAAAAAACAATAGTCGGCGTTCATAAAACAAAACCGTTTTCAAACAGTTTATGATTCTTTTCATGAACGCATCCGAAACATAAAAAAACACGTTAAAGCAGCAATCTAGATTTGTGAAATGTTTGTAAAATTAAAAAAAAATGGAGGAATGTTAATCAAACAACTTATGATATCATTGAGATAATCGATTGCTTGTTTCACCCAACAATTTTACGTTTATATCTTTCTTTAAATCAGTTAATTCAAGTATAACATTCACACGATTCTTGAATATTTTCAAATGTAAATCGTTAAGTTTTATGAACAAGATCTATGATATCTTCTTTGTACTTGTGATATAATCTGACTAAAATTGATTGATCTTTCTCTTAAATTATGAACAAACAGAAGAGTTATTATTTTTTGAACATACCTTCAATAACTTGATATCCAGTTACGTCATTATACTATATTTTTTTACATTTTAAATTAAGAAATAACATTCATTCATTCTGGAAATCTAAACAAAGATTTTTCATGCAAAATAAGATAAAAATGAAGGGTGGTGTGATGGTGATTAAAAACACGTTTCAAACGTGTTTCCTCACATGCACATATTACAGCTGCATGCTTTGTTTTTTGTTTGTTTAAATAGAACGATATAGACGATGAGCACAGCGAAACACAAGCTCTTGCATATTTTTTTAAAATTTTTTTAAGGGTACAACACAACACTAGGATTACAACTTCTCATACGGCTGACTTGAGGTGACGTCTGCAAAAGAAAGCGATATGCACATTTAGCTCATATAGCGTTAAATATGTTTTTTTTTTAAATATTGTTATACATCATTACTTAAAGAGTGCGTATTTTGTGATTAAAAATGAAAAATTTTTAATTAGAATAAATTAAAATGTAACAAACATGTCATGCACAACTATCTCTAATAATATGATCAGTAAAAATCTGACTAAATACATTAATTAACATTCATTAATTTTATTTAATTCTGTTATAATTAATACATATATTAATTAAATACTCTACTATTGAACTGTTGAATTTCTATGACTCAAATGCTAATTTTACATACAAAAATTAGAACAAAAATGTAAGAAATTAAATATTAAACATTTCGCAAAAGTTTCCAAAAAGAGTTGAAAAAAATTATCATTGTCGAGATTATCTGCTATTCGTCAATAAAACAAAATTACCTAATTTTAATATATGTATAATCGACACGCTTAGAATGTTGGTTAGATAAGATTTAAGCGGTTGAGTTAAAATAGTTACCCTAGTGAAATAGTGAAAATAATAGTCATAGTGAAAAAACTCGTCATTTTCAAAGATCTTGTCAATGGAGGTATTTGTTCAAAATCATGAAAATTACAACATAAATATAAAATAATCAGCCAGTTTGATTACCCCATTTTCCATTGAAAAGAGAGTTTCCCTTAGAAAAAGAATAGCAATAATTGTAGTCGAAAAACCGTTAATAGAGATATTTATTCAGAACAGGGATTCTAACCGAACCGAAACTGAAACCGAAATTCGGTTAAAACCGTTTAATTTGAGTAACCATAACTGAAACCGTTTTAAATTTAAAAAAACAAAACCGAAACCAATTACTTTACGTGAGTGTTTTTAACCGTTATTTTTTATGTATAACATAAAATAATTATAATTCCACAACGTCGTTCGACGTTCACTTTGAGTGAGTCAGGCTGAGATCGTCTCTTTTTAATTTCGTGACTAGTCGTGATCACGATATTATTTTCTGAGTAAATAATGTTTATAGATTGTTACTGACATGCATATGGACTGTGGTTCCTTAGTCCGTAAAACAAAAATAAAAAATCCTATAAAAATGAAGTATACACTAGAGCCATCTATACTGGTGTGGTTAGTAGCAAGAACTAAGCATTAATTGCCGGGCAATAATTTCACATTCTATTATTTTATTGGATGTAATTATAAAGTCTTAATTTTTCAATGAGTTTTCTTTATAATATAACCTTTTAACCTGCAACTGAAATGTTTTAACTTTTTAACTTGTATTATAGTTGGAAATTGGAAGGGTTTTATTTGATAAAAGTTACTATTAAATATTAATAAATAACCGTAACCGAAACCGTTTTATTTTAGAATTTAAAAATCGAAACAGATACCGAAACCGTTACATTTATTAAACGTTTAGAATCCGTGATCCAGAATGACCAGATTCACAACAACATATTCATGAAAAATCAGATAATTTTTATCTATATTCCTTGCAAAGACGTCAAAGGTTTTAAAAAACTTAACCTTTTATTAGGCTACTGTAGTCGTTCAGTTTTAGTCCCATAATTTCATCAATTTTAAATTCAAAAATTCTCATTTAAAAAAAGTATCCGTTAACCAAATTCTCTACATAAAACGCGATTGAATAATAAAATTAAAACCAATTTTTGGAAGTTTATTTCAATTAAAAAGAAATCAAACAACAATAAAAACAATTACCAATGTTAATTTCATGCAAACTTTAGGCATTTTTATAAACTTACCTCCCAATATAATTAGATGTTATTTTTTAGAGCATTCATTCTGTTAGTAGTGGTGTGAAATGTGTGAGTTATGTGAATATATGTATATGTGCGTAAAAATATTTATAAATATGTTCATATATTTTTTATACATGTACAATGTATTCAAAAATTATTAAGATGACAAATTCAATTGATTTTAGAATACATTGTACTTTATATGATTTAAAATTTTGTAAAAATTTATCAACGTACCAGAACTATATTGTGTATATTGTTGGTATTGAGGATGAAAATTATGAATGGCATCTGTCATTATGTCTTTTGGATTCATCGTTTCCTAAAACACAAAAACGTATAAAAATCTTAAAACATCTTAGAAAATTAATCATAGGGTATTTTCAGCTATGTTATAAACCCAACAAACTCCCAGTAATTCATTCAGTATATTGCACTAGGACGGATATCGTAAGCCTGTTATGAAATTCACTGACGTTTCCTAGATGATTCTCTGATTATTTTGAAGGAAAAATAGACGAACTCTTAATCAATTCAATTCTTTTCAAGAAAAAATATTTACATCAAAAAAGTATAAAGATGAGATTAAATTGGACTCAAAAAACACTAAAGTTGTAATAATTTGAATATTTCATGACCGATTCACGAGATATCATCTGAAATCTAATAAAAGGGCGTAATAAAAACCATTTAGAGAGGATATATCTTGGAAACTATTCGTCAAATCTACTTTGTGTTTATGTGATTAAACCAAACTTACTTTTAAGCTGCTACTAATCGATTGCATTGTAACAGATCGACCATGTGAGTCTGTGATACATCCTTGTGCATACACTTGGAATGGAAATGCGTAACGTAAGGCAACAGCAGCACAAAACATTTCTATACATATTAAAAAGTTTTGATAACCAGCTGAAACAGTACCAGCTGACGTTGCTGTTCCATTTATATCAATTATTGGGGAAATAACACCACCTTTTTCTAATACGGCTAATCCAACACCTAAAAAATTTAGAACACATGTTAAACATTTTTTTTAAATTTCGGTAAATGCAAATCATTCCGTCTCTGAGTTGCATCATGTTGAGAACATTATAAATACTAACCTTGCCAGAATGATAAGAAAATAACAGATTTTACTGTACAGAATTTCAATACAGGTTCAAATGGTGTCAATAAATCACGTGTCGCATAGTAAAATAAGAATAAACCGTATAACGCCAACGAAACAGAGATATTGTATATGATTGTTGTGTAAATGTATCCACCGTTAAGACTGTAAAATAAGATAATAATTAATTAATTATTATTCAACTGCAAAGATTATTTAAAGCTTTATACAGGGTTAGTCAAAATTACCGGAACACAAAAGTTTCTTAGAGGTAAACAAGCTATCGCTTAAATATATTATATTAATATATTATATTAAAAATATTGTATATTTTTAATATACAGAGTGTTGATTGTATTATGGAAAATTGGTAACTTCCTTTTTCAAACATCCTATGTATATTTTTACATTTTTTTATTCTAAGATTAATTCTAAGTATTTTTTGTAGAAATCATTTTTGAAGCTATACTTCTTTTGGTGCGTTATGAGAATCCGATCAGAGTGTATTTTCAGCATGTAACGAATTGCTGGTATAACTGGTGAAATAATTGTTATTAACTGATGAAAAAAATAAATGTCTATTTACCTCCAATCACCATCTCTATAATGTCCAAAGATTTGTAAAAATATTATAATAAATGCCATTAATGGTTTAACAAGACAAAATTGTAATGTCGCTTGTTTACAAAATCGTAAGAAACCAATTGTATACGTTTTTCCAGTTAAACAACATGTACCATATAAACAGCTTGATCTAGAAAACAAATAAACAAAGATTAAAATATTTGAAAATGTTAATTAGTAATATCTTTTTATTTACTTGATAGGTTTTCCACGAATTTCGCTCATGATATTTCCTTCACCACCCAAATATTCATAGCATAAACTCAAGAAATTATAAATTACAAATGCTGAAATCAAACAAAAAACAAGTTAATAATTTGCTAATGTTTTAGATCTACAGAAATCCATTTGCTTTTTGATTTTCTAACACCTAAAGATCTATTGTAAATATTGTTACATGGGATTACTTAGTATTTTACATTTTTATTCCAACTCTTAACGTTTTTTAAATAAAATTGAGGAATGGGAGATTGGAATCTAATTATCCAAATTAGATTAAATAAGAAACCTGCCTTTTTGTGCTCGATATGTCCCTTCGCTTTAGAAAGAAACATATGCAGTTGGAAAATAAAAATGTTTTTCTTAAAATCCTCAACATCGGCAAATTTATTCTACCCCACCTTCCTACCCCACATTTATTCTACAGTTCTACCCCACCTTTCTAAACCACATTTAGGGATACTATTTTTATTTCTACTCTTCTTAGAATGTTAAGGTATTGGACAAGCTACAAATTTTGGTATAACTGAAGATAAAGATAAAATGAATCGATTTCGTTTCGGGGAGGGTTCAACATAAAATATGTTTCATTCCCTTCGGTTATTTTCTACAAGTGAAAACCAGAAAAGTGGTTTTCTAGTGTACTTCCTCTGAAACAAAGCAGAAAATTTGTAAGGGTTAAACTACTATACAGTGTCTGTGGTAATACCCCTAGACAAGAAGTATTTAATGTTTTATCGTCATTAGTAACCACCATGCTTGTGTACACTTGAATACGCATAGAAATTCTTCTAGTAGTTTGTGTCTCTCATCTAATATTAAAAAGTTGTATTCAAAAACGTAATAATTTTCCCTACATGCACCCAACATTACTTTCAACACATAAAACTTGAGTTGTATGCATTATTGATGATTTGAAAAATGGTAAGTACACTTCAGAGAAGATATTGCGTTTTTTCTCCACTTCTTTAAATAATAAAAAAAACGAAGGGGTATACACATACGCAACAAACCATAAAAACATGTTTGAAATGAGTGAGAACAGAAAAAGGTTTCCATTTTATGTTATTTATATATAATTCAACTTCTAGAATTTTTGAGTGTTTGGTATAAAAAGTATAGCTGAAGATTGTCAGCGCGTAAAATATTGCATTGGGAGAAGCATTACGTGATTCATTTTTTAAATTTATTTCTCAATACCAAGCAAAGAAACTAAATTTTCAAAAAATTTAACCTCAATTCCATTGATAGAAAGATATTTTACACTTTAAAATTTAAATTGGATTAATAAAAATTACTAAAATATATGGCACCCTGTAGAACGTTAAATCATGAAAAGTATTGCACTTCGACCTTATGGCTCAATGTGTTCCCTCTTCTACTTCAGACTGAGGAAGTTCGCTTCTCCCATATCTTGGCAATGGCCAGGAGTTGGCTTATTAAGTTTTCCTGATAATTCATATAATCTGCTGTAATCGAGAGATTCGCAGTTAAAGATGTTGCGGCTGGATGTGTCTTCCTCCTCGCCCCACAGTCTACACATAATGGAACCATTGCGGAGTCCTATTGTTAAGGTGCTCTCGTAGGTGATAATATCCGGTGAGGGCATTCTGCAAACAGCAATGATAATTTATTTCTAGGAAATATTGTCATATTAAACATTGCTGTAGACAT
Source organism: Nineta flava (assembly GCA_963920215.1). Classification (NCBI taxonomy): domain Eukaryota; kingdom Metazoa; phylum Arthropoda; class Insecta; order Neuroptera; family Chrysopidae; genus Nineta; species Nineta flava. Next base: position 101,891,480 of record OY986042.1, read on the forward strand.
TGCTGTAGAAGTTCTAAGTATATATTAACGAATTTTTTCGGATAAAAACATGGGGTGGAAAGTCTCTTATTTCCCTAACATTCTACGAGTTCTTTGAATATCTCGAATAACTCCTGATTTTCTTTTGATTCCTGCACATCTTCATTATTGTCAGTCCCTTTCCATGAGGTTATTTATAGCCGTTTTTAGAAAAGATCTGCATTTTCATTTTGAAGAATTGAGATCTTTGCTTAAGGAGGAAGTTTAATATTTCAAGCTACTTGCAGTAGTTTCTAAGTGTCAACACGAAGTTTGTAGGCCGAAGGGTATGGAAACATAGCCCATTAGCACTAGTTTCAAATTTATCCACCAGAGAGCATATCCAAGCGGTATAGTTCCCAATACAAAAAACATGATATACATTTTTTTAGTACTCTCTGTAATTACTGAATGTCATGCCAAATATTATTACTTAGCCGGTATTGACACTGTTAACCACAAATTATCATGATATAATGCAAAATTTTGTATTAAAACCAAATTAAAAGCTTATAGCATAATTTCTATTTAGTTAGCTGTTGTGACCGCACTAATAATGTGGGATAGGGTTAATTAAATTTTATTCTGAAATATAGAACATTATATACAAAAAAAACCTTGACCTATAACACGTATAAAACTAAAATATTGACTAATAATATTGACTTGACTATATAACCAATGTTATTATGCTGACAGTAAATAAGTATTTTTACCGCAGTAATTTTTTGTCAGCATATGTGGTGGGTATGTATGAATGGTAAACAAAAAAATAGTTGTACCAATTTCCGTATTGCAAACAGTTTTTTCGAGCAAGTAAAGAGTATTATTCTTACTGTCCAATTACATTTCAAATTTTGTCCCTATTCCTAAAACATTTGTTTGTATTTTATAAATACGTATTTCGACTACAATGTAGTCATCATCAGTATGAATTAGCTGATCGTAACTATCTCTGAATCCATATCCCAGAGATAGTTACGATTAGCTAATTCATACTGATGAATATTCATACTGATGATGATGACTACATTGTAGTCGAAATACGTATTTATAAAATACAAACAAATGTTCTAGGAATAGGGGCAAAATTTGAAATGTCATTTCAAAAAACCTAGAGTTCTCTTTGACTATTTTAATAATCTTTATCTTATTGTCCAAGTAATTTTCAAACCTCTTTGATGGATTACAATCTACTTAATAAAAATCTTAACATTGACAAACAGACAATGTACAGCCTAAACCGGCGGATCTAGAAGCATGCAATTTTGCACAAGTGTTTCTTGTATAACGTAGGTGAGCACTAAACAAGGATTTTTGAGAATTCATCTTCTAAGAGGTTTAAATAGGAGATGAAAATTTGTATGGAAGTCCGTCATTTATGAAGTTAGAAACATGGAAATTGGAGTTTAGGCTTCTGTTTATAAATAAAAGACAGTTGTATCCGCGTTTTTGGAAATTAATGCCCTAAGGGAGTAAAATAAGGGACGGAAATTTGTATGGTAAGTGCGTCTCTTTTGAAGTTAGAAATGTCGAAATTGGTGTTAAGGCTTCTGTTTATAAATAATAGTTATACCAGTATTTTAGGAAATTGATCCACAAAGGAGTTAAAATAAGGAACGAAAGTTTGTATGGGAAGTGCGTCGTATTTGAAGTTGGAAACATGGAAGTTTGTGTTTAGGCATCTGTTTATAAATAAGAGTCAATTGTATCACCGATTTTGGAAATTTATCTCCTAAGGGGGTAAAATAAGCAACGAAAGTTTGTATGGTAAGTGCGTCATTTATGAAATTAGAAACGTGAAAGTTAGTACTTAGGCTTTTTGCATTTCGAGAAAAGCCGGATGGTTCCTGAGATGTTGCCTATGGGAAATCCCATCAGACATACGGCTAGTATTTTATAAACTGAATATACATTACTCGAACATACCATATGGCATTTTTTTCGTATATAAAAACGACACTCTTGAATTACTATCAAAAAATTTGTTATTGTACACTTACCTTCATAGCAATCACGTACGGTGAAAAAGTAAACATAATAACTTTCAGAATTGAAGAACAATAAACTGACCCATGAATAACATGCATATATTGGTACAATAAATAAAATTCTAACTATCCACCGTTGTTCTTGGGGATTTGTATACCATCGTAAATGTTGATAAATCTGTAACAAAAGTCATCTGTTAGTGTTATTGGTTGTTGGAATTGTCTCAATAAATTACAGTCATTATTTTTAAGTAAAGTCAAAACATATGTTATACAATAATGGTTGAAAGTATTGTCGATGGTTTTGTGTTGTGAAAATGTTTTCTGTTTTTGTTGTAGTTTTTTTTTTAATACATTGACACCAGTGTGAATAATGTCTTTCGATAGATACATCTCTGTATAAATTAAGGACGTTCCACAGCACTGTGGTATATAATCAAGAAAGAAAACCGGTTTGATTTTACAACACACATATACAACACATAGACAAAAACACTGTTCACATATACAAAAAAAATGTTATTTTGAAGAAAAATAATAATTTTAAACTTTTATATTTCGAAAACAAAACGGTAACACACGATTTTTTTTTTAAATTTATATAATAAATATTTAGCTTTACTCTCCTAGTTTTTTTTTTTAAATTCTGTCGAGTATTTTTTCTAATACAACAGATTAGAAACAGATTAAAACAATTTATTACATTTTTCAAAAAATAAAAAAATTAATAATGCACTAAGGAATTAATAATTTGAAAAATTTAAGCAATAAATTTTTCCAAAAATTGATAATGATATCAAAAATGAATTATCAAAAAAAAAAGCACTTTTTGCAACTCTGGTTTCAACTTAGTTTCCTTAATTAATTCATAATTAATTAACGGTGCGTCTAATAAAAAAATGCCTCATGACTTTTCGTTCCAAAATCGTCCCTTTACCTACACTCTTATGGAATTCGACTACTTACGGGAAACCCTGTATTCTTGAACTAAAAATAGTAGCAAAGAAACGTATATTGTATATTAAATTTAATTTCACGGATTGATCAAATTGAATAGGGGAATTAAAAAACAACAAATACTGTAAACATTCAGAGTAAAAACAAATACGAGTACTACTCAGTAGTTTAGTAATAAACCTAAATTTGATTTGAAATCATCACATGTGTAGTATCTGTTACAAAATCAAATAAATAAGTAAAAGTTATAACATTACCAATAGGAAGTTAATTACTTAATTAAATCTCTTCATACATACGTCACACACATACTAAATAATTATTTTTATACCCAGTATATTTGTAAATATACAAGGTATATTAAGTTTAGTTCCGATTTTGTAACGTTTGAAAATATTGATCGCAGAAAAAAAATGGTGTTATAGGTGTTCATAAAATTACCTAATTAGTCCATTTCCGCATGTCCATCGATCTGTCTGTCTGTCCGTGAAGCCAATAACTCAACAACAGATAACGAGCTGAAATTTTTTTTGTGTGTTTTAGAGCAAAAATGTAAGCTAAGTTCGTTAATAGGCCAAATCGGAACGTGTTTCCTCCCACCAGGGTGGAAAATTTATATCTGTGAAACCGTAAGAGATAAAAAAAAAAATTTGTTGACAAAAAATCTTCTTCTTTTTAAAATAAAGAACTTTTGTTTGAAAATTTTTTTCATAAACTCAATAGTTTTCTCATAATTTGTGCTCAATTGTGAACGCATGGTGAAGGCATGCATGTATACATGTGCATAGCATCCATACATACTATGTTTATACCCAGTACATTTGTAAATATACAAGGTATATTAAGTTTAGTTCCGACTTTGTAACGCTTGAAAATATTGATCGCAGAAAAAAAATTCATATCTTATAAACTTTGAGTTTGAAGAATTGTTCAAACATTGATATACAACTCAGTATATACTGGGTATTCAAACAGTTAACTCAGTTAGTTACATTACTTGTTTATCTAATCAAAATAAATTCAATATTACATATAATATTTTTTTAAAGACGAACCAGTTTTACTTTTGAATTGATAAATATATTAAAGAACTAAACAAAAATTACATCATATTAAGTACAGAGTATCCCAAAATGAGTTGACATTTTAATTTCTAATAATACACATATTTATACCTGTATATACAGGGTTTCCAAAAATTCTGGAAACGGTCGAATAACTCGAGAAAAACACTTTGGAATGAAAAACGAAAAAATACGTGTTCAATATTTTTTAAAGAAGTTGTCCAATACCAAAGTCAGGCTACCCTGGACACCCCGACTTCCTGGGGAGGGTTTACTTTGAAATCTTAAGTCCCAATATTTTATTGCAGAGAAAGCCGGATGGTCCATTAGGATCCATCCGGCTGCAAACAGTTTATTTTTATAAAAACCATTACAAAGTTACCAGTTTCGATTTACGCGTTAGCATATTCGTATCCAGGCGATATATTTGAAAAATGTCACCGCTTATGACTTACGACTGCAGAAAAGTAGTTTTTTCAGTAGTTGATTTCATTTTTTTCAGTAGTTGATAGACTATAGTCATGAATTTAATGTTTTATGAACAGATATCTATTTAGATTAATTTGATATTGCCCAGATCTATAATTTTGTTGACAAATACATAATCATAGATGGAATTGAAATACATAATAAATTTTAATACTTGATTGAAACAGAAAAGAAGGGATGGAAATATACAAGTTAATAAAGAATTATAGTAATTTATGTTAATTTGAAAGTTGTTTATATTCATTTTTTTAATAAATAAAAAACAAGATAATTGATTTAAGTAAGAATGAAGTAATATTATTATAAATAATATTATGGTAATGAATTATGTTACATTGTTTAGAGAGACTTCATCAACCATGATCGATTATTATTTATAAATAAATCAACGTAAATGATATCATTCATAGATTAAGCAGTGTGTTATGGAAAAATTAATTGAAATAATTCATTCCGGCATTCCTCTCCATACTTTAAAAACAGTTATTCAAATATAAATAACTAGCATTACCCGTCGCGGCTTCGCCCGCAAAAATTTTGTAAGGCCCTTATAACCAAGTAACATAATATTTTCTACACCACTTATATACACCACTGATATCTTGCCATCTATTGTTAGTTTAATGAACTAATGTTTAGGAATATAGTTTCACTGCCATCTATCAATGAAAATCAAAAGCTATTATTATATCATTTCCTCATGAATCATTTTTATAATATTTAAGGACCAATTTTTTACAAAAACTTGACAAATTATATACTAAAACCTTCCTCGAGAACCACTCTATCCATTGGTGAAGAACCACTCTATCCACAGCATGAAAATCGGTGCAGTAGTTTTTGAGTAAATCGCGAACAGACAGAATGTTGTTTACTATACTTCCATTTCTTTTTTCACACTTAAAATATATCCTACTTATCTTTGTTTATAAATGAATAATTATACAAAGAGTCACAAAAGTGAGGAGTTTTATGAAATGCAAGAAAATTAACATTTCAGGTCTGTTCAATTTTATTGAACGGGAGTGTACATACAATTACATGAAATAATTAAGGATAGAAGTAGGATGAGTCACTATTTAAAGCACTTTTTTTTAAATATTCTTTATCATTTGTTTCAATTGCAAACAACAAAATACACATATCTTGACCATGAATTTTGTATTTACATGTGTGATAATAGTATGAATGACCATCAAACGAACCATTACTACATACATAAATATACCGTACGTTTAGTTTACATCTTCGCATAGCAGATCTCCCACTAGTATGAGAGAGTACATATGTATATATTAAGCAATGTGTATGAGAAGGAGGTCTTATAGGTTTGATAAACAAGCATATTTTTCAAAACAGTGAATAATATTCATAACTGTTCGAGTGGTTGGTGATTGTCTACCTTCAAATGCCACAATAAATAAATTGACACATTTCTGTGCGGAATGTCCGGAAAAGTACCATTTAACCATTTGCACTTTTTCTTCTTTTGTATAATAATAACCCTTTGTTGTAATAATACCAATAAATTAAATACACAAACACGTATTTTCCAAAAGCATTCACATAGTAATGATTGCATATTATCAAAACAATTAATAATATTTGTATTCAACAAAAAATCTCCACTCTCTAAAATTTATATAGGCACATACAACACACAACAATAACAAAACAAACCTATAAAACCTCCTTCTCATACACATTGCTTAATGTATACATATGTACTCTCTCATACTTATGGGAGATCTGCTATGCGAAGATGTAAACTAATCGTACGGTATACAAATATATAATTGTTTCACTACAATTATATATACAGGCGATCCTCTAAAAATGATCCCCACGAAAACAGCGGTTGATGAAAACATCGGTGCAGTAGTTTTTGAGTAAATCGCGAACAGACAGACAGACGCGGCTGGGGCACTTTATTTTATACTATGTAAGGATTTGGTATGGGAATACCCTCGTACTGTTATTAAGAAATTAATAATTGTTCTTGTGAATTTGGTTTATATTTATTTAATTCCATTTGGGTTTACATTGAAAATTGAATTGGAATCTTACATACAGAGAGACAATCCAAATTTGAGTTTCTGTACAAATCATCTTTAAATTTTCGATTAAAAAAGGTGTATCATTTCGTCGATGAACCAGCCTGTAGATATTGATACATTATTATTCATCGAATTTCGATGCAAGTTAAAATTTTAATTATATTTAATTAAAGTTTAAAATATACGTTCTGAATAATATAAATTTAAATATTTTAATATTCAAAACTGTTATAATATTAGTAGTAATTTATTGATTGAAATGGATAGTTAATTATATATACTATAATATGCATAACTATAATTGATTTATTATTAATTATAATAAATTTATCTATGATACATCCATGCATACATTTTGATATTGCTAATTAATCATTATTATTCGCTGTCAATCATACTTAAATTGGATCAACATATAAAAGCTTTTGATCTATAAGTGTCAAGTTAAAACAATTGTACACACCATTGTTTTTTTGTGAACTTAATCAAATCAAACACAAATCTAATCAAATACGATTATTAAGCAGTGTATTAAAAAATTATAATCAAATTCCACAATTTAAATTAATCAATTTTTGATATAAATTTAATCTGTGAAAAAGATAATGCAACTAGGAATCGAATCATAGATCTCTCTCAATCCAAGACAGTGTGCTGACCCAACGATTGCTGAGTGTGTGCATTAAATAAGAAAATGTATTAAATGTGGAAATAAGGTAATAAAGAAATGTAATGCAATAAGCTAATTTTATTAAATTTAAATTGGCGACGAGGCTTATTAACACAACTAAACCTAAAGGAATGCAGGTCCACTTACGGGTACAAAAGTCTCGATGTGGGGAGGTGAGGACATGTAGACTGTTTAACATTTCGTCCAACCTAAGACGATCAACACTTGATTGACTCGATGTCTAGACCTTATCCCGAATGTATTACACTAAGGTGATTAGATATTGAAGTCGAAGATCTAGTATAAGTGCAAACTCAAGTCCTAATTAATCAAATTTCACCAAAAGTGTCCAAAATTCAATTATTTAATAAAAATATTTCTTTATCTAGAAAATTAAAGTTTATTAAAAAACGGTAAAAATAACAACTAACTAAGTTAATTGCTTAAATACCCGATATATACTAAGTTTATGAAAAAATATTCCAGATAAATGTTGTTTTCAACACAAGCTCAAGCAATTTCTGCTCGTTATCTCTTTTTATTATTGAGTTATTCTTTTGACAGATAGACGGGCATGCCAAAATGGACTAAATAGAGTTTATGAAAAAAGTTTCGAAACAAAATATTATGTTTATTTTAAAAAAAGGAACAATTAATATGTCTTTAAATTTTGTTTTAATTTCTTACGGTTTCAATGATGGATATACCTTTACCCCCCCCCCCTTGTTAGGAGGAAGCATAGTCCGTTTTGCTCATTTACAAACTTAATGTAACTTTTAAGCTCGAGAACACACACAAAGAATTTCAGGTTCTTACCTCTTTACGTTATGAGTTATCGTGCCCACGAACGGATATGCGGAAATCAGTCATTATATGGATACCTATACCAAAAATTATCTTCTGCGATCAATATTTACAAACGTGAAAAAAGTCGGAACTAAACTTAATATACCTTGTATATTTACAAATATACTGGGTATAAAAATAGTTATTTAGTATGTGTGTGACGTATGTAACACACGTCCTTAACTTAAGCAGGTTCGAAAGAGTCATTTTGCGGGGAAAGCCGTAAGGGGGGTATCAAGCGATTGCGCATGCCCGCAGCGTTACAGATTGAATGTATACTTTGAAACTGGATTTAAATATTCTATGGATATTTGGTAAATAATAATACTCGTGAGTCGTGACTCATACTATTTCTTTTATTTTAAATAAAAAAGTAAAATCTTGTGTTTTGCTTCTCTAAAATGATAAAATTACTTATATAATTCATTATTAGTTTCCAAAATGCATTTGAACATACCTTCATCTTTGGCTCAAATAAATCCTTGTTTATTTAACAACAATTTACATGGTTTTATAAAAACTTCTCTGCATTTTAAACTACGTTTTATTCGATTATAATTAAATTTGTAGTTTCTCCATAAGACCCAATGTTAAAAGTATGATTTTCAATATCAAATAAAACGAAAAAATGCATTGGAATTAACAGTTTGAAGCATATCAATTTCTCTGCATTTTTTTTTCTCTTTCGAACGTCCTTAATATACCCTGGTATATAACATATATACCGGGTAAAATAATAAACAAATGGTATTATGTCATCAAAATTAAAACAATGAAATTGTCAGTAAGTTAATGTAGGCGCACAGCTATTATATAACGAAAGGACAATGGCTTTTCATATGATCAAAAACATAAATAAAACACACACACACACACTAATAAATAATATTACCCAATTAAAATGTTTTATTTGAAATATGTATAATGCATGTTCGAGTAAAATATAATACTAGGTCGTAAATTTTCATACATATTACTGATGGCCTATAAATATACGTCCAATCAATATTTACATACCATGAAAACCATATGCCCTATAATGTTGGGTATTATAGCAACAGTATGTATCTGTTATGTATATATAGATGGTGGTTTTATCATAAAAATACAGGTGTTTATTTTAAAATCAATAATGGAATATTAAAAAAGAAATGTAACAATTAAATATTATTTAAATACTCTGTATAAACTGAGTTTTTTTTTATCAGTGCACTTCTTCACACATATAAATGTATACAAATATGACCAAGGCACTGCATACATTTTTATGCATGCTTTTATAATCTGCAGTAATTACAGATGTATGAGCTGTAATTGTGGTAAAAAGTTTCAAAAAAAGTTATTTTATTTTTTTAAAAGATAGATATTCAAAGATAGATATTCCTTCCTTCCTAGTGGAGTAATTTTGCCTATTCACGAACTCGAAGACACTTTTTTGGCGCGTTATAAGAATCCGATCAGAGTGTATTTTCAGCATGTAACGAATCGCTGATATAGCCCTCGACTGATGTAGCACTCGTAGTCCAGAAGACCAAAGGGTTTTTTCAGGATGAGGAGCATCAAGCTGGTACTTTGTAAGTAGCTTCGTTTTGACAAGACGCCCAATTTTTAATTATAAAATTTTGGAAAACGGTATCGAAATTTTCAGGAAGCCGTTGAACATATCGATTTGACAGTTCATCCAAAGTTTACGAGCATCAAGTTATTTTTAAGTTTAATTGTAAGATAATCTCAAGTGAAGAACGAGGAAAATTTTCGTCCTACAAATTCAATGAAATGGACTCCGAGTCTCCTATTCTCAATGTTCAACGCCTTCCAGAAAATGAGTAGAGATGGAACATTCGAAAATATTGTTACTTCCATCAAGTATATCCTTTCGAATTTCTAAAATTATTAAGTCCATTTTCCGAGAAATTGATATACTAGAATAATATTTTTATTCCCGATATAAATTCATCTTCGAGACAGTATAATATATTATGTAATAACCAAATCGATCACTAAGAACATAATAACACCGTTTAAAACATGCAAAGTAGAATAGAAGATAGAAGGTAATTTGAATTTATGTATGATCAAAACATGGGTTCATGTTTTCAATAATCCCTCAGGAATTAAATACTGTTTACATGCAATATATCCGTTTTTATTACACATTAATAACATATTCACTTTTTAATTAACGTAATTTATGAACATGTTCTTGTGGAAAAATGTTTATTTATATCGAAAAGTAATACAAATAGAAAAAAAAAACATTCAATACATTATATTGAAAATCATTTGAGAATATTAAATTCGTTAAATTTATATAGTTGGGATTGGAGAGTAGAGAGAGAGAGAGAAGATTTATTTATTATGTTAGGTTAGGGTTTATATTATGTTACATTTAAATATAAGTGCATTTGTAATGGTATTATTCACTTTATACAAATTTGGTTACATTATCAGTGTTTTGACGTGAAAAACGTCTATTCGTTCGTTACACTAGTGGCCGGTCAGACTAAATACCATCAGATTCCAATCGCCAATAACTTCGAGACTAATAATGCGCTAACAATAGTTGAGACCACAGTATACGGATAATATCTTTACGTGTCTGTGGCGCTGAATTTTTTTTGCTTGCGATGCCTCGTAATAGTGTAGCCGCATGCGCGTGAATGGTTGCGAATTAGCCTTGTGTAAAGTGTAAAGTTATCAATTGGTGTACAAAGTCTCCATCGGGCATACAGCGGCCAGCGACTGTTTAAACGTCTACAGATTATGTGCAGGTCGTTTTCACGAAAAATATACGCCGTGGACTCGAACTGCTCCTTTCTTCATTGTTTTTCCTCTGATTACTTATCCACTATCCTTAGGCCATATTGTACCAGTCCAAGTGCCGAGAGGTCTAAGGCATTATGTCTGCGCAGTATGCCTACTTGGAAACTGAGAGGTTATAGGTTCGAATCCCGACATCGGCAGTTTGTCAATTATTAAGAAAAAAAGGGGCGGTTAATTGACTAAACTATCGGCGTATGGACAAGAACGAAGTGGACAAGAACCGGCTATGCTTGAGAAGGTTTTCTGCAGTTTCCTACACGAACTCCAGATGAATATCGGCATAGTTCCTATCATAGTCTATACACAAAAATTCCTTCCACTCCACTCACAACCTCACATCCTTAGGCATCACAATGGACCTTAAGGTCAAAGTGTATATGATACGATATATTATTGGGCCCTGAGCAAAGGTCCACTTCATTTTCAACACCTCCTATTTTTAACGCAAAAAGTGTTTTTAGAAAATAAAAGTTGAATCTCCTGATACTTCTCAGAGCTTTCAGTGCGACATCTACCCAGGCAAATAAATTTTCCCGATACGGACATCTGTCTGAACAGATTCGACGTTTGTTAAAGGGTTCTTTTTTAGCCACTTCTAACTGGTGTTGTGTGATTCAATATGTTATACAAATTCATACAGCATAAATCGAATTTTGTGTCCTCTATTTTTAATGATCGTCCCTGAAAAAAGTCTGCTATGAAAAATAGTTTGAAACATTCTTCGAAAATAAACTCGATACAAAATAATTATTTAGTACTTCTAACTTTTCTTTCCTTTACGCAATGTTAACACTTTTCTTAGCTCTTAATTTTACCCAAAAACAAAAAACGAATTTATCACATTAATGTGTTAAAAAGGTAGACCGTAGGGAAAAACCTTCTAAGTTAAAATTAATTACACTTTGTTAACGTTTTGTTGTTGTTGTGTTTTAATATGTTTTCTGTAATTTTATTAAAATTATACAAATCATCTTATTTAAAACCAGCATATTTAGTTCATTGTCCGATGACCACGTCTATTTTTATAAAGATTAATTATCTAAATGGGTTTTAATATAATTATACTAGCCATACAGTAGCTTCCTGATTTCAGTTAATTTATTACTTAGAATTTATTTTGTTTTAAACTTAAGGATGTTTCAGCATACCACCACTTTTCGACAGATTTTGTTCACAGGCTAAAAATAACGTTTACTAATAAATCCCGAAGTTTCAGAATATTTGACCGTTTAGAACGCGAGATAATTAATATAAAAGTTATCATTCTCTCTCACTCTCTCTCATTAGAAGCATGTGAAACTTCATGCCCGCACAAATATTATCTGTTGTATTAGAAAAAATACTCGACAGAATTTTTAAAAAAACTACGAGAGTAAAGCTAAATATATAAATTTTTTTTAAAATCGTGTTACCGTTTTGTTTTCGAAATATAAAAGTTTAAAATTATACCTTTTCTTCAACATAACATTATTTTGTATATGTGAACAGTGTTTTTTTCTATGTGTTGTATATGTATGTTTATGTATTGGTGCTATAATAAAATCAATCCGGTTTGTTGTACTGATTGCATAATACAGTGCTGGGGAACGTCCTTAATTCTTTTGTTAAATATAATAAAATAATATATTATAGCTGTGAGATCACATGTTGCAAAAATACAGAACCAATTCCCTAATGAGATTTACTTGTAATTCATATACCGTAAAATCGAAAAGTATATTCCGATTAAAGATTTCATTTTTAATATTTCCTTCGATAACTTTTCACTAAATCTCTGGAGAAATTTCATAATGCAATATCATCTAGATGGGTTGATCTATTTATGAAGACTGGTTTTATAAAATTATAGTTCAACAGTACAGAAATTATGGAAACCATTTGTTAATGTTAGTTTTTCGAAAACACTACACCAGAATTGAATATTTAGTTTTCACAAAATTAAATTTTTTTCTTGTTTCTTAGTTATCGGGTATTCTTATGCTATTAAATACTTATTTATGTGAAAACATCTATAGCGAGGCTATGCAAGTATGATTTCATATAGGGAATGAAATAAAATCGGCTATGAGACAGTCGGCAATCATCGGCATTCGTGTTTTAAAAGGGAATTTACATTGTAAACGTTATGAATATAACGTTTTCTAACGGCTAGATCTTTAATAAAGTTTATAGTTTCTATAGATGTATCTGCAAAATTTTGGAAATAAAATGTCAAAATTTAGAGAAAATTATAATAATTTGACATAAATTTCATATATTCCTATATATTACTACTTTTCATGCAATGTATTTCATTTATTGTCAATAACAAGAAATGTAACTGAGTTAGTAGTTTAAAGATCGTATATATACTTTGAGTTTTTTTCTATATTATATAGAAAATATATTTTTACAAGTTTTTATTTAACTTGCAATGTATGTATGTTCAATGTATGTATGTATGTATGTTCGGGTCAAATCTTGCAAGCTGAATTAGAACCACTACCTCTAATCCTACGGAGTTGAATTTTTACACGTCATTCCGATGGCAATGCATTTTTATGGTGAGCATGGCAAGAATCGACACGGGGAAAGGGGGATATAGAGGGAGGAAGAAACACAAAATTTGGTATATCTCTCTTGATATCAAAAAAATCGAAAAACACATTAAAAGTAAAGTTGAAGTAAATTAGTTTTACTATAAAACGATTGTTTTTGTGAAATTTTCTTAAATAACTATTTCTCGATATAATCTAAAAATTTGGTTTAATCAATTTCATTTAAGTCTAAGCAAAATCTGTATTTTTTTGAAGACATTTTTCTTTTCTACTAGAATCGGTAAATAGTATACAATTCTTCTCCATTATTGTTAATGGTATTCAAAGATTTCAAACGAAAGACGCGAAGAGAAGATGTCTCTAAAAAAAAAAACACCATTCAAAATGTTTTTCAACCAAATAAGCCAGATGTCTAAAATAACCTTGTAAAAAATACCATTGAAAAAGTACCGTAAAATTTACTAAAAATAAATAATGAAAGTAATTAACATTGATGTAAATTTAATTTAATAATATGCGTGTATTTCATATTAAGGTAGAATTTCGTAATTTTTTTTTAGGTATATATAAAGATTATAAAAAGCATCGTTTTAATTATTAGAGGAACGTAGAAAAAAAGTAATTTCAGTGAATTTGATTTCTCAAATGGTTGCAATTAAAGCAATACGTTTACAACATTCTGTGAGAAAATAAAATTAGAAGTAGACTTAGTATTAGGATAAATAAACTGAAAAAAGTATTCAAAATTCTGCGTTCAAAGACATTCATTGAAATCTATATACAGGTGTTCTGAAATTCATTCAAGAAAACTATACCACGGTGTAAACTGCAAAAAACAAACAAAAAAGTTTAACAAATTTTTTAAGATTTGATGCTTATTTTTTAAGATATCAATTAAGTACAATCAATTAAAAATTGATAAATTCATCCAATCACACAGAGCGCATAGTGTATGGAGTCGTGACCTCAGCAGTAGATCGTGGCGCTTTACCTTTTAAAGGCTGGCCAGACTGTAAGATGCCCCGTCTCCTTACACTATGCGCTCTGTGATTGGTTGAATTTATCAATTTTTAATTGATTATATCTTAAAAAATAAGCGTCAAATCGAAAAACTTTATTTAACTTTTTTGTTTGTTTTTTTGCAGTTCTACACCGTGGTATAGTTTTCTTGAATCAATTTCAGAACACCCTGTATTATCTGGGTCCCAGGTCACTTTTCCTAACTGATTAAGATCGAAGACGATAAATTGTAATAAACAAATATAGACGATAAACTGCTTATAATCGTGATATTACATCTAAAGTATTTAAGATGAATGAATAAATTGTGATAGGCAGATATAATTTTTTATAAGCACATAAAAAGATGCTTATAATAAAATATACTACTCTCTTAGCACGTTTCATTCGCAGTTTTGGACAGAAGGGGATAAAAAAATTATAATGTTGATTAGTTATTAAAATTATTAAACGAATACAACGAAACCCTTAATGAGTCTATTTTATACAGTATTAATAATATACTTCATCGATTTTCTTAAAGAATAATAACATTGTTATATAAGCATTAAAATCTGGTATGAGTCAAGCTTATGGCTCGAGGATTCCGTGTTCTTTAAATGTGTAGTATAAAATTTAAAATGCAATTAAAATTATATTTTTCTTTACTGCTTTTTACTTCAATAGTTTTTAAGCTTAAAAATGCCGAAGCTATTGTTTTCAGATTTAAAAAAAGAATCGATGAAGAGAAAGAATTTGGTAATTCACAGTTTACATCATTTTTTCAAACCTCAGAAAAAGGCATCGTAAATAAATTTAATTTCATAATAATTGAAAAGCGGAGTATAGGTAAACTCAGCACTACAGAGTCCAGCCATATAAACAGACGAAATCGCATGATCGAAGCACATGGTGCCATATGATTAGTTCGTTTGATAATTTGGACCATTAAAACTGAATTAATATACAAGTCTCAGTTCATTCGTACGCGAATTGTTGTTTACTGCTATCATTTTTGTGATCCATCATTTCGATT
This sequence comes from Nineta flava, assembly GCA_963920215.1. Taxonomy (NCBI): domain Eukaryota; kingdom Metazoa; phylum Arthropoda; class Insecta; order Neuroptera; family Chrysopidae; genus Nineta; species Nineta flava. Next base: position 101,906,967 of record OY986042.1, read on the forward strand.
ATTTGCGATTTTTAGTTTTTATTGTTATATTTGTTCTTGTTTATATTTTTATTCTTTTCATTTGTTATATTCATATTTATAACAAAATAATATCAATAAAAAAATAACCGATAGAACAAAGCCGGTCGGTCTGTTTTGACATATGTTCTCGTGTTCAATGAGTGTATATGTTATTGTCGATGGACTCTATAGGTTGTAAAAATGAAGCATATTCATCGTTATTTTGTAGGTAAAGCTTAGGCTAAGTACTATAGTTTTTAAAAATTAACTTGTAATATTTAACTGTAAATTTGATGATTCTAACAAATTATTTTCATTTCACGTAAAACAAAAAGTAACATCCCTACCTAGACATCCACAACTTGAAACTTGTTGTAAATATTCATCGTTATTTTGTAGGTAAAGCTTAGGCTAAGTACTATAGTTTTTAAAAATTAACTTGTAATATTTAACTGTAAATTTGATGATTCTAACAAATTATTTTCATTTCACGTAAAACAAAACGTAACATCCCTACCTAGACATCCACAACTTGAAATTTGTTGTAAATATTCTTCAAATTTAACCACTAAATTTGTTAGGATATTTTTAGATATTTAAACTCCTAAGAGAATTTGGTGAAGAGGTAATTTACGTTTTATTCATAAATGTTATGGCGTGTACAGCGAGAATTGTCCTATATGTACGGAATGTTAAATACTCCACACAATAACATGTTCTGGAAATGAAACAGACAGAATATAATTGTGGTCTACATTTTATTGTTTGAATAATAACAATCATTGTTTTTATTTTTCCAACTACTATATATATATATAATGTTTTTGTATATAAACCAACAAGAACAACAATGTGTTGTGGGTTAGAATTATAAGAAAAAAAAGGTCTCACGTAGTACATTCACAAACATTAACATAGTTTCTAAGTTCTGTTTATTTTGTTTCTATATTAATACGTGTATGTAAATGTTGTTACAAAAAGTAATAACAACCTCGATAATTTTGTTAACTTTAGTGGTGGACTAAACCAACTCTGATTCAGTAATTGATTTATTTAAGGTAGTTCTTTGGTGACAGTAAAATCAAAAGTATAAAATACAGTAAAGATACAGTATGAGCGCTTACCAGTCCAAGTGGCCGAGCGGTCTAAGGCATCATGTCTGCGCAGTATGGGCGGTTAATTGACTAAATTGTCGGCGTATGGACAAGAACGAAGTAACCGGCTATGCTTGAGAAGGTTTTCTGCAGTTTCCTTCACGAACTCCAGATGAATATCGACATAGTTCCTATCATAGTCGGCTGCAGCCGCATATCCTACCAATTCCTAGTCTATACACAAAAATTCCTTCACTCACATTCTTAGACATCACAATGGACCTTATGGTCGAATCTATCTATCTATGAGCGCTTATCTATAACATCTGTGCCATAGGGTATACGCGAAACAACATAAACCGTGCTAGCTAAAATCTCAACTTTGATTGCGAATATCACGCTTCACTCGCTTGGCTATCAAATTTAAAAAAATGGACACTGAACTTAATATTATGTTTCGTGCGAGGGGAATACCTTAACTAAATTCGTCAAGGTTGGTCATTTCTTAGATTTTTCAAATATTTAGCAAACAAACACACAGCCAGAATATTTCATCGTTTTTATACCCGATATATAATATATATAAGCCAGGGTATATTAACTTTAGTCCCGACTTTGTAACGGTTGAAAATATTGATCGCAGGAACAAAATTTTGATATGTGTTCATAAAATGACCTAATTAGTCCATTTCTGCAAAGTTGTCCGTCCATCCGGAAACACGATAACTCAAAAACGAAAAGAGACAGTGAGTTGTATGTTCTAGAGCTAAAAAGTAAGGTCAAGTTCGTGAATGGGCAAAATCGGACCATGTTTGGACAAAATGGGCAAAACTCTTTGAAGACCGTAAGAAATATAACAAGTATGTAAAGACAAAAAACGTTCCTTTTGTTTAAAGCAAACAACTTTTATAAACTTTTTTACATAAATTGTTATTTTCCACTTGTTTTGATTAAAATAAAACTACAAAATAATCAAATTTGATACCGAAAGTCGTTATCAAATAGTATTTAGTCAGAGATCTTTTTAAATTATTATGTAAAAATGTAACAATTGAGTACACAGTAAAAAAAAAGGGTTATTGAAAGTAAACTACGCGACAGGTTTAAGTACGGCGAACCGGCGAATCAGTTCTCTGAATTACGCAGCGTATTTTCTGTAATTCTATTCAACTATCCTATGTTCGCGTTTAAGGTTCAACTAAGTGCTATTCATTTACCTGTAGGTAGTATCGGCCAAATACCTGTTGTGGTTCGTTCCACGTATATATTTTACAAAACAAAGTTACACATTGTATATCGGATATGCTATACCAAAAATACAGGTAGATTTCTTATCTCATTGTATATCCTAGAATAAATAATAGATATTTTCTCTGCTAAACTTCAGGAAAAATTAAGGTAGCAAAACCATTTAATTGATTCTGATTCAAACGATTTTTTATTTCAAAAATATATTTATCAGAAGAGATTCAAAAGAATAGCTCTCAATTTGATAAATTCAATAAATAGAACCAATTCCAGAATCATACTTATTCAGCCCAACACTATTTAACTTTATAGTAATACACATTTGTTTAATTAAGTTATTTCGTACGTGTAAAACTAACCTTGATGTAAATACATGTGATTTGATCTAACAATAGGCGAAATAGTTGTGATATAAATTAGATAAGGTTTTGATAATAGGAGGCGTTGTCTTTACAACTAATGAATATTGACATAAATCTTTGTAGTAATTATTTTCAAACATTTATCTCGCACAAGTTAGATCATCAAAAATTTCGTTAATTAATCTCTGCTATAAAATAACATTCAACATATTTTTAAGGATGTTCCAGCATACCACCACTTATCGACAGATTTTGCTCTTTTTTTTCACAGACTATAAAGAACGTTTTAATTAATAACAGAGAACAAGATAATTAATAACAAAGTTATGATTCTCTCTCATTAGAAGCATGTAAAACTTCAAGCCCGCCCAACTTATTATCTGTTGTACTAGAAATTTAAAAAAACAGAATTTAAAAAAAACTAGGAGAGTATTTCTTAATATTTCTTATATAAATTTTTTTTTTAATTCGTGTGTACCGTTTTGTTTTCGAAATATAATAATTTAAAATATTATTTTTGTCCAATAGGGAATATGCATGAAAATTTTTTTTCACATTTATTTTCAGAATATGAAAATACTGTTAATACTGTAATAATATTTAAAAACGAAATTAAAATCCGACAAATATCAAGGAAGCTATAAGCTTTTAAAGATTATTATCTGTCTCTTTCTTGCAAAAATACTAAAAACGGAGTTTTACGTGTATTTTAAATAGTGAAAGTGTAATATGACGTCACATAACATATCAAGAGGGCTATCAGCCTCTTTGTCTAATCGAGAATTTCAATCATTCATATCTCGCTTATTTTTAAAGTTATTTAAAAAGTAATTTTACTTTGATATTTGTCAAGTAAACATGCTTCAATTCAAGTGGAAAAAAATTTTCATGCATATTCCCTATTATAACACATTCCGTTTATGGTAAACGTTTATGGGTCTGACAACGTTGTGCGCCAATATCTCTCAAGTTGCATCAAGTAAAGAGTGGGAATTGTTACTGTTGACATAAGCAATAATAATATATAGGTATATGCACAGAGCAACGTTGTCAGATCACCGTACCGGAAATATTTGATAGTATGTGTGAGTATCTGTGTGCCGATAATTTGTAAGACGTGTACACAGTGCCGGAACATCTTTAACAGGAATATTTTGTCTCGTAAAATTTGCACAAAGTATTGTCAAATAGCCATAATACGTTCTGGGGACAACCGATTTTTGTGGCCCATAGTACCTACATTATTAAGTGGGCAATGACATAAACGTTCACAGCAAATGAGGTTACCGAGTTAGAATCTTATAATAATTGGTTGATTAACATTTATTTAAATTAAATTTTTTAAATAAATTTAAAATGTGAAAATAATTATGTAACCACTAGAAAGAAGGACTCGAACCATAGATCACCGCTTAACCGGAACGGTGTACTAACCAATACACTATACGGTTACTCATCACATTGTATTTGAAATTCAATTCTTAATCAATTTATGTTAGAAATTAGTGGACATTTCGTTGTTTCAAATACAATGCTAAATAATCGTATTTAATTTAATTTCGATTTAAAATTATACACAATCGATTCGACAAGACATAATGTATAAATATGTTTGTCTCTTCATATAAACAATTGGATTTTATGAACAATGTAAAAGTTGGTAAAATGAACAAAAGAAGCTAAAGGCTAGCTCACACAATGCTGGTTCGCCTGCTGAATTGCTTGCTCGATTTTGTAGCTGGGTCCGAAGCTAGTTGTCGTGTTGGGCGTTGTAATGGTTTCTATGCGATGTTCGCTTCACACGATGCCGTGTTGGCATTAGGCCGGTAGATGGCTCCGATGCGTGCAAAGTGATTGGTTATAGCAGAAGTGATTCGTCGTAATGGGCTTATTTTTAATTATTGATAAATTAAGACGAAGAAATAATATAATAATATATATAATTCTTGATTTTTTTTATATTGTTTATTATAAATCAGTTTCAAAAAAATTTCACTAATGATGAAACTTTTTTTTAAAATCACATCAAAAATAATATAAAAATCACAAAATAACGCTACTGATAAAACAAGCCCATATGACCAAATAAGACGTTTTAATTGGTTAACATGAAAAACTAGCAGAGGAAAAAGTACGGAAAATAGGAAATGAACTATCGCCGAATTCTAGCAAGCGCCCACGCAACAGAGCCAGCAGTGACGTCATTTTCCGTCACAACTTCTATCATAGCTGCCATCTTAGCACCCCGCAAGTAATCCAGCGAGCGAACCAGCATCGTGTGAGCCAGGCTTAACACAAATTGACCTTGGTTTTGTAAGAATAAATTATAGTAACGCGAATCTTCATATATACAATTTTCAAACAATTTCGTGCTATTGAAAGTAACTGTAAGACATTTTATTTTGAATCTCATCATTTGAATCTCTATACAAAACAAAATGTGTTTATTTTATGGGAAATAATATTTTAATAGTATTTTTCAAATAATATAAACCAATCAATTTAACTTATTGAATCATGGGAAAATACCATCATACACCCTATTGTATAAATTACGCATATACAAGTATATTTAATAAAGAGTATTGGTAAATCACGTATTAGCCAAGGTAAGTAATAAAACTTGCTTCTTATTGAATAGAAAAAATGCACGGCATTTTGTTTTATGGTTTCTAAAACATTCCAAATTTTTGAGTTTGATACATAAATCTAGCTACTTATAAGTTCAAATTATTATCGTATTTTAGGTGATGACTATGGAGAGGATACGCGACGAAAACGACATCTGACGACTGCATTTAATTTTATTAAACAAATAAAAATTTCAGATCGCTAAAAAATAAAATATCACATATATATATATATATATATTTAATATATATATTATATATAATATATATATATTTATATATATACATATACATATACATATATATATATATATATGTATATATATATACCCCTTGGAAGAAATGTCAAAAAAGTTAAGAAAATGTTTCTTCTCGATTTTAATAATAATCATTTTCTAGGCTCGTTTTGACCCAAACAGTACGAAAATCAAGTTCATTTTAACGACCACCGAATACATTTCAAAATTTAGCCTTCTCAATTCATACAGTTTGGAACTTTAGCACTATGGGTATGATACCTTGAAAACCGTTAATCGTATCGTATTTTAACTCTGCTAGTGACAGACTAACTAATTATTACCAAACAGATCATAAGAATCTAAAATTACTAACATGTCGTTGGCCATTCGTATCAACATGCAGCTTAACCACTAAAAAAAATGAAGCAGCAATCGCTAAGATACTGAAATCACGGAATATCTTAATGCACAAAAAACTATATTCGTTTTACTGGAAATATACCATTTAATATTTATCGTGATATCAAAATACATTTAATATTATTTATTATACTCTTTTTGTTTTTAAATGCAAATAAAATAATGAGCCAAGTTGCAATGTGAAAATACAAATCAAATAAATGATATTATTAATAAAAGGTGTTACTCTACTGGTACCGAATGTTTCAATATAATAAATAGTACTAGTCAACACTACTTTTAAGACACAAAGTTTAGTAAAATGAAGTTTAATAAAATGATACAGTAGTGAAAAACTACAATAGAAAAATTATATATTGTATCTAAAACCAATGATTCTACATTTTATCATGGTAAAACACAACCAGCGTCAATTCTTCCATTAAAATTAGAGTTTGAAAGACTGGCATTTAATGCATTATATATTCGAATCAAAGTTAATGAAATTTGTCAAAACTATTCGAAAATGGTTTTGAAAACATAAACAAAATCATGGTATAAAGTAGAGGCGGGCACAGACAGCTCGTCTGAGCCTTACGGGCTCTCCATAAGCTGGGTGAGAGTAAGTAAAGAAGGTATGTTTTGAAGCAAGACGGAACGATGTTTCAATACAGGTTGTCCTACCGATTATTGCCCAATAATTATATAGTATAGTCTATACTCTATAGTATAGTCAATATTTTATTTTTTTTGAAAAACAAATTATGCGAAAAATAATTTCCACTACTACAAAAAGTACTTTTCACTTTTTCAATTCAAAGTAGACTCGAAGAACTCAAATTCCCACTTTATGTAAAATTTAACTTAATTCATCAAATTCCCATGACACTATACTGAGCATACTCCATACGAAGAAAAAATAATTAAATCAGGTAAATAATTCTTTATTAGTTCTCGGATATGAATAGTAAAATATTTAGACAAATTATTTGGAATTTCCAAAACTATATTTCTATTTAAATTATCCTTTGCAAAAATTTCCCTCTTTTATTACAATGGTCCAGCGGTAAACTTAAAGGTTCAAAAGATTTATATATATTTTTATTTTATTCATACACAAATATGTATATACTAAAAAGTTACATTTTATGACCCAAATTACCAGCCCAAAATTCCAGAGTATGTATTAAATGATTGTATGTATTATTTACTTTGTATAATAGTGACCATAAAAAAGATTTGGTATTATTATATTTTTTTCAGAAAATGTTTTAATTAAAAAAAGAAAATATTAATAATTGGTAGTTTACCCTGTATTAACTCTATCTCTCTTCCCTACCTCTCACTCAGAGCTTGGCGGAGTCAACTCCTGCCCACCTCTGGACTATAAAGTAGAAGCTATACCTGACCTTGATGTTGTCATTGATACAGGATGTTCAGTATATTAAAAGTCCGTTATTGCAAAATTTTGGTTTGCAAAAAATTCATCTTTAAGTCTGTGAACAAATATTTTAAGGCTGTCTCGCGAAGCAATACTTTAACTAATGCAATTTTAATAAATATTTTCTTTTTCTGTTCTATTTCTTATTAAAAAAAAAAAATACAGACGAATTGAGAACCATCCTCCTTTTTAAAGTCGGGTCAAAAATAACATTAAATCCTTTATTTACATTAGAATCAAAGTTAGTGAAATTTATGAAGACCAGGCCAAGCCAGACAGTTTACGAGCCCATAAAAATAATATCATTGATAATGTGCCTCGTAATTCTAATATTATTCTCACACATGGAGCTATAATGATGAAGACATTCCTGTACCTAATTTCAACTGTATAGTCAAATTTAAAGATTCTAATGTTTTAGCTGGCGTTGTAGCTATTTATCAAAATAATAACGATCATTCATCTTTCATTCCATACTGTATAATATTTTATTGTATTTCAATATGCAAAAATCATCATAGTACACACAAAAATGTCCACTGAAGAGTGGGGTCACTTATGTGACTTATTTGGAAAAAATGTGGAAAAAGTGAAGAAAATTTTTCTTCTCCATTTTAATTATAATCATTTTCTAGGCTCATTTTGACCCAAACAGTACGAAAATCAAGTTCATTTTAACGTCCAACAAACACATTTCAAAATTTAGCCTTCTCAAATCATACAGTTTGGAACTTTAGCACTATGGATATGATACCTTGAAAACCGTTAATCGTATCGTATTTTAACCAACGCCATCGTTTTCGCTAGGTCCAAATTAACTTTAAACCAAGTTTTTATCAAAATCGAGTACAATAAATTATCCTCCAATTTTTGCGATTTTTTTAAGGGGTTGGAAAAAATTTAAAAAAAGTGAATTATTATGTAACATTATGTAACACTGAAAGGAAATGAAACTGCAGAAGCTTCGAATGCATAACTCCTGCAAATTCATTAAAATTCATTGAATGATATAAAAATTTCTCATTTAGTACATTGCCAATTTTTACATGACTACCCAATTTTTTACACCTTTGTATATTATACTAAAAACAAATCTCGAACAATACCTAACCAAATTGCTAGAAGCATACAGCCATACAATACATACAGTATACAGATACACAACGATAAATACCATATGTTCTACGTAACAAATATTTTGTACCGAGGTATTTGACACTTATTGTAGATGTTCAAGCAGGTGAAGAACCTTCTTCAAATTATTGAAGTGTATTTTGTAGTAATATTTTTCAATTCTTCTTACATTACGTACAATAAAAAAATGATGCTGTATTTTAAGAGATTAAAAATATTATTTTTCAGTTATATATTTATATATATATTTTTATACCCAGTATATTGTAAATATACAAGGTATATTAAGTTTAGTTCCGACTATGTAACGCTTGAAAATATTGATCGCAGAAAATCCATTACCTAAATCCATTTCCGCATGTCCGTCTGTCTGTCTGTCCGTCTGTGAACACGATAACTCAAGAACGAAAAGAGATAATGAACTGAAATTTTTCTAGAGCAAAAAAGTAAGGTTAAGTTCGTTAATGGGCAAAATCGCACCATGTTTGGGTATAATGGGTAAAACTGCCTATCTTTGCAACCGTAAGAGATATAACAAAAGTTTAAAAATATTATTCTCTTTAAAATAAACAACTTTTGTTTGAAATTTTTCCCATAAACTCAATAGTTTTCTCATAATTTGTGTTTAAAGTTCATCGGAAAGCGAAAAATTTGTTCATCTTTAAAACACATAAGAGATTTTTTTTTAAATTGCGGGATAGTTCAAAAATTGTTAACAATTCAAACATTGATATACAACTCAGTATATACTGGGTATTCAAACAATTAACTCAGTTAATTGTTACCATACTTGTTTTGTTTTTGCTTTGAAGAATAATATTTTTTATACATTTGACTCGGATAAATATCACGATGTTGTTTTTGTAATTTTTTATCCATATTTAAATACCAATTACTTTCACCTTTATTGCTATATTTGTAAAGGTTGTTTCTATACAAAACTTGATGTAACTCACGTAATAGGTTTTGTTTTTAAATTAAAAAAAAAAAAGCATGATGTTATTATATTGAATTTAACAAAATAATGATCTTCATTTTGTTTAAAGTAAATGAATATAAATAAAATGTTTATAGAAACAAGTGAGAAAACTCATTTGTGCCTTGTTGATTACATAAGAGGTTTCAAGTAGGGGGGGGGGGTTCACCTATGTCTTATTTTTTATTATTTAGGGGGGTGATTACACATATGAAACAAGATATAAGCGAAAAGCCGATTTTTGCGATCTTTCCTCTTGAATATCTTATTTATAAATATTCCCCTTGATTATATGAGATTTTTTAGTCACAGTTTAGACTGTCAAAACAAAGGAGTATGCGTAGATGGTTTCAGCTTATTACCTCTCATTATAAGGTTGAATTCTTATTTAATTATTGGTATTAAAAATTACTATTTATAAAAAGTGAGTTCCATATATTTTAACTTTGCGATGTTCAAATAATTTGTATCCACTATGTGAAATAGTTTAACGAACATTTGCAGCAATATCTCAGCTACAAAACTGGCAACTTGTCAGTCAGTTGCATAATTATATACAGCAGTTTTCATATAAAATGATTTAAGAACAATCGATGTGTTTGAATTTTTTACGTTTTACCACGTCTTGCAGCGAAGTAAGAAGAACATAATTGTAAAAAGGTACAAGCTTTCTCATACTCTCCAAAAAAAGCTTTGATATATGTGAGAAGGCCAAGCCTTTGTAAAAAGTAAAACATTAAATTAAACTATAAGGAAAATCTTGCAATACCTTGGAGGCCTCACGTAGATATCACTACATTTTTCGGAGAAAATATGAAAACTTTGACCCTTTTCACATGTACAGTCCCGTGCAAAAAAAATGAACAGACATGAAATGTTAATTATCTTACATTTCATAAAACTCCTCACTTTTGTAACTCTCTATATAATGTATAATTTTATTTATTTATAAACAAAGTAGTATATTTTTAAAGTGTGTAAAAAAGAAACGGAAGTATAAACTGAATTTATATTTTTTATTTGTATATACGGTGTCAGTGACAGAGTGAGAATTTATAAAATATATATATATGTTAATACATGTTAAGTGTTATATCTTACTCTTATGTATAAAAATTAAATTAAATGTTGTATCTGTTACTACAATAATCAAAATTGCAAGAGACTCATCCGGTTCAGGTCTGTTCATTTTTTTGAACGGGATATCTACTTTTATCAGAAAATTTCCTTTGTTAAGCATATTCCCTTAATTAAAATGCAACCAACAATACACTATAGGCCGACATTTTTCATGTGAAAACATCTATAACGATATATGGGGAGTTAAATAAAATTTCAGATGTCACGTTTTTGTAACGATCGGCTGTGTGACAATCGGCAATCATCGGCAATGTTAAATAGGCGATATCCATTCGTGTGTGGAAACCAATCACATTGCTCATAATAAATACGACATTAACGTTTATGTTTTCACATCATTTTTTGTACACGTTGGTTACAATCTCCATACCACCGGTGATGGGTTTTGTCACCAATACTCCTTATTCACGTGCTCGACGCCACCACCAGCTTCCACGTCTTTTGTATATCTCAATTTTGACTGGAACTCCACAGAAATATTAGGGGTTGAGTGTTTTCAATGATAGAATGCAAAATTTGATTGCGTCTTATATTTGAATTTCATGATTTTCGCATCGATTCTCAAAGAAAGAAATAAACAAGAAAATTTGAAATATTATTGCAAAATTAGTTTCACAATTCGACAATAATTCTAAAATCATATCTTTGTACAAATACGACTAAGTCAAGTTGACATTGAAGAAATTACATCGATTAATACAAAAAAAATCCAATAAATTACTTATGTCAAATTTTTATGAAATTGACCTTTTGGAAATATATAAACAGTAGCGTAGGTAGACTAAATTTTAGATGATGAATATGTAAGGAGAGAAGAAGGTTCCAAGAAATCCTAAAACCTATTCTACAAATAATTATTAAACAACAGTAATTTGGAATTGAAACAAAACGTTTATTTTGCTTAATATATAATGAATATAAGTTTGTTAGGAGCTTTGCATAACCATTAGGAGTTTTGCATAGACATTAGTTTGCTGCGCATACAGAATTACTATACCGTCTGTTTTGGACAGCTTTGCTAATAGAGAATCAATGTTAAATATTATTTACTATAATAATTACACAATGCTTCATAAAGAAATAAAAATAGTGGGGGTATCCTGTAGTCTATAGTGGGTGTGGGTATACGTAATGAATAATAATATTAATGAATAATAATAATATTATAAATTAAGTGGGCATCACTAAATCCCCACTCTTAAATGGCATCAAACAAACATCAATTTACAACATACCACAAGCAGTCTGATGTTTGTAAGTATGTGTATGTATGTATGTATGGTTTTATAGTAAATATTTTATTTATTTATTTACTATTAGAAATGCTTTTGAAAACAGACTGATATTATTTGCTAATGTTATGTGGTTTTATATTTGCCATTTTTTTATGCCGAAATTTTTGCATACCTTCCAACAATGAAATTGATAAATAGAAAAAATTTTCTGCAGCCTCATAAGTGTGCCTCCTTTGACTACGCCACTGCATTCTAAATAAAAGCAATTTACATAAATTACACTTCATTGTTCTGGCTACGAATGTATAATAACCTCAGTAGCATATTGTGTAATCGAATATAATTTTAATATATACAAATTTGGCTTAGATACTGTATAATGTTTTTTTTATGTATCTTGGAAGCTAACAGAAAAGATTTGAAAAAATTGTAATTGGGAAAGAATCTACATACAAACAGTAACAGTTCTTACTGTGTTTTTAGGGACAAATAATTTCAGACGTGAATAAGAAAATGAATTCCACAATAATAATAAATTTTGCTATTGATTTTTTTTTCAACCCCACTTTCTTAACACAACAAAATGTTATTGAAAAAACAAAATTTGTTTAGACATTTGATATCAATTTTCAATATAAAGGTTCTATAATCAGTATAAGAAATTATTTTAGAATATAGAATTACCTAGATTGATAGATTGTACCAGCTATACTTCGACCATAAGGTCCATTGTGATGCCTAAGGATGTGAGTGTAGTGAAAGGAATTTTGTGTATAGACTAGGAATTGGTAGATTTTGCGGCTGCAGCCGACTCTGATAGAAACTATGCCGATATTCGTCTGGAGTTCGTGAAGGAAACTGTAGAAAACCTTCACAAGCATAGCCGGTTACTTCGTTCTTGTCCATACGCCGACAGTTTATGGACAATAACTTGGATGTGGGTTTTGAACACGAATCATACGGATTTGGGACGTATCTGTAGTATGAAGTTAATTAACCGCGGATAATACTTGTTGCCTCACAACTATTTTTTAAATCTACCGCAAACATGGGTTGATAATTGACTACAGGCTATGAATGAATATACACTGCACGGAAAAAAAGTTAGCACACTTGATTTAAATTGATTTAAATTATTTTCTTTGTAACTTTTTTGCATATCAACCACATTTTTATAATTTTGAATATGTTTTAGTTGATATGGGGATAAAATTGCAAAAAAAACCATATTAAAATTTATTTTATAAAAAAAAGGTTTAAATTTTATAATTTAATAATAAAAAAAAAATTTTATTTCAAGGTTTTTTAGAAGGAACTCAAACCTTCTAGGTATACTTTTAATAAAGTTCGCTACGACATCTTGGGTCATTACCTCTCATTCCTGCACTAAAGCTAATATGAGCTCATGCGATGAGTTGTCAGGAGGGTTAATTCATCTTCTTATACGTCGGACAAGTTCATTCTAGAGATATTATATTGGAATTAGCTCCGGGCTGCCTGGTGGCATCTCAAAATCTGAATTTCGTTTATTTTAATTTAATGCACAGTCTTTGGAATTGTTTTTGTACTATTCTGAGACTTCCCAAAGGCTCCGTATGGATTCTAGTGTTGCTACTAGGGCAAAAACTGTTAAAAGAAGACTTGTAGAAATGAACTTAGGACCCAAGAGTCCAGTCCCAAAAGTTCTTGAATTCAAGAACTGTCGTCAGTCCCACAGTGACAATAAATCGAATACAAATCTCACCATAAAAGCCATCTATTGAAGCTGAGAAATGTTATTTTTGAAAATGAGTTGAATAACCGAAAAATCATTTGTTCCAACCAAAATGACCTTTTATAAAAGTAACAAATGTGAATGTAAATTGAAGCATCTTTGACTTTATAATATTGTAACAAATATATGTGGATCTAAAGTAGCGGCCATCAACGGTCCGAATTTTATTCGGCCGCCGACTTTTTTCTATAAATATTGTATATATTTATAAGTATTCATTTTATAAAATTTTATAATTTGTTTGTGAAGTCACGATAAAGATTCATCTATTGTTCTATTGTAATTTGGTATAGGACTTCCAGGAAGTTTACTTGTAATAGAGGGAGTTTCAATGTGCTATTTGAGATAACCAGATGGTTTGTTTACTCAGAAATACTCATTTATAGATTTATTTTAATCAATATAAACTAAAAATAATAATAAAAAATTAGTAGTTTTCCTTTAAATAACAGTTTTTATAATTAAAAAAAAAATATATATATATACCGTTGCAGTGTTGATAGATGAACCATAATGTAAGTAGATAAGGAAGATTTGTACCAAATCCATTCGGTTTTCTACAAGTGGTTTTTAAACATTGTGAAGGGAATAATAATAGCGGAGGGGAGGTCGAAGCCAGGCAAGTAGGCCTTTCTAGGCCTTTTTTTACCCACCCCTAAAGGACTTTGTACGTCGACTAGGATTTGGCAAGTTGTGCGACGTCAGTCGACTTTGATAGAAACCATGCCAATACTCGTGTTTGTGAAAAGGAAACTACAAAAAACCTTCACAAGCATATGCCGTTTTTGCCCATAAGCCAACATAGTCCACAGTACAGCATGGTGTTTTTAATGATTAGTAACAGGCTAAATTTTTATCAGTAGCTTCCTTTCGACGAGACGTCCAACTTTTCTCTCGCGAAAATTCTCGCTGATAGTGACTAACGAAGCGCATAAGAGAGTAAGTTGTTTGTTTGACGATAGCAAAAATTTTTAGAGTAACAGTTATTTTGTTAGTTAAATTGAGAGATAATGTAATAAAGGCTTCAAAAAAATGGTGTCCTAAATAATGGATCGTGTGACAGGCAGGTCCCCCATCCCCAACATGTTCAAATAACGGGATATACATAGTTATTAGTAACAAGCTGATTTTTATGCTGTTAATTACTAATGGTATGTATAATTTGATGGCCACCTTGTCCTACAAATTCAGTGGTTCAATTTCCCAGTCCTACGCTCTGAACATGCCAATGTAAAATTTTCATTCATAAATTAGAAAAATGTTTTCTTATTTCAATGACACACAACGTTTATACATATTTTAGGTCTCATTTCTTCAACCTTTAGTTCATAAAAATGCTACTAATATTGTTTTTGTCGTGAATACACTCAATCGCGCCAAGTAAAGGTTATTTAAGTAGCACCCAGTAATAACTATATATACCCCGTTATTTGAACATGTTGGGGTGGGGGACCTGCTTGTCACAGCATCCATTTTGTAGGACACAAGTTTTTTTGAAGTCTTTATTACATTATCTCTAAATTTAATAAATTAACTGTTACTGATAAAAGTTTTGTTATCGTCAAACAAACAAGTTACTCTCTTACGCGCTTCGCTAGTCACTATCATCGAGAATTTTCGCGAGAGAAAAGTTGGGCGTCTCGTTGAAAGGAAGCTACTGACAAAAATTTAGCCTGTTACTAATCATTAAAAAAAAAACGTACTGTACTGTGGACTAACAGTTTAGTCAATTAACCACCACATTAAAGTTTTTTTTAACTAATTTAAATGGCAAACTGCCATTATGTTGGGAATCGAACCAGCAATTTCCCAGTTCCTGGACTTTTATTGGAAATATTTTATCGAAAATAATTTGGATTCGGCATAAATAGGTTAACTTTATTATCCTTACTCCGTTTATTATCGTTCTATGGTAATTAAACGAGAATTTAAAATATGTACAGAACCCTAATAAAAGAGCCCCCCCAACCACCAACCTACACAATTAATATTTTAATATCATTGAATAACAAACAATACAAGTAAACCAATGTCACAAACATTTGTAGATTATGACGTCAATCAAGCTTCTCTCTCTTTAAAAGCTCATGTTCAATCATCATATGTTTGTTGTTTGTGATATTTATTACAATTACAATATCACAATAATAATAGAAAGCTTTGTATTGTGCTTTTTTTTCATATAAAATGGTAACAAGAAATCACACAATGGTTTTATCTCGAATATATCTTTTGGCCAGAGAAGATGTCACACATTTTTTATATAACAAAAGACATTATTCATCTTGAAATAATAATTTTTATATTGGACTCATGATTTATAGCTCGGTAGCTGTCTGTCAGACGATCCTTCTTTTGTTTTTTATTCTATTCTTGAAATTGTTTATTCTGGATAAAAGGAACCGAGTAATACCGGATTGAATTGAGCACCTCCTTCTTTCGTCGGTAAAAATGGTTGAAAGTTGAATCGAGTGTAGACGAGAGTGTCCTTCGTGCTCCTGTCAAATGTATTCACCACTCACTTTCTTTGACTCGTGTCAAAAAACCCTACGATTAATGGAGCGTAGACGAGTCGATACAAGGGAGACCGAGCATTGTGAGTATACTCTCGTGCTCGTTATATCTCGCCTTACCTCGCCAAGTGTGTACTGCCGGCATAACAGTTTAACATGCGAGGCGGCTTGTAACTCACTATCCGGTTGGTTTAGAAGTTCGTTACATATGTCTTCTTTATTTACTATTGCAGGTAAACGATTATGTCCACATAACATACATATACTAGTCATCATACATATACTAGTATATAATTTCAAACGACTTTCAAACAGCGCGCTGGTACTCAAGATACAAACTGAACCATTAAAAACAACCTTCTGCTGCGAACATGAAAAAAATGCACTTTTTAAGCATATTTTATCAAAAAACTCAACAACCCGATGATCATACTCCCAAAGTTTTAAGGAAAAATATTTCGCAGGAATTGAGGGAAGTATGTGTCGAGAACAACCGTGACTATATTGAAAGAGTTTGAAGTAAAAACATTCGGAATCGTGCATTTTATTTCACCTGCATGTTTATGAAGATGCATGTTAAATTTCTCCAACTTACGTAACGATTTTCTCAAAAACGCCATGGGGATAAATTCTCAATAAAATTCAGCTGATTTCCGAGGATTCATTTTACTAATATTGAGAATTTCGTGAAGTTCTTGACAACCTAATAATAGTTTGGTACCTTAAGTAAATAAAAAACCATGGATATTGTTCAAAACTATCTTAGGCCATGGGGGGGAGTTAAGATACTACATTGCGTTGAAGTGACATAAATATCTACGCTTACACTGATTAGTAATGTTTAGCCAAACTTGATGTATTTATTATAAGATGTGATATATAGTATATACTGACTTTTAGATAATTTTATTTATTATTTTCGAAGTCAAAACGTGTCTTGTATACACAACCAAAATAATAATAAATCACAACTGTAAACCAATAAATTTAATTTTTAAAAAATACAACGGAATCATTCTCATCAATCAGCTTCAAGTTTAGATAAATTAGATCTGAGTAGTTATAATTTGTTTAATTGTTTGATTAGGATTGATAAAATAGTTAATTGACACGTTTTTTTTTTTAAATTAAATAATCGCAAAACTATTGAAAATAAAAATTAGAAAAACAAATCTATATAATTATTTTGACGATTCTAATCAAACCATTCAAAAAAACAAAATATAAATATATATACTTTGTATTTTAAAGACGTTCATGTGGTGCTACGCTAAAATCAAATGAGTACTATCTTTAAACTCATAAACTTTGTATATTAAATGTACACTCCCGTTCAAAAAAAAATGAACAGACCTGAAATATTAATTTTCTTACATTTCATAAAACTCCTCACTTTTGTAACTCTCTGTATATTATTTATTTATAAACAAAGATAAGTAGTATATTTTTTAAATTTGAAAAAAGAAATAGAAGTTTTATATTTTTTTATTTATGTAAACAAAAGCATTTATTACAAGAATAATCAAAATTGTGATAGATTCGGATCAGGTCTGTTCATTTTTTTTTGAACGGGAGTGTTTTTTAATATGAAATACAACAGAAAATGGAACTGTGTTCAACGAAATTGGATTAGTTTAAAATATTGCTTCGCGAGACAGCCTTAAAATATTTGTTCACAGACTTAAAGATGAATTTTTTGCAAACCAAAATTTTGCAATAACGGACTTTTAATATACTGAACATCCTGTGTCAATGACAACATCAAGGTCATATATAGCTTCTACTTTATACCATGCTTTTGCATTATGTTTATTAATACATTGTGTCTAGATGTGGTGACCACACACCATAATTATATAAAATTTACTGTTGAAATATTGAATTTAGTTTAGTGATTTAATTGACCTCGATCGAACTATATTGATATTATTAATAATAACTAAATTTATGAATTCTTAATGCATTCATTTGAAGGTTATCGTGTTAGACCGATTTAATAACGTTTAACTTTTTATTAATGAATACATTAAAAATATATTTAATAATTCTCAGAATAATTTACCTTTATAGATAGATAGATTCTGCACCATCGGTATACAACGACGTAATCTCTGTATAGAGGTAAATACCAGTCCAAGTAGCCGAGCGGTCTAAAGCGTTATGTCTGCGCAGTATACCTACTTGGAAACTAGGAGGTTATGGGTTCGAATCCCGACATCGGCTTTTTTTCAATTATTAAGAAAAAAAGGAGTGGTTAATTGACTAAACTGTCGGCGTATGGACAAGAACGAAGTAACCGAATATGCTTGAGAAGGTTTTCTGCAGTTTCCTTCACGAACTCCAGATGAATATCGGCATAGTTCCTATCATAGTCGCCTGCAGCCGCATATCCTACCCGATTCCTAGTCCATACATAAAAATTCTTTCCACTCCACTCCCATCCTCACATCCTTAGGCATCACAATGGACCATATGGTCGAAGTGTAGCTCGTCCAGGGTGGCCTCTACAATCTATCTATCATCTATCTCTCCTGATTCGAATCTAATTTTCTGTTCCTGAGAAATTTATAGCTCCCCCTGTTCATGACAAATTGTCCAAGAAATCGGATATCACAAGAAAATCTGAAAACCAAATTTATTTATTTTTCTAATGGTATAAAACTCAGGAATACCATTTCAATGTCCTAGCACTTTCCGTTTTTGAGATATCGTATACATTTCCATTACACACTATGTTGTAGTCTTTACATAGAGGTAAAAATAAGTCATGTAAATGATAATAAAATGTGAAAAGAATAAATTAAATCGTATAATTTTTCATTCATAATGTTTCAGAAATGTTTTGTAAACAATTCAGTAGTGATTTGGTCTCAATTAACATATATAAAGTAACGACTTCAACAGCAAAATATGACATCAACAGGAAAATATGACCTCATATATTATATATAATACAACTAAAACACAGACCATTATTTTATTGATTATTATTTCAAGTGCTTTATATTATTAAACTAAAAAGTTTTCAAAAGCTCTTAAGAAATTAGTACATATTATTTATAAACCACTCATTCCATCTTACAGTATGTGGGATTTCTATGCAATTAAATATATATAATAAACAGCAAGGCAATTTTGTGAGAATTTACTTTTTAATCCGGGTATGTAGTATTGCGTGAGTCATTTAACAATGTTTCTTAAGTAGTACACTCGACACAATCAATGCAAAAAGTATAAAATACTTATTACTATATCAATTGAACATATCCAGTATAACTTTTGTAGTGTTTTAACATTTATGATACAATGTTTGCAATGGCAGTTTATCAATAGGGAATATGCATGAAAATTTTTTTTCACTTGAATTGAAGCATGTTTACTTGACAAATATCAAGGTAAAATTACTTTTTAAATAACTTTAAAAATAAGCGAGATATGAATGATTGAAATTCCCGATTAGACAAAGAGGGTGATAGCCCTCTTGATATGTTATGTGACGTCATATTACACTTTCACCATTTAAAATACACGTAAAACTCCGTTTTTAGTATTTTTGCAAGAAAGAGACAGATAATAATCTTTAAAAGCTTATAGCTTCCTTGATATTTGTCGGATTTTAATTTCGTTTTTAAATATTATTACAGTATTAACAATATTTTCATATTCTGAAAATAAATGTGAAAAAAAATTTTTATGCATATTCCCTATTATTAAAAAAATAAAAAAGGGCGGTTAATTGACTTAACTGTCGGCGTATGGTAAAGAATGAAGTAACCGGCTATGCTTTCTGCAGTTTCCTTCACGAACTCCGAATGAATATCGGCATAGTTCTTATCAGAGTCGTCTGCAACCGCGCATCCTACCAATACCTAGTCTACACACAAAAATTCCTTCCACTCCACTTACATCCTCACATCCTTAGGCATCACAATGGACCTTATGGTCGAAGTGTAGCCCGTCCAGGGCAGCCGCTGCAATATATATATATCTATCTTCTTAAAATTTACATAGATATTTGTAAGCATATTTTACAACTTTCTGTGTAAACTTTAATCAAAATCTGTGCCGTAATTCCTATACCCATAACATTCATTCATAAAATGTTTTTTATTAATTGCATTCTACGAAAATAAGAACATTGCATGTTTTTATAAAAACTATCATTTAATTCAATTTAGAAATTAAAATATATGCATGCAATTACACAGTTTAATTAGTATGGTGATGCATTATAAACTAATTAATATTCTTTTATAACTTTAATTAAATTGTTGGGTTGTAAAGAAAATAAAATATGCTGTAGATTTCTTTCAAACACAATCCATTGAAAGGAAATTTTGTTTATGACAACCTAAGACGACACAAATTATCTATTCAAACGTAATTTTATGGAAAACTAGCTGAATAACGATGCGCATCGTTGGAAAAGGGGATGTGATTTTCCAAAAGGTCATGAAAGTAGTAGTAGTAGTAGCGGATGGGAAGTCGAAGCCTGGCTATTAGGCCATTCTAGGGCTTTTTTACTACCTCTAAAGGCAAGGAATTTGTATGCAGACTAGGAATTGGTAAGTTGTGCGACTGCAGCCGACTTTGATAAGAACTATGCCGATATTCACCGGGCGTTTGTAAGAGGAAACTGCAGAAAATCTTCACAAGCATATCCAGTTATTATCGTACTTGTCCATACGCCGATAGTTTAGTCAATTAACCGCCCCATTAATTTTTAAAAAATTAATTTACTTGTCAAACTGCTACCGTTGGGATTCGAACCAGCAAAGGCTGGTTAAAGGTCATGCAAACAATGACCTTTCCTTGCAAAATTTGATTTAAAAAACTGTAGAACTAAAACTTTCAAACTGCTACCGTTGGGATTCGAACCAGCAACTTCCCAATTCCAAGTAGAGCGTCTTAAACAGCTCGGCTACTCAGGCTGGTTAAAGTTCATGCAAACAGTGACCTTTTCTTTGCTGTTGAGATCAAGTGTGCAAAATTTGATTTAAAAACTGTAGAACTAAAACTTTAGATTTGTATAAAAATCTAAGACACTCTTTTTTTATAAATATACTGTGGCTACGTGCACAGTTGTCGAGACTAGTGACAAAGTGGCAAAAATGCACAAAAATTTAGGACATATTTATATATCATACGGAAGTCTCAGCTTTAATTTGTCATAAAATCAGGGGCATCCCGACGTTCTTGGGAGCCCCGGTGTAAAAAATCCTCACGGGCTACTTCTGTAGAAAATTGGCCTTCCCAGGGGCAAATTTATGCTGCCATATTAATTCTTAAGCGAACCTTAAATTATTTTGAAAATGATTTCATTTTAGGTCATAGCTTTTTAATAGAAAGCTTTATTCAATTATCAAAAAATATCCATTCCATTACAATTAACAACTTTTCGATATTACCTTTCAATTACACAACATTTCAACTAATATAATTAAGTTTGACGAGTCCTAAGTAATTACCTTCTACCTCTCTATCCAGAGCCAAGAGCTATTATAGCAGTAGAGAAAAAAAGTAGCAAGTTTTAAATTAACAAAGTTCATTTTCTTGTGTAAAAATAACTATTTATCTTGATGTGAGAATAAGTTTCTTTTTTAAATAGTTATACACTACTTCTTTAGAAAAGAAAAACCAACACATCACGTGTCTACTCACTAGTGAAAAATGTATTACAAAGTATACGGGGTAAAAACTATACACATATATATATTTGCAACATGAAGTCAAGAGTTCTTATACTTCTCGACTTAGTTTTTCTAACACGCTGAATGGATGCAAGAAGGTTTTCTGACGAACAGAAGATGAAAACATAAAGAATGAATTTTACTACTCACGTCCAGTCCATTACCTTATATATTACTAGATACAAGGTGTATCAGAAGTATGGATTATTGCACAACTTTTTACCAGTCCAAGTGGCCGTGCGGTCTAAGGCGTTATATCTGTGCAGTATGCCTACTTGGAAACTGGGAGGTTATGTGTTCGAATCCTGACATCGGCACGTTGTCAATTATTAAGCGAAAAAAAGAAGGGGGTGGCTAATTGACTAAACTGTCGGGATATGGACAAGAACGAAGTAACCGGCTATGCTTGAGAAGGTTTTCTGCAGTTTCTTTCACGAACTCCAGATGAATATCGGCATAGTTCTTATCATAGTCGGCGGCAGCCGCATATCCTACCAATTCCTAGTCTATACACAAAAATTCCTTCCACTCCACTCACATCCTCACATCCTTAGGCATCACAATGAACCGTATAGTCGAAGTGTAGCCCGTCCAGGATAGCCTCTACAATATATCTCTCTATAATATTTTTTTAATTTCTGCATGGTTGAATGCCTGTCTAAAAATTATCACTTTATTACGATTATTGGGATATCTGACAGTGGGCGTAGCTTAATATTTCAACCTACTAGCAGTAATTATTAAGTTGTTCCTCAGAGTGCGACCACAAAACTTGTAGGTTGAAGGATATATCACAGGGGATGGGGCAGGAAACATCCACCTACTAGCTCTAGTTTATAATTTACTCACCAGAGAGCATATCTTAGTGCTAGAGTTCCCACTATACAGAGTACTCTAACATAAAATATATTATAGAGGATGTATGATCGATTTCCAAAAGAGTAACGATATGACGAAAAAAAAAGTGCAAGATTTTATGAGATAGATATTTCTATTCTTCAGATATCTGAGTTCGGATTTTGCTTTATTTTTTGTAATATGTAAAAAGAACTCCGTATATCTTCGTTATGATCGCATAAGGATTAAAAGGAGGATCGTTGTAAGAAGACGTCCAAAATGTTAAATTCATGTACTAGTCCTTTGGGTATTAGTCGGATATATTGTTTTGGATTCGAGTTTATCCTAAAAAACTTTCCAATAGAAAACACTAATGATAGCTTCTTCATTTAAAAGATAGCAAAGTCTCAAAAAATGATGAAAATATTAATCCTTCTCATCTAAAAAATTAAAATCGCATTCCTCAAAGAGTTTGGTGACCCATGAACTAGTAAATTATTTAACATTTTGCAATTTGTTCAACGTATCAACACTCGACTGACTCTCGCAGTACCGCTATGGTGATGTATGTTATTACTGTAGTTAGTGTATTCGATTTACTTTCAAATTAATCGATTTAATCTCAATTTACGTTCATATTTAGATACCTTTGCGAACACAGTATATATTCCCTTTGAAACCTAGGTAATACCTAACAAATCATTGATTATTTATCAGGCAAAATAAAGTTTGGTTTCAATCCCACAAATTGCATTTTTAATCTTATGATTTTAAGAATAGGTTTCACAATTACTTGAAACCTTCTCTTCTACATGAATATTTTGGCGCCCGAGCAGGAACTTGAACTTAGACGTCTTTCAAAAGGGGACAGTAATGGCGAAGTGGAAGCCAGTGAAATAGCCGGACAGAATGCTTACACACGAGGACAATAATGGCTTACATTACTTGGCAGCCAGTAGCCAGCTTTGAGTAGATATGGTGAGCGCAACATTATCAGAGGAAGCTTGAGAACATGAAGGAGGTTGATGAAGAGTACGAGGAAGGTGGGTCTAACGCTCAACTGGCGGCCAGTACCTCTGAAGACACGTCGAATAATGGCAGTCACTCTCGTGACCTTGTTAATTGCTCTCTGCCATCCACTAAACTGAAACCTGATTGCAGTATCTGGACGTTAAAGCAAAAGTATCCTTGTACACGGGTACAGTAGAGTATTACTGGCCGTCACTAGTACTACTAGTCGCCATTTTCGATACAAAAACACACGGAATTATTTATATTTTTAAGTACAATTTTAAATGCAGGTAAAATGAGCAAAATCTTCATCAAATAGACGGATGAAAGCTTCAACACAACTTAGTTAAATAACAATCATCTGCTTGTTTTGATTGAACCGCTTCTTGTGTTAACAGTAAAGACTCAAATATTTCCTCTCGGAAATTTCACGAGAAAAACTGATAATGATATACACTACACCATCGTCTCTGTAAAATGTAAATAAATTTTGTATGCAAACATATTTCTCCCATAAGTTGTTCCATTCATCGAATTCTCAATTTATTTTCTAGTAACGTATGTACACACCCGTTCACAAAAAATGAACAGACCTGAACCGAATCAGTCTCTCACAATTTTGATTATTCTTGTAGTAACAGATACAACATTTTATTTTATTTTTAATACGTAAGAGTAAGATATAACACTTAACATGTATTATAATTACATATATTTTTTAAATTCTCACTCTGTCACTGACACCGCATATATAAATAAAAAATAAAAATACAGTTTATACTTCCATTTCTTTTTTACACACTTAAAAAATATACTACTTATCTTTGGTTATAAATAAATAAAATTATACATTATACAGAGAGTTAAAAAAGTGAGGAGTTTTATGAAATGTAAGATAATTAACATTTCAGATCTGTTCAATTTTTTATTTTTAATACGTAAGAGTAAGATATAACACTTAACATGTATTATAATTACATATATTTTTTAAATTCTCACTCTGTCACTGACACCGCATATATAAATAAAAAATAAAAATACAGTTTATACTTCCATTTCTTTTTTACACACTTAAAAAATATACTACTTATCTTTGGTTATAAATAAATAAAATTATACATTATACAGAGAGTTAAAAAAGTGAGGAGTTTTATGAAATGTAAGATAATTAACATTTCAGATCTGTTCAATTTTTTTTGAACGGGAGTGTATGTAACAAATAGTTTTCAGAAAAAGTAAATTTTCTCTATAACAAATATAAATAACATATGTACTTTCGTAACGGTAGTAGAGGTAGTATATAGTGTATACATGTTATATAAAATATATAAAAAATTGCTCTCACGAGAAATAATACATTGTATATATCAGGAGTGGCCAACAAGTCGATCGCGAAACCAATATTGGTCGATTGGTCTTGATGAAAAGTAATTGAAGAATTTGAGGTCAGAAATTCATGATTTTGAAATAATAAAGTAATTATGGAGTTTATATCTTTTCCTTAAGTAAGTATGAAACGCATTAGCCAAAAAATTTCAAGCATATTTCATATGGAGCACAAGGCATTAAAAATGAAATTATTGTTTTACACGCAAATTTCATCTTTCAAGTCAGAAAATTTGAAGAAGATTTTTGGAAATACGTCCAACCGAGAAAAATATCCCAATATCACCAAATGGAGCGAATATATTAATTCTTGTTTCGGTCTGTGTGAATCGGTATTTTCATACTTAAAGATAACGAAGACTTAACAACCTTCTGTCCTGACTAATTCCCATACTTATGTCTCATTATTATTATCTTTGTCAGGATATACAATTAATTATGATTCCTTGATTAGAGACATGCAAACTCCTCAGTCTTCCCATTAATGTTAATGCAATAAAATCAATTCTAAATCTGTCTTTATCTGTAGCTAATTTCAATGAATTTTGACCCGTTAAATAATTATGTAGTTTTTTACGTAG
Organism: Nineta flava; assembly: GCA_963920215.1. Lineage (NCBI taxonomy): Eukaryota > Metazoa > Arthropoda > Insecta > Neuroptera > Chrysopidae > Nineta > Nineta flava. The sequence goes on from OY986042.1 coordinate 101,932,657, forward strand.
GATATACAGGGTGTTTCAGTACGAGCTGCATTCCTGCGAGCTATTGATAGACTAGCTAAAAAATAAGTCTAAAAATCTTATGGCATTCTTCATTGATAAATTTTCCTGACCCAAAAAAAATCACGAAAGTGAAATAAATTTTGAACAAATAGTACCTTCGAACAACCAGTCCAAGTGGCCGAGCGGTCTAAGGTGTTATGTCTGCGCAGTATGCCTACATGGAAACTGGGAGGTTATGGGTTCGAATCCCGACATCGGCAGATTGTCAATTATTAAGCGGAAAAAAGAAGGGGGTGGTTAATTGACTACACTGTCGGCGTATGGACAAGAACGAAGTAACCGGCTATGCTTGAGAAAGTTTTCTGCAGTTTCCTTCACAAACTCCAGATGAATATCGGCATAGTTCCCATCATAGTCGGCTGTAGCCGCATATCCTACCAATTCCTAGTCTATACACAAAAATTCCTTCCACTCCATTCACATCCTCACATCCTTAGGCATCACAATGGACCTTAAATTCGAAGTGTAGCCTGTCCAGGGCAATCTATCTATTTATCTACCTTCGAACAAATAGTACAAGTCGATCGCGACATATTTTTAAGATAAAAACTTAATCTAACATACACAAAAATTTGCCACCCCTGGAATATGATGCTCAAGTTGTTACGTAGAGCAATATTCGTTTACAAAATAAGAAAAAGACACAAAATTGAAAAAGTTCCAGTATATTCATTCTGATTTACAAAGATGATGATACCTACATGTTGTCAGACATGAATAATAATATCGGGAAAAAATATTAGTCTAAGAGCCGCAGTAGCAAGCATACAGATACTTCAGTTCGGTTGATATTCTATTAGACTTGCCTCACAAAGAATAAGGATTACGGATCTCGGTGAGTTCCTTTAGAGACGTAGAAGAAATAATGCAATAAAAATAGTGGAGTAAAATGTGAAAGAAGAGGAAGTCTTGAATAAATTATAACTTAGAGTTGTTTTTTTTTTATTAAAAAAATACTATTGGTAAACATTTATTGTGGTTCAAAGTTTGTAGTAGAAAATTGTTGTAATTTATACATGTTAGTACACTTAAACTAGAGAGTCAGTCTAGGCATAAAAACAGACGAAAACGGGTGATCATAGCACATGGTATAATATAATTGGTCTTTTTGATAACTTAGTAATGGACCAAAAACGATTTTTTGAATTTTCGTGACGTCGCCAGATTCAAAAAATTAATTTTTTGAGAACAACCACAAAATTGATAAATCGAATCTAAAACTACTTAAATCGGTACAAAACCCTACAGAATTAGATGTATACGAAAGTATCTACATATACAAATTGAGAAAAAAGATCATGAATTTTGACTATGGCCCAATTCCAAATTCCGATTTAATAAAATTAAACAAAAATAAAAATCCAATACCTGCATGTCAAGACGTAGATACACTCACTTTAGTGACAAAAGAAACGCCGCATAGTCACCAAAGATTACCGCCAATAAATAGGTGGGGCTTTCCACTCACCTAATCCAGTAGTCAGGCAACTCAAATAATCCTCAAGCCAGATTATACCCTCAGTCAAATCGTATAAAAGGACAGAACTTTTTTAATGTCATTGTGAGACACGCACCAAATTAGCAACAAGCAACATACATCTGAATCCATATCCCAGAGATAGTTACGATTAGCAAATTCATACTGATGATGACTACATTGTAGTCGAAATACGTATTTATAAAATACAAACAAATGTTCTAGGAATAGGGGCAAAAAATTTGAACTATAATTTCAAAAAACCTAGAGTTCTCTTTGATTATTTTAATAATCTTTATCACAGCTAAATTTTATCGAATATTGATGAAATTTTTTTTGAAACCCACTATTTTTGGGATGTACTTTCCATTTCTACTTATTTCTCTTATATGAATGTATAGCGTTTATAGATTTTGAAATAATGAAAGTCCCATGTACAGACTATCACAAAAAACTAATAAAGATATCTTGGTTTTTCGATTAAAATTGGATACCTTGAATGAAATTTAGTTGAAATCGTATGAAATATGCCCAAGATTGACCAAACACAATCAATTTTTTGTTTTTCACAGCTAAATTTTGTCCATTAAATTCTATTAAAAAGTTTAAGGTCGTTCCAGCACTGTGTTAAATAATCAGGACAAAAAATCGGTTTGATTTTATTATAGCACAAATACATAAACACACATATACAACACATAGACAAATTCACCGTTCATATATATACAAAATAATGTTATTTTGAAAAAATAAAAAAATTTTAAAGTTTTATATTTCGAAAACAAAACGGTAACACACGATTTTATTTTTTTTTAAATTTATATAATAAATATTTATCTTATTTTTAGCGAAAACGTTATTTTTAGCCTGTGGAAAAAAAATGAGCAAATCTGTCGAAAAGTGGTAGTATGCTGGAACATCCTTAATAGAATTTAACTCGATTTTGAATGAAGTTTTATTCCAAATTCAAAACCCAAATCATAAATGATATAACAAGTTCATGCTATTGGTAAAGTTACTCATAACGTCATATTCCAAAATGGCGGCTTTATACAGGCTACATTTAAACAGTTTCATTAACAAAATAATAATTTCTTATTTATTTTTTTAACGTAACCATAGTAACGCATATATAACTATCACAGTTGAGCCTGACTACTCTGTTTCGAATTATTCCCACCAGATGTCATAGTCCAAAGGAGCAAACACTAATACTCAACCATTATTTATTTATTATTTGTGTATACTTAAACGTCACAATACAATACTTGTCAAATTCCATTTCGGTTACATAAGACAAATTTGATAGAACTAACGTATACTTTATAGACAAATGTCTTGAACTTTTTAATTACATATTGATAAGAAAAAATTAACTCGTGACGAGTCTTATCAATATTTAATCAACCATTATTTTGATTAATAAAAAAAACGGATAAATGATGAACATAATTACTAACCTGTTGACATGTTAAGAATAATGCAGCCCATACAAAGAATCCAGCAATACCCTGACAAACTTTTGTTTGTAAAAATATATTTGTGGCAGGGACTTGAGCATGTACAGGTGGTACTGTGGAGGATGATATGGATGCTGCTGCTGGTGATGGCGTTGTTGATGTTGCTGATAATATCGATGAATTATCTGTTTCAGCACCAATTGTACTTGTAATATTTAATGCTAATGAAGCTGCTGTTACAGCTATACTTGCAACAGTATTATTAAACGTACTGCCACTCGTATTACTCATCCTGCAAAAGAAAAGAAAGAAATATTAACTTCGACGATTGATCAAAGAATCAAATTTTTTTAATGCCAAAACAAAGGATAATCGAAGAAAAAACTGGGGTCCTACGATCAAATTGCGCCTACGCATCTTCGATATTCGAATACAAATTTAGGTAGTTGCTATATTCTTGAGCGTCTAGCCTTTAATGAAGAGACCTTTCAACAAAGAACGTGGACATTCGACAGGTTTGGCAAAAATATAAATCTAAAAATAAAAAAAATTAAATATGTAGATATACTGGACATGAATCAAAAAAAACTTTAGAGGTATACCATATACAGAGTGGCCCGTAAGTAGTCGAGTTCCATAAGAGGGTAGGTAGAGGGTACGATTTTGGAACGAAAAGTCCTGAGACATTTTTTTATTAGACGCTCCGTCAAATAATTATTTATTAATTAAGGAGATTAGGTTGAAACCAGAGTTGCAAAAAGTGCATTTTTTTTGATAATTCATTTTTGATTTAATTAGAAACACAAAATTTGGTATATCTCTCTTAATATTGAAAAAATCGAAAAACACATAAGAAGTAAAGTTGTAGAAAATTAGTTTTACTATAAAAAACTTTGTTTTTAAAAATGTTTTTTTAATAGAAACTTATTTCAATACACTATAAATATATAAATTATGTAATTTTTCAACGGGAATTTTTGTCTTTTATAATAACAGTCATGTAAACATTTGATATTTTTTTTGTATATTTAATGCATATACTTCACACAACGAAACTACAGACAAATTGGATCAAGAAAAGGGGGTGTAATATTTATTTTGTAACAAGTTCAATCCAGTTTGTATATAAATCTATAATCCGGTGTTAATATCCACCTTCAGTATTTTTTGAACTCTTTATATAAAAAGTTTACACATCAAAAACTATACAATAATATATGAATTTACACCACTAACTACTATTCATTTTAATATTCAAAACACATCATATTTTATATAAAAATATGTTCAAATTGTACAGTTAGACTTGAATAAAATGGTAAAAGAAGAAATAATTAAATACACCAAGTAGCCATTGGCTTCCTTTAAATGCCATTGCTTTGTAGAGACAACAGTAGACAAAATTTCCGTTAAAATGCTGAGTTCCAAAATTTTGTTGGTTATAAATTGATCGAAATATGGCCCCTGGAACAGACTTATATAATATGCCACTTTAATCAAGTAGATATCTCTAATAGAAAATTTTTACAGCCGAAACAGTAAACCTCAAAAATACGCCTTTTTAATTGCTTTATTTTGTGTAAATCGGAAGTGGTGCGAGACCCTAAAGAACATTTCCACAGAGTTTAAGCAAAATCTGAAATAGCACAGCAACGATTGTTTTTTTTACATATGGAATGACTCCGAATTTCTTGTTCCGTAAACAGCTACAGCATGTTCAATAATATGCCGTGTTGAATAACAACTCTTATTAATTAATATGTACCTGGAAATTCTCTGTGTAGTAAATAAACGTTTTAAAACGTATAATTAAAAAAAATATTTATAACATTCACGTGGAGAATTTATAAATATATTTCTTATCACACGAAAATATTTTTACTTGATTAAAAATCGATATTTTTATTTTGCCTTGGAAAATATATCAAAAGTGTACAATGAAAATATATATATATAACAGCTCCCATTCATATTTTCGTTCACGTTGTAAATAAATTTTATGATATCCATAAAAATGTCAGTTTTTTTATCATACTAAATTCTATTAAAGTGTTTATATTTTCAAATATTTTACAGTCATTTTCAATCAACCAACAAAAACGAACCATAAAATCGTATTAATATTAAAAAGTTTGATAACGGTGCAGAATATACTTTTTTTAATTTAGAAATACTTTTCTCATCAATTAATTGCAATAAATTGTACACCATGAAACAAATAAGTTAGTTCCAGTGTTACTACCTATAAAATATGTTAATGTCAGTTAAATAGGATCAGTATTGAATAGACAATTCAACATAGACAGTATATAGACATAAAACCTATGTTGACAAAATGGAAACCCGACTTCAAAAATCAAATATTCTATAACAAAAAATGCACTAAAAAGTAAAAAAATAATTGCATATTCTTGTGCCAATTTTAGTTCACCAAAGCAAAATTTTTTAAATATATATGTACAATTATTGTTATTTTTGGAGGCGGTGTCCAAAAGTTATGTGAATTTCTCTATGCTGACACCGACTCCAAAATTAACAATAATTGTACATATATATTTAAAAAATTTTGCTTAGGTGAACTAAAATTGGCACAAGAATATGCAATTATTTTTTTACTTTTTAGTGCATTTTTTGTTATAGAATATTTGATTTTTGAAGTCGGGTTTCCATTTTGTCAAAATACGTTTTATTTCTCGCTTTTTAGTGACTTTGAAATTCTAAAACTTATTTTATTTGTCTAAATATGGGTAGACCAACTAACCGACCAACTAACTTTTAGTGCATTTTTTTATAACACATTTCTTTTTATCCGTTTTTTTTTTTAATATTTAGTGCATTTTTTCATAACAGATTTTCAGTTTTTTTACATGCATTTTGTTTTTTTTTTGCAAAAATTTTTTTTTTTTGGGTCGGTTTTTTTGTAAAAATATTTTTTGAAGTCGGTTTTTAAAAAAATTTTCTTATTTTTCCATTATAAATGAGTATATCAAAAAAAAATAAAAATTCGCAGAAATCGGTTATCACATATAAAATGAGGATTTTCCTCGATTTCCCGGGGATCCCCTCATTAGAATGCGATTTGCTGTCAATGGGACCAATGGGAAACCAAACGGTTTAAAACAAAAAACAAAAATTTAAAATCGGTGCATAAATGACGGAGTTCTGAGGTGACACACATTAAAAAAAAAAAAAAAAAAAAAAAAAAACAGACGAATTGAGAACCATCCTCCTTTTTGAAGTGGGTTAAAAAGAACTTCTTACGTACGTACATAAGTACACTCACATTTTTTTGATATAACAACAGTCCATATGTGTTAAATCAATTTGAAGTAATAATGTATTCGAATGCTCCAATTCTACTTATTATGGCGGAAAAGTGAATATTATCACCTGACATTCGTATGGAACTGACATTCTCAACCGTTATAAACTATAGGATGGGGTTTCAATAATTACTATCAGAATATTTCATTAACAATACATAAAAGCTTATTGTTATTAATGCCCATTCGGTAGGTATTATTTAAATGAAAATTAATTTTTATAATCATTTACAATTGAATGCATAATATGTGATGAGTTTTATATTAATATAAATTAATGTAAATATTAATTTATTATTATTAATGATTTATTTATTCAAAATTTACTTCTCTACCTATTATGCATAGCGAATAGATTGTAGCCCATTATACATATATATATATAGAGCCTCAGACATAGAAATAACAAATATTCTTCTATAAAAGAAAGTTTTCATTTTTATTTCCTTATATCTATAATATTATAGTCAACAATGATATTTGATACAAGTTAAAATTTTTAATTGTTAGAAAGCTACACTGTGATAGAAGTAATTCTTACACCAAGAATTTTGATTCTCATATATAGGGACGATAATATATTTTTTGCACAGTTAAATAAGTATCAGTAATTTAAGTATCTTCAAGTAAAACACATTCTTGAAGGAAAACAAGGATTTCTTTCTCAGAGTAAGTATTTTGAAGAAAACATATTTACTTAAATTATATTTCAAATTTTGCCCCTATTCCTAAAACATTTGTTTGTATTTTTTAAATACGTATTTCGACTACAATGTAGTCATCATCAGTATGAATTCGCTAATCGTAACTATCTCTGGGATATGGATTCAGAGATATGTTGCTTGTTGCTAATTTGGTGCGTATCTCACAATGATTTTAAAAAAGTTCTGTCTTTTTATAGGATTTTACTAAGGGTATAATCTAACCTGATGATTATTTGAGTGGACTGACTAAAGGGTTAGGTGTGTGAAGAATCCCACTTATTTATTGACGGTATCCTTTAGTGACTATGCGGCGTTGTTTTTGTCACTAAAGTGAGGGTATCGAAGCTATCCTTGATATTCAGGTATTAGATTTTTTTGAAAATGGTTTAATTTTATTAAATCAAGATTTGGAATTGGGCCATTGGACCATTGGGTCTAAATTCATTATCTGTTTTCTCAATTTGCATATGTAGATACTTTCGTATGCATCTAATTCTGTGGGGTTTTGTACCGATTTCCGTGAGACACGCACCAAATTAGCAACAAGCAACATATCAGTGAATTCATCTCCCAGAGATAGTTACGATTAGCTAATTCATACTGATGATGACTACATTGTAGTCGAAATACGTATTTATAAAATACAAACAAATGTTCTAGGAATAGGGGCAAAATTTGAAATATAATTTCAAAAAAACCTAGAGTTCTCTTTGATTATTTTAATAATCTTTATACATATTTACTTAGTTCAAGAAATTACCTTCTCAAAGTGTACCAAAATTTTTTTTCTAAATTTTTATGTAATATAATATGTCGTGATATCTTTGTGAAATGTGTGTTTTAATGAAAATCCCGGGCATTTCATAAAACGTCGGCGTATTGTGTAAGCATGGAAAGGTACATGTAGTGCCTGGGCGCTTCGAGAAAAGCCCATCATATTTCGACAGATTGTATCTTACATTATCTGTCGTAGTTTACGTGCAATTTGTGTTACGTGAAATGTTCAAGAAAAGAAGGCATATTGTATATTAGTTTGAAATAAAAAGTATAATTAAAACAAGTGAAAATAACAACTAACTGAGTTAATTGCTTTAATACCCGATGTATACTGAATTTATGAAAAAAAGTTTCAAACAAAAGTTTATTTTTAAGAAAGGGACATTTTTTGTCTTTAAATTTTTGTCTCTTAAACAGTGTTGCCCATTTTGTACAAACATGGTCCGATTTCCAATTAGGTCCTTTTATGAACACCTATTTTCAACCGTTATAAACTCGAAAATGACTCGAAAACGTCAAATTTCCCGTCCTTTCAGAATGTCTGATCAAAAACAGGAATCCTACCTATTTGAAGAAAAAAAACCTCAAGTTGACCTTCATATAACTTTGTTGATTTTGATAATGGCGAATTTTTTTTATTTTATTTTTTTATGGACAAAGAGTAACAGTAAAAAAAGAATATAAAAAATTAAAACCAAGTAAAATAATTAAATTATACTTTCAATTGGAAAAAAATGGAAATAAAAAATATTTTTTTATAATTATAAATTTTCAGTGTTTCTAATAAATACTTGAAAGAGAATAAGTAATTTACTTTTTTACTTGTATAAAAATATTTATTGTTTTATGAAAATAAAAAAATATGGCATGAATAGGCCACACATCCTCTATATACAGACGTAGATTGTGTATAGAGGTTGTGTTGTCGAGGTCACTTCAGATTAGATTTTAAAAAAATTTAAGATTATTGGGACAGTTCACAATAAATCAAAGTAAAATTGAACAACTTATATATTTTAAATTATTGGATCTTTTTCGAAATCCCCTCCACCAAATCCCTTCCTTTTCCAGTGGAAATCATCCAATATGATAAAAAATGATGATTCAAATTATTTTCAGGATGGAAAAAGGACATCCATCCTTACAATATCCTTAAAACCAATCATTTTTACCATACTAAACTTATGTATAAATACAAAAATGCAATTTTTTATACTATGGTCGATGCTGTTAACTATTTCAACTGAGTACTACAATCTTTCACTTCATCGGTTATACCCCAAGTTGGTCGGGTTTACGTGTTTTTGGGTCGCCGCACTAAAAGGCGTTCTATATTATTTCAGACATTGTGGCAAAAAATTTTGAAATTAAATAAGGTAACTATTACAACCGAGTACTAAGATTTCACACATGCGCAAACACAGTGCACCAAATTACATAGAAAAATGCATCAAAATAGAAGCCGTTTTTACTGTGATATAACTAAAAACTTACATTAAAAAAATAATAAGACTTCCATCAAAACTTATACGGGTAAAAAGAAGCTTCAGGATCATCTATTATAAGCATAATTTTCCAAATCAGAATTATACAGGGTGTCATCATCAATACTAGCCATATGGAGAAGAAATTTGCAACATTGTATAATTCAGTTCAGCAGAGACGTACTATAGGCCACAGAAGTCGTATTCATTCGGTTTCCAAAAAAATGTTTCGAATAAAAGTTGTTACTATATCTATAATAAACAACTTTTATCCCAAGCATAAAGCATAAATCAATTTGAAAAATTATGAGGACTTCTGTGGCCCATAGTACATTTATTTCTGAAGCGAAAGGGGTACAGGCATACTCATACGTTATTTCTGAGCTATAATAATATATGTTTACATATGTCTTTTTTCTCTTTACAAATAAGTGTCTTTGTAAAACTTATTTACACAGTGTTGCAAATTTTATATCCCAATGGCTAGTCCTCACCATTACAGCCTGTATATACATACTAATTTCATTTCCCTCAATAGATAAAATTTTGAGATGCTTGAATAAAAAGTCATCCTTCTTTTAAACAATGTTTATACAGAACCATAGCAGTATTTTTCATTCGATGATTATAGCAAGGTTTTACTGTACACAAACAGATATATACCGGTAATAAAAAAAGAATAATACCTAGATATAATTTAGTTATTATGACTAATTAATGAAAAAGCAATTACATTCAACAAATATTTTTTCCTGTTGAAACAATATGACGTGCGTACAATCGGATATTTTCTTTTTTTAATTAATTTGTAAAGAATTTCCTCCGAGTTTTTAACAATCACATACAAACATATTTTGTTTTAACTGATGTATGTTAACCCTGTTTAGGATGATTGTATTTATCCTTTGAACCTAATTAATTTTTCATTAAAATCTTCTTTAATAACATTTCACAAATTTGGACGACCTACCTAATTCATGAGAAGAGACATAATCCGACCAAAAACAAAATTGTTAAAGGGACAAAATTTTCGCATACAGAAAGTATTTTGATATCGCAGCAAAAACAAAAGTAGTGGAATCTATGGAAGGGTCAAGTTTTTTTAACAAAAGTGAGAAAATGATTGATATAAATTTATTGAGTAAGTTTCTCAGTTGCAGGGTGTTTCATATCTTACTTGCAATAACCAAGGGCTATTTAAATATCCTGTATACTTTACCAATTTCCCGCAATTTGCTGGATACTACATTTCTATATGACGTAGCGTCCAACTAACGGAAAACATATGAAAAAATATATTTTTTCTAATTAAACAGCGGAAGTTTTATTTTAAAATAAAAAACCTATTTTTCAAACCAAAATTTAGAAAACAGTATTTAAAAAAATTTTAAATCATTGCTAATAACTGTAAGTGATTAACAACACGAATGGTTAGTCATATTAAATGTATACAAATATATCGTGACATCAATTTTTAAGGTAGTTCACTCGTGACAGTCAATGCAAAAAGTATAAAATAAGGTATACTAAACTTGCTTATTACAGCTATACCAATTAAACATATCTAGTCTTTTAAAATTTATGTGAAACTACTAGCTAATACCCGCGGTTTCGCCGCGTATAATATCTCCGGCTCACATCATCTTAAGCTTTTAAATAAAAAAAGTCTCATCAATCGGGCCAGTAGATTTTGCGTGAAGCTCGAACAAAGAAACAGACAAACAAAAAATAGACATTTTCAATTGGATAATAGTAGAGATTTGTACCTTATTCATTCGGTTTTTGGAAAAATATTTCGAATAAAAATTGTTAATATATTTATAATGGACAACTTTTATTCGAAACTATTTTCTGAAAACCGAATGAAAAATGCACAAAACAATTATAAAATATTAAAAACATGAGGATGATTTGTTAGAATTTCTAACCTTTGGGATTACTTTTTGACTGGGCTATTATTAAGAATAGAGTATGCGTGAACCGATTATAAATTCGAAGTTAAAAATTTCAACTTTGATTGCAAATAACCCACTTTACAATCGATCAAAAAAAAATTTTTTAGCTTAAACAAAGGACACTGAGGTTAATGTCATATTTAAATTTCATCAAATTATAAGAAATATGAATTTACGAGTGAACTTCCTTAAGACTTAATTTAGAGAATATTTAAAAAAAAAAAAACATGTTTAATAAACCGCTACAAGGTTTATATATTTATTTTGATTGCATTTTTTAAAACTATTAATTTATTTTGCGATTCCTCAAATATGTAATGATTATTTAAATTTACATAACATTCTCATTGTGAAAGTAACTGGCGAATATTGAACAACAAAAAAAAACCATTTAATAAAACCTCTAGACTATACACATGAGATCATATGTATGATACCGGATGATTCACGAACAATACTATTAGGATAGACGTTCGAATTTAATTTTTTGTGAGACATGTAGAAAAATTATGAGGAGCTAGTTATTTTGACTGATTCGTATACCGTAGAGGTCCCAAGGAACCCAAAAGATCATATTGCATAAATATATTGCATTTGAGTATACACATGAACGCTTTTATAATCATGAGGCAAATATGTATGACCTGAAATTGTAACAAAACTATTCAACTTATGATAAAAAGTTTCAAACAAAAGTTTATTTTGAATAGAAAATTTTTTCTACCTAAATTTTTATTTGATCTCTTACGGTTTCAGAGATAGATATAGATATTATATACATTGTGTTTCGAGGAGATGTAACATAGCTGCTGGAATTTTAGGGTTCTTTGAAGTCTAAGGTATATAAATCAATCAGTCGAAATATCTCGCTCCTCAAATTTTTCTTACTCAACCCACTTCGGGAAGTTATCTATATTTCAAGAACTAAAGTATAAAATTAATTACCGACTTAACGTACATTGAATTGTAATTTGGAAAATATCTATAGAAATATTGTTACTGACAAAATATTTATAATAATCAGTATTTAGATTTTAGGTAACCAAATCGACCAATCAATCTAATTCTATAAAAATTACTATGGTCTGTTTATTGGTTTGAGCATCACGCAAAAACTACTGGACCGATTTTGATGAAACTTTGTGTTTATAAGATTATGATTAGACTTAAAAAGTAGTATGTATTTTATCTCGGAGCCGGAGATACAACAATAAAACGCTGGCGAAACTGTGGGTAGTTTGACATAAAATTTCTTTCGTAAAGTAGTTTACTCGTAAATTCATTCAAGCTCAGAGTCCTTAAATTATTTTATTTTAATGGGCTTTATTTTCTGTGAGCTCATTGGTATTAAATTAATAATAACATCTAAAGATTCTTCATTGATCGTTACAAAATTTATTCAGATCGTTTTAAGTTTAAACTTCCCAAATTTATAAGTAATAAAATTATCTATCTAGAAAATTTTAATTCGTTTTTTTTGGAAAACTTTAAATTTATTATTTTATGTCAAGCCAGACAGTGTATCTTAATAAGGTAAACTTAACCATCTTTCGAATGATACAAGCGTAAACTCGGCATTTCTTATCATTCAAACGCTATAAAACATTTTATAGTAACAAACATCAACTTATCACAAAAATAGCAACATCTCAGAAACGAAAACAGGTAGATTATGACTTTACGATCAGAAATACGATATGGATAGAATCACTGGAATGTTTTTGTTCATACTTATTTTGAACACTCTGTAAAGAGATAAAAACTGGAAGCTATGACGAAATCCTTGCTTGAAGTGGTAATAAAATTTTTATAATGTATTTGAATTCCTGGAAATAGCGTTTGTGCTGAGATCAAATTAATAGCAAAAATTGGAATATAATAAAACTCAAATTAAAAACATATTTATCACAGAAAAACAAAGGCGTACATTGTTTACATTCGAGTATTTATATATATCTATTCCTTCAAAATAACAAAATTTGAAGTAATTAAGGGTCAAAAAATCAATTGTTCTGATTAACTCGGTATTTTGCTATACTATCGAATATCATTTATAAACAAAACATTTAGAATTAGGTTTAGATATATTACACCAAATTTTGTAATATGCCACCAATATGCTGAACTTACAGTAACAATTTCTAAAACGTCCCAATTTTGAACATCGTTCAATTACATAAACATATAAATTTGAAACAATATTTTTACAACAACTGGGAATGAAAATATCAAAGAGAAAATGTAGCAACATATGCAGAAAAACTCCTACACGGATTCTCAAAATTTATCTTTATATGATAAAGATCTATTTTACACCTTCTATACAATTCTACGAAGCTTTAATATACGAAAACATATACAAATAAAAATTCTGTAAAAACAAAGGTAGAAAACATAAAAATATCAAACACATATGGAAACAGTGGTATGCAAAAAATAATGTATCACCTGAATAATTGACAAATCCGTAGTACAACAGTTTTCAGATGAAAAACACTCACACAACAAAACAAAAACGAAAATAAAACAACTGGTCAAACAAACTGTTAAAAAATAATAATTTATACAAAATAACTACACACAATTCAACAACATTTTCACAGAAATTTTATTATTTTGATAAACTTTACACTAAGAAAAATACTTATTCACTCGCAAACTATATTATGAATGGAATGTATAATGTATAAATGTCACCATACTATTTTTCTAGTTTTTGACCTCGTTGAAGTGCGCATGTTTTTTCAATCAACTTATATACTGTATCACTGACCTCTATATAACTGATCAGTATTCCATGTTACGCCTTTAGCCACAGTTGAAGCGCTCCGCAACTAGCCAAGGTACTAAATTTAGCTTCAGTGCTCCTGCGCGACGTTTACATATAGTGAGTATGGCTGTCACATGGACATAAAGTTTTTAGTCACGCAAGCGCAATAAAGCAAAACTTAGTACCTTGGCTAGTTGAGGCGGTTTGGCAGCGCTGTAACTGTGTTCGTTATTTCACGCTTAGGCCATAAGGATAACTGTCCAGTTGTATAAAGGTCACTAAATATACTCTATTCATATTACTGATAATTTTATTTAAATAAAATATCAATAAATTTATTATATTAAATTTAAATTATAATTTTTAATACAGTTTAATTGCAGTATTTTAATCAATCATGTAACCTATTATATTTCTTTAATTTAGATCTTTATTTGACTAATTCTGACGTAAATTCGTACTAATTCCTTTATGTCAAATTGACATTTGTATGGGTTAATTTTATGTTTTTAATTACAAAATATGGCACTAATCAATTTTGATAATGATTTGGATCCTTGGTATTTGAATTTCGTGATATTGTTTGAGTATTATTAGAGAACTTTGTAATTTTTTTTAAAGGATTTTGGAACATGATACTTGCGAAAGATTACAAAGGGAGATTATGGAACATCTTAATACCCGGAGCAAAGAACGTCGATCATCGGATCAATTTGCACGTCTTTCAGCATCCATTCGTTTAGGATTGAAGCAGTATAATAATCAAATTGAACAATTGAAACAAAAGAATGATAAAGCTTCTATGTATAGAACAATGTATCCTTTTAAATCGAATTAGATGCTTAAATTTGGTTTCATTTACCGGCAGTTAGATCCTTAGCTCAAGAAAAATCCAAATTATCACATGGCTATTTTATTAATTTCAACTATTCAACAAGTTTGTGCTCATAGACTTGGAAAATCATATCAGGTAGTTTAAAAGTAACATCGATTCCAAAAGTAACATTCTTTTATCAAATTTTTACAGTCGATTTGTGTTGAATCCATTTGGTTCTTGAGTAAAAGTTGTTCGTTGTGAAAATACTAACAACTGTTGTTCTTTTTTCTAATCAAAAGTATTTCATATTATACCATTTTGTAATTGGATCTAGCAAAAAAAGTTAAAGTCTGCTAAACGTATTGTTTGAAAATGTACTTTAGAATTTGAAAGGAAGCTTTCCAATTTTTATACTCATCACTAGTTTACTGTTGAATTATTTAACTGTCGTGTAGATTAGTTTAAATTAGATTCGAATCATGGGTAAGTTTTATCAAGAGATTTTGTACCTCGACTAATGTCATCTATTATATCTCCTTTCCTTCAAAGGTGTTCCAGGAGCCCTATAGTCCTGATAAAAGTTAGGATATCTTTGTGCGAAGCGAAACCTCGTTAGTTTCATTTGGCTGGAGATCTATCCATCCCAAATGATAGTGTCTTTTGAGGGAGAACCTGCCCCATTCACATAGAATGTGAATATAGTTTCCTCCTCTTCATGACAAAATATGCAGAGATTCTTCCCTGTGAGACTGATTTTGTGCATATGTTTATTGAGTTTGCAGTGGTCAGTATGAAGACCAATAAGCATCCTCAATTGGTTTTTTCCTAGTTGTAAACGCTCAGAGGCCTTTTTCCATGAGAATCTTTTTATAAGAGCCGCATGCAAAGCCATGAGTATTTACTCAAGAAACCACATTTATATTTTGGTTAGTATATTGAACAGAAATATTCATGTAATTAAAATTGGATATGTTTCTGTAAACATCAAAATTACAGAAAAAATGGTTAATAGATAAAAAGTAGTAAAATTTATTAGCTACAACTTTATGATAAATTTGCTCATTTAACTGTTATTAAACGAGATATTCCAAACCTTGTGCCCCGCACTTTCAAATGATTTTGACGTTATTGTTGCTATTTTTGTTCGTGGCGTGCTATTGTTGCTCGAAAGTAAAAATTAACTTAGATGACGATTTATTCTTTATTTAAAATTATATTTACGAAAAAATATATTTATTAATAACTATAGAAACGATACAATTTTATTTACTATGTCAAAAAGATTTAAAAAACTGTCGAAATCAAATTGGTCAATGTATTCTTAACATTAAAATATAAAGAACTTCTGAAGAGTATGAACGAAGAACGCGCCAGATAGAATTATTACAATCGAAATATGTTTACATGAACTCACTGTTTAACCAACATAAAGATGAAAACAGTTTAGTGAGTTTATCAGAAGATAGAAGTAATTTGTTTGGTGATGCTACATCAAGCAGAAATATAGATATACGAGATGAAATTGGGGAAGATCCTCGAACTCTGATAGTTGCTGACATTAAAAAAACACAACAACGGTTACTCGAAGGTGTATATTTGAGGTTGAAATGTAAAATTTATAATTAAATATTTAATTTCTCTTACAGAGCAAAATAAAGGTTTAGATCATTTGTCTGAAATAATATCGAGACAGAAAAATATTGCTGAAACCATTCACACTGAGGTTGGTTTACAAAATGGTACGTATGACATTTGATCGTTTAGGTTCGAATTAATTTTAAAATGTTGACGCAACAGCTGACTAGCGGCATTTATGATGTTAAAAATACCTACTAACATACAAATTTTTTAAATTTTATATGGTACTAGCTTATACCCGCAGCTTCGTCGCGTTTTGTTGTTATATCTCCGGCTCCCGCCATTTTACGACCAAAAACCTTAATGTAATTTTCCACCGCTTCCACTACTTTAAATATTTTTGATCGTATCCATGGAACTGCCGGATATAAATTTAGATGCCACTACATTATTTTTTAGGGTGTGTTCGTTTTGGACGCTAACACGCTTTCAGCGCTTACGTTACTCTCGAAAATGCCGTTCGTTTTAGGCATAAGCACGTGTAGGTGCCAGTTAGAATCATTATTCAATATGGCGGATAATAAAAACACTTTACCTGTTTTTCAAGCTATATAATGTTTGTTTTAGTGACTTCAAAAGCCCCTAAAATCAAACCAAAATCTCCTAAACTGACAATTTGAAAAATTATGTCAGAAATGTGGATTTTTTTCTAATAAGATTTTGTATGTTGTGTGGGTTTTTTTTTTATTCAGAAAAAAATGGTTTAAAACATGAATAAATTAAAAATGCAATGGAATACACTAATAAAAAACTCCTTTGCACATGACAGATAAATAAACAAACGCTTATACAGTGTTCGTTTTGGAAGTGAGTTCGATTTGGCACTCATGTTTTTGCTGCCCTACTTCAATGGATAAAGTGTCTGTGAGCGTGTTGTCTAACCTTGAACTCAAGTAGTAGCGCATTTTGTCAGCAGACACAGTGTCAACACTAAAATAAAATGCTTAATGGCACTGAAAGCGTGTAAGCGCCCAAAACGAATACACCCTATATTTCTTGTACTCCTTTTATTTACAATATCCCCGTAGTTTAAAATACTACAATAAAATTGAATTCTACACTAACAATTTTATTCTATTTTTAACCCGACTTCAAAAAGGAGGATGATTCTCAATTCGTCTGTATGTTGCTTTTTTTTTAGAAATTATTGATGATTTAGCTGATAACATGGACCGAACACATGTTCGAATACGTAGTGAAACTCAAAATATACAAATAATAGATCGTAAAGATTCAACTTGGGGTAATTATGATAATAAAGCTCATCTAATATTATACTATTAAATTCTTTTTTAATTTACAGGTTATTGGCTAATTATAATTTCATTGTTCTTCTGTATAGTAATTGTTGAAATAATATTATAAAATTATATAAATACAAAATTTTGTATACCATTGTAAAACTATTAACATTTTGATAGCCACTGTATATTAAAACTATTGTAATAATAACTATTTTCTTAAGTGTCGAGATTATTCTCGAACGATATAAATCAATATAATGTTTAAAATAAAAAATATGTTTATAAATCAAAGAGGGTTATGTTTTTTATTTATTGACAAATTTAATAACTGATGGTTCAGTTTTTAGAAATTAATCGAAAAATGAGTCAACAAGATAGTGTCGATAAATATATAAACCAGGCATGTGAACAATTTAATGTAATTGTTAAACACCCAAATCTTTTGGAAGTGGTAAGTGAGAGTTTGTACGAAGAGCTATTAGACGAAATAATTCTAGGAATCAGTTTCGATGCACATCGAAGTTACAAACGTGGCCATTTAAATCTGGAAGAGGTACCATCCCAAACTGAACCAGTTGATAATCTAACGCTTAATAATCAGGATTCAATAAAATGCGTTTGTCCAAAATGTAAAAAACGCTTAGTCGCATTTAAATTTGCATGGCATTTAAATAATTGTATGGGATTTGGACGTAATAGTACACGCATTCAAAATATGAAAATTAACGACAAGGACAGTGATAGTAATATTTATGCTAATGCAGCAAGCGATGATGAAAAAGATGCTGATTGGGGTGGTGAGAAAAAACGACGAAAACGTGATAATCGTGGTAGTAATAAGCGAAAACATAAAGCTTCTGAACCGGATATTGCGGTATCACGTTCCATGGGTGCTACATCATATGGAGCAACATCATCATCGAGTTTAGCAAATTCGAAGCAAATCTGTGGTGTAATTACGAAACATTCAAAGAAAAAATGTAAGAACGTTAATTGCACCCACCATATTGAACAGCGAAAGTCTATGAAATGTGAAGGAGATTCTATGAATGTTGATATTGAAGGAAATGACGATGCTAGCTCAGAATTGATTCGCGGGGATTCATCGATTGATTTGAACTCAAATGCATCGTCACCGGCAAATTCATCACATGGATCATCTAGGAAAAAAGATAAATCATCCAAAGGACGAAGTAAATCATCCAAGAAAAGTTCAAGGCGTAGTTTATCTTGTAATTAAGATTATATTTAAAAACAAATTATTTATTGCTTCCATTATTTTGTTGTAAATATTATGTGAAAATTCTTGCAATTTTTAAATTGTGAAAAATAACATATATTTGTATATAGTTTTTGTATAAAAGAATTTGTATAAGCTTAAAAGAAAATTCTACCTCTTTTTTTTAAATTTGGGTTAGCTGTCTTTGCAAATTACAATAAAATTGATTTTATCCATTATATTTTTTTAATAAATTTTATTTTATTTTTAACTGAATCAGTTGAATAAATTATTTTTATAAGTTTTAGTTTTTCTAAAATGGGTTTCAAATGATTACATAAACTATCTAAATATTTTAATTCTCTGTATTTGAATACTAACCTAAATCTAATTTTATTCAATAATAAGTTATTAAGAAAAATGAAAGTTTTGGAAACCCTAGATTAAATGTTAACATACACCATCCGTATTATTATTAAATGGTAAAATTGCATTTTAGCGGCTTTTGCAAAAAAAAAAATGATAAAAAATTTTTGATTCGAAAAAGGAGTATATTTGGGCCTCTGGACCAATAAAAATCCTTGGGGGAGAGCGATATTTTCAATTGTTTATGAAAAACTGTGCAAAAAAGGTTGATATTATATTATTTTTTATACTATGATATTATGGTCCATGAAAATTTAAACCGAGGACTACAATATTTCACTTCATCGGTCATACATTGAGTTGGTTGGGTTTGCATGTTGTTGGGCCCCCGCATTAAATGCGTTCTATATATTTCAGATATTGTGGCAAAAACTATTGAAATACATGGTAACTATTCCATCTGAGTACTATATTTTTTGCCACAATATTATAAAACGCCTTTTAGTGCGAGGGACCAAAAACACTCAAACCCGACCAACTCGAGGTATGATCGATGAAGTGAAATATTGTAGTATTCGGTTGGAATAGCTATCGATCATAATAATATCGACCTTTTTTGCTCAGTTTTTCACCTTTTTTTATAAATAAACAATTGGTAATATCGTTCGCCTCCCGGGTTTTATTGATCCAGAGGCCCAAATACACACGTTTTTTATATCTTTTTTTAGCCCTGAAATTGGCAAAAGCCTCTTAACTGCAATTTTACCAATGATTGTATTTGGCGATTTGCTTTTTGTGAAGTTCAGAGAGTTTTGTGTGAAAACAGGCTACAACAAAAAATGGCGTTTTGTGCAACAGAAATTATATAATATTGATATTATATAATTTCATTTTGAAATACTTACTGATACGATTGAAGCCTAAAATAAAAACTAGGCTTATATATAAATCTACCATTGAACTTACAAATTATAATATTAAAATTTTCATTGAAAATTTACCTCATTTCCTTGAATATTGTTATTATATATAATTGTGTTCAATTGACTTTAAAGGAAAATATATTTTCAGTGTATTATATTTTAATAAAACATATCCTTTATGAACAAATATTTATTTTTTATTTATTTTAATGAACAACCACAAACCTTTTTGAATTAAATTTGGCTAACCAGAAAAACAATGTTTTTCTGGTGAATGGTCAGTTATTCGATTTTTTTTGGAAGAAGCTTAAATTTTATTAATTTGTGTTTCGAAGTCCAAACCAATTTAGGCGAATTTAAGTTTATTTAAACTGTGGGGATGTTTTGTAACTCTGTAATTTTTCACGACTCTGCAGGTTTTAATGGTACTAGGCTCCGAAAGTACCATCTAGCTGGTCGCGCTGTTAAAGACACTCTGCTCGGAACTGGGAAGTTGCTGGCTCGATTCCCAACGGTGGCAGTTTGTCAATTAAATTAAGTTAAAAAAAATTAATGGGGCGGCTAATTGACTAAACTGTCGGCGTGTGGACAAGAACGAAAGTAACCGGCTAAGCTTGTGAAGATTTTCTACAGTTTCTTTTCACAAACTCCAGATGCAGTCGCACAACCTACCAATTTTCTACTTGCTAGGCTTCGACCTCCCATACGCTACTATTTCTAAGCTCTGAAAGTAGAAAGTAAAATTAAGAGATTATGCAAATTTATCCGCCAGAGAGCATATCCAAGTGCTAGAGTTCCCAATAATGTACTAAAATTGTAATGTAAAATTCTCTTATTATACTTCCACAATTATTGGATAACAAAAATTGAATTTCTACCATTTTTATTTAATGTTGATTAATTTTGTTAATTACAATGTTTCCGATAAATGTCATAATTCATTTCAGATTTTTGGAAAAAAAGAAATTCGATTCATTTAACCGTATTCATTTGGTCCGTAACAAACTTATATATATTTAATCAATATTAAGTTCAATAGGTTAGTTAGAAATCGAAGAACCGACGAACCAGTTAGTAGCAGGCTATTGTAGTAAAATTAAAAACGTGTCCAATTTTGTTTTACATCATGGTCATCCACCTAGTTACGCTACTGAAACAAGTAAAAAGTCGAAGGATAGTTTTAAAAAATAAATCAAAGTTACATATATGTATATATATATATTTATTTATTTTCTACTACCACTGTAAAGAGCATTTAGACATCATCGTATCATTCAAAATGGCACAAATATACATTCATTTTTAGTAAAATAATTATATAGAATATATTTGTGAGAAATACATAATAATCGTTTTTTATTTAAATATCAACTACATAACTTTTTCTTATTTATTTAATATAATATTCTCTATTTTAGTATTTTCTTTGATATTTCGTTTAGTTTTCTCATTAAATTAAATAGAATATGATCGATTAATTATAACAGTAGTTGTGTACCAATTTAATTAAAATAAAAATGGAATTATAAATACAATCAATTTTTTCGTATTATAATATATTGTTTAGTAAGTAGTCTTGTGCAGAGTTGAATAGTTTTATATGAAGGTTAACTAGGTCAAACAAGTGATATACGATCCCATATCCTTGAGTTTCCAAAGTTCTAAAAATGGTTTATGTATAAAATTAAATTATCTTACGACGATCTTCTCAAATATGGTTGAATATTCAGAAATAAAACTAATTCGCTAGAGTATTCCGTAGGCGAATAGTATGACTTATTATCTTTGTGTTTTGTTAAAAATTTTTAACTAGTAACGAGTATTCATAAAATTTGCAACGAGTAGCATATACTCCCAGAAGATAATTACAATTAGCTAATTCATATCTTGGAAGACTACTTTGTAGCCGAAAAACGTATCCGTCAATGTTATCGGCAGCTTATTATATGTAAATGCAGTGATCTCTATATAACTGGACAGGGTATCCTTATGGGCCTAAACGTGAAATAACGTACAAAGGGTACTTTGAAGGGTAGATAGCGCCACCTCAACTAGCCAAGGTACTTTATGTTTAACTAACTTTATATGCTTATTCGAAATACATTTGACAGCCATACTTACTATACATAAACGCCGCGCAGTTGAGGAGCGTTTCAATCCTGGCTAATGGCGTAACATGGGATAATCTGTCCAGTTATATAGAGATCAGTGTATAAATGTGCATACTCTGTACACATAAATTATACGTTGCCCCTTCCTTTCTCTCCCTCAAGATTTCTCTTAAATTTCTCTGCTGTTTCATTTCCCTTAGTCACATAAAATTTCAAATAGATACTTCGCTAAAGAAGTTTCACTTCAAAATAAGTACAAAGGTTCATTTTTTAAATGATTTAGGCATTGTACATCACTAGAACGTTGAACAAGTTGAAAATTATCATAAATTATACGATTTTTGAAAAAGCTAATTATTGAGTCATTTTCATTAGTTTGCTTCCTAAGTTTGATTTATATCAAAGCTCGGATATAAAACGTTCATTATTTGGTTAACAAAATTTGAAGGAAATGTTACTTGTTAACAAAACATTTCCAAAAACAGAACTTTACTGATCCCATTTATATTTTAATTGAAATTAATAATTACATAAAAGGCACTATCAGTTCATTTATTATTTTGTATACATAGTAAAATATTGTTATTATCTTTGAAAATTAATCATAAAATAATTTTTTTTATTCTTTTTAAAATATATTTATTTATTTTGAATAAATCTATATATACTCTTGTTAAAAATATATATTTTCATTTTACTGTATTTTTTATAGTCCTTATTATTTAATTGTCAACACATTTTTTAAATGATTTTTGTTTTCTTTGAATGATTATCTCTTTAAAAGAATATACCAACATTTTGTAGTATACAACGAAATGAATGGTTTCTAAAAGTGTATAAAAATAATTCTCTTCTTTGGAATTTCAAAACTCCTTTTTTGGATGATTATTTTATTTTTGTACCATTGAAAAAACTACACAAGAAATTGTAAATTTTTTAAATTTATATTTTGTAGAAAATTGAGGGCTAAATAAAATTGTCTAAGGTGCGGCTATGGTGCTACTAGACGCTTAATTTCAGTCACAAATTAAGTCACGCGGCATAATTTTAAATTTCAAGCGATATGAAAAATGTAGCGACAGATGGCAGCTGTAAATTTTAGCGTTAACTTGGGAAATGAACGTGAAAAGAAATAGTATTACCAAAATTTGATACATCGATAAATATCTCGCTAGATCCAAACTTCCTTGATGAATTATACCACGTGACTTAATTTCTCGCTGAAAACGAGCGTCGAGGGACATCCCGAGGCCGTAACAGCTATTATATTACGCAATTTCTTTTAATAAATGTTTTGCGATTCTGCGCAGTGAATTAAAATTACAGTAAATTTGAATGCAAGTTTTCAGCACTGTTTTCGGTAGTAAATACCATCTTACTACTTATCTATTATTGAGAATGTTACCTATGTTAGAAATTAGATAATGTAATGTATGTAATGTTGTTTACTTTTAAAAAGGAATATTTTTGTCTTTAAAATTTTTTCTATCTTTTACGGTTTCAAAGTAGGTTGTTTCCATCTGAAGGGGAAAAGTACGGTCCGATTTTGCCCTTTCACGAACTTGACACACAAAATTTCAGCTCGTTATCTCTTTTCGTTTTTGAGTTAGGGTATTTGCAGACAGGCGGATACGCGAAAATAGCTGTCAATATTTTCAAGTTATAAAGTCGAGACTAAACTTAATTATACCCTTGTATATATTATATATACCGGGTATAAAGACATAACAATGAATTGAATAATCTTAAAATTTAAAAAATACAAAATTAAAATATTTTATCACAAGAATTTTGCAATTTTTTTGGAAACCTATAAAATAAAACTTTTAGTTGAACCATTATTCGTTTTCTTTGATGTATTAATTTTAAAGAGATAATTATAAATTAACATATTCTGCTTATTTATAAGCTTTGTATTTTCAAAACGAAAGAATTATCAAATTGTTGATATCAAATATAAAAATTCATATATATGAGATAAAAAAATAAATTATGTTGCATCCTTCAATTTAGATAACTATTTTAAAAAGAATTGATCAAATTTTTTGTTATTACTATTGTTCAAAAGTATAGGCACAAGGCTCAACGCCAAGTTAAATAGTGAGTACAAAAATATTGATAATTCCTTGGAATTTAAACTTAAAGCGAGTTTTCCCGCTAATCAGATTTAACAACCGTGGTTATCATTGTAAGATAAAAATGCCTCTTAATTGATTATAGTTTAACTAGTCTTATAAATATATGCACCATGGTTGGATTTCGTTAGGTATTCAAAAAACGAAATTACCACTTCTACTTGTTTACGATAACCAAAACGTTGGTTTCAGTAACGGCGTTGTAAGTTAATCTGATTAACGCCAAAACTTGCCTATGATAATAATTGGCAAAATAAAATAGAGAAAAGCAGAAAAATGAAAGTAATTGGAAATTTTATTTAAGACATTATTTGTTTTTATAAATATATAACATTTTACAATATTCAATTATAATATAACAGTCGAAAAAACATTTTGAGTGATAAAAATACGACGGGAAAATATGTAAAATTATTTATTTAATATATATAATATTTTTTGTTTTATCTAATTAATAAAATTTTTATTAATAATTATACTTTTTTTTTTTTCAAAATCCAACAATCTAAATTTAATTATTTATCACAAAAATTGACATAAATATTTTATACAAGATTTTTAAATACATCTGAAAAGTTAAACTTGGTTTAAGTTACAAAAAATCCAATGAAAATAACTTTTCTTAAAATTAAAAATACTGCGTTTTTGTTGTTTCTTTTTTTTTTAAATAAAGACCAATAAGCATGAAATAAATCTTATTTCTACAATTTTAAACTGTTCATTGATTTTCGTATTCGATTTATTTAACATTTAAGGCAAATATTTTTATATAAGGCAAAGTCAGTAGCGTTTCAAATGTGAATTATTAAAATTGAAACAGATTTTGTTATTGACAATTTAATAGATTTTATAAATAATGAATCGACAATTATTTTTTGGAAATTAGTATGATAAAGCTTTCTTTAAATATTTTAATAATAACAATAAAAGCTTAGAATTTGTTTAATTTCCAAACAGGCAGTAGGGTGCAACAAACATTTATATAAACAAAGTCTCTATTTTTCATATTTCTCTACATGATGAAAAATAGATTAACAATTTTTAAAACATTTAGATACTAAACAATTAATGCCCGATGAGAAAAATTTGAATAAAAAAAGGTCATTTAACAGATAACATTATACAAATACAATTTTTCCAAATTTTTTTTTACTGCATCACAGCCAAGAATCAACATGGAACCAAGAATATAAATAGATTCTCTTGTGTATAAAAAAGTGGACTGGAAAAATGTTACATTCAATTTTTTAAGCGTGTTTTTTTTGACATTTTCGTATTTTTTTCTTAAAGAGAATATTATTTATTTTAAAAAGAATTATGTACAATTTGTTTTCTTATAAAATTATCTGTGCAAAGTTTGTCATATACAACATAAATACAATTTTTCAATTTGATATGAATTATTTTATATAAATTTTTTTAGTATAAAAAAAAATTTTTTTTATAACTAAATTATCACGATTTGTGAAATGATTGTTAAATGAATTGAATAAAATAAAAATGAATATTAAATTGACAAACGAAAAAAAAATTCTATCACACACCCTGAAATTACATTTAGACCAGTCATTAAAGCAAATATTCAGATGATTTCTATGGCACAATCGGATAGCTTTTTTGGTGTGTTTTTATTTACAATTAGGTGTCCTGATTTTGCAGAAATGAATTCAGCACGGAATTTATATATAATCAATAAACAAGGTTGAATACTTAAGATTTACAAAACTCTAGATATGACTCGCCAAAGTTTCGGAAAAATTATTACAAATTCAGAAAAATCAGTTAGACATTTATCCTTAAAATGAATAGTTCCAAAATTAGTACACATGAAAATGAACTTTTTACCCGACTATGAAGGGTTATGTGTTTAGCAGTCTATGTCTGTCTGGATGTTAGCATGACATTTGTTCCCGTGTAGCTCCTAGGCTATTTGTCATATTTGGAAAATGAGGTGTCGTTAGTTTTGCCTTAGAGTTCCGCGTGTCATAGGCTGTGTGACGTCATATTAAATCCAACATGGCGGATATAACTTGCATCACCCGCTAATCAACAAAAAAAAATTTCACAAATGTATCGAGTTTGGTATCAAATGATATCAAGCTTAATATTATACTAAAAAGTCTTAAATAAGTTTGAAGACCCTTGTAAATATTTCTCTAATCGAAGGCCGGGAATTATTACAGTTTTGCTTTGTGCATCGCAGTTGGGCCTTCGACTACGAGAAATATTTATAAGGGATTTCAAAGTTGTTTCGTGCTTTTGTCTTAGTCGGGTTTTAGTTTTTTAAACTTATTTATTCATTATTATTTATACCTCCCTCCCTTCTGAATTCGTTTCCGAAAAATGAAAATATTTAATTATTGGTCAAACACATCAGAAATTTGCAATAATTTCCGACAATTCGATTACCATATCATAATTTAATGACTGGTCTTAATAATATAACGAATATTTTCATATCTTTTGTTGTATTCTTTTGAAGGGAACAATTTTTTGATTGCGTGTCGTTGACAAGCACACATAAATTCAATAAATTTGTATTCCTTTTATCACATTTTTAATAATCAGTTCTTCATTCATACAAAATGATTTTGTAAAAATACAACGTGATATAAAAACTTTTAATTGTTAAGTAATTATTATTTCTCAATCATGTATTTGGCGTCAATCGTTTTTTTTTGTTTGCTTTTGAGATCATAAACAGACAGCCACCTCGAGGTAGACGAGCGTATTTTATCAATTGTGTTTTTTTTACATTTTCAAAATGGCTTAATTTCTTTTTTGAATTCTCAATCTTTTATCAAAATTAAATTACTTTTTACGTCAATTTAAATAATATACTTTAGAATATTATTCATGGAAGAATTTTTAAAGCTTTTACGATTTTCTTTTTTTGATTAAGGAACTTTTATTATCAGTAAATTTTAAGTCCATCTTGTATTCTACTTCTAAACTAGACAGACGGACAGGCAGAATTTCCAAAACGAATGGACACTCTCTTGATAGAAACAAAAAAATCTTGTGAAATTAAGAATTAATTTACAGGCAGAAATAGAGTTTCACAGTAAGTGTAACTCTATTGATAGAGCATTGATCTAGAATGCCAGAGGTCATGGGTTCAATTCCCATCCTAGATGTGTATGATTTTTAATATCAAGTAATTGATGTCAAAGAATATGAAAACATAGTAAGTATTATACGATTTTGCTGGGTTCGAATTTAGTAGTTGTTACTCTAGGAAGACTTAAAATATTGTTTGTTTGTTGAGTAATTTAATTTTTAACACATTCAAAGCAAAGTTTTTTAGAAACCCAACTTATTTAAAACAGCCGTGGCTAGGAATGATTTTACGGCAGTTGGGAATATAAACTACAATGAAATGCAATTCTTGCAGAAGTTACTTTTTCATACTTGAGAATTATTTAGAAATTTCACCAATTGCGAGTCAAATTTTTAAGTTAGTGAAATTTTATTGATTACAATTAATTGACTATTTTGTGTATACAACAAATAGGTGGCTGCATGTCTTCTTTTGATAAAATGACAGTTTTTTTTTTCTGACATACGTATTTAATTAATCATCTTGATGAGTTATTTCTTGAATTTATTACTCCAATGAATTAAATAATACTCAATTTTTTGTAATATAGCGATTTCTATAATTAGTGGTAAACTTCTTTCAAAAAAATTTTGGCACACTTTTTGTTTTTGTCACAGTTTTTTGTTTTCTAGTTATTGCACATGTGTAACACACGAAATCGCTAAATTATCAAAATAATTCCTTTCGATTCCTCATTTCCGATGGGAATCATCCCTTACGTAGTATAGATCACATTATTTGTAAATAATACATAATATTTCACCGTATCATCCAGCCAACTCAGATCTATGTTTTAAAAAATTTAAATTTTGGTAAAATAGTTTTAAAGTACGATCATTCTTTGTGTCTACGTGGTGTATGTGGTAAATCATCATCACATATGTCATCTGGCGCAGACCAACGACGTTTACGGGCATTTGATGCTTCAATTGCAGCAACTTCTTCAGCTGAATGTGTCCGTTGTGGTTGATTTAACATAAATTGTGTGGATGTTGTGGATATTGTACCACCTGATGACGTAACTGTTGTCTTTGGTGATATTTGTCGTGTTGTCATTGCTGTTGTTGTCGCTGTTGTGGTAATTGTTTGTGATTTTGAAGTTATACTCCTACTACTACTACCCCCACCACCCGTCACAAAATGTTGAGTTTCTGCCATTGATTTTTGAATACTACTTGACACTGAGGTGGACGATGGATTATTTTCACGAGGCATTAATGTTATACAAATATCACCGACTTGTAATTGATGACACTTTAATCCAAAACATTGTAAGGTGCGTTCGGGAACACATGATGCCCAACCTTGACCATAAATGAATAAGGGATGTTCTAATAATGTTTCAATTTCAACCTGGAATTAAAAAAAAACATAATGTAAATAACGAGAGTCAAATTCGAGAACATCAGAGAGTCGCAGATTTGGCAAAAAGACATTTATCAATTAAAAAATACCCAAAACCTAACCTAAACAAATGTTTATCTTGCCTTCACTAAACTCTTTAAACGAAATTGAGAGAATGTAGAGCGTAGACGTCAGTTTGAGTAATCTTTGGAAAAAGATGGAAAGATGTTTAACTGAATCAAATATTCAAAAGAGATATCCAAGAATCACCAAATGTACCTCCTCCGGTTATCCCGAAAGTTCTTACAAAACGGCAATTTTTATACTATATCTGGATTTATTCACATCTTTTGAAGAAAGTTTTTCTGAGGAAAATGAAGTGTCATTTTCTTTAATCCAATTTATCTCCCAAATGTATGAGAAAACTTGAAACCAGTATAAAAGTAATGGTTGAGAAAATTCTGTAATACTTGCCTCTCCCTGGAAAAAGTCCAATGGGCGCTTATGGTAATGTTTAAATAGTTTTAGAGCACTAACCTCTATATAACTGAACAGAGTATGCTTATGGGTCTAAACGTAAAATAATGGACACAATTGAACCGCAAAACCGATAGTTGTTTAACCGCCTCAACTAGCAAAGGTACAAATTTTTGCTTCAGTGCGCTTGGGTGACTAACAACCCTATGAGTTTAGTGGAAATACATGCGCAGGCAAGCTGAAACAAAAATTAGTACCTGGACTCCTTGAGGAGCGCTTCAATTCGGGCTAATGGCGTAACATGGGATAACATGTCCAGTTATATAGAGGTCAGTGCAAGTTGCCTTATTTCTTTGCGTCACAACTTACTTAATGTAGAAGCTATTTCTTAGAAATTTATTTTAAATGCACTTAAAAAAAGTCTTTTGAGTGGTAACAATAATTACAAGGGTTAAAAGAGTTTTATTTTTAGAGTGTCTGTGGTGTGCACATCAAATAAAACAGAGCCTTTTGTTTTTATCTACTATTTTTGTGATTTATGTCTTTGTAAAACACACACACAAGTTTTTAAAACCATAAACCCATTCCATCCGACTGAATGTCTGTCACCTCTTAAAACCGTATTTACTATTCCATATAGTTTGTAGTAAGGTGTGGTTTATTTAAAAGATTAAGGGTATAATAATATGACTAAATTAGTGAAATTGTATATAATATATATAATAATGCTATGCTCTACATGTGTATTGTACTTTAAAAAAAAGGTGTGGTTTATTTATTCAACTAATACAGCGCATGGAACTAAAAAAAAAGCCCTGATACTGTACAAAAATTTCATTTAATCCAGTAGAAATTAGATACATTAATTTTATAATTTCTGGAGGTCTATCATTGCCGGACCGTATAATTATCGTAGATTCGCAATATTATTTCCTACCAGATTAACCAGTAAATCTTGGTACAGTTAGGTAATTGTAGCGGATGTCCAGGATGGGACACACTTAGACCGTGAGGTCCATTGTGATACCGAAATGGGGCTGACCCATTCTTGCCACTACTCCTTAGATCATTTGGAGCAGGTACAGCAATAGGGCTTTGACGCCAATAGACTTTAGCTCAGAGAGGTTGTCAAAGAATGGTTGATACAAATGGGCGAGTCTCTTCGCAATAAGTGCTGGACAGTGACAGAGAATGTGAGTCGTCATCTCTTCCTCCTTTTGGCAGTGGCAACTCCTGCAATAGTCGTGACGCACTTGCAGCCCTAGACGTGCTGCATGTTTATCGCCCAGTCAGTGTCCTGTGATGGCTGGTATAACGTTGCTTATAGACGATCTCCGTAGAGAGATAATATCTGCGGAACGCCTTGAGCTGTACTCTGGCTAGATCTGCCTGGTAGTACCACAAAAACGTTCGTCTTGCCACCGTATATTGGCTTTGTCTAATATGGTTTATAGCAGGAGTAACTGACATTTCGCAATGCTCGTGATGTTCGTATCCGGTAGCTAAGTCTCTGGCTATCTCGTCGGCACTACAGTATCCCGAAATGTCCATATGGTCCGGTATCCATATCTGGTGCACCTTGGACTTAGTCGCCAACTCGGCAATCCAGGGTTATCTCGGGAGTGTCAGGTATATAACAGTCTAGCATTATCAGGGAGTCAGGTACTCAGGGATTTTATTGCTGTATTGGTGAGGATAGAGACGTCGTTGCACGTTTAAGTGTTCAGCCATTCAAATACCCCTTTCATGGCCATCACCTCAGCTTGATATACGCTGCAGTGACCCGATAGGCGAAACTACAATCCTACTATTGGGCTATCGGAGAAAACTCCATAATCCACTCTACATTACAATTCGAATCCGTTGGTATAAAATAACGCACCCTCTGGTCGAACCAATTTCCCATCCCACTCTTGTAAAGGTACAGTTAGTTATCTACACTTTTAAAACAGTTTCTTTCAGCAATTTGATAAAGAGTGGAAAGTATCATGCGTGCAAAAAACTTTGTAAACTGTTAAATATGAAAAATTCCGTAGCATTTTATTGTGCGATATCTTATTTACAAATTCCATGCTAAAGAAGGTCGTCTGCGTCTTGACGAGCACCTGGCTCAGAGACTAAACATTGCTTAACCCTCTATATATTTTGTATACAGAATATAATAAAAACATTTCAAGTAAGTAATTATAATACAAATAAATACTATTAATTACGTCATTTAAAATTATAATAATTCATTGTTTATCGTGATATTTATAAAAAATTGTAACTATATAATACTCCATCATAGCAAATAATCAGATCGGTTGCATTTTCGTCCAACAACAAATACAATGACACCTAAGTCAAATAAAAGGGGGGTTTTGATGGTTTATACTTTATATACATGCGAATTGTAACAATTTATGTTTATAAACTTTTCAGTTGTATTATAAATTACTATGACCCTACTTCTTCTCCTAAAATCTAAATTGTACATATATATAAATATGTATAAACATATATGTGTCTACAATGAATGATCTGACACGCGACTAGTGACCCACGACCAAGTGCGACGACCGCACCTGACCCCACTTCATGCATACTATATTATACTCATTCAGTTGCGCCCACATGTGTGTGTATGCCTATATAATATGTTTTGATGAATATTATTATGGTGCATACAATAATAATACGTATTTGTGACATATTGTTTGGAATAAATTTATCCATTTTAATTTCCCATCGGTCCGCATCCATCTCATTTAGAATTTTTGTTGAAATGTACATACACGAGTCTTTACATACACGTTGAAATGTACATACACGAAGTTTTAGCACAACGTCTTAAGTAGACTACAGACGCGGAACATTGTGCAGCAATATTGCACAACTCCGCCTACAAAATATTTTCTCTACAGACGTGCAACCAAAATTGTGGAAAATAAAATTATTATTTTATTATTTTATGATGGTAATCTTAAAAATTCAATCACTTGTCATCTTGTCTCTATCTATCTCATTTAATTTGTATAGTTTAAAGATTTTACTTATCTTGCACCCTTTACAAGATAAGGTATACCACGCAGACATGGATTCATGGAACAGAAATATAATTATTGCAGTATGTTCCTCCTTTAAACTGTGTAACTTTCGCCTAGTTCGTAACTTTTATTAAAATCACTTTAGCGGTTAGTTTTATTATGAACTCTTAATACTATTGTACAAAGATTAAATTTTTTTAATATTTTTATAAAAATCTGTAGTAAAATTTAAATGTTATCACTAGGGGCGGTCGACAAGAACTATTCATTTATTTTTTGCTCCAATTTATAAGTGATTTATCTCAGAATATTTTTATTTTATTTTTATTACTTGTAAATTTATTGTGGTTCGTCATAAAAATACTAACAACTTTAGTGATAAAGATTTTTTTTAAACTGAATGGATTCGGCACAAATCATCTATGGAATTTTGAAAAAAAACACCATTTTTGACCACAATAAATGAGACGTGAACCCACGATAGAGGAGCTGAAGTTCGTAAGCCACACTCCACGTCAACGTAGTTTTATTCAAAAATTTAAGTTCTTCTTCATCAGTGGTTCGACAGCCCCGAGTGGGAGCCCTGACCTTCTCAAGAAGTCTCTTTCAATCAGATCTTTTGTTGGCAATGGTCCTCCAGTTTTTTATCTTCAATATATGGTAAATATTTCTCAATAAAGTTAACCCACCTAAGGTTGGATCTGTCTAGAAAGCTTTTTTAGTAGTGCTATCTTCTTTCATTTAGGTTAGATGTCCGACCTATACGATTGTTTGAATTTTAATGAATTTTATATAATAACAAAAATTTAAGTTATTCCTTTTAAACAATAAACCGTAGCCTAGTTAACGTATTGTGAGTCATATCGCGGAATTTAATCATCTACCTATTTATGCATTGTCCAGCCTAAAATTGAAACAAACAATTCATAGAAGTTTTGGATAACATCCAGACATCATATTTGTCCAAAAAAAAAAAACTGATTAATATTCCAAGCATAAAAACAATATTAAAAAAATAAAATTGTTAAATAAATAATTTGAGTTGTTGATATTTTTGTAAAACAATATGTTTTTATGTTCCAAGTTTGTCGTCTGTGTATCTAGATGGATATACAACATACATTGACACGACTGTTTTTATGTTAAATTTTTACATATAATTATTAGCGCCTATTATATTCGTGTTTTAACAAAACCAAAATTAACATTCATAAAACAACATGTAAATTACTAATCATTATTATTATATTTATTCAAAACAATTGTACATTATTTAATTTAATTTTTAATTGTATTAATAAAAGGAAGAAGAAGTTAATCAGTAGAAGATATAAAGTATACAAGTATGCTGCAAATCACTTACACAAGAGTTTATTTTATAGTAACTGAAAAAGCCAGCGTTGTCCGGGCTTCAGAAAATTCTTATAGAGAGTGCAAATGGAATTTATGTCACATAATTATTTTTTTTTAAATTTTGACATTTCAAAACGTCAATTTTTCTTAATTTTAAATTTATTGGCAAATAGTTTATTTCAAAAATTTTGTTAATGCAGATATTTCTATAGAATCTATACACTATATTAAGAGATCTAGCTGTCAAAAGATGTTATAGCCATAAGAAAACGACTATAGCTTTGGAACGTTTTGGAATTTTGAACTTCGGATAGATTTTCTAGAGTTGTAAGGCAAATTTACCTAGGGTCTTCTTTCATTATTATTTCGCTATTTCCAAAAGTTTACTCCAAACAATTCGGAGAAAAACACACACACAACATATTTTCCTTTTAGAGAAGATATAAACAGCGAATGGCCTTTTTGATCAGGTATCTAGAAATTATCATAGTCCAAGAGCCCATGGTAAGATTACCTCCCTAATCGAAAACCAACAAAATGAATAGTAAATTAATAAGTATACATAATCGTCTTTCGAGGGAAATTGATCGCCCTAAGTCAATTCTATGCAAATTACTGTAGTTAAGCTAATTGCAATCGAAAAAACTTTCACTCCGTCATAAAACATCCGAATGTACACTCCTGTTCAATAAAATTGAACAGATCTGAAGCGAATCAGTGTCTCTCACAATTTTGTTTATTCTTGTAGTAACTGTGTTTTACTATACTTCCCTTTCTTTTTTCACACTTAAAATATATACTAGTTATCTTTGTTTATAAATGAATAATTATACTGAGAGTCACAAAAGTGGAGAGTTTTATGAAATGTAAGAAAATTAACATTTAAGGTCTGTTCAATGTTATTGAACGGGAGTGTACATGGCATGACAGGGAAATATGTGTAGTTTCATAATATATCGGTCAGCCTTACCCTATTTTGTGCTAACTATCCCGGCGACCGGTTTGAAAGAGTGGTTAATCGAAACCTTACTTCCGTCATCGAACATCTTCAAGTTTTTGGAGTTTACTCCTTAAGAATCGATTTCAATTTAAAGCCTCCGGTACGACAATTTGATGGGCAGTGAAATCAAGTATTAACAAAAAAAGAAAAGCGTTGTTTATTTTACAAGCTAACACTTTATACGCTATAATATTGAATTTAAATTTATGATGTTTTACAATATCTTTTCAGATTGATTTTACATTATAAATTTTCCTTTTTCGTAGAAAAATTAATTTATTTTAAGAAAAATAAAAATTTCAATTGTATATTAAATGTTAACTTCTAAAAAATAACTATAAAATTATTTTATTAAAATTTTCTTGATTTGTCATTTCCATAAAAACTATAAACTATACTAGCACACCATAAATCGTTATATATATATAAGTTGAAAATATGCAAATTTGTATTTTGGCTATTAATAAATTTTTTATAAATGTATTAATGTTAGCGCCATCTAAGCAGAATATTTCAAAATTAAATAACTTTTCGTAACATTGTAATATATATTCGTAATATAGTAAATAACTTATAAGAGTATACGTTTCATTTTCCAGATCATGAAAATAACGTTCGCCGGAAAAGTTTGCACCAGTAGTACTAGAGTTTATTATATATTTTACATAAGTTTATTTTATATGTATATATATTTAAAATAAACTACAAATGAAAACATTAATTTAGTCATCAGTGTGATGTATAAAAAACGTTAGATGAATTTTAAAATGATTTCAGGCGTAATAATTAATTTGTTTTTAACATGCTTTTTTTATACCATAAATGTTTAAAAATTTAGTTGAGGCCAATTCTTACAATTACAATTTTGATTAATTTTAATTGAGCTTTGAAATTTTGCAAAAATTTCCGTGACAATTTAGTACATTGAATATCGTTCTATATAGATGGAATTAGAAAATTTTCTCTGAAATAGAAATTTGCTGGAATTGTACCGCCAGTTCTTAAATTAGAACATTTAAAGTAGACTATACAGTTGAAATTAGGTACAGGAATGTCTTTATAATTATTAATCTATGTTTCTGATAATAGAAGAATATTCGAATTACAAGCCACATTTTCAATGATATCATTTTTATGGACTTGTATACTTTGTAAATTAAATGTATATATTGATAAACCTAACCTGGTCTTGATAAGTTTTACTAACTCTGATTCTAATGTAAATAATGGATTTAATCTCAGTCTTTCAAACTCTAAGTTTAACGGTTGAAGTGACGCTGGTTCTGTTCTACTATGATAAAATGTAGAATCATTGGTTTTAGATATAATATATAATTTTTCAACTGTAGTTTTTCACAACTATATCATTTTATTAAACTTTTATGTCTTAATAGTAGTGTTGACCTTATTTAATATTATTTTAATAAATTATTTAAAACGAAGTATAACTTCTTATATGCGTACATAAGTATACACACACTTTTTTTAGCGAATTTCCTGAAAGGAAATAGAGCTATTGGTTTCGTACCGACTTCAAAATTTTGCAAAAATTTTTGCAAATGTCCATCGATCCTACCTAGTAGATGTCGAAAATCACCATCTGTAAAATTTGTATATATATATCTATGGACATATATATATATATACATATATATATATATATATATATATATGTGTCTGTAATCACTCTAGCGGTCACAATTTTGACTTGATTGGAATGAAATTTGGTATTTGAGGTGCTTTTGGTATTCAAAAGGTCAAGTTCGTTAATGGGTAAAATCGAACAAGGGGAAAGGGGGGTTTAGAGGGAGGGGGAAACACAAAATTTGACATATCTCCCTTAAAATTTGAAAAATCGAAAAATTTATAAGAAATAAAGTTCTAGGTACTAAGTTTTACTGTAATTTTGTATCTTATCATTTTTTCTGTTACCCTAATATTTACAGAAATATTGACAGTTTAAGATTGAAAATTAAATTCCTCAATATCTCTGTACACATTAGAGTTTGAGCAAAAATGATAAGGTGATGAATTGTAGCTAAAGTGATTTTCTACAAATTTATTCCTTACACATTTTTCGATTGTTCTACTATTAAGAGAGATATTTTATATTTTGTGTTTTCTTCTTTCTTTATGCCACCATTTCCCCTTGACTATGTCATTTATTAATAAAATTGGCCTTGCAAATTCTAAAATATATACGACATTTGATTTTGATCATACTAAAATTATGACCGCTAGAGAGTGATTTATGTATTTTAAGGAAATTCGCTAAGTTGAAGCAGCTCCTGCGTAACGAATTTTTTTTTTAGAAACAAGCATTTATTTAATGAGCACCCCAAGCTTTTATTTTCGAGACAAAAACGTCTCGATTTTAATATTTTCTGAGATTTGGTAGAAAAATTTTTGTTAATATTTTGTCATAGTAGCAATCGCATTTAATAAATAACAATACTAGAATTATAGTAAATATTTTATTATGTAGAATATAGATAAATGATTGCATGTCCGAATTCATTTTCACTACTATAGACAGTCAGTTATTTTAAGGGTTTGTAGACGAAAATTGAACATCCTTTTAATAAATTGAAAAACTAGGAATTATAAATTATTTAGAATACAAAAAATTTAGAAATATTCAAATCAATATTAATAATAATGATTCGGTGCGTCGATAATCTTCAATTCTACTAAAATCGATTTTAATGAAACTTTGCACTCATATCAGGTACTGTACCGTGCAGGTACCAATTTTGGTTTTGAAAGTGTACCCACAGTGTACCACTTTTACTATTATTTTTATCCCCGCGGCTTCAGCTCTCGTCATTTAAAGACTAAAAATGTCAATGTAATTTCCCACCGCTTCCACTGCTTCAAATATTTATCGACACTTTCATCCACTTTCTATTTCAGCGAATATTTTCGTATTCTATCACTCGTAGCGAGATACAAAATTCACACAACTTTTTAAGTATAATCATAAGCTTTTAAACTTAAATATGAAAACAAGTTGCACACAAAAGTTGATGGAAATAAAATTTTATGAAAAATTTATTATTTATATTTTTTTCTTATAATTATTATAGAAAAAAATTATGCGTGATAAAAGATTTGGATGTGTGACAACCAACCATCTGTTGGATCAGGTTCTGGCACGATAGCCTCGGCAAGTGATTGAAGTCACTGTATGTACTGTATTTTCAGATTGTTTCATCCCCTAACTCGGTGGGCACCGTTATTTACAGTTACCATGCCTACACTATCAAAAAACAAAATAAAAAGTATTAGCATATTCTCTACGAATCTCAATTGCGGTGGCATGCTTGACCGAAGTTTCGTTATTAGATAAAAGAAAGACTCCACCTAAAATAAAATCAACATGCAGACCACCCTCCCTTACCATGTCAACTACAAATCATAATAAAGTTTCTACTCAAATAATTATAATTATTTAAATGTGTTTTGATATATAAATTAGTTTTGGTTTTTAAACATCTGATAAAGTAAACACAAGAAGAGCAACAAGGTCGTCATTATCTGTACAGGTTGTATTCCCTAATATTATTTAAAATAATTTGTAATTAAAATTTGTAAAAGTCCATGGATAAAAATATACGAATATATTGTACAATATGTCTATTAACATAGACCCAATAGGAACATTGTGTAGTACATCTATCACTGTCCATATACAGAGCACCATGGTACACTCTTTTACATCCAAATTCGCAGACATTTGTTAAGTGCAGTTTCGGTGGAACAAGGCTGTCCACATCATCGCTCACTGTGCACAGACAGTGATGTACATATCACTGCCTGTGTACATATCAATGAATACATATTCTACATTCTGCATTCTACAAATATCTGTGCAGAGTGCACCGTCGTATCATGGTGCGCTGTTTATGGACAGCGATAGATACATAAATTGTTTCCAGATTGGGTGTAGTTTAAAAAACACACGGGATATCAAAAATTAGTTTCTAAGAGCTAATTGCAGTTAGGTACGCAGTATTTCAAGAAATTTTATATTGAGATGAATTTTTCTATATGACCAGTCCAACAATGCGCACTAATACATTCTGCTTGGAACTGAAAGGTTGCGAGTTCAATTCCCAACGGTGGCAATTTGTCAAATTACTGGGGCGGTTAATTGACCAATCTGTCGGTGTATGGACTAGAACGAAGTAGCCGACTATACTTATGAAGGTTTTCTATAGTTTCCCTTCACGAAATCCAGATGAATATTTGCATAGTTACTATCAACGTCGGCTGTAGCCTACCAATTCCTAGCCCGCATATAAATTCCTAGTCCTCCAACCATATCATGAACGTATGGTTAAAAACTAATGAAGGTTAAGTAAATATTGATGTGGGTGGCCTGTGTTATAGACTATGGAGTCACAGAAACGGAGGTAAGATCCCATTAGAATAAAAAAGACTTCTCCTACATGGAATATGGTATCATAATCTTGGCCGATGGTTGCTTTAGAGGCATTCAACTTTTTGAATTTCATATTGACGTTTAAACTCAGTAAATATAAGTTATAAAGGAAAAATTGTCTTAAGATAAATCCATTTTTAGGCCATTTGCATACCAGAACTCCGGAATTATCCGTATCGTTTTGAAGAAAAAGGGCCGAATTCAAGTGGTTTTTGCATCAAAATGTATTGGAAAACCCTCTGTCAGGGCCAATTCATTGCCAAAAAGCAATACTTTTAGATGAGAAAATCGACAGTTTGCCTTTATTTTTCATCAGTATACACAAATTTAGCTTCTTTTTTATAAAAGAAATGACATTTTTCCATGTTTTATCCAATTATCCGGATATAAAATTATTCAAATCCGAGAGTCCGGATAATTGGGAGTTCTACTGTACCTATTATCAAAAAGTATACGTGTAAAAACAATGCCAAAAATTCAAATTTAACATCCTAATCTGATAATAAATAAATGTGTTTATGTATTTTTTTTTTTAAATTTTTGGCACGTACGGTCATTTTTTAATAATGAATTCAATCTATTATCAACAAAACAAAAACTGCTTATCGTATTTCCTTTTGAATTTGCATACGAAATTTTTTATTAATTAAATATTTGGAACAATGGTATAATAATAATGCCATAGTTAGATTAAAAATTTGCATATCAATTTAGCAAAACGTACAGACTGGGGCTAAGAGCGGAACAACAGCATTCAAGGTATGTTGTTAATCACTCATAGAATATTCAAATTATTTAATTCCACTATGTTAAAAAAAAATTCGTTAATAACATTTAATTATAAATTAAAGCAGTCGTATTCAGTTCGCGAAAATTTCTGGATGAGTAAAAATGTACAAGCAATTTTAATAGAGAATTAATGCAAATTTGTCAATTTTGGATTTGAAAGTGTACCCACAGTATTTTGCTACTTTCACTATTATTTTTATACCCGCGGCTTCGGATCCCGTCATTTTAAGACTAAAAATGTCAATGTAATTTCCCACCGCTTCCACTACTTCAAATATTTATCGGCACTTTTATCAACTTTCTATTTTAGCGAATATTTTCGTATTCTATCACTCGTAGCGAGATCTAAAATACACACAAGCTTTTATAATAAGTTTTTAAACAAAAATAGTTTAATCAAAATCGGTCCAGTAGTTTTTGCGTGATGAATCGAATAAATAAACAAAAAGACATTTACAATTCTACATTATTACATTTCAAATTTTGTCCCTATTCCTAGAACAATTGTTTGTATTTTATAAATACGTATTTCGATTACAATATAGTCATCATCAGTATGAATTAGCTAATCGTAACTATCTCTTGGATATGGATTCAGAAATATGTTGCTTGTTGCTAATTTGGTGCGTGTCTCACGAAATTAGCAATAAGCAACATATCTCTGAATCCATATCCCAGAGATAGTTACGATTAGCTAATTCATACTGATGATGATTCTTTTTGATTATTTTAATAATCTATACAAATTCCACAATAGTATAGAGATATAGAGATTAACACCGAAGGTGTAGCACTCCACGGTGGTGAGTGTGTGGACCCTAAAAAAGCGGTCACCAATAACTTTCAATAGTCGCCAGAAAAATGTCATTTATTAGACAAAACAGCAATATACAAAAGGCGTATTCGCTAACGGATGTACAGCTGTCAAGACTAGCGACAATGTGATAAAAATGGACAACACTTCGGGACAGAATTAAAACTCGCCTGTAGTTTATCATGTGGTTAAAAGATGGCTTCTATAAATATTCAATCAGCTGATAATATTCAATATAAATATTATCAGTTGGATATGAATGGAAAAAAAAGTAATATTTTTATCTTGACATTTGATACTATTTAGAATTTGTGGAATTCTATTCGTACGAATATCGTAAAAAATAAGCATGGTTGTGTTGCTACTGTCCTCAACATATACAACTAGAAAAAAAAGTGTGTGTGTGTGTACTTATGTACGCACGTAAGAAGTTATACTTCTTTTTAAATAATTTATTAAAATAATATTGAATAAGCTCAACACTACTCTATTTAGACACAAAAGTTTAATAAAATGATATAGTTGAGAAAAACTACAATATATAATGTTTCTATAAAAACTACTACAATAGAAACATAAATCAGCGATACATCGATCGAACGAGTGTTATATCGAATTCTCATAATTCCATTTGCGTACGGTAAACCATTTCATTGAACCCAATTACTCTTGAATTTGTACTGAACTTCAAATAAACGCTCGTGCAGAATATGATTAAAAAGGCTTATTTGCACACTTCGTAGTCTATTTATAAATTCATCATACGAACTGGACTGTATACCATCTCATCAATCATTTTTTGCACTGCACATATATTATATACCTATTGTTTAAAATATTATGTATTTGAATAGAGAACTACCTACGTACACTTGGTCACAAAAGTTATGATGTCATTTTTTTCAATTTATACTTGATTTGTGTCTTATTCAATCGGTTTTCGAATAAAAATTATTACTATATTTCTAATGAACAACTCCTATCCGATACATGTTTTTCGAAAATCGAATCAATAAAGTAGGCTACAAACGCGGAACATTGTGCAGCAACATTGAACTAAGCCTACAAAATATTTTGTCTACAGACGTGCAACTAAAATTGAGAACATAAAATTATTACTTTATTACTCTGATCTTAAAAATTCAATCACTTGTCATCTTGTCTCTATGTATCTCATTTAATTTGTAGTTTATTTATCTACTAGTTTATTTGTATGTATCTCTAGTTTATTTATTTGTATGTATTTTGTAAAACAATTTTACAAAAATATATTATAATCAATACAAAAAATAAAGTATAAAAATAATAAAGTATATAAAGTAACCAATGTAATAAAATATATAAAAATATTAGGAAAACATAAAATTTTAGATAATATGTTGCAAATATCGCTACACACGAGAAACTTGTATAGCAACATTAAACTCCTCCCACAAAATATCAAATAATTTTGATTTTTACAGCAACCAGATCAAGGACATGTAATTTTGTTCTGCAACAGCTATACAGACTAGCAACCTACTACCGAACATTCATTTGTCCTTAAAATGTCCCTGCACACGTTGCACGTCTGTAGTCCCTATAAGGCACAAATTAATAATAAAATTTTAAAAACTAACATCAACTTTTGATACCTATTGTACGTGTACTTGTATGTATACGTACGTGTTGTACCATTGTGCACCAATAAATTAATGTACTCAAACCTATAGTTGATAATAATAATAATAATACCTACGTGCTAATATGTATTTTGTCTCGAGTTATTTATTACCTACTTGTTATATATATTGGATGTCCTTCGTTACATTACGTTTGTTCCACTCTCATTGTTGTTAGTGGTTAACTTGACTGACAGTTTATTTTGAATTATGAGTATGATTATTATATTATTATTACAGTGAAACCTTGATATAAGAAATCTGAAGGAGATTAGAAAATATTCGTTATACCAAGTAATTTGTTACAATGAGGTTTGTTATATAGACTTTAGTTAGGTTGGTCTAAGATTCGTTTTCATTTCAAGACTTCGAACCAAAAACATTGAAACTAAAATTTTTGAACGGTGTTTAAAATTCTTTAAAGTAAAGTTCGTTAGTCTTGGCCTAAGGTAAGCAAACTTAAAAATAAGTAAAACACATTTTAATGAATGCACTTTAATATTTATTTAAAAACACAATATGAAAAATTGGCACAAAATAATCAAAATTTATTAAACAATCAACATTGTGGTCATGGTAGCCTAATAGCTGGATTGTCTTACGATAAATTGAACGTGTCTGTACCTGTCGAGACATGAATTCTTGTTAGGGGGATTAGTAGAAAACTTTATGCAGAGGTTAATTATGCTTTCTATTTATGTTCGCTTATAAAGAGGTTTTTACAAAAATTATTCGTAATGTATAGTTTGCATTAACTCTTACGGCCAGTTCTAGGGGATTTCTAGGAAATTTGTTAAATCGAGGAAATCGTTATATTGAGGTTCGTTATACTAAAATTTCACTGAATTATTATTTACATGACATGATATGCCATGATTTAGACACGCTGAGTCTCTAGTCCAGAATGAGAGCGCATTGACATGGCTTCTCGAAAACTATTCAAATCAAAATATCCCATCACTATACTGCATGTGATACTTCAAGAGAAACTTTCTGGGAGAAAAATTTTTACTTATCTATACTAATATTATAAAGAAGAAAGATTTGATTGTTTGTTTGCATTGAATAGGTTCCGAAACTACTGGACCGATTAAAAAAAGTCTTTCACCGTTGGAAAGCTACACTATCCCCGGGTGACATAGGCTATATTATATTTTCAAAAAAATTAGGGAAACTCCAATAATGTAACCCGAGGTGTAAAAAGGTGGAGGTTCTGGGAAGCCAAATAACATTTTAATTCTGATGGCGGAAGTGCCGATAAAAATTAATAAAGTTGAATAATTCAGTAGTACGCTATCGACACCAAAAGTGGCGGAGCCAATCTTGGAGTTCCACGGGCAACGCCGAGGAATTCAACTAGTCTTAAATTGCTATAAAATGGCAATGGCTATTCTTATACAATGTTAAATTCTCATTTAAAACACGAATGCCGATGATTTTCGACAAAGCCGATCGTTACATAAAAAACGTGACAGTCTAATCTGAAATTTCATTTCACTCCCTATATAAAATCTAGGATACACATCCTAGATTTATATATATATATATATATATATATATATATATAATAAAAACCATTGAACTATTAACATAACTATTCACGTGTTAACGTATTAATTAATATAATTATTCTTCTGTACTTGGATTTGAAAAAGATTAATATAAATTACTCAGAATTAATTAGAACAAAAGAAAAGAAATTCTGAGTATTTTAGTCCAA
This sequence comes from Nineta flava, assembly GCA_963920215.1. Classification (NCBI taxonomy): domain Eukaryota; kingdom Metazoa; phylum Arthropoda; class Insecta; order Neuroptera; family Chrysopidae; genus Nineta; species Nineta flava. Next base: position 101,976,851 of record OY986042.1, read on the forward strand.
CAATCATCGAATACATATCAGTTCTGTGTTGTTTTTTTTTTTTTTAATTTAATTGAAATAAATTAATGTAGACGTAAAGTATTAATAAACTAACTATAGAAGATAGAAGCTTTATTTTTCTACATATTTTGAATACTAATTAATTTCTATTCAGAAATGGCATTATGCGTAATATTTTATTATATATTTAGGTGTATTATTATATGTATAATTACAAATTTGAATTGAACATATGTAGGATATGTATATAAACGTTTATTGAATTTAAAAATAGTTGAATGTAATATATATATATACATGCAGATACATCATGTTACTTCCATAAGTTAGTATACGACAGTTAGTGTTTTGCTGAAAATTAATTTAAACGTCGATCGGATTATGTGGAGTCGTAAGGGGAATGGATTCTTAACGGTGAAAATGGATTTGGGGCAATAGGGAATATGCATGAAAATTTTTTTTCACTTGAATTGAAGCATGTTTACTTGACAAATATCAAGGTAAAATTACTTTTTAAATAACTTTAAAAATAAGCGAGACATGAATGATTGAAATTCCCGATTAGACAAAGAGGGTGATAGCCCTCTTGATATGTTATGTGACGGCATATTACACTTTCACCATTTAAAATACACGTAAAACTCCGTTTTTAGTATTTTTGCAAGAAAGAGACAGATAATAATCTTTAAAAGCTTATAGCTTACTTGATATTTGTCGGATTTTAATTTCGTTTTTAAATATTATTACACTATTAACAGAATTTTCATATTCTGAAAATAAATGTGAAAACAAATTTTCATGCATATTCCCTATTCTCCGTATTTAAATTTGGATAGTTCAAAACGTCAATTTTTGTAAATTTAAAATTTATTGATAAATAATTTTCTAAAAATTTGTTAATGTAGGTATTTCTATAGAAATTATAAACTATATTAGAGATCTAGATGTAAGAAAAACGTTCCAGCCGTCAGAAAACGACTATAACGGTTTCGAATTTTGAACTTCTGATCGTTTTTCTGGATATATAGTATAATTTTTGTTAGTTAATAACGTTAAAACGGTTTAACCGATTTTCATACGGTTTTCAACAAACGGTTTATAATTTAGCTGCGAGTAACGTGTGCATTAAAAAATTTTCCTGTTCCATGCTTCCGTCTACGAGGAATAATCTATCTTTTGAACAGTGCAAGATACGGCAAATCTTTAAACACAAAAATATTTGTCTCGAAAAAACAAACAACATTTGTTTGAAACTGTTTGTCATGAATCCAATATTTCTAGTGTAAATACAAAATTCACGCCAAAACAATGGGATATATGAAAAAAAGTTTCAAACCAAAGTTGTTTGTGTTTATAATATAAATATTTTTTTTAGGTAAAAATTTTCTGTATCTCGCACCATTTAAAAGGTAGGCTATAAAATGGATGCATGGAACAAAAATTTTATACGCGTGATCATTTGAAAAGTGACGAGTACTCATTTCTAAGCTGCCGACTCATATTTAGTACTAATCTCAGTTTTTTAACAAAATTAGAAAAAATCCTTTTTTTTGGACCGTGGTTTTCCACCATACTACGTGCCAGAATTATTAAGATAAAAATAATTAGTAAGTATTCGATGTAGAATTTAATATTCTTTATTTAGTTTTACCATGAATTTTTCGCTAGGGTGCATCATCTAGAAGTTATAGGCGAAAAACAAAAAAAAGTCCAAAAATTCCGAGGATTTTGGCTGCCAAAAGTTGTCCCGAGTTATAATCTGTGTATTTCACATGTTTGTACCCATATATACAAGTTAAAATAATAAAAAATACTACACCACCTTTTGCAACATACAATAGCTCTACTGATTGGCGTATATATAGCCCCCTAAATTCTAAAGCTTGAATTCTAAGTGATTAAATATGTATGGAAGTGAATACAAAAATATTTTTAAATGTTTGTATTTAGACACAGAGGCCTTATATATTAAGTAAATATTATTTCTTTTCTTTTTCAATTAGTCATAATTCTTAAATTTCAATCTTCACTTCAAGGTGGTCTTCAAAGTTTAATATTTAAAGTTGAATTGTGTATTAAAAAAAAAACAACATAAGCCAACTTTGAGCTCAATATGGAAATGCATATTTTTTTTTATACAGTGAATTAATTATTGAATTTTTCATGAACAATTTTTGGCTTTGTTTATTTTCTTTAATCACATTCTAAATTCAATTTATTACGTTTAATAAATTCACGTTAACAAGAAGTGTATATGTTGATAGAGTCGATAGGATTTTGTCGTAATTAATTTATAATCAACAATAAATCAATTAATAATCTTAATTTTATCCTTCTTTCTCGAATAAATTACGTTAGAGAATATTTTATAGACTATCATAATTAATAAATATTCCGATCTCTATAACGATCAATTGGAATACAAATAATTCGAAAATTTTGGGACCAAATTCGAATAACATATATAAAGATATAAAGAAAATATATAAAAATTATTGAAATAACCAAAGAGAACTCTAGGTTTTTTGAAATAAGATTTCAAATTTTACCCCTATTCCTAGAACATTTGTTTGTATTTTAAATACGTATTTCGACTACAATGTAGTCATCATCAGTTTGAATTAGCTAATCGTAACTATCTCTGGGATATGGATTCAGAGATATGTAGCTTGTTGCTAATTCATACTGATGATGACTACATTGTAGTCGAAATACGTATTTATAAAATACAAACAAATGTTCTAGGAAACATTAAAGAACAGATGACAAATTCGAGTTCAAATTTGAGTAAATTTTATTCTGAGCGACGTATCAGTATTAACAAGTGAAAATATAAACTGAGTGGATTGCTTAAATACCCGGTGCATACTGAGCTGAAATTGTGTTGGAACTTTTCAGTTTATGAAAAAAAGGTAAAAACAAAACGGATATGCAGAAATAAACTAATTAGGTCATTTTATGAACACCCAAAGTTCTACAAACAATATTTTCAACCGTTACAAAGTCGGGACTAAACTTCTTCTACTACAAAACCCTAAAAACGATAAAATAATAATTAAACATATCATACACTGATAGAAGTAAATTTTTAAACCAAGAATTTTTGACTCTCATATATAGGGAAGATAATATATATTTGGTATAAGAAAAGTATCTTGACATTTTTAGTTTTGACTTGAGAAAATTATCTTAACTAAAGATAAACTGACTTTTGACTCAAGAATCTCAAGATTCTTAAACTCAAATGATGATTTCTTTGGACCAAAATACTAAAATTTCGGACCAAAATAAACATTTGTTTAATCCAAACAAATGAAACTTTTTAAAGAAGTAATGATATACTTCAATTAAACATATTTCAGTTAAATATATAATTCTCAGTTTTAAAGAAGCTGCATAAACATTTTCTTCTTGCGTTTTATTTATTTTTAATAAGAAAAATACCTTTTTTTTTACAAGAATTTCATTTTCTTGACTAAAGAATCACAAGAGTTTTTGGTCAAGAAAGTCTCTCTTAGGCCAAGACTAACGAACTTTACTTTAAAGAATTTTAAACACCGTTCAAAAATTTTAGTTTCAATGTTTTTGGTTCGAAGTCTTGAAATGAAAACAAGGGTTTCTTTATTGAAGCAATTATTTTGAAGAATATATTCTTGAGGAAAGAAATTCTTTCTATCAGTGTAGATGTGGTGACTGATTTTTTCTTTTTATAGTTAATTATAAAAGATATTGGTTAAAAAAAAAAACACATTTTTTCTTCTGTTCTGTGAAATTTAATACATATAAAAACTGGTAGTCATCATCAATGACCTGTGAATTTGTAAATAAATATTTAATAATTAAATGCTATTTAAATTTCACAAATATGATAAAAAGTAATACAAAACTGCTGTAGTAATCATTCAGGTCATCTACAGAGATCATCATATAATCCACCAAAAATAAATTTGCTACCAATCACTGATAACATATTTGTAAGTCACTGATACGAGTGTTCAATTATACGGGAATTTATAATCTATTTTGAAATGATAGAGAGAAGGTCTATTGAGAACTGACCTGATGGCGGGGCTTAAAAACATATCTGAATTTTGTGTGCAACGAAAGAATAAACTAATTATTTTTTGTTAAATAATTTTTTTATTCTAAATTTTGACAGTTTGAAACGTCTATATTTTATATTTTAAATTTATATTGACAAATAATTTATTTCCAAGTTTCTGTTAATGCAGGGATTTCTATAGAAACTATAGACTATATTATAGATCTGGACCGGTTAGTATTACTCCTTGTCGTTACCGAAATTGCATGAAATAGTTGACAGAGATACAATCAATATAAGTTAGAATGACGTTTGTTGTATTTTATAAAATGCTTACAAAATATCACAGAAGTATCAAGTATCAAATTATACTTCATTAGTAGATAGATAAGGATGTGAGGATGTGAGTTGAGGAAGGAATTTTGTGTGTCGACTAGGAATCGGTCAGATGTGCGGCTTAAGCCGACTTTAATAGGAACTATGCCAATATTCATCTGGAGTTCGTGAAGGAAACTGCAGAAAACCTTCACAATCATAGCCGGTTACTTCGTTCTTGTCCATACGCCGACAGTATATTCAATAGGGAATATGCATGAAAATTTTTTTTCACATTTATTTTCAGAATATGAAAATACTGTTAATACTGTAATAATATTTAAAAACGAAATTAAAATCCGACAAATATCAAGGAAGCTATAAGCTTTTAAAGAATATTATCTGTCTCTTTCTTGAAAAAATACTAAAAAAGGAGTTTTACGTGGATTTTAAATGGTGAAAGTGTAATATGACGTCACATAACATATCAAGAGGACTATCATCCTCTTTGTCTAATCGGGAATTTCAATCATTCATATCTCGCTTATTTTTAAAGTTATTTAAAAAGCAATTTTATCTTGATATTTGTCAAGTAAACATGCTTCAATTCAAGTGAAAAAAAATTTTCATGCATATTCCCTATTAACCGCCCCCTTTTTTTTTAATAATTGACAAACTGTCGATATCGGGATTCGAACGCTTAACCACCCAGTTCCAAGTACACACAACGCCTTTACAAGCGCGGCTACTTGACTGGTCAACTACTACTACGTATACCCCAGCAAAAAATTTAAACCAGTTGAAAAATTCAAGTGGTATTACTCTGCGTAATATTTCTGAAATTTGAATGTTCAGGCGTCTTTTTTTTCTCTAAAATGAATAAAATAATCGTTGCATTACTCTATCCGTTGTCTATATATGGAGGTAAAAAATCAATATAAATTGAAATAAATTTCAAAATATGGTTATTACATTTCCTTGTTTAAATAAACAAAAAAAATAATGTAATATTTCGATCAAAACCACTGATTATGGATGTTAAACAAAATCTTCCTAAAAAAAAATATTTGAAATGGACCACAAAAATATGTTGTTTCAAAACGAAAAAAAAAGTTGTAATACATATTTATATGATGCATCCGAGTTTGTGATAAAAAGAACAAAATATTTATTACAATAACTTAATATATAATACAATTTAAGGATTCCGTAGTTTTATTAAGATAGTTCACTCGTAGTGACAGTCAGCGTAAAAAGTATAAAAACAGTATGATAAACTTACTACAGACCTACACCTAGAGTAAAATATATGGTGTTTGAAGTTCTATAATACAATGTACTATAGTTTGACTATGCAAGACTTGTGTTGACAATGATTCCAGGACTGCTTCGGAAGGTGGAAACACCGCTGGGAGCGTGTTATTCAATCAAATGGTGACTACTTTGAAGGATGCCACTCACCCGATGACCAAAAATAACGCCAGCGTGGAAATATAAAAGCAGGTCGGATACTTTTCGGACAGACCTCGTATATATATAATGACCTAATTAATTAATTTACGCATGTCCATCCGTCTGTCAATGGACCAGGAAATATATTTTCCAGTGAAGACGGGATGCAGGCCATCAATCCTGCCCGCTAAAATATGAAAGAATAGCAAGAAGAAGCTTTACTCTAACGAAGTTTAATCAACGAGGGAAAAAGCGAAAGAGAGAGAGATGAGAGAGAGAGAGAGAGAGAGCGAAGTGATATATTAAATACTACAGACCACGTATAGTGGATAATGTATATTTATCAACACTTAACAATAATATTTTGTTGTACATATTGATAATATAATTTTTAAAGAAATTGATAATAATAAAAATAATAATATTATCGTTGCGGTGTAGGTTGTCCGTTTGTACACGTTCGATCATCGCGTACGCAGCAATACGTGAACCAGTGTGTGAGTGTGACTATTTACTATAAACATCTACCTATCAAAAATTATATTATCGAAATAATCGCCAAACAATTGTAAAACAATTTTACTCCGATTAATACATATGAAAAATAAATATTTCAATGAAAAATGTCTATTTTTCTATCCGTTATATAATATATACCAGGGAATAATAAGTTTAGTCCCGACTTTTTAACGTTTGAAAATACGATCGCAGAAAAAAATTTTGGTATAGGTATTCATAAAATGACCTAATTAGTCCCATTTCCACAAAGGTGTCTGTCCATCCACCCGTTCTTCAACACGATAACTCAAGAACGAAAGGAGATAGCGTACTGAAATTTTGTATGTGTGTTTAAAGAGTAAGGTCAAAATGGGAAAAAATGCCTATCTAAAGCGTACGAGAATTTAATGACAAAAAAAGAGACTTTTTTTTAAATATACTACTTTTGTACGAAATTTTCTTGTCATAAATACAGTATATACCGGGTATTTAAGCAATTAACTCAATTAGTTGTTATTTTCACTTGTTTTTATCTCAAAAAGAGCCGTTTAGATAAGTTTTATCTCAAAATAAAAAATGTGAAGCGGGGTTGTTACTTTGTTGACAGAGAGTCATCCCAAAAATAAAACAGAAGATGACTACTGTAATCGTATGAAGACTGTACGAATACAACATCCTTAAGGTTCGTTTAGACTGCGGCACTATACACTGTACACTCAGTGTATACCAGAGGTGGGCAGGAGATGACTCGGCCAAGCTCTGAGTGAGAGGTAGGGAAGAGAGATAGAGTTAATACAGGGTAACCTACCAATTATTAATATTTTCTTTTTTTAATTAAAACATTTTCTGAAAAAAATATAATAATACCAAATCTTTTTTATGGTCACTATTATACAAAGTAAATAACACAAGCAATCATTCAATACATACTCTGGAATTTTGGGCTGGTAATTAGGGTCATTAAATGTACCTTTTTAGTATATATCATATTTGTGTATGAATAAAATAAAAATATATAAAAAATATATATAAATCTTTTGAACCTTTAAGTTTACCGCTGGACCATTGTAATAAAAGAGGGAAATTTTTGCAAAGGATAATTTTAAATAGAATTAAAGTTTTGGAAATTCCAAATGATTTGTCTAAATATTTTACTATTCATATCCGAGAACTAATAAAGAATTATTTACCTGATTTAATTATTTTTTCTTCGTATGGAGTATACTCAGTATAGTGTCATGGAAATTTGATGAATTAAGTTAAATTTTACATAAAGTGGGAATTTGAGTTCTTCGAGTTAGTCTACTTTGAATTGAAAAAGTGAAAAGTACTATTTGTAGTAGTGGAAATTATTTTTCGCATAATTTGTTTTTCAAAAGAAATAAAAGTAGTGAATTTAATAATGGAGAAGACATCGCAAGCAGTCTTGGATAAGTTCAGATTATTATTATTATTGTTATTATTATCATTATTGTTATTATTATTATTATTATGTTTTTTGGTGTATCTCTCCATACTGTAAAAGATATTATTTAAACAATAAATATTTTATAAAACTATTTCTAAATTGATTGAATTAATTATTGGGCAATAATCGGTAGGCCAACCTGTATTGAAACATCGTTCTGTCTTGCTTCAAAACATACCTTCTTTACTTACTCTCACCCAGCTTATGGAGAGCTCGTAAGGCTCAGACGAGCTGTCTGTGCCCACCTCTGGTGTATACAATGAGTGTCCTTGTGTGCACACGGGTGTCTCTAATTGTGGCATTTATTGCACAACACTATAATTAGTTTCGAATCAGCGGCTGTGTAAACACCTTGTGTCCAATAAAATTTCAAATTCGCCCCAATACCTAGATCAGTTTTTGTATTATAAATACGTATTTCGACTACAAAGTAGTCATCCTCAGTATTAATTATCATTTGATAATCTAATATTTGTGTCCAAGTGTCTAAGTGTCTCTTCAATTTTTCAAACTGGTTCGACATTTTTTTCATACACTCCATATAGGTACATATTATATAGTTAAATAAATATAGCGTTTACGTCGTTGTTTAATTACAATTAGTCTGTTTTTTTTTTGTACATTTGTGTCTGGATAGTGTCCAGACACCAAAAATTTGTTTAGGTGTGAACAGTAAAGAAAATTATGTCTGACATTTGTGTCGCAACTTATGTCGTAGTCTAAACGAAACATTAAAGGCTAAACTGCAGGTAAGGAAATAATTCATTTAATTTGGAACACTTAGTAAGAAAATATGTATGTATCAAATATTGTAAATATACAAGTTGTTTTTTTTTTTTGCTGTTGTCACTGGTTTAAATAGTAAGTATCTCTAACTGGTAGTGGTGAATGCATGGGTATTATTGGTATCGCAACGCGGTTAACAACGACAGCAACGCGTCCCATACATATATGTGTATATTATACATACATTATACATACATATACATATACATATATACATTATACATACATATAGTCTTAATATAATAATCGTGGTCACCAACCTCGCGTCCTCGGTTACCTTGCCTCTGGGGATCCATCTTACAAACAAACAAAATAAAAAAAACTCGCTTATATATATATATATATATATATATACACAATTATTTATTTATTTCATTTTACTACAGCTCTTAAGCCGCGTTTACACTGGAGTTAGTAACAAATTTTATCAACTTTTTGTTGGACACAGGTTAATAACAAAAGTTATTAACAAAATGTTATTAAACATTTGGTTTTTACTTTAAGTTTTGTTATCAACATTTCGTCACGTCAGTTTCCGCGAGAATGTCGAGAGTGGAGGACACGGTTCTTGCTGCCGCTGCCTGTGTCATTTTGGCGAACCAGAGGACACCTAGAAGATTCTGGGTTAAGCCTTCTCTGAAGGCAAGAGCTACATATAGTGGAAGTTAAATGCTAAAAGACTTTCACGATGATGACGTCAATCCTTTGTCGGGTGAATTAAGGTATGATGGGAGCATCAAAAACTTTCTACGAATAACCAGTTGTGACCTTGAATACTTGATATAGATCAATGAATTTCAATACCACTTACCCAATCTACTCTGTTTGAGTTTGTAAATTTTCCATTGTTGTGGGCACAGTACAGTAACCACAAACAACTAGATCAAATACTGTTTGTATTCAAAATATAAAAACAAACTAGTCTACTCGCTTAGCTCTGAACTGAAAAGGTAGGACCTGGAATATCAAAGAATGTTACCGACTCTTGGTGGGTAACAAAATTTGTGTTATTAACAAGGGATTTTTGTTGCTAACATCAAGTGTTATCTACCAACAAATTCAGGACAGGTTTTTAAATGTTATCAACAAATGTTAGAAACACGTGTTATTAACTGCGGTGTAAAAGCGGCTTTATACACTCTTATTTCTCTCGTGTACGCGATGATGTTGAAACATTTTTAGTGTGTATATGTGATGATCGTTGTTGGTTGTATGGTTTTATTTTTTTCTTATATAATATAATGCCAGTAACACATGTGTTGGTTGCTAACGTAATAATAATAATACTCGAATGGTATTTTTAGAATTAATAATACCTAAGAACTGAACCGATCGAATTATGAGACAATAATAAAAAAACAGTGTAATTTTAAATTGCAACATCATTAATTTCCCACAAATCAGTGTAGAAAAACAAATGTTAATCGGAAAAATTAACTTGTTAATCAAATAAGTAAGTGCATACTAAACTTAAAGAAGTATTTGAGCATGAAATATGTAAGTTCCATCGTGATTTGTCTATCTATACATATAAAATTACAATTGCCTGATTGCTCTGACTGATTTATCATCGCCAAGCCCAAGCTATTAAAGTTAGAAACAGAAACTCGATGCACTGTGCTATACTTTTTAGACCCTAAGATGTATCTATCAATCTAGAAACAGAAAATTTCGCAGATGTGTTCCTTATACACAGCAGAGTGCATTAAAAAATAGCCACCTAGAATGGTGACATAGGCTAATTTATTATTTTTTTATGTATGTATGTATGTTCGGGTCAAATCTTGCAAGCTGAATTAGAATCCCTTCCTCTAATCGTACGGAGTTGAATTTTTACATTCTGGTTCAGTTTCGATGACAATGCATTTTTATGGTAAGCATGACAAGAATCGACAAGAGGAAAGGGGGGTTTAGAGGGAGGGGGAAACACAAAATTTGGTATATCTCTCTTAATATTAAAAAAATCGAAAAATACATAAGTAAAGTTGTAGAAAATTAGTTTTACTATAAAAATCTTGTTTTTTTTAAATATAAACTTATTAACCATTACCTTTATAAAAACAAATTTGAATTTACATACAAACAATATTCAAAGTAATGTGAAATAGCCATTACATTAACTGTGTTTTTAGTATAACGTATTGGTTGGTTGGCAAGTTGTCTTGTTTATTGGTTAAAATTTTTATTTTCGGTTATTTGGGTTAATAATTTATTATACTAGGTAAGCTTCAGGAATTTTTATTAAGGAAATAACATCATCACAAAATTAAATATATTGTATATATACATATATATATATATATATATATATATATATATATATATATATATATATGTGAACGAATACAAAAGGCCATTTTGATTGCTTTTTTGATTTAAATTTTCACGTCTTTTTTGTTGGTCAGGTCAAATTATCAACTTTGATTATAAATAATATTCTTTATATATATATATATATATATATATATATATTCAAAAATTTTCTTATTAAATGAATTGAAGTGGAACCGAGAGATTTGGGGGCTCTTATAACCACCGAAGAATACTTGTTCCCATTGTCTAAAATATGTTATACAGTTTCATTTAAGGTTATACGCCCATTAAGGTAAAGTAAAGATGACGGGCTGAATTTTCAATATCTTATTAATCAATGAGAGAGAGAGACAGAGAGAGATTACGCAGTTAAATTACCGTAGTTTGAAATATAAACAAAATCTTCTGACGTGTAGTTTTGAACATATTTTTTATATAAACATCGAAAAATGTCTGTCTATCTCTCAATCACTTTATGTCTATTAGATAGTTGTAGATAGTCATGTGAGAATAACTAATTGAGTTAATTGCCTAAATACCCGATATACACTGAATTTATGAAAAAAAAGTTGTTTATATTTAAAAAAGGAACATTTTTTGTCATTAAATTTTTGTTCTATGTCTTACGGTTTCAAAAATATTTCATTTCCACACCTCACACCTCACTTTACGGACCACGTCTTCCTTATTGAGAAGATACGGAATCCTAAAAGCAATTTTTTCAAATTTCCACGATCATAACGAATGAAGTGTTGATGATGGTTCTTCGATATATTAAGGATGTACGAGCACTGAAGCTTCAAATAGATTAAGGCTTGATTTTTTTGTTTACATGTAGCTGCAATATAAATCAATTTTAAAAGTTTTAGGGGGGGGGGTACGGGGTTCTTGAAATAATTATTTAATGTTAAAGTTCGAGTTTTAATGCATTGCTCTTATGGAGAAACCCATATTTTCACACATATTTTGATCATTTTCACTTGGAATAAAATAAGACGAATAAAAAAATACTACGCAATAGAAAATAGAAATATTAATAAAGAGATTGATCCAATAAAATTCCGGTGAGACGGGCCTAAAAAAAAGATATTTAGTCTGTCGGTGGTAGCTTAATTATCCGAAATCTCAGGGTTTTGTTCTTAAATATCTTTTTGTTAGGCCCGGTATGACGGACCTAAATTAAATTTTAACTTACGACAAAAAATAAAAAATATTATTATGGTCTTTTATGAATGTACTATATAAGATTTTGAAGAATTTTATAAATGGACTATACATGAGTGCTCGTACATCCTTAATATAGAAAAGAAACAATATAAGTATTTCATTTTTGAATCAAATAATAATAATAAAGTTATATAAAAGTTTATTATTAAAATCTATTAAAAACAAACAAACAAACATATACAATCCAGAGTAAACAACGTAGTACCTTTAGGTACTAGTAGTTTAGTTCTACTTACGTACTACCAACACAAAAATTATATATTTTTTATTTTCGAAAACTTTTAATAGAGTTTATTTATTGTTTCTACATGTTTTCCTCTATTCTACATGTGAACATATATAGGAAAAACTTTACTACTTACTTAACGAGAAAACTAAATATAATTTTTTAGTTTTTCTCATTTGGAAGAAGAAAAAAAACACGATATTGATTTTATGTTTTCCGAATGATTGGATGAATAATGAGAATACTGGAGATATGGAATCTTATTTTACAGAAAGTTTTTTACTGTTTCTGTCATATTGAATAGAAAAATAATTTTTCATAATGGAAGAAATGTAAGTGGCGTATTTAAGAATAACTTAAAGAGGGATTTTATAACTAGCTTGTTAAATGTTGTGTATTAAGGTTATTCGATTAGTACACAAATATTTATACTTTTCAAAACTTTTACGTATTGAAATGCGAATTAAAGAGTAATTTTTATTTTATTAATTTTTATTTTGTGTTATTCGGTTTTTGGGAAAAAGTAATAATAGTTGTGAGAATATTTATACTGTACAAATTTTATCGATTTTTTCGATTAATTTTTTCGAAAACCGAGTGAATAATCGTCCGAGAGACCAAAGGTTTGTTTCAGAATGATGAGCATCAAGCTGGTACTTTGTAAGTAGCTTCGTTTTAACAAGATCCCCAACTTTTTGAAATATAAAATTTTGGTTCATCCAAAGTTTACAAGCATTAAGTTATTTTTAAGTTTAATTGTAAGAAAATCAAATGAACAACGAGAAAAAATTTTTGTCCTACAAATTCGATGGAATGGACTCCGAGTCTCCCATCCTCAATGTTCAATGGCTTCCAGAAAATTTCGATACCGTTTTCCAAAATTTTATAACTAAAAAAGTTGGGCGTCTTGTCAAAACGAAGTTACTTACAAAGTACCAGCTTGATATACTCATCATCCTGTATTTTTTGATATTGTATTTTTTGACAAAAAAAAATAAATAAAAAAATTAACACTAATAAAAAATCTAAACACGGCTGCAATAATATTAATAATCAATCCATTAAAAAATGAACTTAATAAACAACAAAATTGTAAACAAGTTTTTGTTGTACTATTAAGAGAACATAAACAGAACTTTCTTTCTTACGACGCCTACGATTCATAATTTATGTATGGTTGCAACGTACTGTTACCTATACAATTATTTATTTGTGTTGTTTTTTTATATACACTCCCGTTCATAAAAAATGAACCAGTAAGTCACACATTCTAAACGTATACAGATCCCAGTATTTTAAAACACACCCAATCTGCAAACAATGTATGATATGGTGTACTTTGTTACACTTAAATTGTATTGCTATTGCTAAATAAAGTGTATATATCACTGTCTATATGCAGTGTACTATGATATGGTGTACTTTGTTACACGTAAATTGTATTGCTACAGCTAAATAAAGTGTAAATAAGCTAAATAAATAAAATCAGTATTGTATAACATATAACTATTATACTTATCACTCTCTAACTACGATCATTTATATATATATATATATAGTTGCATTACTCGTGCATGTACACATCGTCGTTATTGTCCGTCGTTCGTCGTATGAGTGTGTCTACATGTATATGTAACAAAGACACCATATCATAGTCACTACATATAGACAGCGATAGATATACTATACATTATTTCCAAATTGGGTGTATTTTAAAATACGGGCTGTATATTACTAAATATATGTAATAATATTACATTACACAGTAACACTTTCAACTGGTTCAATTTTTATGAATGAGAGTGTATATTATTATTTTTGTAAATGTAATTTGTTGTTTATTTTCTAAAATGTTCTTTGTAAATACTGATATAAAAAAAAAACCGTATAAAATAAATACTGTCAATAAAAAAGTATATAATGATAATTAGTACAATTGAATTAATTAAACATTTTGTTTTAAATGATATATCGATAAACGTTTCATTGAATGCGCCATCAATATAAATGGATATAGTCATTATTTTTAACGGATTGGGATACAAAATACGATTGATTGAATATCACGATAAAAATTATTATTAAATATGCAGGTACACCGATATTTTATTATATAGGTGTGTATCTTAAAAACTAGAATCTCCTAATACAAAATCTCACGGTTCAAATTGAAGCTATATTTCAGACATTAAAATAAAGGCCTTCAAATCTTTGAATTTTTTCGTAGTTAAAGCCTGAGTTGATTCATCTGCAAGTCAACTAAATATTCATTCCAATGTTCGACTATTGTGTCTGAATCAAAATATTTTACTGTAGTCTATGATAGGGACGTGCGGACGGAAGGAGACCTGTCCTATCTCAACAAAGGAATCGTTTGGTATACAGATGGCTCCAAAACTACGAGGAGGAACCGGGGCGGAAATTTACGGTGAAAGACCCAAACATTAGCTTCAACTTTGGGTCATATGCCATAGTCTTTCAGGGGCAGAAGTCTATGTCATAATGGCTTGCGTCTGTGAGAACTTACGTAGGGGCATTACATAAATCACGGACAGTCAAACTGCTCTAAAAGCTTTGCCTGCAACTGAAGTCACCTCTTGGGTAATCAGGAACTGTCTAGAAGAAATATTGGAGCTGGCAAAACACTCCAAAAACCACTTAACAATTACTCTTTAACAATTTACTCGGTATATAATATAAACCAGGATATATCAAGTTTAGTCCCGACTTTGTAACGGTTGAATATATTGATCGCAGACAACAAATTTTGGTAGAGGTATTCCTAAAATGACCTAATTAATCCAATTTCGTAAAAATATCCGTCTGTCCGGCCATCTGTAAACACGATAACTCAAAAAAGAAAAGAGACAGCGCGCTAAAAACTTAGGTTAAATTCGTGAATGTGTAAAATCGGACCATTTTTGGGCAAAATAGACAAAACTGTTGATCTATGAAACCGTAAGAGATAGAACAAAAATTTCAAGACAAAAAATGTTCCTTTTTTAAAAATAAACAACTTTTGTTTAAAACTTTTTTTCGTAAATTCAGTATATGCCGGATATTTAAGCAATTAATTCAGTTAGTTGTGATTTTCACTTGTTTTTTTTTACATTTTTGTACACAGGTTATTTTTTTAATATCAACAAAAAAGTGTATTTATCTGTCATGTTTCAAAGCAGGATTACATTTGTGTTATTTTGATGTTTGATTTGTAATTGAATAAAAGGTGTATTAAAATGTTTGACTTACAAACATATCTAAAACATGTACTGTTGTACATTAAATGTTGAGATATCTGATTGTGTGTTTTATATCTGATATAAAATTATGACTACAATTGATTTCTATCAGTTTAAATATTAATTGAATTGATTATAGACAGTCAGTAACATATACAACAAACTAAAGTGTGGTGTGTAATATTATATAAAGGATATGTTATTAATTTTTACTCTCACTATATTATAAAATATTATTATTATTTTGATTAGATTTATAATTATAATGTTTTAAATTACATTTCAAATTTTGCCCCAATTCCTAGAACATTTATTTTTTATTTTATAAACACATATTTCGACTACAATGTAGTCATCATCAGTATGAATTAGCTAATCGTAACTATTTCTGGGATATGGATTCAGAAATATGTTGCTTGTTGGTAATTTGGTGCGTGTCTCACAATGATATTAAAAAAGTTCTGTCTTTTATATGATTTGACTGAGGGTATGATCTAACCTGAAGGATTATTAGTATTGATTGACTAAAGGATTAGGTGCGTGAAGAACCCCACCTATTTATTGACGGTATCCTTTGATGCGTCGTTGTTTTTGCCACTAAGGTGAGGGTATCGAAGCTAACCTTGATATTCAGGTATTCGATTTTTTGAAAATGGTTTAATTTTATTAAATCAGAATTTGGAATTGGGCCATTGGGTCTAAATTCATTATCTGTTTTCTTAATTTTTGTATGTAGATACTTTCGTATGCATCTAATTCTGTGGGGTTTGGTACCGATTTCAGTAGTTTTAAATTCGATTTGTCAATTTTGTGATTGTTCTCAATAACGTGCGCAGTAGTCGAGTTACGAATTTATATAATATAAATAAATGTTCTAGGAATTGGGGCAAAATTTGAAATGTAATTTCAAAAAATCTAGAGTTCTCTTGGATTCTTTTAATAAACTTTTTTATATAACGTTTCAGTTTTTAAGGGAAAACCACTTTTCAACAGATTTTGCTTTTTAGTATGGGTACTCCCATTCAATATCTTTGAACCAGTAAGTCACATTCTAAGCGTATATATTACTGAATATATGTATAATATTACATACAGTAACACTTTTTTATGAAGGGGAGTGTATTTAATGAGGATAAAGTTATCTATCAAAAGTATTCAAAAGATTGTTAAAAATTTCTTGTATAAATTTTTCAGGTGCATGGAATTGGTATAAAACCTCAGAAGGTGGGGGGTCTCACGCTACGTTTGAAATTTGAGCTTCACAGCTTTTTTTGATCTTGAGATACAGATGCTTAAAAACCGTCTAATCCTTCCTATAAAACATAGTATGGTAGGCGTCTATGCTTAAACTTGGTCCAACGCACTACCGTGCCATGTGATATTATTGCATGAATTAAATGATTTAAAATCATCATTTGAACATTACAATTTGTATACTAATCGAATAACCTTAACACTTTCATTAAACAGATCGTATTTCAAAATTAAATAAATTTCAATTGAAAAATATATTGCTCGAAACCACCCACATAAGTAAAACCATTGAAATAAAAATAGAAAAAAGAAATTAAATACGAAGAAATGATAAATAAATTGCATATAAAAGGAACATAAAATGTACTCATTGGCATCATCATCAGCATGAAATAAGCATCACTATCATCGTGAACATTATCTTCATAACAACGTAGTTTTGTTGTTGTTGTTGTTCGTCGTACTACAACAGAATACTGAAAGAGCAAAGAAGAGGAGAAAAAGAAAGAGTAAGTACAATATACACACAACAACTTACATAGCGAGTGAGCAGCGCGCTTTAAATCGTGATCTGCGAGTAACACAGAAGCAGTTATTCAACTGTTTCATTCTTCTTGTTAATATCAAACTTGTAATGGGTAATATTTTTTTGTATTTATTTATTTGATGGCATTAAATATGTTGACAGCGAATAGTGAATCCGACAATGTTTTGAAACGCTTAGCCTCGGGGTTGAACATCAAACATTCAATTTGCTTTTAACGGATAGAACAGATCTATTCCAGACAAATACCAGATTTAGTGCATCGTATCTACGTATTATTTTATTTGTCTAGTCAATTTTAGAAATATTTGTCATAGAATAGCAAAGGAAGGTTCACTACTGAGCAGACATTGACCTAATCGTCGTCTTTTTCATTACACAAAGTTTTACCCGTAGAGTTTTGTCCAGTTTTGTTAATTTGGCAGCTTATATCTACACTAATATTATAAAGAGGAAAGATTTGATTGTTTGTTTGCATTGAATAGGCTCCGAAACTACTGGACCGATTTAAAAAATTTATTTCACCGTTGGGAAGCTACACTATCCCCGGCTGACATAGGCTATATTATATTTTCAAAAAAATTAGGGAAACTCCAATAACGTAACCCGAGTTGTAAAAAGGTGGAGGTTCTGGGAAGCCAAATAACATTTTAATTCTGATAGCGGAAGTGCCGGTAAAAATATGGAGGTAGTAGTGGGTTGCAAATAGCAGTGTGTTTTCATCTGCTCGGGAATTCAAGCAGGGTTTAAAGATAGCTGCTCCGCTAAAATAACATCTTCTCAGGTTCTCGAATGCGCGGAATCACCGGAGAGCCTTTCAAGGACGAAAGAGGTCATCTTGATGTGGATACCAGGACACTATGGAGTTCAGAGCAATGAAACAGTCGACGAAATTACCCGTGAGGGAGCCACACTCCATGTCATTGACCAGAATCATATCTAGGAATAACTAGGAGACAGACTACCTCTGCCCTCAAGGAATGGGTGAATGAGTCTATGAATAGAAAATGGAAAGACACTGCAGACAAGCTAACAAATGATAGCTGGGTCAACCGCAAGGTCAACCTGGCTTATTGGCAAAATCCGGAAAGAGATAAACCTTCTGGTTGGGGGGTGCTTACCGATCACTGCAGAGACACTTATGAGGCTCTCATGAGGTTAGAGGACATTGCGACCTGTCCCGTAACGGGGCGGGAGACACGCCATTCCATCTTCTGGCATAATACCAAGCTTCGGGTGAGGTGACCTATCTTAATTTTCAATGTAAATTAAAATACAAGGATAAATTGCACTCTTTACATCACGAAAGTAAAACTGTGAATAAACAGTTTGACTAGTCATTATAATAATTAGCGAATTTCAAATTTAGCCATCAACATATATATATAGATATACATTTGTAATGGAATCTTTTACGTTTATTGGTTTTAATGTATATATGTTTTGTGTAAGATGATCATCATTTGCCTTAAGCGCCATTACTTGATAGTATTTTGTTTATATACTTACCTTACACGTACATATACTTAAAATATATAATTGTAACGTATATATTGTAAGAGTTGTATAATGAACTAACTATGAACGCTGCGCAGCCTTAAGATAGAGATTGAAAAAAGAACAACTTAAAAATATATATTTTTAACGGTATTTTTACCACTTAATTCTTTTTTTCCTATCATTTATTTTATTATTTTTGTAGGAATAATTTATTTTTGTAATTCGATTTATTTTTGTCTTATGATTAGAGCTTTAGGTAATGTTTCTAAAAACAGCTTATATCAGGTTGGAGATGCAGAGTTATAATCTTAAATTCAAAGCCAGATTCTTTCTTTCTTCAGAGATCGATCGGGATAAGATTGTCTAGGCTAAGACTGCTAAGAAAATACCAGACCGGGAAGTAGAATATATTATCTTTTAATTCATGCATTCATTCATATGTACAATCGTTTCTCTTAAATCCTGGCGAAGATGATAGCCAAAATTTTTATTGTCAAGATCATAAAAGGTGCGGTTTTAAATTCAAACTTTAAATAGAAATCGAAGGACAGAGAGCCATAAATCGGTACGGTGTGTTATGGATTATGAGAAATGTGGTCACCGCTTACTGGTTCATTGCTCTGAGGTTATAAAATTATCATTCGTTTGCTATTTTAAATTTGAATATGTACGAACCTCTTTTATGATCATGATATTAAAAATTCTGGACACCATCTTCGGCAGAATTTGAGAGAAATGAGTGTACATAGATACTGAAGTGTCAGTATCGGTATCTAGATACATTCGTTAATTAATATCTTTATCTTAACCCATGGAGCGAAAAATATGAATATGTTTCTCTAATGATGCAAAACTTTTTTTATACTGAAGCGAATTAGCACTAATTAAAGAGAATTTTGGTGGATTTATCTAGAATGAAATGTGCCGTTTTGTTAGTTAAATCATTGTGACAGATATATCGATGTTTCCCCTATTTGCCGGAGTTAACTTTAGAAAATTGAATAATTAAATTCATATTTTATAAATCTACTGTATTGTAAGCGGATAAGCATTTCATTCTAGAATAATTAAGGAAAATTTAAAACTAAAATTGGGACTTTCTAAAAAAAAAACACACACTAAAAATAGCACCTATTTTAAAATCGTAACCAGTTTTTGTTACAAAAAAAATCTATTCCTGGTGTTGTTTCAATTAAGACAAGAAATAAAGAACTTTTCCATATAATACTGATTTTGAATAGCATCATGACGCCAGCCAGTGATAATCACGAATTGTAAGCGTTGTGTCATATTAATGGAATTCCAATAATTTTTTTTAAGAGAGAAAAAAAAACTTGTTTCAACCGTGTATGTGTGGTGTTTAATTTGGTAAACAATTTATTGAATATTTTTGTAATATTCATAATGCCGTACGTCTGTTTTTATGTTACTTTAACAGTTTTTTTGTGAATAGTAAGATCGACCCACACTTATCACGGGTTGTTTCCAATCACGATATGATTGGTGAAAGTATCAATATCTTACAATGGTAAATCATCTCTTTGGATATCTATCTGCATGTCAACTTTATACCAGACAAAAATTTCAACTGTGCAGGTTAGGAAACGATTTCCATCACTTGATTAAGAGAGCTACACCTAGAATTTTGAACAACGAAACATTTTTTTTTTAAACTTCAGTTGAGCAGGATGTAAGATGAAACACAGTCTTTGAAAATTCAGGACGACCGCAGATTTTTCGGTTAGACGATAGTGAGCATCTTTATCTACAACATAATCCGGTGAGAATCGCATAGTAAATGCGGTGAGAATTGCAATATAAACTCCACTTTGTAGTTTAGGAGACTACTTCCACCACTTGACAAGGAGAGCTACGCCTAAAGACATCAACTGCATTTTAGACAACCAAACATTCTATTGGAGAACTTCAGTTGAGGAGGATACAAGATGTTACATCTTTTTCAGTCTTTGAAAAATCAGGGCGGCTGCAGATTTTTCGGTTAGGCGGCAGTGAGTATCTTTGTTTACAAAACTATCTGGTGAGAATCGAATTGTGAAAAGAGGAAACTTTTTACTATTTCCCAATCCACTAATACTATGCTCCACAAAAGTAGGTTTCATTTTTTCCCCAAAGTTTATAGTTGATTTGTGCCTTATTCATATATCGAATAAGGCAGAAATATTTCGAATAAAATTTGTTAGAATATTTAAAATGAACAACTTTTAGCCGAAACATTTTTTCGAAAACCGAATGGATATGGCATAAATTAATCTATAGCACGGCAGTGCGTAAAGATCAACTTTATGGAGGCGTGGCCTTATGTACTCACAATGACTATTACTACAGGAAATATAAGGCAAAGAATGATCATATAAAATTATGAAAAAATAAGGATACTTTTGTGGTCCTGTGTAAAATAAAATTTTAATACAGAGTTTAAATATGTTTAAACACGTGAAATTTATTTTTGGAATGAATATTTTAAGCTTATAAATCCGATAATGACAATGATTCTCACTCATTTCACAAAGTTTTCTTTCATGTGTAAAAGAGTCATAAGTCAAAATTATCCATAAAGCAGTATTTGTCCAGATTTACGAAAATAAATAGGAAACCAAATTAGACTGGTTATGATTCTGATTATATTTTATGATTGGAAACGAACCAATGCAACAGATATCAGCAAAGTGTATATATGGAGTTCAATGTGGAATTCCAAAATAATTTAATCTCTTCATAATATTTTATAGCCGTCAATTTAACAGTGAAAGCTATTACATTTGTATATATTAATAAATTTTTATTTATTTATTTATTATTATTATTTTCTTTATAATAATGAATTGAGAGTTGATGTGGAATGGAGAGGTTATGTTTGTACAAATACTTCATGTTTAACCGGATATTCTTAAGCTTTTATTTGTTTGTCTGTCAAGTTCATTACACAAAGTTTTACCCGTAGAGTTTTGCCCAATGAATTGAGAGTTGATGTAGAATGGAGAGGTTATGTTTGTACAAATACTTCATGTTTAACCGGATATTCTTAAGCTTTTATTTGTTTGTTTGTCAAGTTCGTTTATTTTTATCCTTGAAAGCTGATATTGGTGGGAATTTTATGGGAATAATTAAAAGAGAAATACTCTTAAAAATGGGTTTATCCTAGAAACTAATCAAGTATATTTTGTTCTATGTCTGTTTAATTAATTTGTTTATTTCACTTCAAACAAATTTCAAACTTACGGAAATCATCAGAATAAACAGTTTTTTTCATTTCCATTTCACTTGTTCTATGTCTGTTATCTATTTCGTTTATCGTCAATTTCAAAGTAGCATATCAGATACAAAATGTCATTATCAGCCGAGAAATGTTTTGCAACAGAGAAATGATGGATTTATTCAGAAGAAAATCCGGGAAGTTAAGAAAGTTCGCTTCTGCGTAACGAATTTCTTTTTAATATCTAATAAAAAATAATTAAATAAATAAAATTTCTTACCTGCGTTCTATTCTGATTATAGCTTAACGTAATTCGTGCATGTCTTGATTTTGGAATTTCTTGAATTCGTACCACAGTACTATCGGCCAAACGTAGCTCTGGACATTGTTGTGCGGATAAAACAAAATCTTCAGTGCGCATATCCTCAACACGTTTCAATTCACCATTTCCTAAACAAATGAGTGAATCTTTACCAAACCCTACGGGTATAATTGTATTATTATTAATATTTGTTGTTGTCTGTGAATGTGGTGCAGTTGTTATCGTAGCTGCCGTGTTGGCGGCAATCGATCCAGGTGATGATGATATCGATGAGGATGATACTGTTAAATGTTTTTTGCTACTAAGAATACTACTATTATCACTGCCACTATTATTCGCACTTATGTTACCCACACTTCCCGGCGAAGGTCGCGTTAAAATCCGGTGTTTTAATGAACCTTCTTTACCACTTGGCACTTTAAATGTTTCACCACTTGTCACCGTTGCACTTGGTTGCTGGAATTTAATTAGTTTATTAACATCTTTTGGTGATTTAACCACAATTTCCGGTGATTGAACTGCAGAAGACGATAAACGTTCTAAACTGCTTCTCTGATTTGTTGGATTACTATACACATGTTGTGGTTGAAAGTTGAAAGATGTTTGTTCCAATGCACTTCGCGCAATTAATGGCGTATATGGTGGTGGTCCATATAAAGTTGGTCCATATGGTCCTGCAGCGCCTGCCAGACCCCCATATGAAAAACTTTGTGGAACGTAAATCCGTGCATAGGCCGCAGCCGCACTTTGATACAGTTCTTCTTGTGTTGGCGGTAAAGATGAAGGTGCTCCAGGACCACTAGCAGTATTGTCTTCTTTATTATGTTGTACTAAATTCACTGGTCCATTGTTTGGTGAATTTGTGACAGTTGCAGCAGCAGGTGGTGAATATTTGGATGATCTTGTGCTTCCGCTACTGCTGCTACGTAATCCATTCAAATTTGATCCGCTAAGATTCGCAGATGATAGACCTCCATTATATCTGAAACATAACAATCAGTGGTAAATTTTTTTGACCAGAAAATTTTGATGCTTATTACATACCTAGTACTAAGTGGTTTTGGTAATGGCATTAAAAATTCACTTTGCTTCTGTTGCGAGTTAGTTGGATGTGATGGCATTGACGATGCCACACTACTTGCTTGTGAAGATGTCGCAACTGAAGCTGAAGATTGATGCTGTGATGAGACCATAGCAGCCCGCATACTATTCCAAGCGGCAGCAGCTGTTGCACTATCCACAACACTTGGATGATGAGTTAGACCAGAATGATGATATGGATGCGAAACACCACCACCACTTGACGAGGGTGTGGGTTGATGATATGTGACAAATGATGGTGGTGGATGATGTGTTAAATGGTGGCCGGGCACTGATAGGCCCAGCCCACGCGGGGGGCCCTCCACCGCGAGGCTGCCCGAAATCATCGGCAATCAGATCGCACACTTATAATTTCACTTTTTAATAACACTTTGTTTAAATTTACGGTAATATTGTTTTCGCGTAAACTTTTTCGATTGTGATTTGGTTGATTTCGTCCAATATTCTTAATTGATTGATGATAAACTGGTTTCTAGAATACAAAGAAACAAAAAATTAGAAGAAAAGTTTAGGCAACATGAATAATAACATGGCAAAATAGAGAGGACATCTCTCGTGTTATCCTCGAAGAATATGAATACGAACAAATCACATTGAACTTCTTTTTTATATATTTGGGCATTGTTACAAATCAATATTTTATTATGAAAAATTCAAGATCACACGAATCGCATAAATTAAAATAACATAGTGAAACGATATACTTTGATAGTGCCGGTATCAAATACTTTGACAAGAACACGGAATTAAAATAAATCTTGAACTTTATATACCGTATGTGTTGGAAAGCATTGCTAATAGAGAATCAATTTTAAATATTATTTACTATAATAACTATACACAACAAGCTTAATAAAGAAATAAAAATAGTGTGGGTACTCTTTAGTGTGTCTGTTGTGTATGCTTGCTGGACTGCATTAACATGTAATGGGACTGGGTTAAATATGTTCATTGTTGTCTTCTTAAGCTTAGCATTACTTCTAACAATTGAAAATTCCTTTTTGAATATCCCTTTTATTATTTGTACGTGGAATGTTTGAAAATAAATGATAGTATTCTATTAACGGTATAACATAAAACAACAATCCACACAAAATAAAACCCCAAAAAAAACGTTAAGCCAACGGTTCAAATATTCCTCCATTATTTGCTAAACAATATCCGAGTCGATTGTAGAAATCTACCCGAGTATTTTCTAGCAGTTGAGGATTTATTGGATTTATTCCGCGAATAGATCTGTGTTTTGAGAAAACCCCACAAAAAAAGGCGTTAGGAGATCTGGCTGGCCACTTGAAGGTTCCAAAACCACTCATAAGACGTTCCTGGAAAGTTTGTTCCAGGAACAGCCTTACTATCATGGGCATTGTGTGCAGGTCAACCATCTTGTTGGAACCATACAGATTCCAGGTCTAAATTAGGAAGAGCCCGTCAATGAAGAATGGTCCTATAATATGATCACCCAATATTCCAATCCAGACGTTCAGTTTCAGTATGTATGGTTTTATAGTAAATATTTTATTTATTTATTGAACATTGATTCTCTATTAGAAATGCTTTTGAAAACGGTCTGTATACTTAAGGTAGGCAAATAATGTTGTACTGTTTTATCAATTGTTTTTGTACGTGACATAGCTTTTACAAAGCAAAAAAAAAAAAAAACACAAAACACAAACAAATTTATTTACTTGAAACAAACAAAAGAATAAAGTCTCGAAACAAATTGTTTAACATTTGATTATTGACAAAATGAAAAACGAAACAGAAAAAGAAAAACTTGAAACATGATTATTATTAATAATATTGAGGAGTTTTAAAACTATACAGAGATAATAACATGTCTCACGTACTACCTGGAGTTGGTTGTAGTTATTTAGCTCAAAGCTATAACGACCCACTAACCTGATTGAAAATAGTGCCTTTTATTATAGTCCAGTAATTGGGTTCAAATAAATGGTTATATCGTGTTAAAAATCTGGGTATAAGATTGTTCTATTTTTTCGGGTGGATGGATGTTAAGACTTCAAACGGAAAATAATAAAAACGATATAGAATATAAGGAGGATGAATGGCTTATCTGACCCAACAGACAAATCCTAGAAATCCTGCAAGCAGAGGCTATACTGAAGTTCATAAAATCACAAAGGCTCTGATGATTTGGACACGTTCAGAGAATGGAGGACACAAGGATGTCAAAGAATAATGACCGCTGAGATATACGCCACCTGAAGAAATGAAAGCCAGAGATGGCTGGACCAAATACTCGGAGACTTGAAGGTGAAGGAGGATCGAGTTATCTGGAGGCGTTTGGTAGAAGTTTGGCCCATTGATTCGAATCGATATTAAGACTACGGAAGCTATGTGAGACTACGCATTCGAAAGATGGCCTAAAAACCATCAAGCCTTTGGAGCTTTGGAAGTTATTACCAACTTTAAAGGGAGTATAATTTTGAACAAAAATATTATAACAAAAAATAAAATAATTTAGTGGTTTTTTGGCCACAGAAAATTTAATCGAGTTAGAAAACTTGATTTTGTTATTAACATTGACATGCAGAAATAAAAAAAAAATCATATATCAGAGTTTTTGCACGGTTGGTGTACATAGGTACTGGGCTATTACTAATATACCTATCGTGTATTATTTCTTCGGAAACTTCTTGTATAGAACATAAATATTTCCTCTAGGTTTACTAATGGCGTTCAATATCTAGATAATTGCGCTATAGTTAAAGGTTGATCTATTTTTATACCCGGTATATAATGTATATCAGGATATTATAAGTTTAGTCCCGACTTTGTAACGGTTGAATATATGTTGATCGCAGAAAGTAATGTTGGGTATAGGTGTTCATAAAATGGTCTAATTAGTTCATTCTGCATGCCCATCTGTCTATCTGTCTGTGGACCCGACAACTCAAAAACAAAAAGAAATAACGAGCTGAAATTTTGTATGTGTGTTAAGACCTAAAAAGAAAAGTGAAGTTCATGAATGGACCAAAATGGCAAAATCGGACCGGACTTTCATATACTCAGTATATATCGGGTATTTTAGCAATTAACTCAGTTAAGGTGTTATTTTCACTTGTTATTTATAATTTTTGTGGTTATATTTAAACCGACTTCAACAAAAACGAGGTTCTATTAATTCGGCAATGGACCAGAAGTATTATTTTCGCAAATATCTTTTACGATGTTTGTAGATTATGCAATTGATTTTGACCTTTTCAATTGAACAAAATTTTTAATCGAAGTGGGATCAAATGAAAGTTTTGAGATGTCAGGTCTATGCGGTTCTAAATATCTATTTTGTACTGACCTCCATCTCATATACGGATTAACTATCCCTATAATAAAGAAATGGACTAATTTATGCACACACTAAAACGTATGCCTTCTTCTACAAATAAAAAAAGAGGGTTATGATTTCTTTATATTTAGTTCTCACGTGAACTTTTATGATTAGTTCTCGCTGCTAAACTTAAGTGTATGCTTCAAATTTGGACCACTTTTTTATATTTTATACCATAAGGACCCGTAATCCATATACGATAGAGGTCAGTGATATTTAGCCTGGATAATAGGGAATATGCATGAAAATTTTTTTTTCGCTTGAATTGAAGCATGTTTACTTGACAAATATCAAGGTAAAATTACTTTTTAAATAACTTTAAAAATAAGCGAGATATGAATGATTGAAATTCCCGATTAGACAAAGAGGGTGATAGCCCTCTTGATATGTTATGTGACGTCATATTACACTTTCACCATTTAAAATACACGAAAAACTCCGTTTTTAATATTTTTGCAAGAAAGAGACCGATAATAATCTTTAAAAGCTTATAGCTTTCTTGATATTTGTCGGATTTTAATTTCATTTTTAAATATTATTACAGTATTAATAGTATTTTCATATTCTGAAAATAAATGTGAAAAAAAATTTTCATGCATATTCCCTATTACGTTGTTCGCGTGGTAGTAGAATAAAAAAAGCATTGTAACTTTATCGTGTGAGTAGACATGTTAATTTAAAAAATAATGACGACACCTACAAGTGTAATGTTTGAATTGAATAAACATTTTTTTTTAAATTCAATAACATAAACACACCTATTTTTTTTTGTATAATTAGCTATTTTATTTAAATGACATTCACTTATATATTTACAAAAGAGTTCAAATTTTTATGATTTATTAATAGTAGTCGAGTAATTCATTATACAGCATTTTACCAAGAAATTTACTTTGACGTAATTATGTTTTTGAAACACACTTATTACACGTGTCAATAAATAATTGTATGACGTAATTGGAAAAAAAAAGCTTATACGAAAAACGGAAACACAATATTTAAATGTACACTCCCGTTCATAAAAATTGAACCAGTAAGTCACATTCACAGCGTATATATTACTAAAGATGTGTATACTTTTTACATACAGTAACAGTAAGAATATTTCAACTGGTTCAGTTTTTATGAACGGGAGTGTATATACTCAGTATATATGCGAAAATTGTGAAAATCCATGTACTTGTACGTACTATTCGTGTAGAGAAATTTTCTTTTGTGGTTGGATATGATAATATATGTGAATGAAAATTGTGTATCCAATATGGTTTGTAGATGTAAAACAAATACCATTTTTTAAGAAACAGAAAAATTTGATCTAAAATACCGACACATCTATATTTTTCAGAATACAATTCGTGTAATTGATCGGTTTCAAACCCTTAAACAAGCTTTAAAAATTGTCAAGATGCAAGCGCAGAGGAAAAGCAATACTAATAATCAGATATATCTTAAGTTGAACTTCTAATTTTTTCTAATTTCTAATTAAAATTAATCTAATTTTTTTTTAAACATTTATGTTTTCTTAAAATCTATTGATATTTAATGCTAATTATTTGCAACTGCAACCCCAAAAATATTCAATAATCACTGTCAAAACAATTCTTGTACAGTACAATATAAGTAAATTGTATCATAAATGTTAAAACACTATACATGTTATACTAGATATGTTAAGTAAATTAATCATATTGTATTTTATACTTTTTCCCCCCACTGTAACTAGTGAACTACTTAAAGTATTAAAATATTAAAACCATAAATAATTTATAGTTTAACACCCCTATAAGACCTCCATTCTCCTTGACCGATTTTACTCTTTAACGAACTTGGCCTTTTAAATACCAAATTTCATTTCGATCGGACTAAAATTGTGGCAGTTATTCTCTTCGGAGAATAATTACGATCATCAGTTTAAAATCATGAAGACGACTTTGCGATCGAAATACGTATTTGTATTAGTATTTGAACAGTCTTTTGTCGCATTTTCAAAAGATGTCCGTGAAATGTCCTCATTACTCCATGTCCTAATTTCTGTTCTGATTCAGTTCATGTATCTTCCTGCTAGGGAGAAAAATATCTATCTTTAATGCGTAAAGGATTGCCGAAAGATTTAAGCACGTCTGTGTGAGAAGTAAAATAAATAATACACATAATAATAGCATTTGCAGGATAGTTAAAAACACGAACACAGCTAATTTTTATATTCCTTCTATATTTTAAATGGTGTGTGGTTTTGATTCAACGTTTGTCAAGAAAAAATATATTTTTATCACAAAGAAATGAAAATCAAAAATAAAATTTTCATATTCTTATTGGCCATAATCATGGCATTTATCAACATCGTTCACGAACGTCTATTATTAATGGGCCATTCAAATATTTGAACTTGAATTTTAAATTGATTAAACAACTGGTTATGTTGAACTGGTTATATGTTTATCATCTAGACCTTAATTTTAAGCTACAAATTTTTAACACATTTATCGCAATAGAGTAGGAGAACCAGTCAGGTGGCCAAGCGGTCTAAGGCGTATGTCTACTTGGAACTGGGAGGTTATGGGTTCGAATCCCGAAATCGGCAGTTATTAAATTATTAAGAAAAAAAAGGGGCGGTTAATTGATTAAACTGTTGGCGTTTGGACAAGCACGAAGTAATCTGCTATGATTATGAAGGTTTTCTGCAGTTTCCTTCACGAACTCCAGATGAATATCGGCATAGTTCCTATCATAGTCGGCTGCGACCGCACTTCTTACCAATTTCCAGTCTACAATCAAATATTCCTTCCACTCTACTCACATCCTTAGGTATCACAATGGACCTTATCGAAGTGCAGCCTGTCCAAGGTAGCCGTTAAAATCTATCTATCTATCTATCTAGAGTAGGAGAAAGTCCGGTAACAAAAAAGTTCTGAAATTTACGCTTTTTTATCTCAGAAGCTATGAGTCAGAATTAAATCTCAAGCTGTCTTGAAATTTTTGTTGACGGGATTTTTTAATGAGTTTTTCAAATTTTACAAATAAAGTTTACAAATTTAGAGGGAAGGGTGATAAAATTGTATTCTTTAAGACTCGATTACATAAGTATTTTATACCCGGTGTATATAATACATACAAGGGTATATTAAGTTTAGGCTCGACTTAACGGTTGAAAATATTCATAGCAGAAAAAACATTTTTGCTAAAGGTGTTCATAAAATTGTTCATTTTTGCTAAAGGTGTCCGAAATTTTGTATATTCTAGAATTAAAAATTAACTTTAAGTTTGTAAATGGGTAAAATAGAGTAATGCACTCCCTGGTCAAGGGGGATAATATCTACCTTTAAAACCGTAAGATATAGACGAAAAATAAAAAAATAAAAATATTGCTTTTATAAAAATTTAGCAACTTATCATAATTTTGTTAGTTTCGCCGGAATTTCAGCTCAAACATCTGTAATAACTCGCTTACCGGGTTTTTAAGCAATTAACTGAGTTAGTTATTGACTTCACTATATATTTAATATGAAAAAAAATTAAACAAAAAGTTTTAAGACTGGGACTCAGGCATGATGAAAAAACAATGTTATATTCCCCCTTAAAACACGAATGCCGATGATTGTCGACTATCACAAAGCCGATCGTTACAAAAAAAACGTGCCATTATATATTATGAAATTTTATTTCATTCCCCGTATAACTTATATCTTGTATAATCTCGCTATAGATGTTTTCACATGAAAAACATTTCATAACAGCTCTTAAAATAAAAAATAATATACAAAATTCAAGGAAAACCCATCAAGTATTGTAAATATACATTTAGATATAATTAAATGTTTATGTAGTAAATTCTATAAATAGAAAATGGTAGTATTTTCTTCATTTATAATTTATATAATACAAATTTTATAGTACATATTTTTCTATTAAATATGTATAATGAAAATAATTGTATTCAATAAAATAATATTTTTTTTAGTATACATCAGAGGTGGGCAGGAGATGACTCGGCCAAGCTCTGAGTGAGAGGTAGGGAAGAGAGATAGAGTTAATACAGGGTAACCTACCAATTATTAATATTTTCTTTTTTTAATTAAAACATTTTCTGAAAAAAATATAATAATACCAAATCTTTTTTATGGTCACTATTATACAAAGTAAATAATACAAGCAATCATTCAATACATACTCTGGAATTTTGGGCTGGTAATTAAGGTCATTAAATGTACCTTTTTAGTATATATCATATTTGTGTATGAATAAAATAAAAATATATATAAATCTTTTGAACCTTTAAGTTTACCGCTGGACCATTGAAATAAAAGAGGGAAATTTTTGCAAAGGATAATTTTAAATAGAATTAAAGTTTTGGAAATTCCAAATGATTTGTCTAAATATTTTACTATTCATATCCGAGAACTAATAAAGAATTATTTACCTGATTTAATTATTTTTTCTTCGTATGGAGTATGCTCAGTATAGTGTCATGGGAATTTGATGAATTAAGTTAAATTTACATAAAGTGGGAATTTGAGTTCTTCGAGTTAGTCTACTTTGAATTGAAAAAGTGAAAAGTACTATTTGTAGTGGAAATTATTTTTCGCATAATTTGTTTTTCAAAAAAAATAAAAGTAGTGAATTTAATAATGGAGAAGACATCGCAAGCAGTCTTGGATAAGTTCAGATTATTATTATTATTATTATTGTTATTATTATCATTATTGTTATTATTATTATTATTATTATTATTATTATGTTTTTTGGTGTATCTCTCCATACTGTAAAAGATATTATTTAAACAATAAATATTTTATAAAACTATTTCTAAATTGATTGAATAAATTATTGGGCAATAATCGGTAGGACAACCAGTATTGAAACATCGTTCCGTCTTGCTTCAAAACATACCTTCTTTACTTACTCTCACCCAGCTTATGGAGAGCTCGTAAGGCTCAGACGAGCTGTCTGTGCCCACCTCTGCTATACATTATAAAACTTAAAATAAATATTATTTATATACCGGTTGTTTAGTTTACATCTTCGCATAGCAGATCTGCCACGAGTATGAGAGAGTACATATGTATACATTAAGCAATGTGTATGAGAAGGATGTCTTATAGGTTTGTTTTCTTAAAGTTAAACTGTTGTGTGCTGAACAACAGAACAAATCATACAACAATATATTATTATTATACTAAAAAACATTAGATATTTATCAATTTCTAATTTTCAGTAGTTTTACCTGCGATTGTATCTCCCAAACATCCTTAATTAACCTTGAAATGTGAGTATAATGTTTCGACAAAAAGTAATTCAACTTTGAATTGAGCACAATAATTAATTAACATTAACATTAAAATAATTAAGCCACATTTCACAATCACTATAATTTCGTAAAATCGTATTTGTATAATTTCTATAACTACTTTTCGGATATGATAAATTTTATAGTTGTTTTCATGGCAAACAAACGTTTAAAAATGAATATATTTCATTGATACGTGATAATTTATATAGGAAAAATCATTCATTCATGTTAAATGAAAATAGAAGAAGGGATACAATATGGGAAAATATATTTCTATTTTTGATTATCATAGTTTTATTTTACTTAAGCTCAAAAACAAGAACCGCCCATTGTATCAGGGATTTAAGAAACAATTTTAAAGCATTTATCGAGATCAAATCCTGCAGGGTTAATAAAAATTAACTTCAACCAGAATATTTCTCTAAAGACCCCCACACACGATCAAACCATTTGCGCAATACAAATGTTGCGTAAAAAAGGCCCCCATACACGATCAAACATTGCGTTCAACAGCGTGTTCGTGCAACATCACGTTTGCACAAACATTGGCCCATAAACCTTGCAAACTTAAACAGTTACAAACTTAATTGCATGCTGTATCGCCATTGTTGTTGGTATTTTGACGGAGTACAAGAAATTAAAATGGAAAAAGAAACACGGGTCTGGGTATTTTCACTCAGTCAAATGTTCAAACCGCTTGTCAAGCACGGAGGTGTTGAGCAATAATAATAATAGACCTCCATACACGAACAGTTTGTGCAAAGCTCATTTCATTTTGTCAAACAGTGCCATACACTGCCATAATGTTGCGCAACAAAAATCAATCCCTTCCAACATCTTTCAAACCATTATGCGACAACTCAATCGACGCCATACACCATCAAATTGTTTGTGCAAATGGTTTGATCGTGTATGGTGGCCCTTAAAAGGAAGATAAACTGCACTCGAGTTCGGAGTATTAAACTAAAAGTTAAAAAAAGATTCTTCTATTCCTGGAATTTTGTGATAAATAGTTAAACCTTCTTATATACTTTTAGTATTTCAAAACTCGTTCTAACAAGTAAATTAAGGCAGCCTCTTAAGAATGCCAGAGGATTTTACACGACTTAAGTATTAAATCTTTCGATTATAAGATTATTATTATTTTAAGTTTTCAAGCTATATATAATAAGGAACATGCAGATATAATGTCTTCCGATTTAAATACGCTGGATAAATAATCAAAGTAGGTAAATACATTTAAAAATAGGTATATACCAATTATCCTACACATTTATTTATGGGAAATTAAATCCGCATCTTTTACGAAAAGCACTAACGAACTATACACTTAACAATTTTTTCACTGCGAGTAAAAGTGGGTGTTATTTCGTTCCATATACCAGGTGATAGATATATTTCCGCAAAAAAATTCATAGAATATTGACCATGTTTTAATATATAAATTTTATGTAACAACAATAATTTTATATATAACAATGGATATAAACAGACACTAGTTTACAAAAAAACAATTAAGGATGTTCCAACATACTACCACTTTTCGACAGATTTTGCTCTTTCTAATAAATCCCGAAGTTGCAGAATTTTTGACCGTTAAGAACCCGATATAATCAATATCAAAGTTATCATTCTCTCTCACTCTCTCGCATTAGAAGCATGTAAAACTTCATGCTCGCCCATTTATTATCTATTGTATTAGAAAAAATACTCGACAGAATTATAAAAAAAAACTAGGAGAATGAAGCTAAATATTTATTATATAAATTTAAAAAAAATAATCATGTGTTACCTTTTGGTTTTCGAAATATAAAAGTTTAAAATCATTTATTTTCTTCAAAATAACATTATTTTGTATATGTGAATAGTGTTCTTGTCTATGTGTTGTATATGTGTGTTTATGTATTTGTGCTATAATAAAATCAAACCGATTTGTTGTCCTGATTGCATAACTTAGTGCAGGAACGTCCTTAGTAGTTTTAAAGCTTGTGTTTTAAATCATGTGATATGGGGATGACAGTATCTCCGCAAGCTTTTCACAATGACACGAAAATCAATGTTCTAGCTAAGCTCGTTTCAACGCTACAATTTATAACTTTAAACAAAGCTAATTCGAAACTATTCATGTGCATGCGCCTACAACGGTACGATGAGGTCACAAGCAAAATAAAGCGCGACAGATACGTAAAGAAAGAAACTATCTGCCGTGGGTTCAAACCATTGTAGACGCATTATTAGTCAAAAATTCACAAATTTAAAAAGATTACTTGATACAAAAGTATTTAGGATCGAAAAGAATATTTTTCCAGATTGAGATTAAAACTCTTGGATTTCACTGACATTTCCAGAATTTTCAATTCGCGCATCATCTTGTAAATTTTCACCGACTAAATAGAAAGCCCGCTTTCTATTTTGATATTGTAGTATAAAAAAATAATAGTGCGTTATCAACCGAAATAAATCACTATTTCCAAATATAAAATATTCTTCTACTTATAACTGTGAAAATAGGGGAAATGACGTCACACATTTTATAAAACGAATTATTTACGCTCACATAATTTGATTTTATCGTAACACTTAACACGTAGACAAGGTGGCGATATTCAACTTGGAGATATGATGAACCGACATCATTTAAATACGTAGGTTAATATTACAAGTTAATTGTAGTAAAAACGGTTTATTTTTAATGAATGAAATGATATTTTTAGCTCGTTACTATTAAATCCATACACGTAATTTTCCAACGTTATTTTAATACATACGCTTATATATATACTAAAATTAGATTAAATTATAGAAGTTTATTTTTATTAGCGTAGGATTTGTAATAAAATGGTTTGTCAAACAATTTTAATACTTTCATTATTTGCCTTTTTAATAATACGAAAATAGATTTTAAAAAATATTTTTATTATGTGACGAAGTTGTTAATTATAGTTTATAATTGTTTCTAAAATTAAAGTGTAGAATTTCTATTTATTATTAATTTGTATTGAAAATAGTTATGAATTCATTGAAATAGACTTTTCTATTTTTGTAAATATAGAAAAACAATTATAGTACCACTTTTAAATTATTGATTATAGAACATTAACATTATACGAGTTAAATGGATTATAAATTCAATGTCAAGGGTATCTTTAAGGACGTTCATCAATGAAGCTTGATAGTAGATAAAAATTTTTTTTTTAGTGAATTGAGTAACTCAATTCAGTAGTTATCCTCCCTCAAAAATTTAACACCTGTTGACGATCATTTCAAAGAGTAATTATCGATTAAAAATCATACTTTTAACACAGCGTCTTATGGAGAACAGAATTTCTTTTGTACTTAAAATTAGAATAACTATATTATTAAAGTAGACACCATCATGAATAATGTTTATAAATATTCTTTGATGTATGCAGTTTATATAATTGTATTAAAAAAATGGTGTTGACGAACATTTGAATTAATTATTTAATAAAATTAAAACTTTTTTGTTAGGTTTGTTTTTGCCACCATATTTTGAAAACTGGCGACCACACACACTAAAATAATATACACATACACAAAAATATAAAACATAGTTTACTGTCAGATCTGTCACATTAAGTCAAATTAATTTCTAATTTACAATTTCCTGGTATTTTCCAATAAATACTTTTAAAATATTTAGGACAAATAAAAGTAAAGCCCAATATTGAGTAAAGCTAGGTGTAGCCGGCTAAACTTAGTTGTATCCAAAGCAGTTGGATAAAGTTGACAAAAATGATGAATTTCGTGCTTTAGCCGGCTAATACTAGCATTTGCCAAACACCGCTGGATTAGAAGTTGAGTTTTGTCGATTAGAAAATATAAACAATGGCTCATACTTTCTAGCGGTTAATATTATACATCGGCCATACCCCGAGTTGGTCGGGTTTGCGTGTTTTTAGGCCCCGCACTAAAAGGCGTCCTATATATTTGAGATACAGTTTCAAAAATTATTGAAATTACTACAACTCCAGCTCTATCCAGACTTTAGACGGTTAAAGCCCGAAATTAAACATATTGTATATTTCAAATCAACTTTATCCAAAAACGTTGGATACTCCTAAAGCTAGCTTTATCCGGCTAAACTTAGGCATAGTCAAATGTATGTATGCTTCTAAATATAAAGTGTTGATATTAAAAGTAATGAATTCATTTTAAGAGGATATTTATATTTTAAAGTTAAGTTTATTTTAAAATAATTAAATATTTATAACGTGTAATGGTTAATAATAATTATTAAGTGAAATGGAAAATTACATTTACATGTTTTTGTATACGTTAAAATTAGAAAAACTTGTTTAAAAAATTTAATTATATAAGTGATGTCTATTCATATCTGTGAATATTTTTCAGCAATTTATTTGATACCGTATAATCCGTGTAGACCACCTGGTGGTCTTGTTTAGGCCAATAGCGTTACAGTGTTAGAAGACCAGGTGGTCAATACGGATTACTGCTAATCAGCGCAGCTTATTGGCCCATCACACACTTAATCCTTTAAATCGTCAGTTAACCCAGTTAATCCTTTGGTTAATCCATCAATCTGATCGTATAAAAGACAAAACCTTTTTTTTAATGACATCAAGAAACATATCTTCGGTTCCATATCCCGGAGATAGTTATGATTAGCTAACTCTTACGGGTATGATGACTACTTTGTATTCGAAATACGTAATTTTGTAAAGCCCTTGTAACTGAGTAGCATATTTCTCCCCATCAAGGACTGATTGTCTTAAACCGCTGTTACGCGTATTCATTAGTCTATTTATAATTTATAGGCTAAATACCAATTTTCATGGCTCTATTTTTAAAATACTGAACTTCCATACAAATGCTTACCCCGTGTTTCATCTCCTTGAGAGTCCATTTTCCAAAAACTCGGAAGCACGTATTTTATGATGTATAACTCAAATAGAAATTTTCATATCTCTAACTTCAATAAATTCCGAATCTCTGACTTACCCTATTTTACGTCTTTAATGGTTGATTTTCAAAACCGGCTGAAACGTGTTTATCTGTCTTTATTATAGCAGACCCAAACAAGTTTCGTACTGGAATTGTGTCTAATTTATTGGTTATATGAAAAAAATGTTTCAGACAAAAGTTGTTTGTTTTTATTAGATAAACATTTTTTTATATTTAAAGATTTTATCTATCTCGCATCGTTTAAAAGTTATGTTTGTAGCGTGCCACGCGCACACAGATTTAGTAGCTTCCACACGGCACGGATGCATAAAACACACAGCTTTTAATGCCTATGTCACAAGGGAATAATATAGCTGACTGTTAGTGAAAGAATTTTTAAAATCGATTCAGTATTTCCAGAGATTACTCGGAACAAACATACTAATTTTATATCTTTATATATTAGTATAGACAATAGGACAGATAAATAATCTAGGATTTGGGGTAAAATTTGAAATTTAATTTCTAAAACCTAGAGTTCTCTGTGGATTATTACAAGCTTTTATTTGCAATGTATGCATGAATGTATGTATGTATGTACACTCTCGTTCAAAAAAATGAACAGACCTGAACCGAATCAGTCTCCCACAATTTTGATTATTCTTGTAGTAACAGATACAACATTTTATTTAATTTTTATACATAAGAGTAAGATATAACACATGTATTTACATTACATACATTTTTTAAATTCTTACTCTGTCACTGTCACCGTATATACAAATAAAAAATATAAATTCAGTTTATACTTCCATTTCTATTTTACACACTTAAAAAATATACTACTTATCTTTGTTTATAAATAAATAAAATTATACATTATACAGAGAGTTACAAAAGTGAGGAGTTTTATGAAATGTACGATAATTAACATTTCAGGTCTGTTCATTTTTTTTGAACGGGAGTGTATGTATGTATGTTCGGGTCAAATTTTTTGAATTTTTACATGCTGGTTCAGTTCCGATGACAATGCATTTTTATGGTAAGCATGACAAGAATCGACAAGGGGAAAGGGGGATTTAGAGGGAGGGGGAAACACAAAATTTGGTATATCTCTCTTAATATTGAAAAAATCGAAAAAGACATAAGAAGTAAAGTTGTAGAAAATTAGTTATACTATAAAAAGTTTGTTTAAAAAAATGTTTTTTTTAGTAGAAACTTATTTTAATAATCTGTATACACATAGTTTTATAACAGCTGAATAACAATTGGCTTATGTCAATATCATAATCCTGAATTATTTTCTTTGACTCACAGAAACTATAATATTTTTCAACAACACATAAAATTCAAATAAAAACTTACATATGAATGTGTGGTATGTTAATTGAAAATGTAAACAACTGACTGACTGGGGCTATACGGAATATGATTTTATTAATTTGTTTTTGTTTTCAGAAGTGAATTGAATTGCTTGTCGTGTGTGTAAATATTTAGAAAAGTTTACTATCAAGTCTTAAGACAGACAGTAAATAACCTTGAGGAAAATTCACTATTCAAATATAAAAAATATTTGAATAACTGCCAATATTGTATACGAGGAATTAATAGTGACACAAAACTATTTGAAAATAAACCATATTTTGACAAAATGGAAACCCGACTTCAAAAATCAATTATTCAATAACAAAAAATGCACTAAAAAGTAAAAAAATAATTGCATATTCTTGTGCCAATTTTAGTTCACCTAAGCAAAAATTTTTTAATATATTATGTACAATTATTGTTATTTTTGGAGTCGGTGTCAGCAGAGAGAAATTCACATAACTTTTGGACACCGTCTCCAAAAATAACAATAATTGTACATATATATTAAAAAATTTTTGCTTAGGTGAACTAAAATTGGCACAAGAATATGCAATTAATTTTTTACTTTTTTGTGCAGTTTGTGTTATAGAATATTTGATTTTAGAAGTCGGGTTTCCATTTTGTCAAAATAGGTTTTATTTCTCGCTTTTTAGTGACTTTGAAGTTCTATAACTGATTTTATTCGTCTAAATATGGGTAGAACTACTAATTTTTAGTGCATTTTTTTAGAATACATTTTTTTTTCAGTTTTCAGTTTTTTTTACATGCATTTTGTTTTTTTTTTTTGTAAAAATTTTTTTTTGGGGTCGGTTTTTGTTTGTAAAAAATTTTTTTGAAGTCGGTTTTTAAAAAAATTTTCTTATTTTCCCATTATGAATGAGTATACCCTTTAAAAAAAAAAAAAAATTTCGCAGAAATCGCTTATCACATATAAAATGAGGATTTTCCTCGATTTCCCGGGGATCCCCTCATCAGAATGCGATTTGGTGCCAATGGGACCAATCGGAAACCAAACCCTTCAAAACAAAAAAAAATTCAAAATCGGTTAATAAATGACGGAGTTCTGAGGTAACAAACATTAAAAAAAAAAAAATACTGACGAATTGAGAACCATCCTCCTTTTTGAAGTCGGGTTAAAAATAGTCATATAATGTGATTTTTGTGTATGAAAATTTTATTAATTGACATGAGAGAAGATGATGTACTTAATGTATAGTGAATTATGTTTTTCAATGAATGTATATTTATTTTTATCTTCTATTTCTTTTCTTTTTTTTTGTAGGAAAATTTATGATTTATGATTTTTCCCATGCCAACAAAAAATACATCTTAAATGATAAATTGTGTATTTTCTTCAATTGTGTGATTACATAAATTTGAATAATAAATATTCAATGCGAAATTATATTGTTAATAAATTATTTAAATAGGATTTAAAGGATAGGATTCCGTTTCAATTGAATAAAATAAATAAATAAATCAAAATATTTTGGTAATTCAGTTCAAACATATTTTTTTATTCATTTAGGAGATATTATATTCATAAATCACGTAACTCGTGTTTCGTATTTTTTTCAATCCCCCTCCCTACCATGTAACATTTTGTAGACATTTATTCACTTTTTAGCCACTTTTATTCACATATCAGTCTAGAACTTGACTACCTCTTCCTCTCCCCAAATTTTTTTCACCCAAAACGATACAAGTTCGAATATATTTGATAATTAATCGCATTTCGTCAGGCTTTGCACCACGTCTGTTTTAATGTCTGTTTTTTACAAAACTTTTCTGAGATATTAGATCTGTGTTATGAATATTGCCAATTAAAATAATTGCAGTTTCAATTAAAGTAAAATCAACTTACATTAATTAATCCGTGGAGTGAAATGAAATTTTAGATTAGATAATGTCACGTTTTTTTGTAACGATCGGCATTCGTATTTTAAATAGGAATTTAACATTGTATATGAATAGGCATTGCTATTGTATATAGGATATGTTTTCACCAGGATCAAGACTATTTTTATACCCAGAATATTGTAAATATACAAGGTATATTAAGTTTAGTTTTGATGACCTAATCAGTCCATTTCCGCATGTCCGTCCGTCTGTCTGTGGACACGATAACTCAAGAACGAAAAGAGCTAACGAACTAAAATTTTTTTTGCGTGCTCTAGTGCTTAATGGACAAAATCGGACCATGTTTGGGCAAAATGGAAAAAACTGCCTATCTTTAAAACCGTAAGAGATATAACAAAAATTTAATAACAAAAAATCATCTTCTTTTTAAAATAAACAACTTTTGTTTGAAAATTTTCTTCATAAACTCAGTATACACTGGGTATTCAAACAATTAACTCAGTTATTTGATACATTACTTGTTTTAGATAAATAAAAGTTGATTTAAAAAAAACAAATTATTTTATTTTTACTCCGATTAAAACTTGACCATAATAAATATTTCATTGCTTGTTGATATTCTTAAATATGCGAACGAATATGAAGCAGTTAAATTACCTAAACCGCGACGTGGTCATTTTAATCTATCATTATTATTTATAAATTACTTAATTATTTATAAATTACCATATAATTTTAAAATTCTTAATAACAAAAACAACAACAAAACTTAATATAAATATATCTTGTAATATTTAATGACTATATTTAAGGATGTATATAATTTATGTAACCAAAACTAAATTACCTTCTTAATATGATACTAATCAGTTTATGATTATTCTAATTTTGTTTC
Source organism: Nineta flava (assembly GCA_963920215.1). NCBI lineage: Eukaryota > Metazoa > Arthropoda > Insecta > Neuroptera > Chrysopidae > Nineta > Nineta flava. The sequence continues at coordinate 102,018,037 of OY986042.1, forward strand.
GAGAGAGTAACTAACATATGGTGACATTTATGTGAATAATTGAGTTGACATTTCAGTAAAACTAATTTGAAACAGACTAGTCCCAAGAGTACATGTAGATAGATATATTGTAGAGGTTGCCCTGGACGGGCTACACTTCGACCATAAGGTCCATTGTGATGCCTAAGGATGTGAGGTTGTGGAATGGAGTGGAAGGAATTTTTGTGTATAGACTAGGAATTGGTAGGATATGCGGCTGCAGCCGACTATGATAGGGACTATGCTGATATTCATCTGGGGTTGGTGAAGGAAAGTGCAGAAAACTTTCTCAAGCATAGCCGGTTACTTCGTTCATGTCCACACGCCGACAGTTTAGTGAATTAACTACCTCCTTTTTTTTCTTAATAATTGAAAAACTGCCGATGTCTGGATTCGAACTCATAACCTTCCAGTTTCCAAGTAGGCATACTTCGCAGACATAACGCTTTAGACCGCTCGGCCACTTGGACTGGTAAGAGTACATGTTAAGAATAGCTCCGTCATGGAACCCATATGAGTAGTAATATTTAATAAGTATACATAATCGCCTTTCGAGGGCAATCGGTCGCCCTAAGTCAATCCTCTGGAAATTACTGTAATTAAGCTAATTATAGTCGAAAAAATGAGACTAAACTCCCTCATAAAAAATCCGAATGAAATTAACATGGAAATCCTGTGTACCTACCCCGCCGGCTGAGTGGTTAATCGGGATCTTACATCCCTCATCGAAAATCCTTAAGTTTTTCTTTTTAAATGAAATATTTCATTCTTCAGAAAATATCGGTTTTAAAGTATAAACAAATTATTCGCCTACTTCTTCCCCCCCCCCCCTTAGGGGGCGATATTCTAAAAGTCCTTTCTTCGTGCACTTCTACGCTGTTTAGGTAACATATCTTCCAAATTGCATGTTTCTTACTTCAATAGCTTTCGCTTGGCAATGATGAATCTTTCAGGACAAGTAATTTGATACGTATCGATAGTGGGAAGTTATTGAGGAGCAATCGGTTCTAAAGTACGGCTTAATCAAATTTTATGAAGACCATGATTTTAGAATTATGTTTTCAAGTCTCACATTATACTGTGATTTTATTTTAGTTTGATTCATTTTAACATTTTTTGACATCAAATGCTTGATATGAAAAATCATACACATCTAAGATGGGAATCGAACCCACGACCTCTAGAATTCTAGACCAACGTTCTTGGTCCGGGAGACCAAAGGGTTTTTTCAGGATGATGAGCATCAAGCTGGTACGTTGTAAGTAGCTTCGTTTTGACAAGATGCCCAATTTTTTTACTTATAAAATTTTGGAAAACGGTATCGAAATTTTCTGGAACATTGAGGATGGGAGACTCGAAGTCCATTCCACAAATTTTTCCTCGTTCTTCACTTGATTATCTTACAATTAAACTTAAAAATAACTTGATGCTCGTAAACTTTGGATGAACCATCAAATCGACATGTTCAAGGGCTTCTAGAAAATTTCGAAATGTCTTTTTTTTTAGGAGTTTAGAATCCATTGTTACTATAGTTGCCTTTCGGTTATTTTATACCAAAAAAACTGACTACCGTTTACATAATTTGCTATATGGGGGTAATATGTCTGAACATTCATTCATTTTCTATTAAAGTTTATACGATTCCTGTTCTTTTTTTGAAACTTATGTTAAACGAAATAATTTAAAAAATATAATTAAGTAATAAATATATGAGATAACTTTGAATAAAAAAAAAACCAATATATAAAAAAAAAAACACAATATTATTTACGATTATTTCTGACAGTTTTACAATTTTATGTGTAAATTCCATTATTTTAAACGATTTGATTAATTTATTAAAACGACTTAATAAAACGTATAAAACGTTCACAGTATTTTTACGACTTTAATAAAAATATTAAGAATAAAATTCAATTTCATTAAATTTCTTGAATTCAAAAATTATTGTTGGAAATTATTTTATAGTTTTTAAATTTTATTATTCACAAACATCCTTCATAAAAATTTTAATAGAAGTCATATGGTGTCGTCAAGTTTCAATTTTTGCAATAATTTCGAATAAAATTATTTCAAAGAATGTGAACATAGTCAGTTCGAATAATCTAAGAACCTCCGAAAATTTTTACAATAGTTAGAATGGGTCAAATTTGTATGGGCTTGTGGAATTTACGAACTGGAATATACAAAAGAACTAAATATATTCAATACAACCTTATTGATACGGCATATTTTCTCTACTATTATAAAACTATAATTGTTTGAGCAACACGAAAAAACTACTGGACCGATTTTGATGAAACTTTTTGTGTTCTAGAACGTATGATTAGTTTTAAAAACTGTTATTTGATCTGGCTACGATTACGGAAGTCGGAGTGTAGATATAAACGCGAATCAAGCTGCGGATATAAGCTAGTAATTCTATAAGGCCGAGGATTGCTATGGACATTTAGAAAAGGACAGTTTAATTCAGTCAATCATACAAATGATGAATGTTTTGAACATTGATATTATTCATTCTTCTAACATGTTTTTTTTTTTTTAAATAAACGAAGGACGATCAAACGATAAAAATAGGCCATCAAATGATTGCGAAAAAAAAAGATTACAATAAGTTAACATGGGGTGCTAAATATCTATAGGTATAAAAATAGGCCATCATAGACTGTCAAAAGGCCATCAAACGATTACGAAAAAAAAATGCAATAACTTAACATAGGGTGCTAAATAATAGAAGGTATTACAACCTCTAAAGAATAGCCATTATTTCTTATGTTTTCAAGGTTATGTAATAAAACCTTAAAGTTAAAACCAAGCTTCTAAGTCCTGATTTGCTTAAGAGCTACACTAGTGGTGACATTTGTAACTCGTAGAATGCAATAACCAATAGGGAATATGCATGAAAATTTTTTTTCACTTGAATTGAAGCATGTTTACTTGACAAATATCAAGGTAAAATTACTTTTTAAATAACTTTAAAAATAAGCGAGATATGAATGATTGAAATTCCCGATTAGACAAAGAGGGTGATAGCCCTCTTGATATGTTATGTGACGTCATATTACACTTTCACCATTTAAAATACACGTAAAACTCCGTTTTTAGTATTTTTGCAAGAAAGAGATAGATAATAATCTTTAAAAGCTTATAGCTTCCTTGATATTTGTCTGATTATAATTTCATTTTTAAATATTATTACAGTATTAACAGAATTTTCATATTCTGAAAATAAATGTGAAAAAACAATTTTCATGCATATTCCCTATTACAAAAGTTTCCGGCACTAGCAGCCCTTGAGCTACGCAAATACAATTTCAAGGACGTTTAATATACTCCTCTTTCTGTTTCGTTCAATTTGTATGAAATAAATGATTATATAATTGAATTGAATAAAAAAAACTAAATAAAGCGAACTATCATGTGGCGTACACTTGTTACATTTAACACATGTACACAATAATTGAACTACATATGAACAATGCACAGCGTAGTAACCTATTATTTACAATATTTTTAGTAGTATATATAAGCATGGAAGATGAAAATATGCATCTCTATGTTCGTAATATAGTTGTAAGTAGTAAATAAGAAATAACTTAATATGCGAGAAAATAACTTCTGCGCAAAAATTTAACAACAACCTGTCTGCTGAAAATTTGACACGAATATAATTTATACATTTGCATTTAACTATTTTTACATACAATATGTGTTTTTTCATTGTCGTCTCGCCGTTGTTGTGATCAAAGGCCATATTATAATGATTTATAAAAATTGTGATATAATAATAATAAAACCTATTTTGACAAAATGGAAACCCGACTTCAAAAATCAAATATTCTATAACAAAAAATGCACTAAAAAGTAAAAAAATAATTGCATATTCTTGTGCCAATTTTAGTTCACCTAAGCAAAAATTTTTAAATATATATGTACAATTATTGTTATTTTTGGAGGCGGTGTCAGCATAGAGAAATTCACATAACTTTTGGACACCGCCTTCAAAAATAACAATAATTGTACATATATATTTAAAAATTTTTGCTTAGGTGAACTAAAATTGGCACAAGAATATGCAATTATTTTTTTACTTGTTAGTGCATTTTTTGTTATAGAATATTTGATTTTTGAAGTCGGGTATCCATTTTGTCAAAATATGGTTTATTTTTATTTATTATTTTAATTTAATTTTTTTTTTATGTGTGTCACCTCAGAACTCCGTCATTTATGAACCGATTTTGAATTTTTTTCTTTTGTTTTAAAGGGTTTGGTTTCCCATTGGTCCCATTCTCAGCAGTTGGTGATGTCTAGGCGGTCTTTGCAAAGAATTTTACATACGTTACACCTTTTCCCATATAAGATTCAATTGGTTCAAAACCAAATGATGCACAAATAAGCATTCATGAAATAAATCATAAGGTTACTTATGCGCTATCCTATAGATAGATTTCTTCTATCATATTTAAAAAAATAAAACGAAAGTTTATAGTAAAATTGTAGACAGTATCATTTCTGTACGTAGTAAACATGGGTACGTAGTAACTAGGGAAAACATGGGTCAGTTTCTCTATGGGTCACAAAGGAAACGTTCATTTTTCAAGTTTTTTTTATAGTAAATTTGTACACTCCCGTTCAATAAAATTGAACAGACCTGAAATGTTAATTTTCTTACATTTCATAAAACTCCTCACTTTTGTAACTCTCTGTATAATTATTCATTTATAAACAAAGATAACTCGTATATATTTTAAGTGTGAAAAAAGAAATGGAAGTATAGTGAACAACATTCGGTTCAGATCTGTTCAATTTTATTGAACGGGAGTATACCTTATTCATTTGCTTTTTGGAAAAATGTTTCGAATAAACGTTGTTAGTATATAATGCATAACTTTTATCTTTTACCTTATTAATTAATTGTAAACTATTGAAAAATGATCGCTAATTTTGGTTAATACCAATCCGATTTTGGTGCAGTTTAGCAGATGATTTAACATTGAGCCCAGCTACTTGTCCAGCTTACGCAACCGATACGATGTTATATTGAGTGCCACCTTTTGATCGAATTATCTGAACAATTATAACTATGTGAATACATAATATAAAACAAACGAACACTATTGAGTCTAATAGTCTAAAAGTATAAATTTTTTTCCGTGTAGTAACATATCATTAAACTTTTTTTACTGTCTACACCATTCACAAATATAATCAATAATTTTGCAATATTTATGCCAGTCTAGCCAATCACACAAGACGCAAACACTTTTATATTACCCATTAACCATTAACATACATGACATCATATTATTGCGCCCAAATATGTAATTTTTTATTACGTTTTTTAAACTTAATAAATAAAAAAAAAAGGTTATTTTAACTATAAAGAATATGTAATTTAAAATCACGATGCATTTTATTTTTAATGATAGTTTTCAATGATTTGAATATGTTATCACAAAATACTAAAATAATAGCTCATAAATATTTTTTACCCGACTGCAAAGGACGTGTCACGTTTTTGACACATACGTATGTATGTGCATTTATATATGTGTGATTCTTATTCCCTGTCAGGTGAAGTGCGATAAGATTTCTTCATTCTGGACGGGCTACACTTCGATCATAAGGTCATTGTGATGCCCAAGGACGTGAGGATGTAAGTGGAGTGGAAGGAACTTTTGTGTATAGACTAGGAATTGGTAGGATATGCAGCTGCAGCCGACTATGATAGGAACTATGCCGATATTCATCTGAAGTTCGTGGGGGAAACTGCAGAAAATCTACTCAACCATAGCCGGTTACTTCGTTCTTTTCCATACGCCGACAGTTTAGTCAATTAACCGCCCCTTTTTTTTCTTAATAATTGACAAACTGCCGATATCGGGATTCGAACCAATAACCTCCCAGTTTACAAGTCGGCATACTGCGCAGACATAACGCCTTAGATCGCTCGGCAACTTGGACTTGTGAGACATAGGATAAGTGTCCCTTATTTATACAGAAGCCGCATGCTTTCAGCTAGTTGTATATTCCCCTTAGATGTAGTAGAAATAGTAGCGGAGGAGAGGTCTCAGCCTGACAAGTACGGTTTGTAGGTCGTAATTACCGATTTCTAAAGGACAAAGAATTTGTATGTTGACTAAAAATTGGTAGTTTGTGGGACTTCAGTCTGATAGGAACTAAGCCGATATTCATCTGGAATTTGTGAAATGAAACGGCAGAAAACCTTCACAAGAATACTCCGACAGTTTAGTCAACTGCCCCATTATTTTTTATATTTTTAAATTAATTTAATTGACAAACTGCCAGTGTTATTACCAACACTGGCAGATGCATTTAACAACTGGGCCACTCGGGCTGTTTCCCCTTACATAGATAAATGGATCAATATTGGGGTACTAATAGTGTTCCACTTCGATCTTATAGCCCATTGTACTTCCCCTTTTACTTCAGTCTAACGAGGTTCGCTTCTCTCATATCTTGGCTATAGACAGGAGCTTGCTTATCAGGTTTTCATGATGGTTCATATATTCGGGGTGAAATGCACCGAATATATTCTATCTGCTGTAATCGAGAGACTCGCAGTTAAAGATGATGTAGCTGGATATTTCTTCCTCCTCGTTATGAATTATTCATATTTGTGCAAACCAAAATTAATTTATAAATTTAATTAATTATTTCCTTATAAAAAATTTAATTTACAATTTATAAACAACTTAGTTTTTTTTTTTGGTACGTTTAAATGAAAATCCTTGAATTTGTGATCCGTTAATTAATACGTTAATATCATTTTATCATGATAATTTTTAATTATAGTAAAATTTCTAATAATTCAAAGTTCAAGGTAATATTTAAAATATTTTCTTCGGAACGCATTATCAAACTTTCAAGAATTTTGCACCGCAAATTTCTACACAAATAATGCAAAATATTTAACATTACATATTATACTCCCCGTATACCGGTTGTTTAATTTACATCTTCGCATAGTTGATCTCACACGAGTATGAGAGAGTACATATGTATACATTAAGCAATGTGTATGAGAAGGTGGTCTTATAGGTTTGTTTTCTTACTTAAAGTTAAACTGTTGTGTGTGGTATGTGTCGTACGATACGCATTCAGTTAGATGACGCTTGGAGAGTGGGGTTTTTTTAAGTGAACAGATCAGTTGTTATGATTTGTTCTGTTGTTCAACACACAACAGTTTAACTTTAAGTAAGAAAACAAACCTATAAGACCTCCTTCTCATACACATTGCTTAATGTATACATATGTACTCTCTCATACTCTTGGGAGATCTTCTATGCGAAGATGTAAACTAAACAACCGGTATATAATTCACAACACAATGCTGTCAACTATTTTTGTTAATGCTGAACTTAACTAAACTTTTTCGATTATTTTTACAGTTACTGTTAATACATTTCATAGCACACTATTAAGGATGTACGAGCAGTGATGTATAGTCCATTTAAAATTTAATTTAGGCCCGTCATATCGGACCTAACAAAAAAAATATTTAAGAAAAAAACCTGAGATTTCGAGTAATTAAGCTACCGCCGACAGAAATAAAATTTACCCGAAATCTCAGTTGTTTTCTTAAATATCTTTAGTTTAGGTCCGTCATACCGGAATTTTATTGGATCAATCTCTTTATAATTAATTCAAAATCCCCGTAACCCCCCCCCCTGAAACTATTATAATTGATTTATATCCACTTCAACTAGATGTAATCAAAAAATCAAACTTTAATCGTTTTGAAGCTTCAGTGCTCGTACATCCTTAACCTTAACAATGCAATAGTAAATACTTTGTTATCGAAAATATTTTAGATTAGATTAGATTCGAATCAGGAGTCTTATAAAGAGCTTTTGAACCGCCACCAGTTTGATCTAGTGTACCTGCTTTCCATCAAAGATGTTCCAGGAGTCCTAGAGCCTTGATATACGTTGAATTTCTCTTTGTGGCAATTTATTTCATGGGTTGGAGATCTGTCCACCCCAAATGATAATGTCTTCTGAGAGAGAGGCTTTCGCATTCACGCAGAACGTGAATTCCAGTTTCTTCCTCTTCATTACAATCATTCCCCGATCGAAAATGCCTTACCCTCAATATAACAATATTTACAGTTTAAATTTTATCAAATTATTTTGTCCCTTAGGATAAATTTCAAGAGCTAAGTTTTGCTTGTAAAATAATTGAATATAAGTTCCTGAAATTTTAAACCATTGTTTTTTTTTTTGCCCTTGATTTACATCAATTCATGGTCATTGTCAGAATAAAACAATAAATAACTCCGCCATTCCAGTCTTATACATTGGTATACACAATGACGTCAGTAATAATTCACATTTAAATCAATTAAAAAAATAAATTAATTAGTTAATATTGAATATATAAATAAAGGTATGTATTTACATATTTATGTTACTAAAAAAATGTATACAGATTGTCTCTCTCATTTTATTTCATGAACAGATAATTTAGTTAATCCATGTAACTACACAGTACCAGTCCAATTGGCCTAGCGGTCTAAGGTATTATGTCTGCGCAGTATGCCTACTTGGACACTGGGAGGTTATGGGTTCGAATCTCGATATCGGCAGTTTGAAAATTATTAAGAAAAAAATAAAAAGGGGCGGTTAATTGGCTAAACTGTCGGCGTATAGACAATAACGGAGTAACCGGCTATGCTTGAGATCGTTTTCTACAGTTTCCTTCACGAACTCCAATTCCTACCAATTCCTAGTCTATACACAAAAATTCCTTCCACTCCACTCACATCCTTAGGCATCACAATGAACCTTATGGTCGAAGTGTAGTCAGTCGAGGGCAGCCTCTACAATCTATTTATCTAACTACACAGTACAAAAAAATTAGGTAAATTGAAAGTAAACTTAGTTCATTTAACTACGCAGCAGGTGTAAATACGGCGAACCGAAGGTATCAGTTTGAAATTCATCAACTATATATGTTGTTGAAAGTATTATCCTATGTTTAAAGTCAATTTATAAGTTTGATGATTGAAGGATATTATCACTTGAACAACAAAATATACATCCTTTCATGTAGTTACACCCTTGTACCGAATTACAAACAAATTTCCTAGTACTTTGGGTTGCGACATTCATTAGTCACTGCTCTCTGTACTATTGCTGCCTACATAGTACAGTACAGTTCAATTTTAGTATTAACTCTGAGTACATGGTGTTCGCATGCCTTCACTATTTAAACTTACATCATAACTATCTGCTATGGTGGTTTGATAACTGTATATTCCCATCACAATAGAATATGCCATTGGAGTTTATTTTATTTTATACCGATTACTAATAGTTTCATAATGTTTTGAAAATATTTATTTAATATTTCAGTATGTTTAAACACAAAAATTAACAAAATTTATTTGTTTTGATAACTCGTAATTCGGTAGTAATGACACACAATTTCAACTACGCCGCATAGTAATCACAACAACAATAGTTTCATTATTTCAATTTTATCTAGCTTAAGTATTATTCATTTATACCTGCAGATAATATCGGTCAAGTACCAGGTATATTTGGGTTCACTATTTTATTTTTTACAGTGTATGTGTATAGTATACTACTTTTTAACCAGAGAGGATACAATAATACAAGGATGTCAAATATAAATTAAATTTGAGCCACACTTTATTTGTTTGAAAAAATAAAAAGTCTACAATAAATTATGTATACAATATTTAAAAAAAAAAAAAAATATTTCCCTAACGGAAAATTTTATTTAAAAAAACATCAATTTTAAATGATTAATACACGTGACTTCAAAAATATACTTTTAAAGTGTTGGACAGAAAAATTGAACTCAAGGATTTAATATCCACTAACGTGCTTACAAAACTAGAAACAAAGGGGTTTTGGTAACTCGGGATTCGATGCGCATTCTGCATATTCAATTATCGAAGTTGTGCAATTATAAAAAAAGTGTGGTAAATCGATTGAAGTTAGTCTAAATTCTGAGATAAACGTATTATTTCTATTTTATTGTCTTGTACACTACCGTTCAAAAAAAAATGAACAGACGTGAACCGAATCAGTCTCTCACAATTTTGATTATTCTTGTAGTAAATGCTTTTGTTTACATAAATTGTTTACATAAATAAAAAATATAAAATTTCTTTTTTCACATTTAAAAAATATACTACTTATCTTTGTTTATAAATAAATAATATACAGAGAGTTACAAAAGTGAGGAGTTTTATGAAATACAAGAAATTAACATTTCAGGTATGTTCATTTTTTTTTGAACGGGAGTGTACATACAATAAAAATGAATGAAAGATTACATGAACTTGAATTTTTGTGTGTTAAAAATAGTAAATAATATGTTTTTTATACATTATCATAATTAATTCACCTTGTAGATTTTTTATAAACAAAATTAAACAGTAGTATTTTATAACCAACCGTAAGCAATTATTTGTAATACGAAGCTGAAGGTATTTATTTTTGACGTCTTTTCTTTCGTTACACTGGTGTTCGGTCGAACATTTTTGTGTGAAAAAAATACCGACAGATTTCAATCGCTAATAATTTCGAGACTAATTATTATGACTAGGATATTGATTATGGTGCCATTGTGAAGAGCTTGCGAGACAGAAATGTTTATTTTTGTGTATAGAGCGCTGGATTTACACTAGGGGCACTAGGGACTAGAACACAGGGCGGAAAATTACCAGGGGCAGCAAAATTCAGGACTTATTATTGATTTTCATAGCGGGAGGTGAAAAAGTATTCTGTACCGTTATTCATTTCGTGTAAAATATGGATAATGGGACGGCATTTTTTACGATGCCCCAGGGAGGCACTAAATATAAATCCGGCCCTGTGTATATATTATGGTAAAAACCATTGAGTTAATTTTCTGATGAAAGTAAAAGCAACAAATAATTAATTGGCGAACACTAAAGGTTTCTGGTTATTTGTTTAAGTTGGTTTAATTTCAATACAAAGTGCCCTACGCTTTAACGATTACTAATAAAAGCGTGTTAGTTTTTTTAAATTAGTATTTTTCGCTCATTTTGTTTAAATAGTACTATGGGCGACAAAAGTAGCGCTCTTTTTTCAAAATTCTATAGTTGTTTTGTATAAATAGTGTCCAAAAGTCGAGCTATCATTTCAAAATTTATAATTAATTTGGATTTCGGAAAAATGTTTCGAATAACAATTGTTAATATAATTATAATAAAAAACTTTTACCCGAACCATTTTTTCGAAAACCGCATAAATAAGGCACAAATCAATTATAAATTTTTGAAATGATAGCTCGAGTTTTGACGACATTTTAACAAATCAACTATATAATTTTGAAAATGAACGCTAGTTTTGTGGTCCATAGTACTCGAATAAAAGCTGTTTGTAAAAAAATATTAACAAGTTTTGAACAGAACATATTTTCGAAAACCGAATCGATTCGATACAAATCTAAACCATGAAAATTTTGAAGAAAAAAAATACAGTTTTTAAATCTGTACAAAAATACAGTTAAAAATATCACCTTAGATAACACAAATATCCATAATGCTACGAACAAGTACCATATTATAATGTTCCGAACACCTTATCAGTCTTTATAACAATAGCAATAACTTTTTGTTTTCACAGACCAAAGAACAACAAACAAGAATCGAACAAAAATACACGACAGACGAATTGACTCACACACATACTATCATCACACGATACACAAACACCACACTAGATGTTACCAACACACGTAGTAACATCATATTAAATTAAGGTAACCAAAATAACATATCATATGAGTGAGTGAGTAGTAGGCCTGGTGGGGAGAAGACTAGGGGGGGAGAGCGGTGGGAGGTTGTAGATAGATAAACAGAGAATCGTCTATTTTACTAATTTGAATAAAAACAAAAATTAAATTATTATAATAAAACTAATCACGTTGCTTCGAGCACAAATCAAATTAAATTTTTTGTAATATATTTTGACGTATCTAAAACAACAAAAGTTTATATGTGTATGTATATATATATATATTAATTGACAAGGTCTGTCTCGTATAATGTCTAAAGTCTGAACTCATCTTTGTTGTGTTAATAGTTTTTCATTGAAAAAAGAAATGAATAAAACACACTTACTCTAGTTCTTTTCTTTTTTAATATTCTAATTATTTATATAATCTTATGTATGTTATTTATTTGGTTGGTATTATGTCTGCCATGCCATGGTATCCATCTTTATTATTAAAATTAGAATATTAATAATTATCTATTATTTAAAACATATATAACTAACTGTCTTGTGGTAGGCCAAGGTAATATGCATAAGGTGTTTCATGTGTATTGAGGTTTCATGAGGCTTCATAGTAGATTAGTGATGAGCAAAATCTGTCTTGGTCTTGGTCGAAAGACCGAATGAACAAGAACAAGACCGACACAAGACCGAGAATGCAAGACTAAACTAAAAATTATAACTTCCGTTGTAAATAGGATTTATGAGAATATTTATCATAACTTCTTTGTGTGTTTAAGATTTCCAGTTAACTCCACCTAAATTTAAACAATCAAATATAAAAAAAGGTACGGGTCAAATATAAAACTTTAGCATTGTCTGAAAAAAAAAGGATCTACAAGAATATTCTTGAAGTAACTATTATTTTCCAATGCCTGGTCAACACATAGTTGATTGTAGAGCTAAGCTATTTTTTTGTATTTCTACTTCGAGTACTTTGTACTTTTTTTCTTACAGTAAAAGGTCAATTTATGCGTTCACGAATTGGAAGGGTTGCTTTTGAAGTTTTCTTAATTCTCACAATTATTCATACTATTTTCTTGGGACGATATGATAAGATCTTAAGCATCTAAGAAAATTTGAGCATTTTAATACTGTACATTTGCTATCGATTTTGAAGTATAAAATAAACAGTATTTTTGTGAAAAATGAGTAACGAAGAAAGAATGATATTAGAGCAATCTCAAGAAAGTGATAACAATAGTATGTGAGTATTGTAAAATAAAGCTTAATTAATTATGGATAAGAATTGTTGATCATGTATAATTTATACCTATAAAAAGCCTTGAAAAATTTCCAAAACGACGTAAGTAGCAGACTAAATGAACAAGACCAAGACTGAATACGCAAGACCAAGACCACGACCAAGACTACAAGTATTTGAGCAAGACCAAGACTGAATACACAAAACCAAGACCAATACTACAAGTATTTGAGCAAGACCGAGACCGTTACCAAGACTGCCTTAGTCTTGGTCTTGCATTGCTCATCACTGTAGTAGATAACATTTTTTTTTAAATGAATTGAATATCTCAATTATGTAGTTATCCTCCCTTAAAAATTTAAAACCTGTTGACGATCATTTCAAAGAATTATTTTATCGATTAAAAATCAAACTTTTAATACAGCAAAAATGGCAATTGCTAAATTTTTGAATAAAAGTTGTTTGTCCAAGATATTATTTCGAAGAAACAAACGCATTTGGCCTAAAAAGACTGTAAAAATGTTGAAAAAAGAAAGTCACTCGCATTGTTGGCATTGTATGTAACACCTTAAATGCAGAATGCATGAGTACAAAACTTAAGACGATGATACCTTAATGAATATATCTGTACTGATACAACGTCCTTAAATTACGTCAAATATTAATTAAAAATGTAGTAATTAAAATGTTATAGTGTAAAGAAATATTGTAAAAGTTAATATATGTAAATGAAATTTTTTGTGTGTGTATATTTTAATTAAAAGCAAAATATTTCCTTGGTTTTTCCATTTTTAATAATTTTCCTTAAAATATTATACATTATTAATATAAACATCATACAAATTCATTCATCGGAATCACCCGTGGTATAACGATAAGCATACTGGGCTAGAAGTTCAGGGGTCTAGATATTTATAGTTATTTAATTAAAATATCAACTTTTAGTAATAAATAATGAATGTAAACGATCATTAGTAATTTCCCAACGCTTCCACATTTATTGACGCTCCCACCACATTTTTATTTCAGGAAATATTATCGAATTCCATTATTGAGTTCATTGTCTACAATCTATACGGTACTATGAGCAAAGTAGCGCTTATTTTTCAAAATTTTATAATTGATTTATACCTATTCATTCGATATATGTTGTAAAAAAAAGCCATCCGATCCTGATGGGCAGTTTCTGAGAAACAACCCTTCAAAGTCGCCAGATTACCACTCGCCATCCGGTTGCCTCTCCGTCCAAATTTGACGTGCCATTGCTTTAACTACTTAACGTTCTTAAATGAAACCTGACAGAATCAACAACAACAACAAAAAGATTAATAAATGATATTCGTTTGTGATATATATCCTACCATATGTAGGCAGGGTAGCGTGATACAACTTTATAATAATAAAATATGATGATAAATAAATATCGATAAATTTTAATATAAAACTACAAAATAATAATATTATATATTACCATTTTCTGTGATATATAATAAATAATAAATATATGAAAGATATAATGATGTAACATTAATAAAAAACATTATATATATATATAAACCTGTATATGGTTGTCCACATCGCTCAATGCCTTCTTGTTGCTGTCATTGTCAAGGTGAAAGAAAGAAAGGACATCAGATGTGATTCAATCTAATATCATGGCACGTGACAGTTTTCATGAAAGTTTTCAATCGTAATAAAAGTAGTTGATATAACTGAACTTACTTAGCTATGCACCTGCAAAAATTCACTTAAAATATATCGCAATTTTTTGTTAACAGCTATAACTCTCGTCTTGTGAAATATTTCTTTCTTTGTTAACCACTTCAGTCACATGATCAGAGTAAACAAAGGAAGTACAATATCATCACATCGCATACACTTCTATTACATATTAAGTTAGGGCTATTTTACACATGTAACTTTTCATGCAACTATTCATAACGTATACTTTGGTGAGCACGCGCAGTAGTATTTTTTGATGCTGTTATAACACAATAGACATGGCGTCTATTTCGATACAATCTTATATGTAACTTCAGATGTAAGAATAGGGTGATTGGTTTACTTCCTTGTGATTGGTTTACTATGATCATGTGACTGAAGTGGTTGACACAGAAAGAAATATTTAGCAAGACGAGGGTTATAGCTATTAAAAAAACATGCGATTTATTTCTGCATGTACATATAGATGTAAGTCTCGTTATATCACATACATTTATTGTAATTGAAAACTTTCATGTTTAAAAACGGACTTCAAAATAAAACTCTTCTCTATTTCATCACACTGAAAACATACATAAAAAAATACTACTGCGCATGCTCACCAAATCAATCGCATGAATAATTACATCTGAAGGTCATGTGTAAAAGTCACGGGTATGGAATGGATCATTTATAGTAAAAAATTAATTGCAACATTTTGATTAAATGTTTAAATACCATTAATATAGCTCAGTACATTACCAGGGCGGAGATTGTTTATTTTACTTCTATGCACACACAAAGTAAACATGTAGTATATTCATGCACATGCTTCTATATTCTACAACAATTAACATATGTTTGAACTTAAGTTGACATCCAGACTAAAGTTGTGTGTTTTGTTTTTGAAGAAATATTTTCTTATTGTTAAATAAAACAAATATTTGAGATTTTGAGACTGTAGAAGATATTACAAGATGAAATTTCTTTTCATTTATGTGCAAAATTTTATTAATGTTATTATAATTAAAGACAATTTAATATATTATTCACACACACAAGCACACACACTCATCACTACTCCATCAACGTCAAGGTTAAATGTAAATATTATAAAATTTATATATTATTTGTTTTAAAATAAGCCATTTTGTTGTCGTATATGAAGTACAGTGAAAACTGTCTTACAACCGTTTAGAACAAACTGTTATGTAATCATTCACATACACGTCCAAGTGACCGAGCGGTCTAAGGTCTGCGCAGTATGTCTACTTGGAAACTGGGAGGTTATTGGTTCGAATCCCGACATCGGCAGTTATTTAAGTCAATTATTAAAAAAAACGGCGGGTAATTGACTAAACTGTCGGAGTATGGACAAGAACAAAGTAACCGGCTATGCTTGATTTATGCTTGATTTTTTATTATGCTTTTGATTTTTAATCGACAATTACTATTTGAAAAATTTTTTATCTACTATTAAGCCTCATGCATGAACGTCCTTAATAATATATTTCTGTAAATAGTGAGTGAAGTAACAGAAAAAATGATATGACACTAAATTGCAGTAAAATTTTTTTTTAATATTGTGTTTCCACCACCCTTAACCCTCTTTTCCATTTACCGATTTTGCCCATCAAGTAGCTGGCCCTTCAAATGCCAAAAGTCATTAATAACCATCATTAAAATTTTTATACACACATTTAAATTTTAATGATAGCGATTTTCGATCTCTACATTAATGACTCTTTTGTCATATATATATATATATATATATATATATATATATATATATATATATATATATATATATATATATATATATATATATTATATATCCTTTGTGCGGGTTGTTTTTAACGGATTTCACTGTACATAACAATTATGAAATTTTTAATAATGTATTTTTTTTTATTAGTGATTAAATTTTCATTGAATAAAATTGAAACTGTAATTAATTGAATTTGTTATTATGATGTGATATACGATTCTATTTAAAAGGAAATTCTCAATAATTTATAATACCTTCATCATACCACCATAATTATAATGGTGGTGACTCTTTTTCTATATGGTTGACTGTGCATAATGAATATCATTTTAATTATTGTTTTATACACCATTCACACTTACATACACTACTGTTCATAAAAATTGAACCACCAGTAAGTCACATTCTCTGCGTATATTATATTACTAAATATATGTATACTACATACAATAACACTGTTGAATGTTTTTAACTGGTTCAATTTTTAGCAACGGGAGTGTACATACATTTATACAAGTACAAAATGTTGCAAAATTACGTTTAATAACTCGCAGAAGAGACAAAAATGATATTAATAAAACTTTTTAGAAACGATGGTTTGTTACGAAAACCAAATTATACCAAAAGTAGAAAATAATTTGTACCAAAATTAGCCGAATTATTTTCAAGATTTGTAAATTCATTTGTTTTGATTTGAAGACTCAAAAAATCAATATTCCTAACGCATCTACAACATGAAACGAAAAAACAATTTGTGCCAAATTTTAACTCAATCGGACAACTGCGAGGTGACCCTCATCGACCTTGAAGTTATGAAATTTTCGCCCAGAAAGAGAGTTTTTAAACTTTCTAAAAGTTGAGCACTCGCTCCTATTTTATTATCCCTCATCGACCATGAAATTTTGGAATTTTTGCTCAAAAAGTGAGATTTTTATAATTCGATAAGGGTCACCTTGCTGTTGTTCGATTGATCTAAAATTTTGCACATAACGCTTTTTTGTTGATTCAAAATAGATTAGGGGGTGGTACCAGCAAAGTTTTAACTATCGATAAGTACCCTACAGCTACAAAAATTCCAAAACTTCATGGCCGATGAGGGTCATCTAGCAGTTGTAAATTTTGCAAATATTGTTTTTTTTGTTGATTTAAACAAGATAGGGGGGATGGGTGCTTCTATAAAGTTGAAAAATAAGGGTCGCCATTTGTATACTCACGTTCTTAAGAATTGAACCATTAAGTCACATTCTAAGCGTATATATATATATATATATATATATATATATATATATATATATATTTCAAAGAATATTTATAAACATTATTCATTATGGTGACTTCTTTAATAATATAGTTATTATAATTTATATATATATATGTATATATATATATATATATATATATATATATAAATATATTACTAAATATGTATAATATTACATACAGTAACAATTAGAACGTCTGAAGTAGTTCAATTTTTATGAACGGGAGGGTATATATGTTACCAGGTATAAAAATTGAGATATAGTTTAAATTTTTTTAAACACTATATAATTACTGTATCATAATAATATCTTATGGATGACGGGCGCTTATTATATAAATAGTTGGGTCAAAGTTAATATTCCGTTTAAAAAGTAATATATATATATATATATATATATATATATATATATATAGATATATATATATATATATATATATATATATATATATATGTTTTCTATATATATAAACCTGTAGATGGTATCATTCGTCCAATTATAATATTTGTAATAATATCCGTATCAATCATATATTACTTAGAATCATATATTACACTCTTTAGAGCCAACTTCACGTCGGACAACATGTCATCTTAAACACCCACTCATTTATTTATTCGTGATAAATATTTTGAATTAACCATAACGACGTCAGAGAAATGTAAATATTTAAGTGCATATAATAAAATTCTAAACAACATACCTTCTATTATTTATCTCATTTGAATAAAATTAGATGCCATTCATAAATCGCTTCAGTTTAATTATATCAAAAGTTGACTTCTGTGCAAGTATCCTAAGTAAAATATTTTCAATATATGAACTAAGTTATAAATTAATATTTATGTTGGAAACTTTTTAATTCTTTCAACTAAACATATACCATCACATACAATTATTATATTCATGAACAACACACAATGAATAAAACTCTTTTTTTTTAAATTTTTTAATACTGATTTTGTTATTCAATCCATCAAGTATAAGCTAATGGTTATTATATACACATCATATACAACATACATCTGATGGCCTTGTATGTTGTGAATCGGTCTGTTTTATATATGTATACATTTCAAATCGTATTTATCATATGTGTAATATATGCATAATATGTTATTGTTAATTTCATTTTTATTGAATATTTTATTGACTATATACAATACATTTTTCTCGACATGTGTGTTCAATTTATGGGTATAACATTGATGCACGCTTCGTTTTTTTTATAATTGCACTTCAAGATGTACGGTGCACCCACAAAACACGCATATACAGCGATTTAACCGGTAACTAAAGGGGACGACATAAGGATTAAACCAATTGGGATCGATTTAACAAAAATTGCGAGAAATTGGCATACCCATTTATTAGCTAAACTGGCGAAAAATGCTTTTTAATAGTCCGACATTTCTCTTTTGATAAATCAACCCTTAAATCAGTGATAACGTATTTTTTTATTAGGTATTTACTCTCGAAATTCTACAGAAGTCTGATTACCAACTTTCACGTTTCTTAAAAAAGACGCACTTCCAATACAAACATACACTCCCGTTCAATAAAATTGAACAGACGTGAAATGTTAATTTTCTTACATTTCATAAAACTCCTCACTTTTTTAACTCTCTGTATAATTATTCATTTATAAACAAAGATAACTAGTATATATTTTAAGTGTGAAAAAATAAATGGAAGTATAGTAAACAACATTTACTACAAGAATAATCAAAATTGTGAGAGACTGATTCGGTTTAGATCTGTTCAATTTTATTGAACGGTAGTATACATTCAGTAAGAGTTTTTTAATTTGCAGCTAGAACACTCGAACCGTTTTCATGCATTTTACTATTGCTTGTTTTACAATTTATAAACTTAGTATACAATTGAATTGCCTGGTTTCGAGGCCCAAAATCAACACATTTGTAACTGTAACATGAGGCTCTATAACTGTGCCGTTATCTAGTTAAGGATGTACGAGCACTATATATAGTCCATTTATAAAATTCTTCAAAATCTTATATAGCACATTCATAAAAGTCCACAATAAAGTTTATTATTTTTTGTCGTAAGTTAAAATTAACATTTAATTTAGGTCCATCATATCGGGCCTAACAAAAATGATATTTAAAAAAAAAACTTAAATTTCGGGTAACTAAGATTCCACCGTCAGAAATATAATTTACCCGAAATCTCAGTTGCTTTCTTAAATATCTTTTTTTTAGGCCCGTCATACCGGAATTTTATTGCATCAATCTCTTTATTAATATTTATATTTTCTATTGCGTATGGTTTTTTTTTTTATTCGTCTTATTTTATTCCAAATAAAATTTATCAAAATATGTGTGAAAATATAGATTTGTCCATAAGAGCAATGCATTAAAACTCGAACTTTAACATTAAATAATTAATTCAAGACCACCGTAACCTAAAACTTTTATAATTGATTTCAACTACATGTACAAAAAAATCAAGCCTTAATTTTTTTGAAGCTCCAGTGCTCGTACAACCTTAAACAAGTTGTATTAGTAAATTTTTATATATTAACAGAAAAATAGTAAATAAATAAGTATATACAGTACATATGTCTATGGTATTCTGCCACACCATAGACTCATAGAGGCGTATAAACATATCATAAATTTTAATTTTACGATGTTTTAACACCATACATCTAGCAATTATTTTATTAAATAATAATAAAATTAAATAAAAAAAATTTACATAAATCTTATATATACACGATATATAAATATATATATTATTATTATTATTAATTTAATAAATAAATAATTATTTACTGGCGATCTTGTAATTTGTGTTTAACGTTGTAATTTATATTATAATATAAAATATTATATGAGTACCATATAACATATTACCAACTAACTATTAACAACTAGCGGAAGGGTACTCTCACATTGTGCTGGAACAACATTGGTGGTATGACAAAAATAGTAACTTTAATTTTATGAAAGGACAGAGCTCCACTTTAGTTGTTTTACCTAATTTTTCCTCAATTCAGTTGAGCTGCAGACAAAGTGCCTCATTCTGGCTCTGTAAGGACATTCAGAGTTGCCAGAAGGTGGAAAGGCGTATTTCCGCTCGTTGCAATCCGGTGAAATTGCATTTGCATCTCATCACAGATAGATGCTTTTTGAATCTTCAGTGACCTGAAGAGTTATCCCTTTGCCCTTGAAGACTTATCCCTGTAGATTTCCGTTTCCCATTCATGGACTTATCCACCCATTCGTTTAGGGCAGAGTCTTCTAGGTACAAGAAGGTTCCGGTCCCTAGAGAGTACGGCTGCTTCACAGGCGAGTTGGTCGACTCAGCAGCGTCCAGTTACCCACATTAAGGTCACCTCTTTTCCGTCCTTGCTATGTTCTCCAGTAATTCTGCGGCGCAATCGAGATCCAGAAGAGATGCTACTTTAGCAGAGCAGATTGCTTTGAGTGTAGCTTGGTTATCCGAGCAGATATAAACTCACCACTCAGTGCACCCCACTACTTTCTCCATGTTTGCCATTGAAGGGATGGCATGAACCTCTAAACAGAAGCGTATCGTCCTAGTGCAAAGCTGGCTCTAACGTGTATGTTCTTCACTCCAGCTCCCGATAGACCCTCGTCTAGCTTAGAGCCATCTATGTAGCACACTAGGGAGTCTTGCGGAAATTTCATCATCCCTTACGTCCACTTTTCTATAATAGGGTAGAATTAAGATTTTATATATTTATATTTATACACTTTTTCTCCAAAGGGTATGGATATCAAATTGGTCATGTGAGAAACACACATTAAATTGAAAGTTTTACATGGTACACTTTATCATTATCAACATTATTTATATAATAATCAAATATAATTTTATATTTATTTATATATTATGGTAATTTTTATTGCACATATGATAATGAATTTTGAATGGATCCACGTGACTTATTATATATTTGTATGTATATACTTTAAAATTTTTTGCTGTATAAAAAAATATGCTAAATAAAGCAGTGTTCGGTAGAGGGTATGACAAAATACTTTCATTGATAATGTCAATAAAAATAATCGTTTCATTGAAACAATTTACAACATTTAATTTTTATGAATATGAATGTATTTATATTTGTGAGACGTGTAAACTGTCTGAGGTATAAAATAAACATATATTTTTGCTTATCTCGGATATCAATCGATATATACCTACCGTTTAGTTTACATTTTCGCATAGCAGATCTCCCACGAGTATGAGAGAGTACATAAGTTTGATAAACAAGCATTTTTTTCAAAACAGTGAATAATATTCATAACTGTTCGAGTGGTTGGTGATTGTCTACCTTCAAATGCCACAACAAATTAATTGACACATTCCTATGCGGAATGTCCGGAAAAGTACCATTTAACAATTTGCACTTTTTCTTCTATTGTGTAATAATAACCCATTGTTGTAATATTGCCAATAAATAAAATACACAAACACGTATTTTCCAAAAGCATTCACATAGTAATCATTGCATATTATCAAAACAATTAATAATATTTGTATTTAACAAAAAATCCCCACTCTATAAAATTTATACATGCACATACAACACAACAGTAACAAAACAAACCTATAAGATCTGCTTCTCATACACATTGCTTAATGTCTACATATGTACTCTCTCATACTCGTGGGAGATCTGCTTTGCGAAAATGTAAACTAAACGTACGGTATACAAATTATTACTTAAAACCTATCAGTGGTAAGTTTTAGGATGAATAAAAACTTTTTTTCAATATTTGTTATTAAACGATTGCTCTTTTCCTCATAGATAATTCCTGCCTCTGCAAGTAGCCTCTCTCACTATATAGATAGATAGATTATTCTTTAGCGAATTTTTCCAGGCTTGGATACTGTTTTCCGTTTGCTGACCTTGTTGTTACACAGCAAATACACAGCCAGCTTATTACTTCATTGCTAATCTCATAATATTTCTAAAACAGGCAAAAACCCCTTAAACTCGGCCTGTCGCAACTACTGTGCTCTAGATAGGCGATTTTTTTAAATTAATTACTGGTGCCATTTTGTAAAGCTTTTGGTTAAAAGCAGCAATATTTTTTAACCAAACAGGGCAATGTAATAAATAATGCGTGTTAGATAGAGAGATAGATTGTAGAGGCTGCCCTGGACGGGCTACACTTCAACCATAAGGTCCATCGTGATGTCTGAGGATGTGAGTGGAGTGGAAGGAATTTTTGTGTATAGACTAGGAATTGGAAGGATATGCGGCTGTAGACATAGCCGGTTACTTAGTTCTTGTCCATACGCCGACAGTTTAGTCAATTAACCGCTCCATTTTTTTAAAAAATAATTGTCAAACTGCCGATGTCGGGATTCGAACCCATAACCTCCCAGTTCCAAGTTCACACAATAATAAGTGTGCAAAAATTTGGAACATATTCTATAATTATTCCTATTAGCATGACAACTACTTTGAGAAAGGGATGAATTTTATGGTACTGTATGCTGATAAAATACGCTTCTTGTGCAACGTACAAGAATTTATTGAAAACATAAACAAATTTTCAGACAAATATTTTCATGATTTTGTGTGAATGAAACAACAGCCAAACAAACACATTCAAACAATATATATGTCGCAGATGGATAGTCGAATCCGCTATTTTACAAAACCGCTAGTTATTTTACATAACAACTCCATAATGTAAGCCAACTGAGGGACGTTTAGCTGTTTGACATAATTACTGAACTTTAACACGTAATTTTGCTTAATCGTTTTGCGTTTATCAATGCAGCGGGTCAACGATTAGACGTTAATTAAAACAACGTGAAATAACACGTCAGATTTTAGTTTATATCATTATTATTATTATTAATATTACTATTTATATTACCTAGCAGTCTATATTGTTTAAGTCTTAAATTCATAGCTTAGAATTATTGTAAACGGATTAATTGAATTCACGTTACTAAAGGTCCTTTTTCCTAACAAGTTCTATATATTTTAGATATAGTGTAAAAAATTATTGAAATTAAATAGGGTAACTACTACAACCGAGTACTACAATCTTTCACTTCATCGGTCATACCCCGTCGAGTTGGTCGGGTTTGCGTGTTTTTGCGCCCCGCACTAAAAGGCCTTCTTTATATTTCCCTATATCAAAACGCTCTTTGTGACTGCAGATAAACTATTCTGCATTACGTCTAAACGTGAGTAGCAGTTTTGTCCAAACGTATCACAATGACAATCCAGCTGAACGTTGTTCATTTGTTTTAAATAACGGAGTTGTTATGTAAAACAACTAGCGGTTTTGTAAAACAGCAAGCAGATTCGACAATCCATCTGCGACATATATACGTTATTATCAATAGTTACAACCGACTGCAGATTTGTATAATTAATTAAGTACTGTTGCAAATTTCAAGGTGAAAATATATAAAAATTTAAAAATAAATTCTATTGTTTTTTGTACGCGTACGAACCAACAACAATAAACAACAATCACTAAAATATATAATAATAATAATCATATAATAATTGTTTTGATGTCGTTTGGAATATTAATGTTTTGTGATGCAGGTATACAACACATTTTGTTAAGGATGTTCCAACATACCACCACTTTTCGACAGATTTTGCTCATTTTTTTTCACAGGCTAAACATAACGTTTTCTAATAAATTCCGAAGTTTCAGAATTGTTGACCATTTAGAACGCGAGATAATTCATAGCAAAGTTATCATTCTCTCTCACTCTCTCTCATTATTATGCGGCCAACTATTATCTGTTGTATTAGAAAAAATACTCGACAGAATTTAAAAAAAAAACTAGGAGAGTAAAGCTAAATATTTATTATAAAAATTTTTTTTTTTAAATCGTGTTACCGTTTTGTTTTCGAAATAGAAAAGTTTAAATTTAATTATTTTCTTCAACATAACATTATTTTGTATACGTGAACAGTGTTTTTGTCAATATGTTGTATATGTGTGTTTATGTATTTGTGTTGTAATAAAATCAAACCGGTTTGTTGTACTGATTGCATACCACAGTGGTGGAACGTCCTTAATATTATCATTAATAATTTAACAGCATGTCAATTATTTTTACATAAATATGTTGTGTTGTTTCTGATTATCGCTACAATGAAACATTCGGTGAAACATTAATGTGCAAATAAATCAGACTAATAGTTATAATTAAGTTATTTATTGTTGCGAATTTTATGGAATCGTATTGTAACAATTTGGGATTGAAAAATAGGCATTCAAAAATATTGAATTTGCCGATCAAACTGTAGTTTGAAAATGATAGCAAAGATCGAAACATGTCACGAGTTAGTTATTAAATAAAGTGGATCTGCAAATTATATATTTTCTGAATTTATTATTGTTTTTCAATTCCAGATAATAGCTAATTCATACTGATGATGACTACTTTGTAGTCGAAATACGTATTTATAAAATACAAAAATTTGATCTAGGAAATTGGGGCAAAAATCGAAATTTATCATCATTTCAGTTTAAGAATCTCGAGATTCTTGAGTCAAGAGTCAGTTTTATCTTTAGTTAAGATCATTTTCTCAAGTCAAAACTAAAGATGTCAAAATAATTATTTGCTTATACCAAATAAATATTATCTTCCCTATATATGAGACTAAGAAATTCTTGGTATAAAAAAAGTTTTCTTACTCCAAGGAATTACTTCTATCGCAGTGTCGCCATTATGTTCAACTTCCTCTCCCCCCAGCATTCATTTCATAAGGTCAGATACAAATTGTCAAACACAATAGGACTTCTGTTATGAATGTAAATCATTCATGCAAATTTTACGATAGTGTTTCAAAAAATTTGCATTATGTTCATTTTTATTTGAATTAAATAGTGGAATATGAATTAATAGGGAAAAAATGCATGAAAATTTTTTTCACTTGAATTGAAGCATGTTTACTTGACAAATATCAAGGTAAAATTACTTTTTAAATAACTTTAAAAATAAGCGAGATATGAATGATTGAAATTCCCGATTAGACAAAGAGGGTGATAGCCCTCTTGATATGTTATGTGACGTCATATTACACTTTCACCATTTAAAATACACGTAAAACTCCGTTTTTAGTATTTTGGCAAGAAAGAGACAGATAATAATCTTTAAAAGCTTATAGCTTCCTTGATATATGTCGGATTTTAATTTCGTTTTTAAATATTATTACAGTATTAACAGTATTTTTATATTCTGAAAATAAATGTGAAAAAAAATTTTCATGAATATTCCCTATTGTTAATCGTAAATTTTTTTCGAAAACCGAATGACTAAGGCACAAATCAACTATAAAATTTAATTAAAAAAAGAAATCAACTTTAGTGGGTAAGTGTACAATCCTACTATCAAAAATTCAAGATCGTAATTTTCAAACTCAATACAGTATGTTGTCACGATTACCACACCAATAGATCTTCGTTTAGACTTCACTCTTCGGTTACGGAATGCTAGCAAACGCATATTCTTACCCTTGAATATAAAAATTTATGAATGCTCTTCGTTTATATATATATATATATATATATATATATATATATATTATATATATATATTTTATATATATATATATATATATATATATATATATATATATATATATTTATATTTATATATATATATATTTATATATATATATATATACTTTAAACAATTTAAATGAGACATATTTGCATGCAAACATTGTGAATATTACTAATCTATTTTCAGCCTTGAATGGAACAGAA
The DNA here is from genome assembly GCA_963920215.1 of Nineta flava. Lineage (NCBI taxonomy): Eukaryota > Metazoa > Arthropoda > Insecta > Neuroptera > Chrysopidae > Nineta > Nineta flava. Next base: position 102,044,544 of record OY986042.1, read on the forward strand.
GAAAAAAAAGATTTTTCCAATGAACGATCATTGCATATTTATGTATCTCATAAAAAATTTATTACGGAAATATGCAATTCATGAAGAACGCTTGTGTAGGTATAATATCGTCGGATAACTTTGTGTAAATTCAATTCATTAAAATATGAAGTTAATTGGAAAAAAAAAATTAGAAACAAAAACACGCATACCCAAATTTATAAAAATTCATTGACATGTTTAGTATATATATATATAGTATACGCTTGTTCTATCAAACTTATTTCTTCTTAACCTTAATGAAAATTGACATTGGTATGGTACTGAAATTTACGGACATTTTTGTCCATCAACTGTATATGGAAGTAATTTCAATTTTCCTCTCCGACCATTGATTATAAAAATAATGATATCTTCGAAATTTATGTTCTTTTTATTAAATTAAAATTTTAAAAAAACCCCAACGCAATAATATGAAACATAATAAGCATTTCCCGTTACCTCCACCAAATTTATATGTGAAATGATATACCTATACATCATCTCGGAAAAGAGCTGATAATTTACAAACAACGAACCAATTTTTATCAAATATAGCTAAGAGTAAACTGGTAATCTTAAACACACAAAATGTTTTGTTCCAACAAAAAAATATCTAGAGCACGGTAGTGCGCAAGGCCGAGTTTAAAGTTGAAGTTACGGCAAATATTCTCATATATCCTATTTACAACGGAAGTTATAATTTTTAGTTTAGTCTTGCACTTTGGTCTTGGTCTTGCATTCTCGGTCTTGTTCATTCGGTCTTGACCTTGCTAGTGTTTGTATGATCTTGGTCTTGCAAAATCGCAAGGCCAAGACTACAAAACAAAGACAGATTTTGCTCATCACTATGTTAATGTTAACTTCAAAGTAATACTGTCAATCGATATGAAAAAAAAACGGCTCATTTATCAATATCATCCGTGGTGTAATGGTTAGAACACTGGGCGTAAAATCCAGAGATCCAGAGTTCGATATTTGCCAAATGAGTCAATTTATTCATATAAATATTAATAAAAATTCAATGACATGTAAGTCTATGTAGTATATGCTGGTTCTTTCATACTTATGTCTTTTTAACCCTAATGGAAATTGACATTGATATAGTAGGTACTGTGACGTTTTAAGTATACACAAATAATAATATGATAAAAACTAATATGATATTATAAAACATTTAGATGCATGTATCTAGTAGCCTTAATACAATACAGGCATCGCCAGGTTACTTTTCGTATACATCAACAAACTTTGCTTTTATATTTCGACCAGAAAAAATACAATTAATATTTATTTGAAGTTCATAGATTTTATCATAATAGATTTTATTTAGCATTGAGTCCCGATTATGTAACGCTTGAAAATATTGCTCGCAGTCATAAGTGCATGGCATAGGTGTTCATAAAATGAGCTAATTCGTCCATTTCTACATATCCATCCCGTGGACACGATAACTCAAAAGCGAAAAGAGATAAGTGTGTTCTAGAGTAAATTCAAGTTCGTGAATGGGCAAAATCGGACCATGTTTGGACAAAATGAGCAAAACTGTCCATCTTTGAAACCATAAAAGATAGAACAACAATGTAAAGACAAAAAATGTTCCTTTTTTAAAAATAAACAACTTTTGTTATAAACTTTTTTACATAAATTCAGGATATACCGGCTATTTAAGTAAATTAACTCAGTTAGCTGTTATTTTCCCTTGTTTTTTTAATAATAAACCGTTTAGCGTTTAGGATCGATAGTATTGATTAAAATATAAAAAAGTTCATATGAAAAAGAATCCGACATTACTGTGACTGATTCATCTAATATTCAATTATAAATAATTCCTTCTTTTTTTTTTTTGATCATTATTTAAACAATTTCATTAAACTGTCAATCATATCAACGAAAAAAAAAAAACATTACATTTTCAATAAATAACAACGATAATACCTTAAATACTATTAATAGGAAGGAAAAGTAGTAGCTACTAGTTATGATGAAAATTTTCATTGAAAAACACCTACACACAATTTTCAAAGTATGTGGGTGGATGCGCGCGTTACTCACACATATATTATAATACATAATAATATGTACTAACATACACATCTAAACTAAACAAATAGTAGCACATACCTACAAAAGAAAACGGCACACAGACAAAAACTCATTATTGTGTATATTGAAGAAAGAAAAAAAAAATTATTATATACGGTCTGACAGACTGACTGACATATTATTGAAATAGAATAAATATATACCAACCACGTCAAGTTCTGGGAAAAGTTCCCAGTCAATAAAAATCTATAAATAAATCACAACTAAAAATTACCTCTATTCAAATTAAATTATAACACACAAACACAGTACAATAGTTTCTTCTACTTATTATACCGTCTGTTTTGTACAGCTGTGCCAATAGAGAATCAATATCAATGTTAAATAAAGATTATTAAAATAATCAAAGAGAACTCTAGGTTTTTTTTGAAATTATATTTCAAATTTTGCCTCTATTCCTAGAACATTTGTTTGTATTTTATAAATACGTATTTCGACTACAACGTAGTCATCATCAATATGAATTAGCTAATCGTAACTATCTCTGGGATATGGATTCAGAGATATGTTGCTTGTTGCTAATTTGGTGCCTGTGTCACACATATCCCAGAGATAATTACGATTAGCTAATTCATACTGATGATGACTACATTGTAGTCGAAATACGTATTTATAAAATACAAACAAATGTTCTGGGAATAGGGGCAAAATTTGAAATATAATAACAATGTTAAATATTATCCTTACATAGTATAAAATAAAGTCCACCAGCCCCAGCGTTTGCCTATCTGTCTGTTCGCGATAAACTTAAAAACTACTGCACCAATGGATAGAGTGATATAATTTGTCTACTTTTTTGTATACATTGGTCCTTACATATTATAAAAATGATTCATGAAGAAGGTATAGTTGTATAATTTATTGATGTATTCTTATCCTTACATAGTATAAAATAAAGTCCTCCAGCCCCAGCGTCTGCCTGTCTGTCTGTTCGCGATAAACTCAAAAACGACTGCACCGATTTTCATGCTGTAGATGGATAGAGTGGATCTCGAGGAAGGTTTTAGTATATAATTTGTTTAGTTTTTGTATACATTGGTCCTTACATATTATAAAAATGATTCATGAGGAAGGTATAGTTGTATAATTTATTGATGTATAGGTGTATAATTTATCAGTCCTTGACGAGAGAAAATATTGTGGTTATAAGGGCGTTACTAAATTTTTGCGGGCGAAGCCGCGACGTGTAATCCTAGTGAATAATAATAATATTATAAATTAAGTGGGCATCACTAAATTCCCACTCTTAAATGACATCAAACCAACATCTTAACACAAGCAGCCCGATGTTTGTAAGTATGTGTATGGATGTATGGTTTTATAGTAAATATTATATATATATATATATATATATATATATATAATGTTGATACATATATACATGTATAAAAATTTTAACAATGGTCATTTTTAACAACTAGTAGGTAGGATCGGTAAATATTTGAAGAAATTTTTACGAAAGTCCATCATCGATACAAAAGCAATAAGCATTTCCATTGGAGGAAATTCGCTAAAACAAATATCGAACAACATTTCGTTTAGGGTTAATATGAGATTCATTGTATAGACTGATTTGCACAAGAAAAACAATAATAACAATAAGAACTTTTCATTAATTTCGCAGTTTTTTCAAAACAAATTCGTGTAATTTTCATTTATATAATTGCAAAAAAGAAATAATGATTACTACCTTATTAATAGAAACTTCATTGTTTGTTAACGGAAGTAAGTATTTACCATCTACTTCAGAACTATCGCCCACAAAACTCTCAAAAACTTAGGATATAATAGGAGTGTAAATAAACCAAACCTATTATATGCTCCTTGAAAAGTGATGATGTAAATGAAGTGAGAATATATATATATATACACATATATATAGGGTGTACTGAACTTCATTCAGGAAAACTATACCACGGTGTAAAGCTGCAAAAAACAAATCAAAAATAGTTTTTGAGATTAAACATTATTAATAAATTCAACCAATCACATTTGCATTTTTGGAGTAGGGCGGCCACAGTAGAGCATGCTAGAGTAGCGACAATCAGAGTTCTCAATAAGTGTAGCGACACCCGCAAAAATTAAAAAATGCAAATGTGATTGGTTGAATTTATTAATGTTTAATTGATTATATCTCAAAAACTAAGCGTCAAATCGAAAAACTTTATTAAACTTTTTTGTTTGTTTTTCGCAGCTCTACAGCGTGGTATAATTTTCCTAAATGAATTTCAGAACATCCTATATATATATATATATATATATATATATATATAATATAATGTTACCCATTTTGTTGTAGCTAATTATATAAATGAAATCTCTAGTGATTCTCTAGAATTTCTAAATGATTGCTCGAACAAAGTCATAAACTATATAGTATATAATAGAGAGCATTATCGATCGACTATAAATATATACACTAAAGCACTATCACTGGGTGGTGTTTGACAAAGATAGAGAATACGAGTTTTACTCCCACACAATTTAAAATGAACAACCACCCTTTCATTCACGAGAATTCGTCATACTCCTGCTCTGCTGTTAGCTGGGAATGACATAGATAATTGGGACTGACATGTATATAGTTATATACGACACACGACGGCGTTTACTGAGCACAATAATTTTGTAACTATAGTGTGTGTTTCGCCGAATTCTGCATTCATTTTTGTTTGTTAAATTTATTTAAGGTTCTTCTGATAAAATGTTTTCCAAGTATTTTATCTAGTATTTCGTTGAATTTTGAATTCATTATTCTGTTTTTATACCCAGTATATTTGTAAATGTACAAGGTATATTAAGTTTAGTCCCGACTTTGTAACGCTTGAAAATATTAATGCTTGACAAAAATGCTTCACAAAAGTATTCATAAAATGGCCTAATTCGGCCATTTCCCCCATGTCCGTCCGTCTGTGAACACGATAATTCAAGAACGAAAAGAGATAACGAGGTGAAAATTTTTGTTGTTTTGTAAGGTCAAGTTCGTTAATGGGCAAAATCGGTACGTGTTTCCCCCGCCAGGGGGACAATTTATATCTTTGAAACCGTAAGAGATAGAAAAGAAATTTGCTAACAAAAAATCTTCTTCCCTTTAAATTAAATAACTTTTGTTTGAAAATATTTTTCATAAACTCAATAGTTTTCTCATAATTTGTCCTCAAAGATGAAAATGAGACATACAATTGATAGGCGAATGAATGCACGCATTTTAACATGTATATAACATCCATACATACTATTTTTATACCCAGTATATTTGTAAATATACTTGAAAATATTAAATAATAAACATTGAATAGGCAGAAATATTAACAATTCAAACATTGATATACAACTCAGTATATACTGGGTACTCCAACAATTAACTCAGTTAGTTGTTACATTACTTGTTTTTTTTTTGTTAAATTTATTTTAATGTTATTCTGAGAAAATTTTTTCCGAGTATTTTATCTACTCACGAAGTTATAAATATACCGAGAGAAATAATTGCTTTTGGCTATTTGTTATCAGTTTGTTGTTAAACATCTAGTGATCGAATTAATCTACTAGTACAATTTAATTTGTTATTGATCAACAAAGGCTTCTTATAATTACTATATTGTCGTTAGAATATTGAGAACTAGTATAAGAATATTGAGAACTGATTTGAGGGCGGGACTTAAAACATGACTGTTTATTGTGGGGTAATCGAAAGAGTAATCCATTTTCTAAATTTTGACTATTTGAAACTTCTTTCAATTTTAAATATATTGACAAATAATTTATTGTAAAAATTTTGCCAATGTAAGGCATTTCTATAAAAACTACAGACTATATTTGAGATCTGAATCGGCTTTAACTTTGGAACGGTCACAAAACAGCTATAACTTTAGAACGGTTAGGAATATTGAACTTCTGATTCTATTGAAAATTTACCTAGGGTCTCCTCTCATCTTTTTTTACTCGTTATCTCCTATAGTTAACATAAATGGAGTACAAGTTAAGCACGTTTGATAACGTTTGAGGCCTGCTAGGTTTTTAGGGAAATTGGGTCGAAAAGATCATATTTTTTTGTATCGAAAAGAGTACTCATAACTTGTCAAAACTTTTTGGCAGTGTATTAATTTTGAAGTCGATAATATTGGTTATTAAAAGTTGGTTTAAATGGGATAAAGCCAACCCCAAGGAAAATGTTAAATGCTAATTTGCGAATATAGACAAATGATCCCTCTTTTATCCGAATTAAATTGGGATCTGACTCGATTAGGATATTAATAATTAAATAAATCATAAAAAATGATGAGTTCTGGTCCTGAGAGTTGCCTAATTAACGCTGCTGCAAAAACCACTTGGCCACGGACATTTTTGTCCTTCAACTGTATATGGAAGTAATTTCAATTTTCCTCTCCGACCATTGATTATAAAAAATATGATATCTTCGAAATTTATGATATTTTTTTTAAATTAAAATTTTAAAAAACCCCCAACGCAATAATATGAAACATAATAAGCACTTCCCGTTACCTCCACCAAATTTATATGTGAAATGATATTGTTCATAATATACATCATCTCGGAAAAGAGCTGATAATTTACAAACGACTGAACCGATTTTTATCAAATATAGCTAAGAACCACAACAAGGAAATCAGCTAGCTAATAAAACATAGCATTCATGTCGGTCAACGCGTTTGAGAGCTACGATGCCACAAATAGGCAAGCAGACACACATAGACTTCAAATTTATAACATCCCTATTTTTGCGTCGGGGCTTCAAAATAAACAAATCAAGGTAGCACCGCGGTTTCATTAATAATGTAATCTTCTACAAGCTGATTTAAATATATTGTCGTAAATTTCCTATATTTTCAAGAACTCCTATTAAAATGATGCACACCGCCTATGTTTACGATAGTCTTTCGGTCCATGAGCTTCCGGTCCATCAGATTATCAAGAATGTACTGTACTATACGAAATTTATATTCAATTTTCATTTGCTATTGCTAAACTCCTCTTGAATTAATGAAAATCGTGATGAAAAATGTCATGAACAATTTTTATTAATAACATAAATGTAAATATTTGTCATTTTTTATTATAAAAAAATTACTTTTAGGTATCCCTTGGAAACAGAGCTTTGTTTTTTTTTTATTAAAAGTAAAATAATAAAGACGTATACAATATTAATACCTAACAACAGAACGCAACATGTCAGCAGAGATACCATGTACACATGGCCACAAAATGAGCGCTCGTTTTGAAAATGAGCGCTACTTTTGTGGCCTTTAGTATACCATTAGAATCCTTAAAATGTATATACATGATTCCGATGTGAAAGCTTGTTATAGGATTGTCTCATGGAGAGGATAAGTAACCAATTATCTATATCACAAAATTCACAATATTAGTTAAATGAATCCTCAGAAATCAACTGGATTTTTTTGAGAATTTATCACCATGGCGTTATTGAGAAAATCGTTATGTAAGTTGGTGAAATTTAATATGCATCTTCATAAACATGGTGAAATAAAATGAACGATTCCAACTGTTTTTACTTCGAACTCTCTCCATACAGCCACGATTGTTCTGAAATTCGACACATACTTTCCTCAATTCCTAAGAAATAATTTTCCTTAAAACTTTGGGAGAATGACCATCGGGTTGTTAAGTGTTTTGATAAAATATGCGTAAAAAAGTGCATTTTTTTCATGTCCGCAGCAGAAGGTTATTTTTTATGGTTCAGTTGGCATTATGAGTACCGGAGCGCTGTTTGAAAGTCGTTTTAAATTATATACTAGTATATGTATGACGACTAGTATATGTATGATATGTTATGTGACGAATGGGAACACTGACGATAACAGACAGCTGCTTTTAACAACGCGCAAGAGTACCAACATATTTTGTTTACGCATATAATTATTTATATAGTTTTTTTCGCGCGGATACAGGTATAGTTTGGAAATACCTTAAAGAAACTTTTTTATGTTTTGACATAAGGGGGCATTTAAGAAACGATCAACCACTTTGTTTAACTCATATAGCATAATCACAAGTGTAGCCCATCGGGGTTGTTTTGAAGATACATTTCTGCTCTTTTTACCAACGTAGAGAAATTGCATTCATAAGAAGGGCACAGCGGGCTACGTTTTATTTAATGTTATACGGCTTATAACTAAACTTGTATGGGCAGGTTGCCCGACGAGTACGACATCTGACGACCGCATTAAATAATGCTCTATAATTGTTGAATGAATAGTAAATTATTATAAATTAAAGAAATAAAAATTTTTGATCGCTAAAAATATAAGATGGCATACCACATTTGAAAGGGGCTAATAAATATTACGTATTGTGTTTAAAAATTAAGTATAGCATTTAATAAAAATAAAATACATTTTACATTTATTATTAGTTGTCAGTTGGTTGTCAAAATTAAAGTAAAATAAGTTTGGTTACATACAAATTTTCCTTCCAAACCAGTTTTTGTGTTCTTAACTAGTTTATATTTTTTTTTAAAGATGATTTCATTCTAAGGACTCTGTACTAGTAAGGCAGAATATAAAAAAGGTGTAATGTGAATCCATTTAGTTATTTCTGGTTGTATATCTTATTTATGATAGGTTTATTGGAATTTTCAAGAAACGACTCCCATAAATTCTTGGAAAAACACAACCATATTTATTTAACTATTTATTGTTATTGTGTAAGCAACGTTTTTCCTTGGATGAGATTTATATGTTATCAAGAAAAGTAAACAGGAAATAGAATTTCCCGGAAAAATGAAAAGCAATATATAATGAAAAAAAAAATTATTATAAACTTCTTAAATGAAAATGTATGAAATGTATTTATTCATGGTATATAGTTGGTCTTGTCGAATGAAACCGAAAGGAAATGGTATAATAAACCTTATTTCTAAGAAGTCAGAATCTTATGTTATTTTACTTTGAAAGGAACTGGGCAATAAGTTGGAATATTCGTCGTTATATAAGATACATTTTGAGTGTGCTTCTATGTCATAGGAGAAATAGGATTGAATACTAATCAGAGGTGAGAATTAATTAACACGATAAATTATTTACGTTTAAAATATTTGATATTTTACACCAAAAGGTGAGGGTTCTGCCAAGAGTATAGAAATGTGCTAATTTACTACAAGTGGTCAAATGCTAAACATCGTGATCACTGGAAAAAAGTACCGCGGCAAGAGCTCGGGAAAATACTGCTTCAGAGTGTAACCAAGAGAATCTCTCGATACACTGAAGCTGAACAGGAACGCCAGATGGACGCATCGATTTATTAGTAAAATTATACACAGCTAGAAACATTATTGAGTTATTTGCAGCTGAAATCATCATTTTTCTACAACTGTTTCTATCTAATTCATCTTTCTACAATTGTAAAGCGTTTATCGATTTCTAGATACAAAACCAATGTACAATCGGCCACAAAAGTCGTGCTATCATTTCAAAATTTAATAATTTATTTGTGCCTTATTTATTAGCTTTTTGGGAAAATGTTTCGAATAAAAGTTGTTAGTATATTTATAACGAATAACTTTTATCCGAAGCATTTTTTCGAGAACCTAATAAGCTAGGGACAATTCAAATATAAAACTATGAAATGATAGCTCGACTTTTCACGCCAAGTATACATATCCCCTCAAAAACGAATAATAATTATTGGTTTCTCTATCAAAGTTAAATTCCTTAACTAAAATTTACTGGGTTTAAATAAAAGTTTCACCCAATTGGAATAAAAAATGGCCGAGATGAACCGAAAATCAGTTTTTAGATTTTAAGATTCGATTTTTTTTACTAGCACATCTAAATTCAGTCGAGTCAATGGAATTTGTTTGAGACCCACTATTTTTTGAGTGTATGGATCAAAATTACAGGTCATTTAAAGGTCACTTGTTTAAATGCTTTTTGTTAACTGGGAAACTTTTTATTAACTTATTTATATAAAGTTTGTATCAAAAATATACTTACATAATAATTTTTCGGAGAACATTTGAATTCCTGGAAAAAGAATTGCGATTATAATTTTGTTTTTTATAAAGTAAACTTATAATGATTATATTATTTATTATCTTTGTTCTTTTTGAACTTTTTAACAGTCAAAGTTTCTATCGAAATTTTTACCAGTTAATATTTATAAAGCTATTAAATGTTCGGAAAATATCTCATACAGTATTATACTCCCGAAAGGCATACAAAGTAGAATTTAATTATTTACATCAAGTCTTATTATTATTGATTGTATAACAATCAAATACTGAGAATAGAATTATAATATAAAATACAATTTAAGGAATTATTTTTCTCCATTGTGTTTCTAAAAATGGGTAGGCGAACCAGATATACTCCACAGGTAAAGTGAATTATTCCTGATGAAGTGTAATCGATGGTCCGTATACCCCAAATTTCCCTAGCATGATATAAAGCTAGCAAGGCACTTCAAGTAATAGGGAATATGCATAAAAATTTTTTTTCACATTTATTTTCAGAATATGAAAATACTGTTAATACTGTAATAATATTTAAAAACGAAATTAAAATCCGACAAATATCAAGGAAGCTATTAGCTCTTAAAGTTTATTATCTGTCTCTTTCTTGCAAAAATACTAAAAACGGAGTTTTACGTGTATTTTAAATGGTGAAAGTGTAATATGACGTCACATAACATATCAAGAAGGCTATCACCCTCTTTGTCTAATCGGGAATTTCAATCATTCATATCTCGCTTATTTTTAAAGTTATTTAAAAAGTAATTTTACCTTGATATTTGTCAAGTAAACATGCTTCAATTCAAGTGAAAAAAATTTTCATGTTCATGCATATTCCCTATTAGGTCATTTTATGAACATCTATACCAAAAATTATTTCCTGCGATTAATATTTTCAACCGTTACAAAGTTGAAAGTAAACTTAATATACCTTGGTATATATTATATATTATACCTTTAATATACCCGGTGAAATGAAAATTTAATAGAAAAATATTGGATGATTTAATGTAAAACGATGATTATTTAACATATAAATTAAAACTAATAAGAAATGTAACAATACTAACGCATTCAATAGGGAATATGCATGAAATTTTTTTTTTACTTGAATTTTCATATGGTATATTATATATATATATATATAAAATCAACAAAACACCACCTTATATTTAGTAAATAAAATTTATAACTGGCGTTTTTGTATATAAATTATATAGAATGAAAATTTAATAGAAAAATATTGGATGATTTAATGTAAAACGATGATTATTTAACATATAAATTAAAACTAATAAGAAATGTAACAATACTAACGCATTCAATAGGGAATATGCATGAAATTTTTTTTTTACTTGAATTTTCATATGGTATATAATATATATATATATATATATATATATATATATATATATATATATATATATATATATATATATATATATATATATATATATATATATATATATATATATATATATATATATATATATATATATATTATATACCATATGAAAATTCAAGTAAAAAAAAATTTCATGCATATTCCCTATTGAATGCGTTAGTATTGTTACATTTCTTATTAGTTTTAATTTATATGTTAAATAATCATCGTTTTACATTAAATCATCCAATATTTTTCTATTAAATTTTCATTCTATATAATTTATATACAAAAACGCCAGTTATAAATTTTATTTACTAAATATAAGGTGGTGTTTTGTTGATTTTAAAAGGAAGTTTAATTAAATTATATGCTGACTAATTTTAATTATTTTAATAATAATATTCTCGAAAACTTGTGTCTTTTAATAAATTATAATAATTATATCAATATAATTAATTAATTATAATGAGTTAAAGTTTTATTTAAGAGAATCGTATATGTTCTTTATTATTTAATGGCCGACGAAATTTTTATGGAATGAAAAACACGTTTATTGGTTAGATACACAGTAACACTTAGAATGCTAAAACTGGTTCAATTTTTATGAACGGAAGTGTACACAGAATATGTGTTTTTTCAGGATGATGAGCATCAAGCTGGTACTTTATAAGTAATTTGGTTTTTGGGCAAGACGCCCAACTTTTTTAATTATAAAATTTTGTGAAAAAAAGGGGTATCGAAATTTTCTGGAAGCCGTGGAACATATTGATTTGCCCGTTCATCCAAAGTTTACGAGCATCAAGTTATTTTTAAGTATAAATTTAATTTGATGGGACCATTATTAATTCGTGGCATTGAAATCGATCGAAGGAGAGGTCCATTTGAAACTCCAACCTAAAATTTTACATTTTAAGACACTTTTTCTTATAAGTGATAATAATTAGTTAGATTTTTTTGATGCACCATAAAAGCGTAACAAAATATACATTAAAATATACAGAAAATATGTATCAAACAAAATATGTATATAATGTACATAAGTTTCTATTAAAAAAACATTTGTAAAAACAAACTTTTTAATACTAAAACTAATTTTCTACAACTTTACTTCTTATGTCTTTTTCGATTTTTTCAATATTAAGAGAGATATACAAAATTTTGTGTTTCCCCCTCCCTCTAAACCCCCGGTTTCTCTTGTCGATTCGGGTCATACTTACCATAAAAATGCATTGTCATCGTAACTGAACCAACATGTAAAAATTCAACTCCGTAGGATAAGAGGAAGTGGTTCTAATTCAGCTTTCAAGATTTGACCCGCGAACATACATACATACATACATTGCAAGTTACATAAAAGCTTGTAAAATGGAACTATACACAACAGTGTATTGATAATATGTACTTACAAAGCTCTAAATAAGAAATTATCGATCGATAATAAAATTATATCGCTTATAATTTCTGGGTGTAGGTCAGTGTAATTGTACACACATGGAACTAAATCAAGCTAAACAGAGACAACAAATAGCATTGAATAAAGAAAACACTAAATATTGAAAGCTCAACAACGAGTGTTTTTCAGTTTACTCTCTATGTGGTGGCGTCAGGGCGTCTGTAATATGGTTACACACATATGATAACAACATAAAATAATAAGGTTTGTTTTAACTTACATTATATTACACATATCTATAGCAAGTTACTGAGGCGGATTAGAAAAACATTTTTGTGATCAATTGTGATCATAAAATTATGCTGATAATTGCATAGATCTGTTTTGTGATGTTGGCGACTGCAGTGGCGTAGCGTAGTAGGGGCGGTCCATCCCGGGCGGCACCTTTAGGGGACGGCAAAATTTTACAATAAATAATAATATCTTGTAAATATTTGAACCATTTGATATTTTTGTCGCACCTATGTATGGACTCACTTGAATTATTAAAATTTATTGTGAAATCCAAGCTGGATGATACTCTGCCCAATATTATAATAATGCTCCGATTATTCTTCACAACTGTTCTAGTTCTAATTGGAAGTGGATTTGCGTTTTATATACAATTCGCTAATAACTTAATCTTGTTGATCATCAAGGTATAATCATAAGTGTTCTATATCTGTTATATCAATGTAAGTGGCATACGTGTAAGAATTTTTGTAATAAATGTGATTATTATATTATAAAACATTTTCTTCCGCCCCGGGCGGCTGACACCCACGCTACACCACTGGGCGTCTGTATTATCAGTATTAGAGATAATAATATCCAGTATAACTCCAACAGTCCGGATTAATTGGACCCAATCCGGTGATAAATGAAAAAAAACCATTTCTTAAAAAAAAAGAGGCTAAATTTGCGTAAACTGATTAACAATAAAGACAGAATATCGGTCGTCGAGGGTTTTCCCATTATCGCTGATGCAAAACCACTCAAGTACTTTTTTTTCCTCAAATCGATCCACATGTTTGTTTTCTTTAATCTTTTTGGAGTTACCAATTACCAAAACTTATACTACAATGCTTATGTCATCATATTTTATGAGTCGATGATCTTGTTTTTGGAGCCCAGAACAACATACTCTATTTCCAAGAGAAATAATATCCCCTATCCTACAAGACTAGACCTATTTATTACCCATTAAATCGCTCATCCCCATTAGTTTTAAATATAAGAAAACCGAAAATCTATAAGTGAAGTTTCAAAATTAACTTCATTTCTTGACATTTCCCTATCAAATAATGGAAGCTTCAGCGATCCTAAAATAGGTGATTATTTCATTGGGTTCGATAAAAACCATCTCGAACAGAATAGTGGAGAGGTTTAGGTCGTCGACTCATTTTTTTTACATATTACACGCGTCTTTTAATTGAACAATACCGAACATTATGTAAAATAAAAAATCGTTGACTCTACTGCGAATCGAGGTGAAACATACCTAAATGAATCCTTTTGTTACTAGCAGTCGTGTAGGTAGCTCTTACTATATACTCGGAACAACGTAACTCATAAATAAAATTCAAGCCCATTTATAACATTCGACCATCGACGAGCAGCACCATACGAAGCTTTTCATAGAGGAAGGACGCCGTTCGTTATATTCAACAATGACCTTGACATTGAATGAGTGAGTGAGTTTTACTAGTGAAACACAGTCATGTGACCGACTATTCACAACAGCCTTACACTATCCTAGGTTGATCGGAGTACTATGTATGTATAACAGACTCACTTGATGGTGGTACTCTCCTCTCACGTCTCCTTAACCTCTGTCTCTCTTTTATTGAACTTAGTAACTAATACTATAAATAGTATAAGAATTACTATACTTAGAAAATGTTAAAGTGTGTAGTAGTCATCACATTTCGCTTCTATATTCTGATATGGTAGCTCAACAACAGAGTAACTAGTAGCTATAGCTAGGCTCTTACTCTTGGTGTATGCTATCTCTTCAAACTACATCACACTCTCTCTTGAGTTGCCGTGGTGGTGGTGTACGGTAGTTGTTGGAGGTAATGGTAATTCTAGCTCCGTGTATGGCATAATATATTTGTTTGCTATAGAATATAGATAAATAGCAGCGTATAGCTTTATTTATTGTACGTATAGTTGAGATACCATATAATCTATATATCGTGTTTCTATGCTCGATTTAATTTTATTCGTTTTTTTGTTTATGGCGATAATCATCACTACTCGGTAGGAACCTATTTGTTTTTAACCCAACTTCAAAATGGAGTATGGTTCTCAATTCGTCTGTATTTTTGTTTTTATGTGTGTCGCCTCAGAACTCCGTCATTTATGAACCGATTTTGAATTTTTTTTTGTTTTAAAGGGTTTGGTTTCCCATTGATCCCATTGGCACCAAATCGCATTCTGATGAGGGGATCCCCGGGAAATCGAGGAAAATCCTCATTTTATACGTGATAACCGATTTCTGCGAAATTTTTTTTTTTGAAAGGGTATATTCATTCATAATGGGAAAATAAGAAAATTTTTTTAAAAACCGACCCCAAACAAAAAAATTTTTACAAAAAAAAAAACAAAATGTTTGTAAAGAAAACTGAAAATCTGTTATAAAAAAATGCACTAAAAATTATATTAAAAAAAACGGATAAAAAAAATGTGTTATACAAAAATGCACTAAAAATTAGTAGGTCTACCCATATTTAGACAAATAAAATCAGTTATAGAACTTCAAATTCACTAAAAAGCGAGAAATAAACCATATTTTGAAAAAATGGAAACCCGACTTCAAAAATCAAATATTCTATAACAAAAAATGCACTAAAAAGTAAAAAAATAATTGCATATTCTTGTGCCAATTTTAGTTCACCTAAGCAAAATTTTTTAAATATATATGTACAATTATTGTTATTTTTGGAGGCGATGTCCAAAAGTTATGTGAATTTCTCTATGCTGACACCGCCTCCAAAAATAACAATAATTGTAATGTTTGAAAACGCGTATCTCAGTAATTAAAAGTCTGATAAAAAAGCTTTTTGCGTGAGATAGTTCTTTTATCGAAGAAGGTGATAGACTATATTTAAGGTTATAGACTATATTTAACGCAGGTAAAACTTTGGGGCACAGCTAGTATATAATATATACAAGAGTACAAGTTTAGTCCCGACTTTGCTTCAAAGATTTGCGATCAATATTTTCAACAGCGCAGAAAACAATTTTGGTAAACATGATGTCTGCCGTGTCTGTCCGTAAACATGATTACTCAAAAACGAAAAGAGATAAGGGACCGTTCATAAACTGGGCGGTCCGCGAGAAGACGTGGGGTGTAATGAAGAGATACGTTGGGTCACATGCAGAGTAAGGGTTTCAAATGTGGCCAAAATAGGACTAGGTAGTTTATTTAAAAGTGTGGTCAATTTGGACAATGGACAAAATTGGATCGTGCAGCAACCATGGAGGAAAATATCCATCTTCAAAACCGTAAAAGATAGAAGAAAATATAAATAAATTTGATTCGAATTTATTGGCTTGCGTCTCGATTTTACGGAAAACAACGAAACAAGTCGAACCAATTTTACTAGGAATTGTATCCATCCAAAAGTCAACATCTACTATCTACAGTCATAACATCCATAATTAATATTTTAATGAATCTCCCATCTAATAAATTATATTAACTTTCTTTAATAAAAGTTTTCCACTTTAATGTACACACCCGTTCAATAAAATTAAACCGAGTTGAACCGAATCAGTATCTTACAATTTTGATTATTCTTGTAGTAAATGTTTTTGACAGATACAACATTTTATTTAATTTTTATACATAAAAGGAAGATAGAACACTTAACATGTATTTACATTACATATTCTTACTCTATCACTGACTTGTTTACATAAATAAAAAATATAAAACTTCCATTTCTTTTTTCACATTTAAAAAATATACTACTCATCTTGTTTATAAATAAATAATACAATACAGTGAGGAGTTTTATGAAATGTAAGAATTAATATTTCAGGTTGGTTCAATTTTATTGAACGGGAGTGTATGTATAGATAATTAAATTTTCCATGATTTTACCATATTCAAAATTAAGAATAACAACATTTTTCGATCAATTTAATACGATTATTTTTGACACAAATATTTTCTTTAATTAATTTAGCTTCAAATTATATTTTCATCATAAATATCAAATTGAGGGCCTTGATGCAAGGTAAGTCCAAACTTTTCAATTTTTTGGACAATATAGCTGTACTGTAATGCGGACTTACCGGTTTGTTGCATTAAGGCCCTCAATTGTAAACATTATAAACCAGCATTCCTTAAGTGATGCAACGAGACGAGAAGAGAATATTGTATTGACTTGTAAAAGTTTTCTATCGTCGCGTCTCGATTTTACAGTTGAAGATTTTCTTAAAAATAGATAATTTAAAAAAAAATCAATATTCTAGGTATTGAAATAGAACTTTAAAATCTTTTTTCTATTCATATAAAGTGCATTTTTTTCTAATTTATTAAATTTTTATAACAATAAATAATATAGAAAAAATTAAATCATAACCCCCCCCCCTTTTTTTTTTGATTACCTAGTACATTTTTACAGATTAAAAATCTACAGAAATTGAAAAAACTGTCGTGTGCCTCCCCTGAACATTTATCGAAAATCTGGAATCTAATATTTGTCTCGTTTCTCGTAGATTTTTTTTCGTCTCATCTTTCGGAGCATCACTAATTCCTTTTAATAGTAATGAAGTAAATGAAGAAGAAGAGAGAGATGAAAACAATACTTATATGATGTATGTTGTATGTTATGTGGTACAGATAGAGTATACCATCTGTTTTGGATAGCTTTACAAATAGAGAATCAATGTTAAATATTATTTACTATAATAATTCCACAATGCTTCATAAAGAAATAAAAATAGTGGGCATCACTAAATCCCCACTCTTAAATGGTATCAAACAAACATCAATTTACATCATACCACAAGCAGACAGATGACATGATGTAAATATGTGTATGTATGGTTTTATAGTAAATATGTTATTTATTTATTTAACATTGATTCCCTATTAGAAATGCTTTTGAAAACAGTCTGTATAGTGGGATTGTCCGTATATACTTTATAAAGCTGTTTAGAGAGATATTCAGTGATGATGTGGGGGAATACATAGGGAATGTACACAATGAAATAATAATATCTACGTACTCGTATGTATATGTAAAAAAAATTAAATATTATCACAGAGAATAGAATCTAAACATAATAATAAAACAAGACTGAGATATTACCTTGTTCGGTATTTCAGGAATAGAACATATACATTTAAAAGTGTCATATAACACTATTTATCTATTATCAAGTTCATTTACAGGCATGTATTTAGGCTGATTTGTATAATTCAAATAGATTTTTAACTCATTACAGACAGTATTCTGTCAATTGAGTGTATCTAATATGACATATATCGTATGTACAACATGTATGTTGTACTATGCAAGACTTGCGTTGGCAGCATTTATATACAAAACGCAGGATGGTATTACATATATTTCCGTGAAACATCATAAAACTCTTAATAAACATTACGAAAAAAAAATTGCTTAAACTACATCACTAATTACATAAATCAGAGGTTCCAAAACTTTTTCTCAGGCTTTGAGAAACCTGAAATTTGAAAGAATACCTAGTTTATTTTGAAGATGAGATTAACAAAAGTATAAAGATCTAATACAACGCAAATACTCGAATTTGATTAAATTTCAAGACTAACTGACCTGTGAAAAACGAAAGTATGACTCGCAGACTTGTTTTCTCCGGAATTTTGTCATCAGTATGTTGAACACTTAGTACGCATTTTAAAGTTTCTTTTTGGCCACAATTGGCATAATTGCGTAGAGTAATTGTCCGTATTATTAAGCGCACGTGACGTTTTGTGGCGCAAATAATGGTGGGTTATGGAATTTACATTCATCAAACTAGTTTTGCCAAAGTGCCGGAAAGATTGCTTAGTTATTAATAATTTTTTACGGCACTCTTTCCGCGGAGCACATTGTGAGCTGCCCGAACTAGAACCGGGCGGATGACGGGAAACGAGCGAAGGAAACGAACTATATGTGATAGAGCATAGAGAGATTGAGGAAATGGGGTCTTCTTAGGGGTCGGTATAAAAGAACTAGAAAGGCCTACTAGCCAAGCTGCGGCCTCCCGTCCACTACAACTACTAACTTCCGCGGATATCAGTTTGGTGCACCCCTGGTCTAAATTATATCGTCTGCGCAGATATAACTCTTAAACTCGTGCGCGCAATAATTTCAGATGGATCTAATAAAGTGAGTGGATGATATTCCGTACTTTTTCTTTCAATGTACAAATTTCCAACACTTTCAATCATATTTCTGTTTACACATAATTAACCAGTCCCAGTAGCCGAGCGGTCTAAGGCGTTATGTCTGCGCAGTATGCATACTTGGAAACTGGGAGGTTATGGGTTCAAATCCCGACATCGACAGTTTATCAATTATAAAAAGAAAAGAAAAAAAAGGGGGTAGTTAATTGACTAACCTGTTGGCGTATGAACAAGAACGAACTAACCGGCTATGATTGAGAAGGTTTTCTGCAGTTTTCTTCACGAACTCCAGATGAATATTGTCATAGTTCCTATCAAAGTCGGCTGCAGCCGCATATCCTACCAATTTCTAGTCTACTGTCGGCGTATAAACAAGAACGAAGTAACCGGCTATGCTTGAGAAGGTTTTCTTCACGAACTCCAGATGAATATTGGTATAGTTTCTATCAAAGTCGGCTGCAGCCGCGTACCCTACCAGTTTCTAGTCTACTCACAAATTCCTTCCACTCCACTCACATCCTTAGGCATCACAATGGACCTTATGGTCGCGGTGTAGCCCGTCCAGGGCAGCCCCTACAATCTATCTCTATCTTGCACATAATTAACTTATGTCTAGGTACAATACATATTGGCCTTACTTAATTTATGCTTACGACAATCATATAACGAAGCAAACAAAGCTGAATTACAAGTTGTTATAAATACTATTTAATACACAATAATAATAATAATAATAATCTATTGTAAAAAATAAATACAAATAAAAACACACACACAAAAACTACAATACTATTTTATACACATAAACTAATACTAACTCTTGTGATTTTATATATCACAATCACGTACAAAAATCCACATCTCTTCATTATTATATTCTCAATAAACAATCAATTTACCACTGTGGCAGTCACTCACTCACTTCACTTCACTTAGTTACTACATACAATTACATGCATCAAAAATACAAATACTATATACATTTACTCCTTATATACGCATATATGTACGCACAGGGTGGTCATCAAAATAGTGCTAATGGTCTAAGATCCGGCATTAGTGAAAACCTTCCCTCATCTGTTAATTGATTGAAATATTATTGAAAACGCTTATTGCAATATAAACAATTTGGCAATGTAATGTCTGCCAGGGTAGTTCTGCTGCAATTAACATTAATTAATTAAAAATTGATTTTTTTATAAATAAATCCCTCACGTGTTAATAGAATTTGGCTTGTTAAATAACATAGTATACGATACGACAAATCTTGTAATAGCAGGCAGCGCTGCTTATTACTGCTACGGTTACCTGCAGCCAGGTGTTCAAACTTAAAGTAAACTTAGGTTACTTCCCTCATATGTTAATTGAAAATTTTTTAGCTAATTTAAAAGTTCAGAATAATTAGAATACATTCATAACTGGCAGCCGTCTTAAAATCCATTACAATCAAGTGCAGCCTATATAAGAAAAATTATAAAAAATAGAAATTATAAAAAAAATACCTTGTAGAGAGAGAGAGACTATTTTAAAATTTTCAAAAAATGAGTTTTACGCAGAGAGAGAGACAAATATATTTGTTCGAGCAACAAACAAAGACACTATATCATATTAATTAATTAATTAATATGATATAACCAGCAGGACTACGGTGGCAGACATTGCACTCCTACATTTATAATATTGTTATCTGCCTTTTAAAAATTATTTCATTCAATTAACAGATGAGTGAAGGTTTTCTTATGCCGGATCTTAGACCATCTACCAAATGAGCTACCGAAGATGTTGATGTCGTTGTATATTAATTTGTTTATTTACTATTTACATATTTTTAAATTGCTTTTTTTTATAAAGCATTAGTTATAATTTGTATGATTTTTCATATCAATGTTCAGATATATTACTTAAATGTCAAATTAAGTAGATTCTATATACTTCGTCACGTAGAAGCTACGTAGGCAAGGTGAATTCATCAAATCATTAAAACAACTAGATTTAAGGACGTTCGAAAAATTCATTTTTCGGGGAAAGACGTAAGGAGGTATTAAGCGAATGCGCAAGTCCGCAGCGTTACAGATTTAATGTATACGTTGAAACTAGATTTAAATGTTCTATGGTTATTTGATAAATAATAATACTCGTGAGCCGTGACTCGTCATGTTTCTTTTATTTTAAATAAAAAAGTAAAATCTTGTGTTTTGCTTCTCTAAAATGATAAAATTACTTATATAATTCATTATTACTTTCCAAAAGGCATTTGAACACAGCTTCATCTTTGGCTCAAATAAATCCTTGTTCATTCAACAACAATTTACATAGTCTTTAGACTAAGCGAACTATAATCTGATTCCAGCCACGTTGTCACATAAGGTAAATCTAATAAAGATTAATAATTAATTCATGTAGTAAGTTTTCAGAAAATAAAGGGTGTGTAAATATATTTTTGAGACACCCGTTCGTTATACGTGATAGAAGGATAAATATATGTTTTACAAAATATTATTGTAAAGTTTATATTTATAAAAGTTCACAATTATCATCATCATTGTTGATTCGATAAATGACTACGTTTAAATGTTGATATAGATGCTAGTTCATACGATCTAAAGTAAAGTATATTTACTTAAAGTCATAATACTTTTCTACTATAATGTTTGATAAACAACGTGAAACTTGTAACCTCATTTGGGTGTCTACTGTAAGCTTTCAGTCGTATGCCTACACCTAAGATGCAGCACAGCAGGTAGAGAACTAATATATATGAAACCACTATTATTAGTCTTTCTTAATTATGAGTCAAATCAATGAGGCTAACTTAATTGATATTATTAATATTGTATATAGATGATAACTGCGGATATTTCTAACACACGCTATGTAATCTGTATTTTATAAGAGGCCACTGACTGATTTTTGGGATATCATCTCAAGAAATTTTATCTTGTGAAGGCGATCAACGAAGATATCTTCTCGAACTGTAACTAGAGTAGGATATAATAATCGGATCCAGGCAAATGCCTCCAAAACGGATGGCTGGGAATTTAACATATAAGTTCTAGCTAGTTCAAAATTGATTTCATAAAATTGATGTAAAATTATACGCGAAACTTTTTAAGTTCGTAGCGCCGTGTGACCAATATACAAACTAAATTTAGGGCCAATGTTTATAAATATAACATATGCTTTGTGTTTTTTTTTAAATATTTTATTATTTTGTAACGATTGTAGTAAACTTTTATACTTTGATACGTTCAATAGTTTCGATACTTAGTTTTGTGACCAAAAGTATTAAAATGCAATTGTATAAAAATTCGACATTTGAGGTTAGTTAGTAAATATTACTTTCAAATGTTTGCGAATAGATTTATCACTTTTTTAATATCAATTTCCACGCTTTGTGCCTTTCTTTTAAATATTTACATCCCATCCTATTTTCCATTAATGTTTTTTAACTTTGGAAAATAATGAAACGAAAATTCTGGGTTTCTTCTTTTATTGGAAGAACACAAAGGCACTGAACAAGATCGAGACATTATTACACTATAAAATTTGCTAAAAAAAACGGTTACAGAATTTAATTTACATACACTCCCGTTCAATAAAATTGAACAGATCTGAACCAAATTAGTCTCTCACCATTTTGATTATTCTTGTAGTAAATGATTTTTACTATACTTTATTTCTTTTTTCACACTTAAAATATATACTACTTATCTTTATTTATAAATTAAGCATTATACAGAGTATTACAAAAGTGAGGAGTTTTATGACATGTAAGAAAATTAACATTTCAATTTTATTGAATGGGAGTGTACATGCCATGTAAATTTATTTCTAATTTTGGTTTTTCTGTTAGTTACATCATATACCACCAGAAGCGTGACGTTTAACAAGTTTCGAGAATAGGTTGGAAAGAAAATTATGTTTCGTTACGATGATGATGATGGATAGCAATAAACTGACTTTGAAAAACAAACTTTAGAATTTCAAACAATAAAACAAAACAGTTTTTTGTTTGTTTAAATAATAAACGAAATACTATTGCGTAGAAGTGAGTGAATGTGTATAGATGTCAAAGTTGTTGTCAGAAAGTAAGCAAGAAGCAATGGAAGCATAAGAGCGAGCATTGCTAAGCATACACAAAAGTATTAATAAACTCTTATGGTAAGTTGATATAAAATAAATACATATCACCAAATATGTAATCTGGTTTTATTTCTTCTTTGAATAACTTGAAATTTGTATTCTTTTTTTTGTTTTGTTTTTTATATTAATATTTTTTTCCCCTAAAGGTAGTAGGTATCGTCGTGTATGGTTAGAGGTTATGTATTATTGGCGGTACACGTATACTAGTGATGAACAGATTGCACAATTCTGATTCAGGATGAAGGAATTTGATTCTTCTTGATTTCTTGTACACAAAATTTTGTTATCAATCTAATCAATATAACATTTAAAAGGAATTAAAATAATTAAAGGTGTCAATCAGATTTGAGCTCTTCAGTTCAAACGGTTTAAATAGAAACAATTCGTTAATCTTATAACAGTTTTTCTAATTTAATCACTAAATAATAAATGGACCCGTATTGTGGTTTAGAGTTCACTTGATTTTTTGTTTTGTGATAAATACTATCGATCCCAGATAGTTTTTACACTTTTATTCTACGAATCAACGAAAAAATGATCTGTTTGCCACCACGTCCCAGGGTTATATATGGAAACAAAACCTTTTTATACGCTTTTTATTAGTTTCACCTGTATGCATGTTTGTATGTATGTATGTATGTAACCGACCCTTTTGGGGTCGATTTTCTCCTACTTTGAACGATCAGATTTAATTCAAATTTTGCACACCTATCAAAGACCGATGACAATGCAATAATTCGATTAAAATATCCGATTATCCTGATTAGATTAGCGTGGATTCATCAATTTCCCAGATAAGTTACTGACTTAAAAAAAAATGTGTGTGTGTGCAAGTCACACACGGTAGAAGTGAAACTTCTGAAAAGTCCCTGATTAAAAATACTTATTGAAAAGTATTGAAAAAATAAATAATAGTTTAAAAAACTAAAAAACACGCTTTTATAGAAAATTCAACTAAAAAATGAAAAATAAATAATAGTCCGATTTGTCGAACTCTAAACGCCGTTCTGCTGAACAGGGAGGTTGCTGGTTCAATTCCCAACGGTGGCAGTTTTTCAATTTAAAAAAAATAATGGGGCGGTTAATTGACTAAAACTGTCGGCGTATGGACAAGAACTAAAGTAACCGGCTATGCTTGTGAAGGTTTTCTGCAATTTCCTATCACAAACTCCAGATAAATATCGGCACAGTTCCTATCAAAGTCGGCTGTAGCCGCCCAACCTACCAATTCCAAGTCTAAATACAAATTCCTTGCTTTTTATTTGGACTTTGGTTTATGTTCTTTGAAACTTGTCCACAGGGCAAGTGTTTTGGATATAAGGTTAAGAAATAATTTCCACGGGTTAGCTTTGCCCAAAGATATCAAAAGAATCAGTGAAATGGACTTATTCCGATGAATTACAAGCCGAGAATTTTTCAGTCCGACACTAGAGTAAATACACTACGTTTGTATTTATACCTTTTTTTTTACTCGAGTACAACAAAAACATGTGACGATCGTTTTCTGAAACGTAACAGCAATTCAATTCTATACATTAAAAGATTGCTTATTACCCAACTGTGCATCATTGAAGATATTATGTGAAATATTTGGAATGAATTATAGTGACACAATATCATCGGGGTCTTTTTTCTCAGAAGGTTTATAATATTATAGCACATAGTTTTGAGCTTTGACAATTTCATATGTCACATTCAAGCAAAAAAAGAACGAGCTTAAATTTGATACATGTTTATCATTAGGTTGGGAGAAAAAATATTTATATATTAATCATGAAACATAAATTAATGACTTTTTATCCGTCTATAAAACGAAGTCATATTATAGATTATCATTTCCATCGTGCATGACTGAATCTATTTATATAAACGAGGTATCATGAAATTCGTACTGACTTTGAAAATAATATGGAATGAATTATATTACGGTAGATTCGATATGGTGAATGCTAGCAAGGATTTTGACAAACGAAAAAAATTTATTAAGTGTAGGTCACACTAGTAAAATCATTTTTCTTAATTATTCAATGAAGGTGTCCATTGTATATCAAATTAATCATTTTAAAATGAGACTTCAAACGCGTAAGAATCCTTTATTCAAAAACATAAGTAAATTTGCTATAATAAGATTTGAAAACGATGGAATAAAGATGTATGAAATCAAATTTTGGTATTAATGGTTTGAGTTTCAACGTCCCGCTCTACTGCCGAGGCCACGCCCTCGTTTGCAGCTCTACACCGTGGTATAGTTTTCTGGAATGAATTTCAGAACACCTGTATATACAGGATGAGTCGCAGCTGGTGGATAATAGCACACACCTCCACTTTCTTCCACGATTCTCCCTTTCTTCAACAACATCCAATAGAATACAATACTTACTTTATTTTTGTGCGCACATTGTTTTGAGTGCTTCAATTGTGGCTTATATCATATCTTTGGGCGGTCTTCGTTTTGTTATAATGTATTGTATATTCTATTGGATGTTGTTGAAGAAAGGGATAATCGTGGAAGGAAGTGGAGGTGTGTGCTATTATCCACCAGCTTCGACTCATCCTATATATATATATATATATATATATATATATATATTTTAACTTTTTTATTCTTCCATCGTAATCCTGAATTATATTATTCAATTGTTTTTGTGAGATGGATTTTAAAATGAGATAGCTGCTAGCTGGCTACAATACCTTCTTCTATAAATGGAGTATTGTTGTATTTCTGTGTTTTGTTTTTTTTTTTATTTGTATTTTTTGCTTTTAATAATGAAATGCATTCATTTAGTTTTATAATATTATTATTGCCATAAGCAGCTAACTTTGTGGATTGAATGAAATTTTCTATTGTATACGTTTTGAGTGTCGTTTTATTTATTTTATTTTTTAGTTTTTTTTTTTTTTTATAAATTGTTTGTTTATACATTTAATTTATTTTAAATATTTTAAATTTATATTTTATTTATACAGAATGCTTTTTTTTTATACAATTGAAACAACTTTTGTTTTCGGCAAAAAAATGAAACAAATTAAAATTATGTTTTATTTCACGGTAAAGTTTTAATAAAAATTTTACCTCCATAGACAGAGTGCTATCTATAAATGGGTATGGATGTAATATACACTCCAATTCAAAAAAAAACAAACCTGTTGAAACATTCTTAGTGTGACTGATTATACATATATTCAGTAATATATACGCTTAAAATGTGACTAACAGTTTCAAATATATTGAATTTGAGTGTACGTATATAGTATTGGTAGACAATATACACTATGTAAATTAAAATAGACCCACTAGCAACATTGTGTAGTGCATCCATCACTATCTATGCACAGTATGCCATGATATGGTGTTACACTCACACGACGAACGACGGGCAATAACGACGATGTATACATGCACGAGTAAGATGCAAATATATATAAATAATTGTAGTTAGAGAGTGATAAGTATAATATAATAGTTACTTATGTTATAATATAATACTGATTGTTTAAGTGTGTGACAAAGTAAACCATATCATAGTACATTACATAGATTGGGTGTATTTTAAAAAACAAGCTGTATCTCGGGTAAAATAATCAAATTTTAAATTTTTATGTTTATTTTCAATAGAAAATGCCGTTTTGAAGATTTCGGACAATTTTTAAAATATGGCGTAGCTATTATAGGAATTAAACTATTTTTTTAAATGAAAAAACAAATCAACTCAACATGATGATATAAGTGAATTTTCTTATTTCTTTTCGTACATTAAATGTACTATGATATGGTACATAGATTGGGTGTAATACATAGATTGGGTGTATTTTAAAAAACAAGCTGTATCTCGGGTAAAATAATCAAATTTTAAATTTTTATGTTTATTTTCAATAGAAAATGCCGTTTTGAAGATTTCGGACAATTTTTAAAATATGGCGTAGCTATTATAGGAATTAAACTATTTTTTTAAATGAAAAAACAAATCAACTCAACATGATGATATAAGTGAATTTTCTTGGAAGAGATCAACAGACAAACAAAAATACTGTGTGTGCACGTATGTACACACGTAAGAAGTTATACTTCTTTTGAAATAATTTATTAAAATAATATTAAATAAGGTCAACACTACGATAGTAACTAACACTACGAGGCGAGGTTGATATTTAAAAAGGCGAGGCGGGGCGAGGTGATACCAAAACCTCGCCTCGCCTCGTGAAACACTAATCACACACAAGCAAAATTATTTTTCCTAGTAGTCACACTGCTTATGTGACAGGTAATTTGTTTGAAAAAAGGTTAAGGATGTATTGTGTTCAAATGTTCAATAAAAAAAAGAAAAATAACTCACATTTTCAACTACAATTCGAAATAACAATCTCACAAAAAAGATATAACATAAGATGAATGCAAATTTACAAAAAAATTAATTAAATTTTAATGAATATTATTATTTCGACGAACTAAAAACTACTATAAAAGTTTTATACAAATAATTACACAGATTAACAATATTTATTATTTGAATATAAATTGAAGGAGCAAATTAAATAACCAACGCAATAACTATAACTGAATTGAAATGTACTTCGTTAATTTATATTATAATTAAATTTGTTAAAATTAATCAATACCAATTTTTGAAATATATATATATATATATATATATATATATATATATATATATATATATATTATGAAAATTTATAATATCAGCGACACAATAATTTGTGAATGTTTGTGAAAATTTTGTATGAATTAGCAAATAATATCAATTAATTATCGAAAAGTTCTGTATCTCTTGCTTTATATTATGATTAATTAATTTCATTAACTTTTTGTATATTTGTGTTATACATCTATAATTATTATTATTAAATTCTATTGATATTGCAATATTTATCAAAATATTATTCTGATATATATTATATTATCAATTAATTTATATAATATAAATAGATATCTATCTATATCGAACCAAAAACATAAATGTAAAAGGGTGGGGCAAGTTGCCGCATATTCATCACAAAGTGATATGTAAATGATAGCCAAATTTGGAAGGTTCCAGATGGTTTAAGGAATATTAGCCAAAAGGGATGGATAAGGTCCTTTCGGTATCACAATGGACAGATTTTCCAAGTGTGTCACTCGGTATATAGAATGGGAAGCGAAAACTTTTTCTGACGCACTACCGTAGCAGTAGTATTATCGGAAGAGAGATAGAATCCTAACAAATAGACGCCTTTCTATCATGTTTTCTGTTACTCTAATACACTGATTTTCAACCACTGTGCCGCGGAACTTTTGTGCGCCGCCAAAAATCTTAAAGTGCGCCGCCAAATTTTAGAAATGTATATAGTAAAGTATTAACCAACAATAAAAACGAAAAAAAGATCGAGAATGTTAAATGAAGAAGAAGATATGATAGTAGCATTTTTACGACCAAATATAAATGAAATTATCAAAAAACATCAAGCTCATATTTCTCATTAAAAGTATTCTTATTATTAACTTGTAATTAATCCCTTAATAAACGTACTGTTGTTTTTGTAGTACATATTATTTTATTTTACATTCAAAATTATTATCATAAACTATTTTACACATTGTATTATAGGTAAGTAAACAACTTTTTACCTTATCTTTTTCTTTTTGTGCCGGAAAATTTTGAAATCGTTAAAAGTATGCCGCGACAAAAAAAAGGTTGAGAATCACTGCTCTAATATTTACAGAAATATTGACAGTTTAAAATTGAAAATTAAAATCTTAAATATCTTTGTACACATGCGAATTTTAGAAAAAATGATACGGTAATGAATTGTAGCAAACATGATTTTCTACAACTTTACTTCTTATACATTTTTCGATTGATCTAATATATAGAGAGATATTTTATATTTTCTTCTATCTTTATGCCCCCCTTTCCCCTATGCCATTTATTAATAAAATTGGCCTTGCAAATACCAAAATCATATCAGATACGACATTTCATTTTGATCAGACTAAAATTGTGACTACTAGAGCATGATTTATGTATTCTAATGAAGTTCGCTAAGTTGACGCAGCTCCTGCGTAATGAATTTTTTTAATGAAAGATTTCATCCTCCAGAACATGAAAATACCGGTCGCCCATGGCAAAACTTATGCTAAATATAATGCTTCTACCAATGAATAATAATATTCTTGACAATTTAACAATGCAATTCAATATTATTAATTTAAAATAATTCTATTAATTAGATTCATAATCATTTGTAAATATTCAGCAATTAATTGATACTTATTTATATATGTATCAAATTTATTTTTAACAATTTTTTTTTTGTTAATTTAACTGTACATTGTATTGTTTAACTTATGCATGTTTAATAATTTATTTTATATTATAATTATTGATTTCTTATAATTGTTATCAAATTTAGATATAATAAATATTTTATTAATTTGCCGTTAATTATGTTTCAAGTATTTATGTTTATTGTTTTGTAATAATTATTCGCTAAAATGTATGTACTACGAAGCATGGAAGTATAAGCTCTTTGAATTTGATTACAATAAATTTTGTTCGAACGACTGTACAGTCGAATGAAACAAAAATGAACCACCCAGTCAAGTTTCAGATTTATATGTTTGAATAATGTTTGAAAAAATTATTTATAGTTTTTAGTGCCCGATAAATTATCCCACCCCCTCACGCGATTTTGTGCAAAAATGATACACACGTGCGTCTCCTTATGCAATAGACATGTACAGAAATATATTATCAACAGCCAAACGGTGTGACCTGTAGAGTGTTCACAAAACTAGTGGTATATCTGTGCAAACACACGCACCCACAGACATCTTCACAAAAATAGGCAAAATGTATTAAAGGAACACCAAAGCATGAGAACCCATCGAAAACTCAAAATTTTTTTCATGAACTCATGACGTCATTTTCGAAGATGGTGGCTTTAATCAGGCTACATTTCAACATTTGACCTAAAAAAAACAACTTTTCAATAGATAGAGCGATGTTTCAAACGTACACTAGAAAATGATTTTTTTTAATAGATATTATAGTTTTGCTTCTATCTCTGTTTTTCACACAGAATATGTTAAGAAACACACGCATCCGCAACAGATCCGCAAAAAGCATTAATTATTACGGATGCTAAAATTTATACGGAATTTTTGCGTTTGCGGATGCGAATATCCGCAACATCCCTGGTCCAAAGGAATAAAAATCAATACTGGGTAAAGTATAAAACAAGAGTCAATCAAGCAAGAACAAAATGTAAATATAATGATAACAACAATTATATGTGTACTCAGGTGCGTATTTACATAAATTTACACAAAATCCAAACAAATTAATGAGTGTTTGGTTAGAATATGTATCTGTACAGACGATACAGATATATATATATATATATATATATTCCAGAAGACTTAGAGAATATATTGTTTAAATACATATATAAAACAAACAGTTAACTCTCTTGAATAGAACTTAATCAAAACAAACAATTTCATACTTACTGGGTATAATCATTAAATAATATGTTTAAGGACGTTCATGTGCTACAACTAGAGTCAAATGAGTACTATCTTTAATAAAATTTATTTAGGATGTAAAAAAAGTTGTAAAGTATATAAATAATCTTACAACGATTTAGAACCTTTATTTATATTTGTCCTAAATGTTTTAAAAGTATTTATTTTAAAATATCAGTAAATGTAAATTAGAAATTGATTTGACTTGATGTGACAGATCTGACAATAAACTATGTTGTTTATTTGTGTGTATGTGTATTTTTTTTACTGTGCGCTGTCACCAGTTTTCAAAATATGCTGGCAAAAACAAACCTAATTATTTTAAATAATTAATTCAAACGTTCAACACCATTTTTTTAATGCAAATATATAAATTGTATATTTTCAAGAATATTTATAAACATTATTTATTATGGTGCCTACTTTAATAATATAGTTATTATAATTTTAAGTACAAACAAATTATGTTCTCCATAAGACGCTGTGTTAAAAATTTGATTTTTAATCGATAATTACTCTTTGAAATGATCGTTAACAGGTTTTAAATTTTTGAGGGAGGATAACTATATATATTTGAGCTATTCAATTCACTAGAAAAAATTGTTTTATCTACTATCAAGCAAGCCTCATGCATGAACGTCCTTAAGTATAATAATAATAATATTGTAAGCAAATTTGATATAATGCTTTGAAATAATTATATTATTGAGTACCTTTATCTATCTATATATTGGTTGTATTCAAACATATTATTTATGATTTCTGCGTAAACAATTTAATTATCGATTATTTTATTTTGTTTAAGTTTCGTTTTTCAAATGGTTTGTGGTTTGTTTACTATTTGTTGAACACAATTAATTATGGTAGTTACGCTTCCGACATACAAGCCTAAGTCTAAGATAGTGAATGATAAACACTCTTATTACAACTATGCCAATATATACATCATCTTGAAAAAGAACTGATAATCTTCAAACGACTGAACAGATTACATTTCAAATTTTGCCCCAATTCCTAGAACATTTAATTGTATTTTATAAATACGTATTTCGACTTCAATGTTGTAGTCATCATCAGTATGAATTAGCTAATCGTAACTATCTCTAATTTGAAGACCTTCCATTTAAAAAAAGATTTATTCGTCTCGGATCAAATGCACCCTTTTTATTTATAAAAATAGGTGACATGGTATTTTATTAATTGTCGGGGACCTAATTTTTACTGGCTAAAATTGGGCACATTATTTTTAACATATAAAAGGCATACTTTGCCATTGTTTTAAAAAAAATGAAGTAATTTTTAGATTTTTTATTTTAATTTAAAATTTTTGCGTTTTTCGAACCTTGGGAATTTTTTTCTCGAATTCTAATAGACCGATTTTAATGTTCATGGGCTCATTTGTTTCGTTTTTTTTATATAGAATTGAATAATATTCTGCCATTTTTAAAATTTTTAGTTTTAAAAAAGATATTAAGAAAAAACGCTTTTTTGTTGTAAACAAATTCAATATTGATCCTGTATCGTCACGAGCCGGACCATAAAAAATTAGGGTTTTATACAGGACGTCAAGATGTATCGATTTAAAAACAAAATTGCGCCTCCGAGCAACCTACCTGAAACCGCTTTTTGTAGCTAATTTGACTCTAATAGTAGTACTTTATTGAAATATATTTTGTGTCATATTATGAATATCTATTACCCGGTGTTATCAATATAAACAAATCGTATAAATATAATTTACGCAGAAGTTGAAAACAATATTTTGTATTTGTAAAAAAAAAGAAATGTTTAACAACATTCTTGTTTAATTTATTTACAAATCAAAACAAATACTAATAAATTATTGTAAATTCAAGTTTCCTAGATGAAGTGCTTAACAAAATACAATAATTACACATTTAAATAAATATTTAGATACAAATAGTGCCTCTATCACACATGGCCGCAAATCTTTCAAACGTTTAAGATTGATTTGTGCCTTATTTATTTTGTTTTCGAAAAAAAAATGCTTCTGATAAAACGTTGCTCATTATAAATATACTAACAACTTTTATTCGAAATATTTTCTTAAAAATAGAATGAATAGAAGGTACAAACAAATCAACTAAAAAAAATTGAAACAAGTTATGTAACAACTAACTGAGTTAATTGTTTGAATACCCAGTATATACTGAGTTGTATATCAATGATTTAATTAATTAACAATTCTGCGTATTCGAATTGTTAACAATTCGCTTTCAAATCACAAATTATGAGAAAACTATTGAGTTTATGAAAAAATTTTTCAAACAAAATTTGAAGATTTTTTTAAATTAAATTTTTGTTATATCTCTTACGGCTTCAATGATAGGCAGTTTTGTCCATTTTGCCCAAACATGGTCTGATTTTGTCCATTAACGAACTTGACCATACTTTTTTGCTCTAGAACACATACAAAAATTTTAGCTATTTATTTCTTTTCGTTCTTGAATTATCGTGTCCACAGACTGACAGACAGTCGGACGGATATGTAGAAAAGGCCGAATTAGGCCATTTTATGAACTCATATGCCAAAAATTTATGCCTACGATCAATATATGCCTTTCGGTTTCAAAACATAAATAAATTTGATGGAATCGCCAAGAAATATGATCAACTAGACCGCTATCCTGAATAAACCTCCTTTTGTTTTTCTTTTTGTTTTGCAATATATTAATTATATTTAAGGTTACTTATAGTCTTTCTATAGGCTTTCGGAGTACCCATAAAGTAATAATTTTTTCCGAAATATTTTATAATGACGCACATTAATGCAAGAGACAGCTTACCTTACCGAAAGATCAAATAATCATTTTTAATATTTGTTTATTTGTAGATGGACACAATTTTCATGTTTGAAGTATTTACCTGTAAAATAAAGAAATGATAGTTAATAATGATGAATATGTCAATACGTTTTATTTTAATAAAAAAAAAAAAAATTAAATTATCAAATGATAATTAATGAGACCTCTAGGTTTTTGAAATAAAATAACAAATTTGCCCCAATACCTAGATCAGTTTTTATATTATAAATACGTATTTCGACTACAAAGTAGTCATCATCAGTATAAATTAGCTAGTCGTAATTTACTCTTTGACAATTTGAAATAGATAGAAAATCGGATCCTACACTTGAAAGTTTGCGATCTCTTTCTTGGAATATCTTGTATAATGCTAATTTTCTGGCATAATATCACTGTGCATTGGCAAAATTTGTATGGGATAATAATATGGGTGGTCTCTATTACAAACCGAGGTATCTCAGAAACGGAGGGTAAACTCTATTATTTTTATTATTATAAAATTTGTATGGGAGAATTGTATTCAATGCCTTTTTCCATTTTGTTATTCGTTTTTTTATAAAATTTTTTTATAAAATTTTTATCGGGCGTAAGAAATGGAATGTAACCATTTGTTCAAAATGTACCCAAAAAAAAAAATTCGTTACGCAGGAGCTACTTCAACTTAGCGAATTTCCTTAAAATACATAAATCACTTTCTAGCGGTCACAATTTTAGTCTGATCAAAATGAAATGTCGTATCTGATTTTAGTATTTGCAAGGCCAATTTTATTAATAAAAGTCATACGTGAAGGGGGAATGGGGGCATAAAGAAAGAAGAAAACACAAAATACAAAATATCTCTTTTAATATTAGAACAATCAAAAAATGCGTAAGGAATAAAGTTGTAGAAAAACATGTTTGCTACAATTCATCATCTCATCATTTTTGCTCAAACTCTAATATGTACAGAGATAGTGAGGAATTTAGTTTTCAATCTTAAACCGTCAATATTTCTGTAAATATTAGGGTAACAAAAAAAATGATAATAAACAGAACTACAGTAAAATTTAATACCTAAAACTTTACTTCTTATAAATTTTTCGATTTTTCGAATATTAAGGGAGATTTTCAAATTTTGTGTTTCCCCCTCCCTCTAAACCCCCCTTTCCCCTCGTCCGATTTTACCCATTAACGAACTTGACCTTTTGAATACCAAACGCGCCTCAAATAGCAAATTTCATTCCGATAAAATGAAATCTGTGACCGCTAGAGTGATTACAGACACATATATATATATATATATATATATATATATATATATATATATATATGTATATATATATATATATATATATGTCCATAGATATATATATATAAATTTTACAGATGGTGATTTTTGACATCTACTAGGTAGGATCGATGGACATTTGAAGAAATTTTTGCGAAATTTTGACTTCGGTACGGGACCAATAGCTCTATTTCCTTTCAGGAAATTCGCTAAAAATAGAAACATAACAGAAAAATAATTTTTTAAACTAGATTAACTCGACAAACGATTATCACGTTAAAATAACTACGATACACGGTAAAATACACGACCACACGTGGGACAACATGAAAAAGGTACAACAACATACTGCTACATAAATCCATCAATACTCCAACTTCACCGCCAAAAATACAATCAATTTGAATTAAAACATATCATATATATGTATATGATGAATTATTTGGCATCAAATTAATACGAACAAAAAATTATTTTATAAATGAAAACAGATTATTAGAGACAGATAGTGTCGCGTGTATTCAAAAATAAAATCATTTCAAAGTTTATCTGTCTGTAGTAAGTAAGTAAGTAAGTAGCTAGCTGGCAGAGTCTTTTTTTTACATATGATGCGACAACCGATGATGATCATCATCAGACATTAAGAACAACATTCTTTGAAACATTCCATCAACAACACAGCGGACAGAAACAAACATACACACTCACACACGCACACTTGTGTTGTATATTTCTTAAAATGTGTAAACTTAAGGTAGTTGTTGTCCACATATTATTATTTGTGTATACTTATAGTCCAAATATCCGAGCGGTCTAACGCGTTATGCCTGCGCAGTATGCATACTTGGAAACTGGGAGGTTATGGGTTCGAATCCCGACATCGGCAGTTTGTCAATTATATAAAAAAAAGGGGCGGTTAAATGACTAAACTATCGGCGTATGGACAAGAACGAAGTAACCGGCTATGCTTGAAAAGCTTTTCTGCAGTTTCCTTCACGAACTCCAGAGGAATATCGGCATAGTTCCTATCAAAGTCGGCTGCAGCCGTATATCCTACCAATTCCTAGTCTACTCACATAGGCATCACAATGGATCTCATGGTCGAAGTGTAGCCCGTCCAGGGCAGCCTCTACAATCTATCTATCTATCTATAAGCGTCACAATACCATATTCAAAGCAATGGCACGTAAAATTTTGACGGAGGGACAACCGGTTGGCGAGTAGTAATCTGGGTCTTCAAGTGATACTGAACGTCCCCGTATATAAATAAGGTATAAACTTCAAAGCAACTGCATTTTCATCCGGTTGCCCAGTCAAAAAATTTTATGTTTTGCACCCCCCCCCCTATTTTTCCGTCCCGTCCATTTGGGGTTCATTCGGACGGTACGGGGAGGTTTAGTATCACTTCAATACCAAGATTACCACTCGCCATCCGGTTGCCTCTGCGAGTTTAACGCGCCATTACTTTAACTAACTATACTTATGTTAAATTCTATTACTTAAGACATAATATGAAAGAACGGGCGTATACTATATAGACAAACATGTCATTGAATTTTTAATTAAATATTGATATGAAAAAATTAACTAGTCAGCCAGAAATCGAACCTCGGACCTCTGGATTTTAGCCAAGCGTTAAGGTAGTTGTCGTGATATAATATTGTCAAAAAGCGTGGGGAGCGTATGTGTATAGTAAGAGTCAAGGGACGTATAGCATAATAAGCCATAAGTTTAGTCCAAGACTTTACCGGACGTTACACATACGATACTTGTGTTTACGTATATACAAATACATTTTTATGAGTTGCAATTCGGAAACGTCCGGCGTATATTCCGCCAGTTGATAAACTGTTTGTTTACATACATAGTACAACGTAGAGTGGCATACAGTGTTGTCATATTGTATCTGTTCAGCATGCCGACACGTATATTTATTTATAAAATGCTTCACTTTGTGTTG
Organism: Nineta flava; assembly: GCA_963920215.1. NCBI lineage: Eukaryota > Metazoa > Arthropoda > Insecta > Neuroptera > Chrysopidae > Nineta > Nineta flava. The sequence goes on from OY986042.1 coordinate 102,081,576, forward strand.
CTATAACTAAACAATGAGACGGTCAATAATTTTTTAAATACACAGAACAAATCCAATAATTTCTAGCTTTTTTTTTAAAAAGATTCTTAAGTGTCGTTAAAAATAAAATACTGGTAGAAGTACTGCTTAAAATGGGTCGTCTCCATTGTTCCCCATGGTAATTATTCGAACTTCCATTAAGTTTTTCCCGAGTTTGAGACAATCAATCGATTTCAAATTACAAAGTGTTAGTGTAAAATAATACCCTTAATAAGTTTGCAAAAATTTGGAACAATCTTATGCCCATTAGCGCGACATCTACCTTAAAGATCCTACAAATTAGATAAAACATCATAGAGAGAGAGAGATACATTATTACGCTACGTTAACGATATGGTTTTTAGAAAACGACTTAATATATTATTAGCGTAGTATTTTACGTTTACTATACTATGTACGCTTACGATACGATACGCGACAGAGACATATAGTAAGTAGTAGCTAATAATAAAACAGTCTGGTGGCTGTTGTTTGTGTTTTTGTATTTGGAAACTTTTATAATGTGTGCAGTGTATATTTATTTACTACAGAAATACATAGTTTTCTTAATTCATGTTAACATATAGTTACAGTCGAATAATATGGACCAAATGTTATTGAAATTCTCTTCATTCCTTTTAATATCGAAATGTAATAAAACCTATTTTGACAAAATGGAAACCCGACTTCAAAATCCAAATATTCTATATCAAAAAATGCACTAAAAAGTAAAAAAATAATTACATTTTCTTGTGCCAATTTTAGTGCACTTATGCAAAAAATTTTAAATATATATGTACAATTATTGTTATTTTTGGAGTCGGTGTCAACATAGAGAAATTCACATAAAATTTGGACACCGCCTCCAAAAATAACAATAAACGTGTTGTTACGTGGGGGAAGGGTAGACGCGGCTAGATGTCACGTAACACAAACAAAAAGATATAACTGGCTTGTCGATCCCTACTAATACAACACCATATTCTTCAATTGTCGTGATTGAGTCAATAAATAATTGGTTGATTCCACGCATGGACGAACATGACAGAAGTTTAAATTTTATTATTATTTATTTGGTTCTTAGTTTAATCTTTAATAAAATAGAGTTTATATTTTAAAAGAGTTCACTTAATAAAAAAACTCCTTGAATATATTTTTGTTATTCGAGTAAGTTAATCAATTAATTAGATAAAAGTTACGTAGCACAATACTATAACAAGGGGGGGGGGGTCAAATAAATGTCTACATGGCGTTACATGGTAGGAGGGAGGGGTCTAAAACGTATAAAATATGTGTTACGTGGTTTATGGATGGCCCCTAATACTAATATTGATAATTTATTGTTTATTGTTTAATTACTATTTTAGAAGTTATACTTCTTTTGCCGCGTTATGAGAATCCGGTCCGAGTGAATTTCTAGCGTGTAGCGGAGGCTGCGCGCATCGATATTGTAACGTTTACTATACTGTTGTTTTGTACAGCAATAGAACAGCATCGTATATGCAATTTAATTGACAATTTCCAATACAGTCTGTAGCTTTGGACTTTTTTTTTAAAAAAAAAAAGCACCTAAAACTTAAAGTAAATCAAAAACCGCTTGAGATATCGAAAAAATAATCCAAAATTCTTTCATTACGAACCAAACTGACCATACTGCTGAATATCTCGTGCGTTTTATCAAAAATCTAATCAAAATGATGAATTCTATATTTTGCTAAACTTTCATTTAAGGACGTTCCAGCACTGTGTTATATAATCAGGGCAAAAAACCGGTTTGATTTTATTATAGAACAAATACATATACACGCATAGACAACACATAGACAAATTCAAAGTTCATATATACAAAATGATGTTATTTTGAAAAAAATAATAATTTTAAACTATGATATTTCGAAAACAAAATGGTAAAATGCGATTTTTTTTTAATAGTTATTTAATAAATATTTATCTTTACTATCCTATTACATTTCAAATTTTGCCCCAATTCCTAGAACATTTGTTTGTATTTTTATAAATACGTATTTCGACTACAATATAGTTATCATCAGTATGAATTACCTAATCGTAACTATCTCTGGGATATGAATTCAGCGATATGTTGCTTGTTGCTAATTTGATGCGTGTCTCACTGGTGATGATGACTACATTGTAGTCGAAATACGTATTTATAAAAATACAAACAAATGTTCTAGGAATTGGGGCAAAATTTGAAATGTAATTTCAAAAATCCTAGAGTTCTCCTTGATTATTTTAATAATCTTTATTTACTATCCTAGTTTCTTTGAAATTATGTCGAGTATTTTTATTAATAGTTGGGTGGGCATGTAGTTTTACAAGCTTCTAATGAGGGAGAATGAGAGTGAATGATAACTTTGCTATTAATTATCTCGCGTTCTAAACGGTAAAAAATTCTGAAACTTCGGAATTTATTAGAAAACGTTATTTTTAACTTGTGAAAAAAAATGAGCAAAATCTGTCGAAACCATCCTTAAATACTTGTATTCTCATTTCAGTGAACACTCCATACCGTATTGAACCTAAAATAATGACTCAAGATCTAATATTAATTGACGGCAATAGTCAAATCATATCAACTCTCGTATGCTCGCATGGCTCGTATGTGTACAATATATAAATAGGACTATCAACAAAGTATAAAATCATTTATTATCAAAGCATATTATAGTAAATGTTACTTGGCTTCTGTTTCTTTGTGATGTATTAGTAGAAATGGAAACACTCCATTGCATCCGACATATTCACAAATACATTTGTGGTACAGAATGAAGATACACTGAACATCAAAAGTCACCTTGTTTTTGTGGCAAAATGAATGTGACGGATTTGAGCCGAATCCAATCGATTTTCGAAGAAATGTTTCGAATAAAAGTTGTTCATTATAAATATACTAAAAAACTTTAATTCGAATATATCATCGAAAATTAATTGGATTTGTATCTGGAACCTACTCTGGGATAAGAGATTGATTAAGATATAAAGAATTTATAGCCTTTAAATGAATATTAATTTTAGCTTCGAAATTCAATAATAATATATAGGTTTGTTGGAAGTTACAAGGTAGCTCAGGGACATATGTACAAATGGCGTCAAAAGTCGAGCTATCATTTCAAAATTTTATAATTGATTTGAAATGATAGCTCGACTTTTGACGTTAATTGTACTGTACTACACTGTCTAGATCGACAATAGATTCGAATACAATACAGATTCGGCTCAAATCTGCCAGAAAATACTGGAAAAAAGAATGCTAATTTTGTGGCACATAGTACATAATATATATGTATATACTACACGTATATTCAGAATAGGGAATATGCATGAAAATTTTTTTTCACATTTATTTTCAGAATATGAAAATACTGTTAATACTGTAATAATATTTAAAAACGAAATTAAAATCCGACAAATATCAAGGAAGCTATAAGCTTTTAAAGATTATTATCTGTCTCTTTCTTGCAAAAATACTAAAAACGGAGTTTTACGTGTATTTTAAATGGTGAAAGTGTAATATGACGTCACATAACATATCAAGAGAGCTATCACCCTCTTTGTCTAATCGGGAATTTCAATCATTCATATCTCGCTTATTTTTAAAGTTATTTAAAAAGTAATTTTACCTTGATATTTGTCAAGTAAACATGCTTCAATTCAAGTGATAAAAAATTTTCATGCATATTCCCTATTGAAATGATAGCTCGACTTTTGACGTTAATTGTACTGTACTACACTGTCTAGATCGACAATAGATTCGAATACATTACAGATTCGGCTCAAATCTGCCGGAAAATACTGGAAAAAAGAATGCTAATTTTGTGGCCCATAGTACATAATATATATGTATATACTACACGTATATTCAGAATTGTACCTATCTATCTACCCACGTGTATATAGTATGATACATCAAAACTATATTTACTCTTTAACAAAGTACTTCAAAAGTTAGAAACCTGGGTAGGTATTTTTGAATCAATAATTTCGTTTATAATAATTAATTGTACTATCAAAAAAATGTTTAAATAAAATTGATTCTCAAATATCTACTGTAAAATTTGAAGAAGGAGTTCTATGGGCCACACAAGTTGCGTTCATTTTCGATGTAATATTTGTGCCTTCGAAAAAATGCTGCGAAAAGAAGTTGTTCATTATAAAAACAACTTTTATTCGAAACATGTTCTCAAAAACCGAATGAATAATAAGGCAGAAATCAACAATAAAATTTTTGTGTAACCTGTGGACAACACAAATAAAGTGATAGCACTTATGATAAAATCTACTATAAGTTCTATGCAAGACTTGTGTTGGCAGAGGTTATTTATTATTTCTCGTGTCGCAATTGCAAATTATCACCTAACTCGCTTTCTCTCAATTATGAATATCTCAATCAATAGACCTTTTCATTTCAAATCACGATTTATTTTTGTTTCGGACAGATTTCAAAAAAATCAAACTGAAGATATGAATAAGCAATACTTGACGTCTTTTTTCATCTTATTGTAGACTCAACGAAAATCGCATGCACATAAATCACTATGAAAAAATCTATTAATTATCAAGAATTTTTCAAAATTGTACAGTTTATTTATGCCCAATCGGAATGCCCGAACCAGTCCAAGTGGCCGAGCGGTCTAAGGCGTTATGTCTGCGCAGTATGCCTACTTGGAAACTGGGAGGTTATGGGTTCGAATCCCGATATCGGCAGTTTGTCAATTATTATGAAAAAAAAGGGGCTGGTTAATTGACTAAACTATCGGCGTATGGACAAGAACGAAGTAACCGGTTATGCTTGAGAAGGTTTTCTGCAGTTTCCTTCACGAACTCCAGATGAATATCGGCATAGTTCCTATCATAGTCGGCTACAGCCGCATATCCTACCAATTCCTAGTCTATACGAAAAAATTCCTTCCACTCCACTCACATCCTCACATCCTTAGGCATCACAATGGACCTTATGATCGAAGTTTAGCCCGTTCAGGTCAGCCTCTACAATCTATCTATCTATGCCGAATCGGAATGCCACTTTTGAAGCTGGTAGTATACACATATTTCTTGTAGTAGTACACACATCTGATACACAACATTCATCTCTGTTGAAAAACACAAACGCATATCAAATAGTTGTTTGTTTTTGATTCGTGCGTGAATCATTATTTTTGCTTTATAAAATGTAATTCACTAATGTTTATGTGACATTGTTCTCCATTTAATTCAACACCCTATTAATTCATCAAAAACCATTTCAATTGCGAAAGAGTAAATATAAAAAAAAGAAGAACCTAAATACACATTTCGGAAAATCGAATTTCTTAAATATTTACCTCAAATGGATTAAATTAAAAATTCATACCCTGAATGTGACGCATAAATCTCTGACTTTGAATAGAATATTTTTCTAAAAACTACCTTTTACCTTTATGTCAAAAAAAAACATGTACTCAATAAAAGGATTACTTTCGATGTTCAACGTAAAACCTTTGAAGTTAAAATTCAATGGAGAAAGAGTGTACACGTCAACAAATACAAGAGCATTGGTAAAATGTGATCTTACTAAAAAAGATTACGCCCGGGAATAATCAATCGAGCGTCCACTCTATAAACTGTTATCGCCAATAAAAAATTTAACCAAGGTGACCACAATATAAAAAAATAAAATCCCCTTACTTTTACATGTTTTCCATGAATTAAGGTATTTCCAAACTGTTATTAGGTTGTAAAGAGCTTCACGAAATTCACAATATTAGTAAAATGAATTCTCAGAAATCAGCTGAATTCTTTTGAGAATTTATCACCATGGTGTTTTTGAGAAAATCGTTATGTAAGTTGGTGAAATTTAATATGCATCTTTATAAACATGGTGAAATAAAATGCATGATTCCAACTGTTTTTACTTCGAACTCTCTCAATATAGTCACGGTTGTTCTAAAATTCGAAACGTACTTTCCTCAATTCCTTCAAAAATATTTGTCCTTAAAACTTTGGGAGAATAACCATCAGGATATATTTTGTGGTTCAGTTGGCATCCTGAGTACCGGCGCGCTGTTTGAAAGTCGTTTGAAATTATATACTACTATACTATATGTACGATGACTAGGGTATATATGATATGTTATGTGACGAATGGGAACACTGACGATAACGGACAGCTGTTTTCAACAACGCGCAGGAGTACCAACAAATTTTTTGTACACATATAATTTTTTATATAGTTCTTTTCGCTCTGGTACCCGATCAGCTGATATAGTTTGGAAATAAATTTAATAGTAAATTTACAGGTCTATAAATACGTGTCACTGCGTGATGTTAATGTATAACAAGAAACCAATCTTCCAACTCTTTTTAATCATCGACGGAATTTTCTCTTGAATTTATTAATTGATGGATCATAAATCAATTGTTCGATTTTGTTAACTAGATTCAAACAATCAATTATTTTTATCACGGCTAAATTTTGCCCGTATATGAATTTTAGATATTTGTTAATTTGTATATGAAGAGGCAAAATGAAATGCGCACGCATATTAATTTTAGTTGATATTTTACTAATATTTTCTTCTAAAACTACAGTTAGTTGGTTAATTTAGGTTTTCCAGATAGTGGCAATCCTGTTAAAACGACGATGCTATTAAAAAACAAGAACATACGAATTTCTTTAGATATTTTCTAAGGAAGGAGACTCCACCTTTAGATTTTTTGCAATTCATATTCTAAAATTGTCTACAATTGTCTAAAAAATTTCAAATATCAAACTTTTGAGAATGCTTGTTAAAAAAATTAATCAGCCCACTATTGAGAAGTAACGGACAATATTTTTTAATTTTATAAACATTAAATAAATATAAACAGGAACTTTAGTCTCGCAACGCGTCGCGTCGGCGGGACCAAATTTTATTTAATTAGTGTGTTTTGTATTACTATATATACTACATTCCGTATTCTGTTATAGTTTTGAATTTATATATAAATACAATTAATTTACAGGAAGTCCCTTACAAAAAAAATGCAACAGATAAAATCATGATTAAAATAACAGAAGATTATTTTTAGATCCGTTTGAATACAATATATCATAGACCGTTTTTACACAAGAAAAATAGTTGATATAACAAAAATTACATTGCTGTTCACACAATGCAAAGCACTTTAAAGTTATCAATTGCATGTTTTTTAACATACATGATTCCCTTCTTGTTTACTATTTGTTTCTTTGTCAACAACGTTAGTCACATGATCAAAGTATATCAATCACAAGAAAGGAAATATCATACATAGCACAAACACTACACTTACATATTAAGATACATAAAACATTGCATGTAAACTTGGGTCAAATAGAATACTTTAATATTTTGATATAACTAAAAACTTTCGTCAAAAAATAATACTGCACTTGCTCAGTAAAACAATCGATTGAAAAATGTTTTTCAAATATCGTTGAATATCAAATTTTATTCCTATTAATGATGGTTGCTTTTGAAATGTGGACTTGGAGACGTATATTGAATGTTTTTTGGAAAGATAAAATATCAAATGAGGAGGTGCTGAATAGAGTTGGTGTTAAACGGCAACTGCAGTTCGTGGGTCACGTGATAAGACAACAGTCAGTAAATCAAGAGACAGAAAGGCAGTAAATTTTTTAACATCCCTTTCTCCACAAAAGGTCGTCAACCTTTTTCACATGGCTTATGATCGGCAGCAGTGGAGGTCCATGGTCGCCTGTCGAACAGGCATGGCATGCAATGATGATGATTAATGATCACGAGAGGTCATTTTCGACATCTTGATGTTTAAAGACTTTTTTACGAACACCGTTACCAAAACAAAAAAATGAAATGATTTTGAAGAAAATGCGTTACAGTTTATGTGTGTGTGACACTCTGCACATTTTTACCTTCCTTACATTTATCATTTATAAAATTAAAATTAATGGCTGTGCAAAAAAAATACAAAAACAAAATTTATATATATATATATAAGTAAACTTATTTTCGTATAAAAATAAATTATAATAAGAATGTTTTTGAAAAACACATTTATAAATGAAAGAAAAACTATATTGTGTTGTTATTTTAGTTTAATTTAAAAATATTTCCTTATTGTCGTAAACTAATTATATTTTATTGACGTTAGACTTCTTTAGGCGCGTTATATATTTTCGTTCAGAGTGTTGTAAGTTTAGCATGTGTGCAATATGCATCAATTGTTGTAGACATGTTGCGAATTGCTATAACATAGGCTGTCAAACACAATTAAATTAATTAAAACAATCAAATTAGATAAAATAAAACGCTCATCTCGGAATGAAAGTAAACAAGTTGAATTTTTTCATAAGGGGCCATCCATAAATTACGTAACGCTATTTTCTATCATTTTTAACATCCCCCCATGCCCATGTAACACTATCCCCCCCCCTATGTAACACTAGATAACAATTTCGGACCCCCCCCCTTTTACCATAACGTTACAAAATGAATATCTGGATAACTTGGACGATTTTGAGAATGAGAACGTATGTACATAACGCTTGAGTGTACTTGGATTGTTCCTTGTTTTCTAGATAGGAATTGTAGTGCCATCTGTATTTCATAGGGACCCGCGAAATTTGAAGTTTTGAAATAATTTTTGTACAACAATTCCTTCCCTATTGTAACGATAAATAACAAATAACACTACCCCCTTCCCTAGTGGTCGTTACGCAATTTATGGATGACTTACGAGCGGCTATAAATGGACAATAAAACTGGCGTTCAAATCCTGACGAAATGGGATTGATTGTTAAATATTTTTTTAAAACTGGCATGTAGAGCATTGGTGCGTAACAAAAGGTCGTATTGCCAGTTTCACGTGGACTGAAAATGCGGAAGTTTAATTATAAATTATTTTTATTTATATTGTTTCCTATGAATACACATAATTTAATCAATAAAAAAAGCTGCTATTTCTACCATTCTGCTATTTGCATAATTTTATTAGTTTAAAAATCACGTAACATAAAACAATCAGTATTAGGGGGGGGGGGGTATGTATAGGGGGGTACAAATATGATTCCATGCATTTTAACGTATGATCAACAGAGTTCGAGATATAGCGTGAAAAGAACAATAATTATATTAGGGTTGTTTTTTTATTTAATTGTTCAGTCACAAACAGATTAATTATATTGGCTATATTTATGTAGAAGCTACTTTTAACCACATGACAAACTATAGTCGAGTTTTGAAACTGTCCCGTCGTGTTGCGCATTTTTATGACATTGGCTGTGCGCGCACACAGGCAATAGTTTGATTTAGATTTTTTTAACGTGTTTCAGCTAGTATTATTACATTAAACATGTGTGTGGAGTACCGTGCGTTAACTTTACAGAGGTGGGCGCAGACGGCTCGCCGGAGTCGAACGGACTCTCCATAAGCTGGGTGAGAGCAAGTAATAAAGGTATGTTTTGAAGTAAGAAGGAACGATGTTTCAATACAGGTTGTCCTCCTACCGATTATTGCCCAATAATTTATTCAATCAATTTAGAAATAGTTTTATAAAATATTTATTGTTTAAAAAATAACTTTTACAACATGGAGATACACCAAAAAACATAATAATAATAATAACAATAATAATAATAATAATAATAATAACAATAATGATGATAGCAATAACAATAATTACAACAACAACAACAACTATATGTATTCCCACTTTATGTAAAATTTAAACATTTAAAAATTAGTAACAAATTACCAACCCTAACCCCCCCCCTTTAACATTGGCATCATTTTTGTATCCAATGTCATCAAATTCCCATGACACTATACCCCCTACTAAGAAAAAAATAATTAAATCAGGTAAATAATTGTTTATTACTTCTCCGATATGAATAGTTTAGGCAAATTATTTGGAATTTCCAAAAATCTAATTCTAAAATCTAAACTAAAGCTAAATCATCAAAAAATTTACAAGCGGTAAATCACCAGCCCAAAATTCCAGAGTATGTGTTCAATGTATTGTATACTTTGAATAATAGTGACCATAAAAAATAGTTGGTATTATTATATTTTTTCAGAAAATGTTTTAATTAACAAAAGAAAATAATAATAATTGGTAGGGAGGGATACCCAATATTTTTCTATCTCTCTTCCTACCTCTCACTCAGAGTTCAGTGCAGTCAAGGTCTGCCCACCTATGCGTTAACACATGTTGTAGGTATTGAACACAGAGAGAGTTCTGAAAAACATCAAATCAAATTAATTCTACAGAAAACGACAATAACAGCAAAAAAAACAAACATACACAAAAAGCACGAATACGAAAAACGTATTTATTGTAAGATAAACGTGAAGTGGTGCACACATAACACATACATATAACTAACTACTACAGTAGCAGAATACACAATCACACGTACACACAGCCTCATTCTTTCTTCTAACTGGACGCAACCGATGAAGATGAATTTCTTCTCTCTCTCTCAAAGAGTCTAAACAACATTGCAAACATACAATAATAATAATACACCACATACGCTCGTACGAATCGACTAAACGTATATCGTAAAAGCCATAATACAATTCTATGTAGGAGTTTTTTTTTTGCTTCGTCTTTCTTCTATACTATAAACATCTTTCTGTGTTCAAAATAAAGCTCGTTTAACATTATGGCAGAAATCCAATAACGATTCAATCTCGGAATGAAAGTAAGCAAGATAATACTAGTAGTAAAGTAGTAGGCTTTTTTTTTACCGACCCCTAAAGAACAAGGAATTTGTATGTAGGAATTGGTAGGTTGTGCGATTGCAGCCGACTTTGATAGGAACTATACCGATATTCATCTGCAGTTTGTGTAAGGAAACTGCAGAAAACCTCCACAAATATGGCCGGTTATTTTCTTTCTTCTGTCCACACACCGACAGGTTAGTCAAGTAACCGCCCCATTAATTTTTTTTAAATTAATTTAATTGACAAACTGTCGCTGTTGGGATAGAACCTGCAACCACCCAGTTCTGAGCAGAATGCCTTAAACAGCTAGACCACTTGGACGGTAAGATAATACAAGGTACTTGAGAATGAAATTTGAGTCATTTTTTTAATTCATCGTGATCGAACTTTGCGGGATCGTAAGATGGGTCTCGGTCAACTCTCAATTATGAACACCGCTTTATTAAAAATATTTAAAAATTTCCAAAAATCGGAAGATAATTTTTGTATCCGATTTGGACTCAAAAATCAAATAAAGAGGTCATAACTCGGAAACTATCTGTCAAATCGCCAAACTGACTGGTTTTTTGTGTTTTTTGAGTCCAAATTACTTATAAAACAAATTTTCATTCAAATCGAAAACAAAAAAAATCTCGTGAATTTATCGATTTCTTCTAAGGGGTGTACCTTAAAAAAATTGCAAACAATCAGAAAATAATTTTTGTATCCGATTTGGCTGAAACTCACTATATAAGATAAAATGGACTCAAAAAACACGAAAATCGTATTCATTTGACAATTTGATGAGCGACTTACAAGATACAGCCTGAAAAAATATATAATGCGGCATAAAATCGAATAAAGAGGTCATAACTCCGAAACTATCTGTCAAATTGCTAAACTGACTGGATTTTTGTGTTTTTTGAGTCCAAATTACTTTGAAAAAAATTTTTTTATTCAAAACGAAAACAAAAAAAAATTCGTGAATTTATCGATTTCTTCTAAGGGGTGTACTTTAAAAAAATTGCAAATAATCAGAAAATAATTTTTGTATCCTATTTGGCTGAAACTCACTATATAAGATAAAATGGACTCAAAAAACAGGAAAAACGAATTCATTTGACGATTTGATGAACGACTTACTACATACAGCCTAAAATCGTATAAAAGGCGGTATCAAATCAAATAAAGAGGGCATATCTCGGAAACTAACTGTCAAATCGTCAAACTGATTTTTGGATTTCTGGATTTTTGTGTTTTTTGACTCCAAATTACTTACAAAACAAATTTTTATTCAAATCGAAAACAAAAAAAAATCAGAAAAATTGCAGAAAGAGGTCATATCTCGGAAAATGTTAAATAAGATTTTTTTTTTTTTGATTTTTTTTTACTACTATATCATTTTATTAAACTTCTGTGTCTTAATACGAGTGTTGACATTTTTAAATATAATTTTAATGAATAATTTAAAAAGAAGTTTAACTTCTTACGTGCGTGTAAAAGTATAAACACTATATTATCATATTTATTATGACTGCATTACGAATGTGAAGTAGCCTTTAAGCATGCATACACACACCGCTGTTGATATAGTACTATTCTTTGCATACATTCTATATTTCAATGTACTATTTCTTGTTAAAAGTGTATTTATAAATACAAAAATGTTTATTTGATTTTTTTAATTTTGTTTATAAACTATTTTACGGTATAAAAGACTAAAGATCGTCTATAGTAATACCAACGCCTATATGTACGTTAATGTATCGTAAAGTTAACAATACCATCCGTTTTAGCTCTCATTGTCAATGCTTTTCTTTTCAATTATCACCACCATCACACGCGTATTTTATTCTTTGCTACCATACATATTATATACTTGTTAAACATTTAGTAGATATATTGCAGCGGCCGCCCTGGACGGGCTACACTTCGACCATAAGGTCCATTGTGATGCCTAAGGATGTGAGTGGAGTAAGGAATTTTTGTGTATATACTAGGAATAGGGAATATGCATGAAAATTTTTTTTGCACATTTATTTTCAGAATATGAAAATACTGTTAATACTGTAATAATATTTAAAAACGAAATTAAAATCCGACAAATATCAAGAAAGCTATAAGCTTTTAAAGATTACTATCTGTCTCTTTCTTGCAAAAATACTAAAAACGGAGTTTTACGTGTATTTTAAATGGTGAAAGTATAATATGACGTCACATAACATATCAAGAGGGCTATCACCCTCTTTGTCTAATCGGGAATTTCAATCATTCATATCTCGCTTATTTTTAAAGTTATTTAAAAAGTAATTTTACCTTGATATTTGTCAAGTAAACATGCTTCAATTCAACTGAAAAAAACTTTGCATGCATATTCCCTATTGGTAGGATATGCGGCTGCAGCCGACTATGATAGGAGCTATGCCGATATTCATCTGTTCGTGAAAGAAACTACAGAAAACCTTCTCAAGCATAGCCGGTTACTTCGATCTTGTCCATACGCCGACAGTCAATAAACCGCCCTTTATTTTCTTAATAAATGACAAACTGCCAATGCCGGGATTCGAACCCATAACCTTCCAGAAAATATCACAGAAAAGCTCACGTCGAAACGAATGCAAAGAGCCTAAAATATCCATTGCCGAAGAAATACGAGATCTATGCCAGCGTCGAAAAGGAAATGAAAATTACAAAATAATTGAAGATTTCATGTCATATGCTCGGAATCATAGAAAACGCATTTCACAGAAAAGCTCACGTCGAAAGGGATGCAACGAGCCTAAAATATCCATTGCCGAAGAAATGTGAGATCTACGGCAGCGTCGAAAAGAGAATGAAAATTACAAAAAATTGAAGATTTTGTCACATGACGCCTAAGTATGCTCGAAATTATAGAAAACGCATATCAAAGAAAAGCTCACGTCGAAAGGTTTCTATCCATCGAGACGAAATGATTGCGATATCTACGGCAGCGTCAGGGAAATGGAAAGGAAATGAATATCACCTAAGATACACAAGGTCAAAAATTCTCCACAAATTTTATCTTATTCATTTTTACGTTCGTTCTCAGAATTTGGTGCAGATCTCGTTTATGCCCATTGCACGCACGTACTTGCCCGCCTCCCACTTTCCGCGCTATTTTTCGAGATCGCAATCTCAGCAGATCATGCGAAAAAAGCATGAAATTAAATTTGTAGATAATTTTCGAAACTACAAATTTAGTAATAACCTTAGGAAACAAGATATTTTTACATAAAACCCAATTTTCGTGGCCTATAAACTTTAATATCTTGACACACGAGCACATGATGATATTAGACTCTTATCAGTCAGACTTTAGTATGCCAGAACAAAGGTTTATGTACAAATTCAACTTAATTACATTACGAGATTGGTCTAATTTTTAGTTCATCGAATATCTATAATATTTTAAATATTCGTTTACCCTAAAAGTTTCCTATTCTTAAAACCAGGCCACCCACAAACTTTTAAGTTTCAACGCTTTAATGTGAATCAGTCCATATAACAACAATAATTGCATCATCATTTGTAAAAAATTTTTTTTATATTAAATAAACAGATGTTCAGAATATTAATTATTTAATTTAACTTTTATTAAATATTTATAAATTATTTTAATTTTTGTGGTTTTTTTTTGTTTGGTTGATAATTAGAAGAATTCTTGTGTTTATTAAAAGAAGTATAATAAATAGTTTGTTGGTCAGTGTACAAAGCTTTGAAAAATTCCCAGTATTCATTATTAGTTAATTTTCTCAAGAAAATTGTGTTGACAAAATATTTTATGTAAACGATATAAATTAAGTTAGGTCATTCACTTAAAATATTTCTGTTATTATTATAATTTTCGCATAAAATACGCATTAAAGTATGACATTTTATGCATAGTGCAAATTTTATGATTGTAACTGAATGATTCTTGCATTTTGTTGTTTTATTTTTTTTTTTATAGAAAGAAGAGGTGGTGTATTTTTCGGAAAAGTGCCAAAAAAATAAAATTCAGAACATAAAAATTGTATGGTATTTATATTAGTATGGTTAACGTTACAATATTCAGCCGCGCTAACATGAGGGTTAAGATACATTCTATTTTGTACAATATTAGATAGATAGATACAGGCTACCCTGGACGGGCTACAAATCGACCATACGGTCCATTGTGATGCTTAAGGATGTGAGTGGAGTGGAAGGAATTTTTGTGTATAGACTAGGAATTGGTAGGATATGCGACTGCATTCGACTATGATAGGAACTAAGCCGATATTCATCTGGACTTCGTGAAGGAAACTGCAGAAAACCTTCCCAAGCATAGCCGGTTACTCGTTCTTGTCCATTCGCCGACAGTTTCCGATAGATTTGGAAATGGAATCGCAATCCCCTTACGCGCAGATTTTGAAATTTGGACAGGGTAAAAATAATTGCATTAATATAACATACATAAAGTAGAAAGTAGAAAAAATCTTTTAGAAGAAAGGCAAAGGATCTATATTAATTGTTTAAACAAGGATTTGATTAGCTATAAAATAAATCTAATTTTTGTTTGTCCAAAAAGAAAAACAGTGTAAGTTGTTATAAAATAACGCATATAGTATTTATTGGTAGCCCCGATTACATTTCTTAATTAAATGAGAAACTACCTATCTTTTGAAATAATTTAGATTAGGTCCACACAACTATGCTTCTGCGTCGGTTCCATTTGTAAATCCATGTACACTCCCGTTCAAAGAAATGAACACATACCTGAAATGCTAATTTGCTTACATTTCATAAAACTCCTCACTTTTGCAACTCTCTGTATATTATTTATTTATAAACAAAGATAAGTAGTATATTTTTTAAATGTGAAAAAGAAATGGAAGTTTTATATTTTTTATTTATGTAAACAAAATCATTTACTACAATAGTCAAAATTGTGAGAGACTGATTCGGATCAGGTATGTTCATTTTTTTTGAACGGGAGTGTACACTATTTTATATCAAGTCTCATACATTAACGTCCTTAACACTACTTTTCACATGTAATAACCTCATTTAATTATTGAATATCAATGATTTTGATGAAAACGTATTTTTAATTTATTTTAAGCGGAGAGTGGACGTTAATTTTTTTTTTTTTTAATGCAATTTTTTTGTTTCTCTATTAATAACAATAATTTTGTCACGTATATGTTAAATATTAAGAAGAAATACATTTCAATATGGATTATTTCAATCACAAACAATATTTCTTGTACAATAAATTGTTCAGTGTAAAACAAATATAAAACAATATTAAAAATATCACTCAACAAAATACAATATGTTTTGTTCGCGTTCTTATTTAAATATCAGACTTTTTTTTTTTAAATTTTGTAAACTAGTATTGGCGTATACATTTTTTTTTAATAAAAATGTTGATTGATAAAAATTACTACTTACTATATATACAAATTATGCTGACAAAACATTTATAGTAAATAAATTATACGTCTGCAAAACAGTACATATCAAATAAATGTTACATTATAAAACAAAAATAAAACATTTCTATTAAAAAAACATTTTTTAAAACAAGCTTTTTATAGTAAAACTAATTTTCTACAATTTTACTTCTTATGTGTTTTTCGATTTTTTCATTATTAAGAGAGATATACCAAATTGTGTGTGCTTCAAAGTGTTTGTTTGAAGCAGCAAGTGGAACATGTAAGTGCCAAAGCGTCTGTAGTGAGAACAAGCCTATCACAATTGATGCCTACCGTTGGAGGCCCGAAACAGAGCAGGAGGTTACTGCTGTCGTCAGTAGTCACGTCGGTTCTGACCTATGGAATTTTCATTTGGGCTGACGCCCTTTTAGTCCAAGGATCTAGGAGAAAAGTCGCATCGATATATAGACTGAGTGCCTTCTGTGAGCGTTACCGCTGGCGTGCTGCTTTTCGGGGTATTAGCTGAGGAAAGACAAGCCCATTACGGAAGAAGGGGATCAACTACATTGAGCCCTGATGAACTCATAACTGAAGACCGGCAAACAGCATACGGCGATAGCAAGTGCAGTGGGATGCCGTCATAACAGGCAGGTGGACGTACCGCCTAATAAAATTCCTTGTCCTCCACTCACATCCTTAGGCATCACAATGGACCTTATGGTCGAAGTGTCTCCCGTACAGGACAGCTTCTACAATCTATCTTTTGTTGCGATATATTTTCTCAGTGATCCCGGTATTTAAAGTCTATCCACTGGTTGATCACTTGTTTGCATGCTGTTTTTGGAATTCCTACAATTCTGGGCCTATGAATGGTAATCCGACACCCTTCTGCGAATGAAGACAAACTATCGATTTTCTCGTCCAAAATTTTTATTTTTCCGCAAATAATCGACCCTGATAGAAAAGTCACAATACTTGCTCGTGAAAAACCAATTTAGATACGACCTTGTTTTCCTCAAAGCGATCCAGATAATTGGCAATCCGAATAATTAGACTTCGGATAATTAGAATTCTACTGTTTATGATATTCTAATTTATATGAAAAATAATAATTTTTTTCTTATATGATGATTATGACTATTAATATCACTTTTGTCACATTGCCAACTAGGAAAAAAATATAACAAAAAGAATTAAGTAATTTTTTTTCTCTGATATGTTATTTTGGCATAACTGGCATGTGTAATTTTTTATGAAAAATCTTTTGTTGAAAACTGTTTTGTGTTTCAAAGAATGTAAACAATAATTAGTTTACTCACTTAGTTCTTCTTCTCTTTTTTTTTTTTTTTGTATTTCTGAGCCAAATTATTATTATTTTTTTCTTCTTTGATACAAAGTCTTTTGTTGTAACATTTCTTAGGAATGTGTGCTGCATTATTTGTACGGGAATTTTATGTAATTGAAGTTTTTAATATGCTTCATTCAAATAATAATGATGATGATGTTTTTCAAGACGATTCAATCACGCGTTAAACTTCTAATTCTAATTTTCGAAATGTTTTTATTGGCTACAATTAGATATTTTTGAATTTTGCTTAGAGCACAAAATTTTTATAGAAAACAAATCATACAATTTTAGTTTATTTTATATACCGTGTGTTCATTTAAAAAGTTTACTATCCTAATTTTTTTTAAATGTACATTTTAGAAAAAAAGTTTCAAACAAAAGTTGTTTAAAGGAGGAAACATAATGCAATAAATCTTTTTATGGTCCATGCATTCGTACGCGTGTGATATATTATAACTTGTAAACGGCGCAAGATAGAGAAAATCTTTGTATACAAAAAAATGTTTATCTCATAAAAACTAACAACTTTTGTTGAAATCTTTTTTTCATGCACATTCCACAGTTTCGTAGTGAATACACAAAAGTTTAATAAAATGATATAGAAGTGAAAAACTACAGAGAAATTATATATTGTATCTAAAACCAATGATTCTACATTTTCAGCAGCGTCACTCACCTTTTCCGTTAAGATTAAAGTTTGATAGACTAACATTAAATCCATTATTTACATTAGAATCAGAGTTAGTGAATTTTATCTAGACCAGGCCAAGTTTATTAATATATATACATTTAATATACAAAGTTTACGAGCCCATAAAAATGATATCATTGATAATCGTTGCTCGTAATTCTAATATTCTTCTTTTATCAGAAACATAAAGTAATAATGATGAACACATTCTTCTACCTAATTTCAACTGTATAGTCTAATTGGAATGTTGTAATGCAAGAAATGGCATGAAATTTGCCAAAATAATAATAATAACGATCATTCATCTTTCATTCAATATACAAAAATCATAGCACACACAAAAAATTATCCATTGAAGAGTGAAGTCACTATGTGACAGACTTACTTGTTGTCTGTTTCGCTAAGCATCTAATGTACACTCCCGTTCAAAAAATTGAACAGACCTGAAATGTTAATTTTCTTACATTGCATAAAACTCCTCACTTTTGTAACTCTCTGTATATTATTTATTTATTAACAATGATAAGTAGTATATTTTTTTTTAAATGTGAAAAAAGAAATGGAAGTTTTTTATTTTTTACTTATGTAAACAATTTATGTAAACAAAAACATTTACTACAAGAATAATCAAAATTGTTAGAGACTGATTCGGTTCAGGTCTGTTCATTTTTTTTGAACGGGAGTATATATATATATATATACATATATATATATACATATATATATATATATATACATATATATACATATATATATATATATATATATATATATATATATATATATATATATATATATATATATATATGATATATATATGAATTTAGTAATTTCTACTGGATGACACACTTCTTTACTAAATGTCTCCCAAGCACGGGTGAAATAGAGTAGGATATAAAGCTATTTTATAAAGCTACATGGATCTAGCAGGTGCTACATCAGTCAAGTGCTATATCAGCGATTCGTTACATGCTAAAACACTCTGATCCGGTTCTCATAACGCGCCAAAGCAAGTATAACATCAAAAATTGACTTTTTAAACTGTCAAAAATTAGAGAAAAAAATATTTTTTTTACATAAATTTTCTATGCATTTTTTGAAGCCCAGACATCGCCACCTTTTCCAGCTAGTAGGTAATAAATTGAACTGAACTTAACACATAGCAAATAACAATCATTACAAATGACCTTGAACCTAAATGTCACATATAGATACATATTTATTGAAATAATCGATAATATATATCGCAGAAGATGACATTTTTTTACATTAGACCCCGTTGTATGGTTAATATCTAAATCTTACGTATGGTATTTATTGTATTAAGGACGTTCATCCATGAAGCTTGATAGTAGATAAAAATTTTTTTTTAGTGAATTGAGTAGCTCAATTCAGTAGTTATCCTTCCTCAAAAATTTAACACCTGTCATCGATCATTTCAAAGAGTAATTATTGATTAAAAGTCATACTTTTAACACAGCGTCTTATGGAGAACATAATTTTTTTGTACTTAAAATTAGAATAACTATATTATTAAAGTAGACACCATCATGAATAATGTTTATAAATATTTTTTGATGTATGCAGTTTATATAATTGCATTAAAAAAATGGTGTTGACGAACATTTGAATTAATTATTTAATAAAATTAAAACTTTTTTGTTAGGTTTGTTTTTGCCACCATATTTTGAAAACTGGCGACCACACACACTAAAATAATATACACATACACACAAATATAAAACATAGTTTACTGTCAGATCTGTCACTTAAGTCAAATTAATTTCTAATTTACAATTTTCTGGTATTTTCCAATTAATACTTTTAAAATATTTATTACAAATAAAAAAAGGTTATAAATCGTTGTAAGATTATTGACATACTTTACAACTTTTTTTAAATCCTAAATAAATTTTATTAAAGATAGTACTCATTTGACTTCAGCGTAGCAAATGAACGTCCTTAAGAAGTATAATTTATTCATTCACTATATTATGTATTTTACACAGTACAAAATAATGTAAACATATGAGATATAGTCAACCAATAAATGTGATATCTTATGTTGCTAAGCAAAACCTACACACTAGATAGATAAATTGTTTGTTATGTTTGTTAACTATTAATTTATAGTCAGGAGAATAAGATCTCTTCTAATCTCATTCCGCCAAATTATAAATAAAAACAATAGACAATGAAGTTATTCACACTAGTAGGCATCATAGAGCTTAGATCCAATCATGATCCGTGACAGTATTTATAGTATCAAATAATATTTTAAGTTGAGCCAGACCGAACTTGTTATGGCTCCATAGTATGAATAGACTTTTGTTGTTTCAATGTCAGTTATTCTAATCAATAGCGAGTGAATGTTATATGATTTTACTTTACTGCGAGTGGTGATCTGGATATCACAAAAGATTTAATCAATAATAGCGCAAGAGTGTAAATATCATAAGATTTTACGTGAGCGAATTCAATTCAGTTTGAGTTGAGTATTTAAGAGTAGTGATAGTGCGTTGGGTCAAGTTTAAGCATAGACGCGCCTACCGTACCGACGATTTTAAGGATTCTGTCTTTCAGGAACCAAAGCTATGCAGCTCAAATTTAAAACGTAGCGAGAGACCCACCATCTGACCAAGTTACAGCTTTAATAGTTTTCAAGATATTTAAACCTAAAAATCGACATTTTGGGACCCACTCAATCAATATTGTAGGGTACTTCCTGTTGCCCTAGAAAATTGATTTTTGGTAGGAAAATAGGTGTTAGGCTGACACTACTGAAAAGTCAGAAAACTAGCAAATTCTCTCTTCCAGAAGTTTTACGAAACACCCTGCACCCGGTGTTTCTCAGGTGCAGGGTATTTCAAAGATCTGACCACTTGTCAAATAAAATATGAAATACCCGGCACCTGAAAAACTTACATAATAAACTCGCTCTGCTCGCAAGAGGGGTACCCTCCTTGAACCCCAAGGCAGCCTTCAACCTTGGTTCCGCGTCACAGAAAATAACATTGCATGAATTGTAAAAAAAAGTTGTTTTGTGGAAGGGGGGTTGCAATGAAACCTGAAGTTTTCCGATTTTTCTCGTCAGTCAGCTTCACTTCTAGCTTTATGGTATATTGAATATATATAAATATATATATATATATATATATATATATATATATATATATATATATAAGGTCTGTCCGAAAAGTATCCAACCTGCTTTTATATCTTCGCGCCAGAGTGTTCGAGCTATCTCTACGAGGCATGAACGTCAACAGTAAAGCCTCACGAACTTTGGGGATGAGTGTATGGGCAAAAACCAAATAAAAAGATGGTTTAATCGTTTCAAAAGTGGCCGCACACCTGTTGATAGTGATCCTCGTTCTGGCTGACCTTCGACAACAACCCCGGATAATAACGAGCGCGTGCGACCTGCGATTGAAGAAGATCGACATTTTACTTTGCATTACAATTTAGGAAATTTTAACCTCAAATTTAGAAAGTGGAAGCGGTGGGAAATCTCATCGAATCTTGTGTAGCAGCTTTTTCCTAAACACAATATCGCACCGCCAACCTCCGTACAGTCCCGACATAGCCACCTATGCTAGCTTTTGGTTGCTCCCGAATTTTAAAAAACCGCTCAAAGGACACCGATTCGAAGACAAAAAGACAGTTGCGACGAAGGCACTCAAGGCTATTCCAAAACAAGACTTCCAGGATTGCTTCGGAAATTGGAAACACCGCTGGAAGCGTGTTTTTCAATCAAATGGAGACTTTTTTGAAGGATGCCACTCGCCCGATGACGAAATATATTTTGCCGGGACACTTTACACACTTTTAAAGCTCCAACTTTCTTCTTCGCGTTTTTTTACATTTTAAACAATTAATCTTTTATTCTTGGTTGAAGAAAAATGAAAATAAAAAACATAAATATTAAGAATAAGTAATTATTATTTTATTTATCATCATTTCTTTCAACTAGAAGAATTTCTACATAAAAGAAAAACTGAAAACATTCGTTTTTATCAGAATGATATTACAGTGATGATTTATAAGGACATTTTAATTCATTTCCTTACATATATATATATTCCCGTAAAAACTTTTCACATTAAAAACAAAACGGAATTGAAACATAAAAATATAGTTCAAACTAATTTGCATAAAACAGTACATTTTATGGGTACTTTTTATATAGTCGGCCTAAGACACTATCATATCTTTTCAAAACGAAGCAAAGAAATAACTACATACACTCCCATTCAATACATTTGAACTAGTAGGTCACATTCTAAGCGCATATATATGTTAATGAATATATGTACAATATAACAACATACAGTCACACTTAGAGTGTTTCAAATGGTTCAGTTTTTTTGAACGGGAGTGTACATTGAAAAGTTAATCCAGTTCTACACGATGTTACGAACACCTACCAACGTTAGATGGTTCGTAACATCAAAAGTCTGGCCGTTGTTCAAACCTACGAGCAACGTATGGCAAGCGTTGAACGTTCGCATTTGGCATGTTCCGGTCGATGTCGAAATTCTAGCAGCGAGTCAAAGGGGGGCCTCCAACTTTTGAAGGAAAAGCTCGGTCTCAAACGTTCAGTCACGTTGGAGCGAGCATTCGTAGCATCGTGTAGAACCGGCTCGTACATGAACCTTGCATTTTGTGTTGTGATGGGTGGATATTAGCATCTATGTACCACTCACTCTTTTGAAACATCAATTAGCAAAATTTAACAACACAGAAAAATATGGTTTGCTTCTTTGCGTGATAAGAAAATTTATCAAAATGACAAATCCGTTCGTCCATGCCAATTTATCTTTTCCAGAAACTTTATAAATGATAGTGTAAAAAAAAAAACTAATTGCTTCATATTTATTTTATGAAAAAAATTATAATTCATTTGAATTTATAAAAACTATTTATTTTAGTATTCCGTTTCAAAATTATTTAAAACAAGTAAAAAATAACAACTGAGTAAATTGCTTAAATACCCGGTTTATACTGAAATTATGAAAACAAATTTCAAACAAAAGATGTTTATTGTTAAAAAACAGAACATATTTTGTTCTATAACTTACGGTTTCAAAGATAGACAGTTTTGCCCAAACATTGTCCGATTTTTCATTATTTTTTTAAATATTTATAGAACCTGTAGCGGTATCGCTTCTTCATTAAATTATTATTATAATTTTGTTCATCATTTTTATCTATTGCTTCTACTATAACTTCCCTCTATTATCACGGTTGCTTTGAATGTTAACAACCATGGTAATTTACCACCCTCTTCGTTTAATTTTTCTCGGGCGCCAATTTGTAAAGGAGATAATAGTTATATTAAATAATTATTATTTAAATAAATAATAGATATATGTAAAAAATATAATTCATCTTTATTGATTCGATTTATGAAATGTTATTAATTTTTAATATGTAAATTACCATGGTTGTTAACATTCAAAGCAACCGTGATAATAGAGGGAAGTTATAGTTGTTATGCAACAGATAAAAATGATGAACAAAATTATAATAATAATTTAATGATTAAGCGACACCGCTACAAACCCATCTTTATCTACATGGCAAACTATAGCCCAGTTTTCAAACCGTCCCGTATTGTTGTGCATTTTTATCTCATTGTCGCTAATAATAATAAATTTAATTTGAACATGAAAATTTAATCCTAACCAACGTACTCAGCCCATATGTTAATTACCTCTATTTGTTTTATCTCAAGAATGCAAAAATTTACTAATTATAAAAATTCTTTATTGCTAGGAATTGACGACAATAAAAATAATTTAATTATAATATCTTTTTTATTTATGAACCGTGATAATAGCTTCTTGATTGCTTCGAAAGGGTCAAATAATTTGTAATTTTTTCTTCATGAGATGTTTGCTGAAACTCCACATAAAACTCTAAGCTTAACGCTACTCAATTAAATTTAAAATAAAAAAAGTTTTGTTTTGGATTAACGCTGCTGAACCCCTTCTTTTTTTGCTCCACACAAAATCTAACCTTTAGTGAATTAACTTGTATGTATTTACAAAATATTGTTTCTGGTTTGGATAATATACTAATTTCATATGTAAAATAATTTATTTTTGTTAAATTATTATTCATAATTCACCTGGTCTCGATTTCTATGGTGTCATGTTTTTATGAAAACATTGAAAATTATGTGTGGGCTCGCGGTTTTTTCTTATGTTCGTTCTTTTTAGCTAAATTAATTATATATTTAAAAAAAAATGTATATCTTTTAAAGTACATCTAGGACATAATTATAAATATGACTAGTCCATAACTTAAATTATTTCATACTTCCTAAAACTGAATTGAATTTTTAATTCTTTTGAAGTTTGATGTGAAAATAACAAATAACTGAGTCAACTGCTGACTTACCCGATATAAATTGAGTTCATTATCAATGCGTCAAGTGTTTATTTCAGTTTTTGAGGTGAAAATGTGTCAAGATATGAAATTTATTTTTAAAAAAGGAACATTTTTTGTGTTTAAACTTTTCTTAAGTCTCACGGTTTCCGGTTTCAAAGTTTGTGAATTCAGCCTCCTTCCACAAAATAATGCGATGCCATAAAAAATCCACAAAATGTGCGATGCTACAGACAGGCAAAGATTTCCAACGTATAACATCCTTCTTTTTCGATCGGTGGATAAAAAGAGTATTCAACGTTCCCGTACACCCTCTTACCTCAAATAATATTTCACAGTCGCCTTAGATATTTTTAAATCTTATCGAATACATAAATGTTAATATTTATTTCGTTCTTATATCCCCCCCCCCTAGGGAATAAAATACTCTCCTATCTCTTTTCTCCTTAGAAATAAATGTATGTTTCATTTCAGTTTAATTAACTCATTTATATAATGTTGCAAATTTCGTAATGGTTAGTTAGTCTTGATGAATACAGTCTTGCACAAAGCCATATAAGAATAGACTACCCTTACAATGGAAGTATCGTAAAAAGAGGAATAAAAAGAGAAAGTTGCACATACGGGATTGGCTATTCTTCAAATATATGACACGGCTAAACAGAGAGAGAAATACTATTACGCAGTTTTCTCTTTTTATTCCTCCATCGCTTTTCACGTTCACTCTCTTGGTCTATTCTTATATGTCTATGGCCTTACGTGACAATATGTGACGAAAACGGGAACGTCTTGCCAGTTTTGCAACATATTAATAGATAGGAGATTGACAAAAATGTGATACAGCGTGACGAAAAGGAAGGAATATTTTATGGATGTCCGCTTGATACACTACAAGTCATATTTTCAAGAAGTACAGTAATGTTAAATCCATTCCGTGCGACAAAGCTGTTTTAAACGCCACAATAATATGATCTTAAATAAATCAGTATAGTTATCAGTGAGACACATATCTCTGGTGGTACACTCTGTACCCACGTAATTAAATACACATATCCGTATATAAAAGATCGCGGTATACGCTGCTGTGCTCGTAGTAACTAAATACATATAAAAAGTAATAAATAAAAAACAAATTTTCATGAATGGCCTTCTTTGTTATATATTTATAACTTTAGTAAATGTTTATAATAATATTAATTATTTATTATATTATTATTATAATAATCTTTTTATTATGATTATAATTATGCTATCTCATAAGTTTTTTAAAATAACGCATTTTAATTATGTTAAGAATTCTTTTTTTAAACAGTAATAATAATAATAATAAAATACCATCGAATAGTTTTAACTCGATTATAGTAAAAGTTTAATTGTCTATAACGTCTAAATATTTATATTTATATAAAGAGATAAATAGATATACAGAGATATTTTAATAGCTTTATCTTTAACAATATTTACAAAATAAGCAAGTTATAAATAAGCTTTTGAATATATACCAATACCCGAATTTTGCTAAGAGTCTGCGTGTTCATCCTATAAAAGAAGAAACCTAAAAATTACGTTTCATTATTTTCCAAAGCTAGTTAAGGAAAAAATATTAACTGAAAATAAATTGGAGTCTAAATATATATATATATATATATATATATATATATATATATATATATATATATATATATGCGTCACAGTACAATAGTAATGTCAATTTCGATGGAAGTTACGAAGACAAAGTATGAAAGAACTAGCGAACTATAGACAAACATATCAATGATTATATATGTTTGGGTATAATCCATATGGTATAATATGTAAATATACAAATAGGTGCTCATAATAGCAAGAATAGGTGTTCATAAAATAGCCTACATCGGCCATTTCCACATGTCCGTCGATCTGTGGACACGATAACCACTGTGCTGCTGCACTTTTGTGTGCCGCCAAATTTTAGAAATGTATATAGTAAAGTATTAAGCAACATAAAAACGAAAAAAAAATCGAGACTGTTAAATGTAGAATATGATATGAGAGGAGCAATGTCATTTTTACGACCAAATATAAATGTAATTGTCAAAAAACATCAAGCTCAAATTTCTAATTAAAATTATTCTTATTATTAACTTGTAATTAATCCCTTAATAAACGTACTGTTGTTTTTGTAGTACATATTATTTTATTTTACATTCAAAATTATTATCATCAACTATTTTACACAGCGTATTATATGTAAGTCAACAACTTTTAAACTTATCTTCTTCTTTGGGTGCCGACATTAACTTATTTTTAACCCGACTTCAAAAAGGAGGATGGTTCTCAATTTGTGTGTATTTTTTATTTATTTATTATTCTAACATAAAATTATTTGTGTATACTTTAAACAACACACATACTAATGTCAATTTCCATTAAGGTTCCGTAAGGCATAATATGAAAGAATTAGCGTATACTACATAGATAAAACATATGTCATTGAATTTTTAATAAAATATTGATATGAAAATAATCTGAAAATTGAACAAACATCACCCACATTAAATTATATTGCTAAAAAAGTCATTCATAATGTATTATATATGGATTGGATATACGCGAGTAAACACTACATGAATATCCATATAATACCTGTTGCATACAGTTTTATTATTTATTTATTTATTACTTAAATATATATTACTTTATTAATAACATTAATTAATGCACTTTGAACACCTACACACCTTTACAGTTGGTTGTGTGTCCTGCCTACATTATAATTATTGATCAAAGACACCTTTAATTAATTAACTGTTAACTTGAATTTAAAAAAAAGAAAGAAACATGCCACGTAGGAGTTACGTAAATTAAGATCATTTTCTCACGACTTTATGTATAATAAAATGCTAAAAAAAATCATTATGCGGGAGTTACGTCAATTTAGCGAATTTCCTCAGAATAAATACGGAATACACAATGTACACTCCCGTTCAATAAAATTTAACAGACCTGAAATGTTAATTTTCATAAAACTCCTCACTTTTGTAACTCTCTGTATAATCATTCATAAACAAAGATAAGCAGTATATATTTTAAGTGGGAAAAAAGAAATGGAAGTATAGTAAAAAACATTTACTACAAGAATAATCAAAATTGTGAGAGACTGATTCCGTTCAGATCTGTTCAGTTTTATTGAACGGGAGTGTACATTTCACTCCGGTATAATGAAAACTATGAGCGCTAAAGTGACTACTAACCAAAAAAAAGAAGCTTTTACAATAAAAAAATAAAATAAAGAAAAAAGAAGCTTTTACAATAAAAAAATAAAATAAATAAAAGCTTATAAACACATGTCAAAATTCAAACAGTTCATTTTAAAACCGGAAATTAAATTATTTTAATACAGGATACCAATTTAAAAATAATTTTTTTTTTTTAACTGTTATCAATTTATTCGAACAGAATTCTCCTGATTTGATATAAATAAATATTAATTAAATATTTTATGTCTAATACTAATAATCATTAACTGATATTATTTTTGAATGATTAGATTTATAAAATGTACAAAAATTATAGTTAATCAATTGTTCAGTTTTTTAATCTTTATACTGTTTAAGTATTTAGACTTCTTAGAATAGAAACTATAAACAAAATCCACTGCTAGTATAGGTCCTGTTGGTCCTGAATGGACATGGAAATATACCAGTTAAACTTCAGAGGTATGAGAGATGAAATTCTTGATTAAATATTGGCCAATCTAGTTCCAAACTTTTTAGTTGATTCCTACCTGATGATGACTACTTTGTAATCGAAATACGTACATTATAATACAAAAACTGATCTAGGTATTGGGGCTAATTTTAAATTTTATTTCAAAAACCTAGAGTTCTCATTAATTATCATTTGATAATCTAATATCTAATTACAGATAGGAAAGCGACTTTTTGCCCAAGCCTGTTACATTATTAATACTATAATCAACCGCATTAGTTTATTTCATACCATCTGTAATGAATTGGAGTTAATAATATGTAATGTTATTGCTAATGACGGGTTTGTGGTACCAACAGTGGTCGATTGTGAAATTTACATCCGTCAAATTGGTTAATCCAGTTTGGAAAACCCTGCATTAATTATAATAATATCATAAACTCATGTATTTTTCACGCATACAAGGAGCATTGTCAAAAACACTTTGTTTAAACTTTAAATGAACCAAGAATATATAATTTTTCCCTTTTCAACCTAAAACACATGGTAAAAGGTAAACAAACTTGCCAATTTTAATACCAGAAAAAAATCAGAGGTCACCATAACCTTTCGAAAAACGGATCGGATTGAAAAAAAGCGAATGAATAAGGTACTAATCAAGTTAAAATTTTTGATAAATAAGCGCTACTTTTGTGGCTCATAGTACTATCAACTCCATAATGGCGTTCTTTTTTCAACAATTTTCTGTTGATTTATGCCAAATCCATTCGGTTTTTGAAAAAGGATTTAGAATTTTCGTAATTTATAGATATAAATTTGCATTTTGTTTGGGTGGTTTATAAGTTGTGATTCATATTGGAACGTATAGTACAGCATATGGCTGTACTATATACGTACCAACCAGTCCGAGTGGTCCCGTGTGTTAAGGTACTCTATTTGGAACTGGGAGGTTGCTGGTTCGATTCCAAACGGCGGCAGTTTGTCAATTAAATAAGTTTTAAAAAAATAATAATAATTAGGGCGGATAAATGACTATACTGTTAGCGTATCGATAAGAACGAAAGTAACCGGCTATGCTTGTGAAGGTTTTCTGCAGTTTCCTTCCATAAATTTACTATATATTTACTTATATAATTTTAATAATATAAATTTACCATATTTACTTATATAATAATTCTTGATTTTCTTGAAAGGTTAAATACTTCTTACATACCCATTTATCCTTTCAAATCACCCTGTACATACCATACACATAAATATAATAACAATAATAATTATAGTATCAATATGTGTATTCTATTCAAACGATAATAATCAATTTTTTCCCAACATTTTGTATAAAAGATTATTGATTTAATAAATTTATGATATACATTAATTTATTTCCATGTCAAAATCAAAAATAAACTCAAGAAAATTTCATTACCAAATAAAAAAAATCATATACTAAGCAAAAATATTACAACCAGTTCATCTCACTATCTGCTGGTCGTCATCTAGAATGCATTTTTCCAAGTGTAATAAATTCATTTTGACCTTGAGTAAAAATGATACAATTTTTATAATGATGAAATGTTCATGCAATTCGAATGACTCACATTAAATATATTTAAAAACCACCAAAAAACACATTAACAAAATTAAAAACCGCTATCAATTTTCGATAAAGAACATAAAGATAACATACTAAAAAAAAATTACTTTACCTTAAGTCCAAATATCGCCATAGAAAAAACATTCCATTAAAAACAATTATTATGATGAGTAAATACAAAAGTTTTTTTTTTATATGTAATTATTAATAAATTTTCGATTACAAAATAATCACTGAACTGTTTTAATAATAAAAAACAAAAGTTAATAATAATAAATAAAAAACAAAACACAATAGTTTTACTCTCAGTCAATATAACACATTATAGCATACACAATGACGTCACACGGGTCACGCACCCAAAAATGAAATTGATACTACAAAAATATACAACACAGCGTGGTGTATCAGCAGCAGCAGAAGAGAGTAACCACCAACAAGTTACAATTTAGTTTTTTTTTTTTTTGTAAATGTATCTTTTTTTAATCTCGCTGTGATGAATCCGCGCCCACACAAATTCGAAAATTTTAGACAGACTTTACGCTAGACATTCACACAAACAACAAAAACAAACACATTTAATCATAAAAATTGTTATCAGAGTTTTTTTTTATGTTCTTATCAGTTCACCTCACCGCCGGGATTATAATTTTTTGTTTATTGGAAAAAAATTATTCTTCACATGTTCACCAAAAAACACAGAGAGAGAGGGAAGTTTCAGTATTTTTATTTTTTAATTGTTGTAATTTTATATAAAAATAAAACGTTCTTAAGTCGAACACTATGAGCAATAAACTGGTAACTCAAACAAGTCTGTGAAATAGTGGAACTGTGTGTATATGTTCAGTTGTTATATGTTTCCTACTATACAACACAGAGCATAATAATAAAATCATTGTGAATTAGTTCTATCCTTGTTCAATCACTGTATGCGTACTCATTTTAATTCAGCTGGGCGCGTGTTTGTATCGGCTCTGATGGCGTAGTATTAGTGTCTGATAGTATATACTATAGTAATAATGTTACAGCGCCATCAGTCACCAAACATATGTGTATGTGTGGTAGTGACTATCTGCTTTACTATATTATGTATTTAGTTGTATTAAAGTAAGATAGAAATGGTACCATTATGCGATAGAAGATATTAAACTAGAAATACAACTTGGAAGTTTGTCTCATATATACTACATACATGAGTCCAATCATTCGGGTATTCGTTTACTTAGCCAGATAGACATCCTTTTATCGTATAGTATAGAATTTTTAGTCATTCTAGCTTATACTATCTTGTATGTATCGTTGTCTTTATTCAATTGGTCACTCACTATATACACCTAAATCTCTGTATGTGTGTCTTACCATGGTTATTTTACTAGTGAAGTCAGCCAGCCAGTCTCGATCATATATGCAACTAGCAATGCATGTGTTACTATATGAGTTTTATAGTTTTCTCACAAAATATAGTTGGCTACGTCATATTTAAGTAAAAATTCAATAATATATACATAAGCAGTTTTAATGGGTATAAGGGATCTACTATTATAGTAATAGGCCATACTTGGGAGAGGAACAACTCTGTGTAACACAGATAATATCTGAGAAAAATTTATAAAGGAACGGGCGTGATTTAAAGAAACTGACGACGTTTAAAGCCTAACGAAATATGATTGATTATTATTATTTATTTTAATATTCTTGAAGTTACACTTCTTTTGGCGCATTTTGAGAATTGAGAGTGTATTTTCAGCATGTAACGAATCGCTGATATAACACTCGGCTGATGTAGCACTCGCTCGATTGCTGTTACACATTTTTGTATCCTGCTCTATTGCATAGCGTTTGAGAGACATTCAGTAATAAATGTGTATTATACAGTAAACAGGGATAAAGTATATACAATAAAAAAATTATAATATCAAAATAGACTATAAAACATATGTAACGTATTTCATAAAAATTTAAGATGAGTTGCAAATTTTCTGGGCCTGGCGCCTGTAAGTTTACGCTGAATTTTACATTTTCGGACCTAAAAAATGATATATCTCGAACTAACCAGTGTGTTTTATCAAAAAAATATGCAAATCATTCCCCCGAACTCCTAGAATATAACTTAAACCCTGGATAATTATATTTTGTTCGAAAATTCGCTAAAAATGAGTACATATTTTTTGGGTGTCTGTTGATATATTAATCAATCAATTTATTGAATGCAATATGATTGAAAAACAATTGAATGATTTTATGTATCACATAGATAAGATTCAAATTAAGGTTTGAAACCATTTTGATAATTTTGTGTAAATATATTCCCGTCAATGATAATTTGATAATATTTGCTTTTTAATAATACTTTAATGGATCGATAAATAAAAGATAATGAATATTTATTCATAAAAATTTATTAACGGAATAGATTAAAATATTAATATCAATAAAATTTTACTGTACATGAAATTTTTAATGCATGATAGAGTTTTGATAAAGTTTATGAATAATCTTGTGTATAAAAATATATTTCAATATATTGTGTACAAAATTCCATGCGAGTGCAATTTGTGTTATGTGGGTCAAACAAAACAAAAACTAAAGAAAAGAGTAGCTCAACATAAAAATGATTGTAAAAATATGAATTTTGTTAAAGAAAATAAAACAGCTTCTCACCATTTTGATACTGGACATAATTTCAAATTTGAAGATATTACAATTGTAGACAGAGAACAAAATTGGATTAAGAGAAACATTGGGGAAATGTATTATATAAAAACAAATGACACGGTAAATTTCAGAACAGATGTGAATGGCCTCAGCATTATTTACAATCAGTTGTTGAGAGTGAATTAATTTCTAGTCTCAGACAATGTTAATTTAATTTATTTGTAGCAAAAAGTTTTTTAACAATTAATTAGTATCATTTTATAGTCTAAAGTTGATAAATGTAACAATTTGTCTTTTACAGTTTTTTATTAAATATCACAAACAGTTTAATATAGATGGCATATCACATTATTTCGCAATAATATTATTATTTACATATTAGATTATATTTTAATCAGATGACATTAACAAATACATACTTTCAATTAAAAATAAGTTTAATTCAAATATTGAATAAATAAAAAAATACTTTAAATTCAAATCAAAATTAAGTTATTGAGTTACAATAATGATTATGGCATCAAATGTAACTATTAAAGTCGTTCTCCATAGTTGGTTTATGTTAGACATTTAAATTACATAAATAAGGTATTTATTTCAAATAACTTATGTCTTAATTGAAAATTATCAGTTTTTTTGTTTTCAATTTTATTTATTTATTTTATTTTTTATATATATGTTTCAATTTTTATTTGTAGTTGCTGAGGAAGTCATAAATAAATGACGAAACGTTCAATTTATTTAAATTAATTAATTCACTTTTCCTAATCCTAATTCCTACGAATTGAGTATTATTACATATTATGGATACGAATATTGAATCAATATTTCAATATATTTTCCTGTTTACATGACATAATTTACACTATTAGCAAATTCTGAGTGTGTAATGCTTGAGTTTGATACAATGTTGATTGTATACTTTTCTTGGGAAATTTATAATTTAAAACCGCCAGCATTTTCCTGAACAATTATATTCAAACTGGCAACACAAACTTCAATGAAATGCATCCAGTTTTATTTTTTTAAATTTGTTACCCAGGAGCTTCGTGAATTAGCGAATTTTCTCAGAGCTCAGTTTTATAATGAATATAAAATCAAATTACCGTGGTGACATTAGTAATACTAAATGAATATTAACATTGCAAATATTAGACAGAAATTATGATTAAATGATAAATTACCGGAAGGAAGTCGCATATCGTCACTGTAACAGAGCGCATAACACGTCCTTCCACGTTTTGACAGAATTTCCTTACAGAGCAAGAATGAGATACCCAACATTTTGCTCGACTGAAATGAGGGAACCTGATGTAAAACAATTAAAGTTGTACTCTCCTGTCTTTTGCAAAGGAGAGTAAGTTTGATGGAGACCACAGGTCTCGAGGAAACGGAACAGTTAAAGAGGTTAGAGGATGGCATCCTCGAGGATCGGCAAAAGGCTTATTTGCCACGCTTCGGCCTCTCCTGCTATATTGTTAAAAACTTATGAAAGAAAATTATCCAATAATTATAATTTATCCCTTTTGTGGAGTTAAAATTCTTTTTATTTGAAATATACCAACGGAAATGACTAGCGTTTATTTACTTTGACATTTAAGTAATATGTAGGATGCGAACCAACGACCTCTTTCTCATCCTAGATGTGTATGATTTTTCATATCGTAGCATTTGACGCCCAGAGAATGTAATCAATGTAATCAGAGTTTCAGACATATTACTTGAATGTAAAAAAAATTAAACGCTCATTACCTCCTTTGGTATAATATAACTGAAAAGCAACCATACTAACAATGTTCAGACATATTACTTAAATGTTACATTGAGTAAACGCTAGTCACTTCCCTTGGTGCAATTAAAAATATATAAATAATAAATAAACAAAAAAATTAATAATACATCGACATCAAGATAGTGAAAAATTATATGTATTACACCACCATAGAATCTGATAACGCAGAGGTAGAGTATTGGCCAAGAATTCCAGAGGTGGTGGGTTCGATTCCTATCCTAGAAGTGTATGATTTGTCACATCCATTTCTCATAGCATTTAACGCTAAAGAATGTTATTTGAAAATTTTAGACAAGGGTCTTTTAAATAAAATTCACACTTAATTTACAAAAACTGTTGAGTAATTATATTTGATAATTTATCAAGTCGTGAATATAGTTTATCTTACATCGCATGATAAAAATGATGTTGAAATGAAAATGATTAAAAACGACTATAATTTCATTAATGCACCAAAGGTTATTTCATTGTAAAAAAATTTTTTGTATTTTTTATCTTACTAATTTTTTTTTTTTTAAATAAAACTACATAAATTTTAATCAGCTAAAAAACTTAAACAATAATCCAATAACAAAATTTTTAGTTAATATACAATCGTGACAACAAACGCGTCAAACCATTTATTTTCAAAAGTTGATGGTCACGTTTCTAATATGGCTGTAGACTAAATTTTATCTAAAATAATAACTTAAAAAAATGTGTAATTTTTATCTAGCAGAAAAGTATTTGAAAAATACATTTTTTAGTCATTTTTAAATCACTAGTTCAATTGGGTGCAAATATTATTTCATTCGATTAATTAATTCGTTTTGGGAAAATATTCCAAACAAAAGTTGTTAGTATATTTATAATGAACAATTTTTATTCGAAACATTTTCCCAAAAACCGAAAAGCACAAAATGGTGCAAATTTTGAAAAAAGGACACGACTTCTTTGGCCAATAGTACACTCCCGTTCATAAAAATTGAACCAGTTGAAACATTCTA
This sequence comes from Nineta flava, assembly GCA_963920215.1. Taxonomy (NCBI): domain Eukaryota; kingdom Metazoa; phylum Arthropoda; class Insecta; order Neuroptera; family Chrysopidae; genus Nineta; species Nineta flava. The sequence goes on from OY986042.1 coordinate 102,116,869, forward strand.
AGTGTTATTGTTATTGTTGTAGTACACTTAGAATGTGGCATACTGGTGGTTCAATTTTTATGAACGGGGGTGTATACATGAAAACAAATGACAATAGGGAAGGAAGATCATAAGTCAAATTTTTAGACTTCTCCATACATTTACAATGTTAAATTATTCCAAAATTTTGAAATTTTTGAAATTGTAGAGTTTGATAAGGTTATCAAACTTTATCTGCCATCTTTAACTGCATATTTCTACTTTTAGCGAATTTCCTGAAAGGAAATAGAGCTATTGGTCCCGTACCGAAGTCAAAATTTCGCAAAAATTTCTTCAAATGTCCATCGATCCTACCTAGTAGATGTCAAAAATCACCATCTGTAAAATTTATATATATATATCTATGGACATATATATATATATATATATATATATATATATATATACATATATATATATGTGTCTGTAATCACTCTAGCGGTCACAGTTTTCATTTTATCGGAATGAAATTTGGTATTTGAGGCGCTTTTGGTATTCAAAAGGTCAAGTTCGTTAATGGGTAAAATCGAACGAGGGGAAAGGGGGGTTTAGAGGAAAGGGGAAACACATAATTTGACATATCTCCCTTAATATTCGAAAAATCGAAAAATTTATAAGAAGTAAAGTTTTAGGTATTAAATTTTACTGTAGTTTTGTTTCTTATCATTTTTTCTGTTACACTAATATTTACAGAAATATTGACGGTTTAAGATTGAAAACTAAATTCCTCACTATCTCTGTACACATTAGAGTTTGAGCAAAAATGATAAGATGATGAATTGTAGCAAACATGATTTTCTACAACTTTATTCCTTACGCATTTTTTGATTGTTCTAATATTAAAAGAGATATTTTGTATTTTGTATTTTCTTCTTTCTTTATGCCCCCATTTCCCCTTCACGAATGACATTTATTACTAAAATTGGCCTTGCAAATCTAAAATCATATACGACATTTCATTTTGATCAGACTAAAATTGTGACCGCTAGAAAGTGATTTATGTATTTTAAGGAAATTCGCTAAGTTGAAGCAGTTCTGCGTAACGAATTTTTTTATTTTTATTTTTGGGAGGCAAAGTCAATTTCTGTTATTAAAATCCGCTTTAATTTTGTTTAAGTATCTCATATGTATTTTATCATTAACGGTCAAGAAAACTATGTAACTAAGGATGATTATAAGACGATATAATAGAATAAGTGAAAATAACAATTAACTGATTTAATTGCTTAAATATCCAGTATAAAAGTAAGTACAGATGTTTGAGAAAAAATTGCGGCGTAACTAGTCAACTTAGGAAAAAAATATATATATCACATCTGTAAACGGTATTAAACATTTATTGTAAAACTGACTTGTAGATTTCCATGAGGTAACCATATAAACTGTTGATTAAATATTATAAAATATAACATTATGAAGGAGTATATTATTCAACAACACATAGATTTATACATACATACATACATTCATACAAACTAATTAATAGACACAATTCAAATTAATATTAATAATAATAATATACATTTTATGATTAATAGTTATAAATAATCATTCATTTGTTTTAAAAATTACACAAATAATCTTATCAATTTTATAGTATAAGCTATAAATAAACATACATCGCCGCATCCATACTATAAATGTTATAAACTATCGCTTATACCCGCGGTCATAGAAGCGAGATGTAAATACATACCAGGTATTAAATCCAATCATAAGCTTTACAAAGTTTAAGTTTAAGTTTTAAGTTCAAACATAAAAAGTTTCGTCAAAATCGGAATAGAAGGAATTTCTTTCCTCAAGAAAATATTTTTTCTTCAAAATATTTGGTTCAATAAAGAAACCCTGGTTTTCATTCAAAACTACGCAGTCGAAACAAAAATAGATGTTTAGTTAAGCGAAGAAACTAAAATTCTTGAACGATGTATTGAAATTTTTGTAGTGTTCTTGGTCAAATTCTCTTATGATTCTTTAGTCAAGAAAATGAAATTCTTGTTAAAAAAAAGTATTTTTCTTATTAAAAAATAAATAAAAACTCAAGAAAGAGAAAGTTTATGCAGCTTCTTTAACTGAATTATATACAGACTGTGTTGGAATGCTTTTCCAATAGAGAATCAATGTTAAATATTATTTATTACTGGCAGACCGTCTGGTTACTGTGCGGAGTCGTCAGTACACATGTAATGAGTACACACTAACTCTTAAATGAGTCAGTACACACAGTCAATGAGTCAGTACACACTCTTAAATGACAAACAAACTACTATACGCATATGAGATGACTACATGTGTACTGACTGACTCCGCACAGTAACCAGACGGCCTGCCAGTAATAAATAATATTTAACATTGATTCTCTATTGGAAAAGCATTCCAACACAGTCTGTACTATATTTAACTAAAGTATATCATTACTGCTTTAAAAAGTTTCTTTTGTTTGGATTAAACAAATGATTATAGTTGGTCTGAAATTCTTGAGTCAAGAGTCAGTTTATCTTTAGTTTATCAAAACTATAGATGTCGAGATACTAATTTTCTTATACCAAATATATATTATCTTCCCTGTATATGTTTAAACAAATTTTCTTACTGCAAGGAATTACTTCTATCAGTGTAGTTTTTGTGCGATGCTCGAACAAACAGATAATTACAGTTACATAATAGTAAAGATACGATAGTAGCTCTGTCTGACTGTCTTTTACGTTTTACGCGACTAAGCCATTGGATCGATTTTGCTTTAGTCTAGGGACACTGGTTACTTTTAAATAGCATATCATTTAAGAGGGTGCATGTTTGTATCGGTGCACTGTTTTTCTGAAAATAGCTATTTAGACTATTTTTTATAAAAAAAGAAATTCATCTTTTAGCGTTTAAAAAGCAAAAAAACCACTAAGGAAATCAGAAAACTGATAGATAATTATACCAGAAACCCACACGGGCGAAGTCGCGGGTAGAAGCAGTATTTTATATATGAAGATCTCATATTACATATATGCACATTACATTTTTGTAATACACATATAATATTATATTAAATGTAGTTCAGCTCATATCATTAGTTGTTATTGAAGTCATAGCATATAAATTAAAAAATAATTGTGACCAAGGAGCACTCACTGCGTGGTTAAATCGATACCTGCAAAATTAATGTTTAAGGTAGTTTAAGTTTCAGAATTTTTGACCATATAGAACGCGAGATAATTAATAATAAAGTAATCATTCTCTCTCATTAGAAGCATGTAAAACTTCATGTCCGCCCTAATATTATCTGTTGTATGGAAGAAAAAAAAACTCGACAGAATTTAATAAAAACTGGAACAGTAAAGATAAATATTTCTTAAATAAATTTTTTAATTAAATCGCTTTTTACCGTTTTGTTTGCATCACAATGGACCTTAGGGTCAAAGTGTAGCCCGTCCAGGGCAGCCTCTACAATCTATCTATCTAAGGAAATAGAAAAGTAGATTATTAATAAATAATTAATACAAAATATTCAAATCAAACGATACAAATAAAATTATTTATTTCTCTATTTATTGTATATTTAATCGTACTTATTTGATATCAATAGTCACGAATTATGAAAACAATACACACTAACTAACTAACTACTTGGTCTGGTTAGTTAGTTTGTTGTATGTACGAGTATGTACAATAATACTAGAGTATAATATTAATAATGATGACCTTGACAATTGTGTTTTTTTTACCGGTTGGTCGGCATATCTATCGGTTTACTATTTCATATACTACAAATATGTGTATGTGTATTTGTATGTATAAATATGAAACATACATGTATGCAATCTAGTACGGACGTATGTACTCTGATTGAAAGTGTAGTTGTCAGTGTTTTAGATGTGTTATAATGTTTGTTTCTTGGGCTGTATTATGCTGTTTGTCGTCGTGTTATATCACTGTATGTATGCAGCTAGAAACAATCATTCTTTTTTTATTATATTTCATACCATATTATACTCTTTTAATGACATTTTTGAAGTACTTCTTTTGACACATTATGAGAATCCGATCAGAGTGTATTTTCAGCTTGTAACGAAAACGTTGATGTAACACTCGACTGATGTCGATCGATGTTATACAGTTTTCTATCCTGCTCTATTGCACATACTTTTACGTGTGACTGATAACGATATTGTTTTTTTCTCTTTGACGTATTCAATACAATGTAAATTGTTTTATTTGAATAAAGATTTGGGATAAGACAATATTATACATTATAGAAGAAGAGATGAATGATCGTTATTATTTTGGTAAATAGCTACACCTCCAGCTCTTACATTAGAACATTTAAATTTGACTATACAGTTGAAATTAGGTACAGGAATGTCTTCATCATTTTAACTCCATGTTTCCTACTACATGCACTTCAACTATATGTAAACAAAAAATCAAGCATTAATCTTGTTGTAGCTACAGTGCTCGAACATCCTTAAGTCTATTTTGTACTTATAATATATATAAAACCTATTTTAACAAAATGGAAACCCGACTTCAAAAATCAAAAATTCTATTACAAAAAATGCACTAAAAAGTAAAGAAATAATTGCATATTCTTGTGCCAATTTAAGTTCACCTAAGCAAAAAATTTTAATTTTTTTTTTTTATGTACAATTATTGTTATTTTTGAAGTCGGTGTCAGCATAGAGAAATTCACATAACTTTTGGACACCGCCTCCAAAAATAACAATAATTGTACATATATATTTAAAATTTTTTGCTTAGGTGAACTTAAATTGGCACAAGAATATGCAATTATTTCTTTACTTTTTAGTGCATTTTTTGTAATAGAATATTTGATTTTTGAAGTCGGGTTTCCATTTTGTTAAAATAGGTTTTATATATATTATAAGTACAAAATAGACTTAAGGATGTTCGAGCACTGTAGCTACAACATATATTTAAAAAATTTTGCTTAGGTGAACTAAAATTGGCACAAGAATATGCAATTATTTTTTTACTTTTTAGTGCATTTTTTGTTATAGAATATTTGATTTTTGAAGTCGGGTTTCCATTTTGTCAAAATAGGTTTTATTTCTCGCTTTTTAGTGACTTTGAGGTTCTATAACTTATTTTATTTGTCTAAATAAATATGGGTAGACCAACTAAACGACCAACTAACTTTTAGTGCACTTCTTTATAACACATTTTTTTTATCCGTTTTTTTTTGTTAATTTTTAGTGAATTTTTTCATAACAGCTTTTCAGTTCTTTTTACATGCATTTTGTTTTTTTTTTGTAAAAATTTTTTTTTTGGTGTCGGTTTTTTTTTGTAAAAAGTTTTTTTGAAGTCGGTTTTTAAAAAAATTTTCTTATTTTCCCATTATGAATGAGTATACCCTTTCAAAAAAAAAAAAAATTTCGCAGAAATCGGTTATCACATATAAAATGAGGATTTTCCTCGATTTCCCGGGGATCCCCTCATCAGAATGCGATTTGGTGCCAATGGGACCAATGGTAAACCAAACCCTTTAAAACAAAAAATTCAAAATCGGGTCATAAATGACGGAGTTCTGGGGTGACACACATAAAAAAAAAACAGACGAATTGAGAACCATCCTCCTTTTTGAAGTGGGGTTAATAAAATAAAGTAATATGGTATTATTATTAAATTTGTGATTGCTAACATATTGCTAACGTTGCGTCGGTTATACATATTTGATATCAGTAATTGTAATAAGTCTAATGATGTAATATGAAAACTGCTATAATGGTTACTTATGATTATTATAACCGTATCATTATGATGGTTGTTTTCCAACCCACACATGACATGTTTTGACAATGAAATAATTTTAAATAACAATAATCATATGCTTACGGTGCGTTAGAAAATGACTAAATATTACATAACATCAGTTTCTTCAAAACTGATAATCGTAATGAGATAATGTTGTATGTTTTATTGAATTCAATGAATTTCATATATAACTTACTCATTCTATTACTAATAAATAACAAATATATTTCTCTTTTTAACCCGACTTCAAAAAAGAGGATGGTTCTCAATTCGTCTGTATTTTTTTTTTTTTTTGTCACCTCAGAACTCCGTCATTTATGAACCGATTTTGAATTTTTTGTTTTGTTTTAAAGGGTTTGGTTTCCCGTTGGTCCCATTGTCACCAAATCGCATTCTGATAGGGGATCCTCGGGAATTATTTAAAATTTGAAATCATTAAAATCTGATAATTTTGGAAAATGAATATTTGTCTTCCCAATTTTCTTTCTAAACGTTAGGAGTATTTACTGATTTCATTTTATGTTATTATATGTACACTACCGTTCAAAAAACTCAACCAATTAAACATTCTAAGTGTGACTGTATGTAATATTGTACATATATTCAGTTATATATATATATATATATATATATATATATATATATATATATATATATATATATATATATATATATATATATATATATATATATATATATATATATATATATATATGTAGTATACACTTAGAATGTAACTTACTGGTTCAAATATATTGAATGGGAGTGCATTAAAAATCTTTTCATTGATTTGAAATAATTTTCATTATTTTTGACGAATTAACCCAACGCAAATATTAATTTCGTTTTCAATGTCTACCACAGTTACACCAAGTAATAAATTCCACCAATTTAATTCATATTTTGTCTCGAAATTCTCGCGGCAACACTCACTAAAATATGTAAACATCTTTCACTCTAACGATATAGAATTTAATTTTCTCCAGTAATTTGTTGGTAATGATGTCTGGAATCCGTGATATATGAAATAATAACATGTTTGAGCAGACAGGCCGGAATGATCTGGAAAATTATAAATTTTGATATTCCCTCATGTGATCCAAGAGATAAGGTATTTTTAATGTATTAATATTTTTTACTTTCATAAGTATTAAATATATTTCCTGGAATATAAGGATGTAGAAGGGAAATTCATGTCATGATTATGTTTTAAATTATAAACAGAATATACAGATGCTAATTGACTTAGGGTGAATTCGTTTTGGGCGCTTATACACTTTTATTTTGCATCAATATTCAATATGGCAGATGAAAACAGTCAAAAGCCTCAAAAACAGTCAAAAAAGATTTTGTATGTTATGCGGGTTTTTGTTTATTCAGAAACAAAAAGATTTAAAACATTAAAAAATAAACAAATCCAATGGAATACACTTAAGGATGTTCCAGCATATTACCACTTTTCGACAGATTTTGCTCATTTTTTTTTCACAGGCTACATATAATGTTTTCTAATAAACCCCGAAGTTTCAGAATTTTTGACCGTTTAAGACGCGAGATAATTAATATCAAAGTTATCATTCTCTCTCACTCTCTCTCATTAGAAGCATGTAAAACGTCATGCCCGCCCAACTATTATCTGTTGTATTAGAAAAAATACTCGACAGAATTTAAAAAAAACTAGGAGAGTAAAGCTAAATATTTATTATATAAATTTTTTTTAAAATAATCGTGTGTCACCGTTTTGTTTTCGAAATATAGAAGATTAAATTTATTTATTTTCTCAAAATAACATTATTTTGTATATTTGAACAGTGTTTTTGTCTATGTGTTGTATCTGTGTGTTTATGTATTTGTGCTATAATAAAATCGAACCGGTTTGTTGTCGTGATTGCATAACACAGTGCTGGGGAACATCCTTAAAATACTCCGGTGTATATGGCAGATAAATGAACAAACGCTTATGCAGTATTCGTTGTGGGAGATGCCGTACGATTTGGCTAACATTTATTGACGGTGTTTCAGTAAACAAATTTATTGAAATGTCTCGATAAAAATTTACGATAAATATTCAGATAAAAAAATAACCAAATACTAGAAAGTTGATTGTGCGGACATCATGGACCGCACTTTAGAAATGACAAAACTCACGATATACATCCACCGTACGCACGGCGTGAAAACCAAGAATACGATAATATCAATAATTGACTGCTAAAAAAATACATCTCATTTAAGACCACATATTGTTGTTGTGTGATTGGGGTTCTTGTTTTGTTAAAACAAATACCTACGCAAATGCTTTATTCACCGCCTCTCTATACTATATATTATATAATATGAGATACCTTTTCAACAAAACCAGTCACAATCACTGTTTTATACTCAGAAGAAACATAATTCAAAAATATTTGAAGGCGGAATTGCTTTCATTATTATTATATTTAATGTTTTCAACGCATACCCGATTAATCAATGAATATATTTAAGTATGCGACCCCAATGGACTAACTGTGACAATAGCCGAAAGTTTTCCGACGTATTTACGACAATTATAAAAGTTTTTTTTTTTCAATTGGCCACACGCAATTCTTTGCTCTTTATACCAGGGTATTCTAGAGGTAGGTAGATTGTAAAGGCTGTCCTGGACAGGATACACTTCGGCCATAAGGTCCATTGTGATGCCTTAGGATGTGAGAATGTGAGTGGAGCGGAAGGAATTTGCGAGTAGACTAGGAATTGGTAGGATATGCGGTTGCAGCCGACTATGATAGGTACTATGCTGATATTCATCTGGAGTTCGTGAAGGAAACTGCAGAAAACGTTCTCAAGCATAGCCAGTTACTTCGTTCTTGTCCATACGCCAATAGTTTAGTAAATAAACAGCCCCCTTTTTATTTATTTTTATAATTGCAAACTGCCGATGTCGTGATTTGAACCTATAACCTCCCAATTTTTAAATACTGCATCCTGCACAGACATAACGCCATAGACCGCTCGGCTACTTGGACTGGTAGGGTATTCTAAGTTTAGTTCCCACGTATTAACGGTTGAAAATATTGATCGCAGAAAAGTATTTTTGCTATAGGCTCCGTTTCCACGTGCCCGTCTGTCTGTCTGTGTACACGATAACTCAAAAACGAGAAGAGATAAAGAGCTGAAATTTTGTATGATGTGTTAAAAGAGTTAAAAAAAATATCAAGCTCGTGAATGGGCAAGATCGGACCGGACTTCCCCTATCAAAATAGCGATCTTTGAAATGGTAAGAGATAGACAAAAAGACAAAAAATGTTCCTTTTTTAAAAATAAAAAACTTTTGATTGAAATATTTTTTCATAAACGCCGTAGTAGATACCGGATAATTTAGGAATTAACTCAGTTAGTTGTTATTTTCACTTGTTCTAAATAGACTTGAAGTAACCGTTTATTATGTATATATACAATGTGTCTCTTATTTAATTTCAAAAAGTTTTTTGACTGATTGAGAAATTGCCAATCAAAGCTGAGATTTTTAACGGTACGTGAAGCAAAACTAAGGAGAAACCACTACCAATTCATTCTTGCATAGTTCAAAACAAAGTACCATTAAAACACTATGTATATTATACTAGATATGTTCAATTTGCATAGCTGTCATAAGTAAATTTTATTATTTTATACTTTTTGCATTAACTGTCGCGAGTAAGATTTAAAATTAAACATATCAAGCCTAACTTCGAGAATTTTAAAACTGTCTGTGCATAAGTATATAATAATATATATAGTATATATACTATATGAGTACCTATATAGCATTATATATTTCCTATGTGGGCCCTGGTATGTTGCCATGGTAATTTTGCTAAACTCTATTTCTGGTATCACAAACATATAATAAACATTAAACATATAAAATATATAGAATATTCAATATACAATTTTTTTTGTCAAATAAATAGGAGGTATATTTATTTTATAGGATACATAAAAAAAATGGCTTTGTCCAGGTCTCCAGGTGATGCTTTTTATGGTCGTATGTTTATTATATTGCTTAAAATATCGTATCTTATGACTTATTGTGAGAATATGAGGGACCTACCTAATTAAATGTACGCAAGAATACTATCGTAAAAATTGAACTGAATACCTTTTTTCAAGGAATCGAAAATTTACATAATAACTCTTTTGACTTCATAAATTTGATCATGAACCCATTGCATCCTATATTTCTATTTTTTTTTAAACATCTATAATACAAGATACAAACTAGTAACTGATCCCGCTTCAGGACCGTAAGCGACTGAAAAAATTGTCGGACTGAGATGGTCGAATCAGTCCAACATGCCGGGCTGCCGCCAATCGGGTATATGTGAATAGATCTAAGTTAAGTGCCGTGGTTTAAATTAAGATCTAAGTGTCGTTTAAACGACTTACGGGTTGGTGTGAAATAAGCTTTACTTTAATATAAATATCTTACAATTATTATCTACTATTAAGGATGTACGAGCACTGGAGCTTTAAAAAGAATAAGGCGTTTCAGGGGGGGGGGGGGGCTACGAGAGGTCTTGAATTAATTATTTAATGTTAAAGTTTGAGTTTTAATGCTCTTATGGAGAAGCCCGTGAACGTCGACATTTTGATAATTTTCACAGGGAAAAATAAGACGAATACAAAAAAGACTTCGCAAAAGAAAATAGAAATATTAATAAAGAGATTGATCCAATAAAATTCCGGTATAACGGGCCTAAAAAAAACGATATTTAAGAAGAAGACTGAGATTTCGAGTAAATTTAATTTCTGTCTGCGGTAACTTAATTACCTGAAATCTGAGTTTTTTTCTTAAATATCTTTTTGTAGGCCCTTTATACCGCAAATAATGAATTTTCTCCATTTAACTTTAACGACAAAAAAATAATAAACTTTATTGTGGACTTTTATGAATGTACTATTAAATATAAGACTTTGAAGAATTTTATAAATGGACTGTATCTAGTGCTCGTACGTCCTTAATATAAGTAAATCAGTGATGAAATCTCATCAGTAGGTGTACCAAGAATTGAGACAAGAAAAAGAACCAGTTGTTATTCTCACCTAAGATAAAACTAACCAATGACTGAGAAGTATGCGCGCAACTACAAACAATTTTACAAAAACATTAAAAGTTAGTTTACATAAATATGGAATGCATATGGATTTTAATTATATATATATATATATATATATATATATATATATATATATATATATATATATATATATATATATATATATATATATATATATATATATATATAAATGTATAAATATTTACATTAAAGATAGTAAAATAATTGTAAAATTACGCATGCATATACTACCATATAATTGTTTGATCACACACCAAAAATTAATTCTCCTCATCTTTGTTGAATGCGCCTTTTACACTTCTCACATCATAAATATTTGGTAAAACATAAATATTAATCATTTATTTATTTGTTTTATAATATTTCATTTGAAAATCGTATAAATTTGTTTCAGTGCCAATAATTTCTACTTTTGAGCAAAAACATATTTTGTCTTACATACATACCATATTTCAATTAAATTGCATATCTATTATACAGTCGAACGTCTATAATATATATGACACGAAGACCTCTTTAAGATAATTTCCCAGATTAAATTGTCTTTATGAATCCACTAATAAAAGGTATGATTTTTGATTCTGTATAAACAAAATCTATGAAAGTATATCTCTGAAATATGATAATGATAAGACATCATTTAAACAAGTTGATGTCTCAAAGATCAGTCCGAGTGATTGAGCTGTTAGAGGCGCTCTGCTCGGAACTGGGAGATTCCTGGTTCGATTGTTAATTAAATTAATTTAGAAAAAAAAAAGCGGTTAATTGACTGAACAGTCGGCATATGGACACGAAAGAAACCAGCTATGCATATGAAGGTTTTCTGCAATCGCAGCTGCAATCGCACAATCTACCAAATTTTACCAGTCCAAGTGGCCGAGCGGTCAAAGGCATTATGTCTGCGCAGTGTGCCTACTTGGAAACTGGGAGATTATGGGTTCGAATCCCGCCAACGGCAGTTTGTCAATTACTAAGAAAAAAAAGTGGCGGTTAATTGACTAAACTGTCGGTATATGGACAAGAACGGAGTAACCGGCTATGCTTGAGAAGGTTTTCTGCAGTTTCTTTCACGAACTCTAGATGATTATCGCCATAGTTCCTATCATAGTCGGCTGCAGCCGCATATCCTACCAATTCCTAGTCTATACACAAAAATTCCTTCCACTCCACTCACATCCTCACATCCTTAGGCATCACAATGGACCTTATGATCGAAGTGTAGCCCGTCCAGGGCAGCCTCTACAATCTATCTATCTACCAATTCTTAGTCTACATACAAATTTCCTGTCCTTTAGGGGTCGGTGAGAAGGCCTACATTATTCAAAGGTTATACAACATAGTCCTAACATTACTTCGATTTACCATATTTATTAAGAGTAGCCACTCACGACAGCAAAATGAATAACCGATCGTTAAATTTTTTTGATCTAGAGTTTAGAATGGTATTAAATTTTCACAGAAGTGGCCTCAAAAATTTATTATTATCCTGACACTTAAACTTAAAATTAAGAAAATTCTAATGACCTTTTAAGTTAAAAATAAAATATGTTAAATAAAAACAAATATAATGAAAACATTAATAATAAAAAAGTAAAAACTATACACATACACTCCCGTTCATAAAAATTGAACCAGTTGTAACATTCTAAGTGTTACTGTATGTAATATTTAGTAATATATTACATTTAGAATGTAACTTACTAGTTCAATTTTTATGAACGGGAGTGTACATACACAGATATACATACATATTTATACAAAATGTAAATGATTTTATTGTTATAAATATTAGTCGATCTAGAATCGATACGACGATCTACGATCACTTTATAACATTAAAATTTTAAATTTACTATGATGATCTCATATATTGTATTTGAATACTTCATCAACATATAATTCTATAAACTATAGTACACAACGTATATTATAATGTGGTAATTTATATAAGAACTTGTATTACAGAGAAATGAAATGAAAGAAAGCCAATGTAATACTTCAAAGTAATACTGTCAATGAATGATATACTCATTCATCTATATCATCTGTGGTCTAACGGTAACACACTAGCATAGAAATCCAGAGGTGCAGGGTTCGATACCTGGTGGATGAGTACATTATTTCATATCACTATTAAATTAAAATTCAATCATGCGTTTGTCTATATAGTTTACGCTAGTTCTTTCATACTATGTCTTCGTAATCTTCTATGTCTTCCTACAATTAAGTTTTTGCACAAGTTCAACAGGTCACATGCCAAGAGAATTTTACTTGTAGATTTTGTAACGAGAAAGAAACATAATAGGAAATATTTGAAACTGTAATACATTATAGGAAAACTACTCGATTCATGAATGAAAGCATACCTTATCGATATCCGAGAAATTTGGGCCATCCAATTTCTTGAACAAGAAATAGTACAAAAAATACGAATAGGGAATATGCATGAAAATTTTTTTTCACATTTATTTTCAGAATATGAAAATACTGTTTGTTAATACTGTAATAATATTTAAAAACGAAATTAAAATCCGACAAATATCAAGGAAGCTATAAGCTTTTAAAGATTATTATCTGTCTCTTTTTTGCAAAAATACTAAAAACGGAGTTTTACGTGTACTTTAAATGGTGAAAGTGTAATATGACGTCACATAACATATCAAGAGGGCTATCACCCTCTTTGTCTAATCGGGAATTTCAATCATTCATATCTCGCTTATTTTTAAAGTTATTTAAAAAGTAATTTTACCTTGATATTTGTCAAGTAAACATGCTTCAATTCAAGTGAAAAAAAATTTTCATGCATATTCCCTATTATGTCAAAAGGAATATTTTGTACAAAATAATGTGTCCAGGTCGTCAAATGCTATGGGACTGCAAAGCGACCATTATATAGAGATTATTACCGAGATGGATACAACAGTGATTTAGGTCTATATGATGTTGACTTTACTCTGACTTTGCTATGAATACAAGCATCTAGCACTATTTAATACTATTTTTCGATATTTGTAATAATCTTATTTACATAATTATCAATTTTGTAACATACGAGTTAATAAAGAATTAATCGCGCACAATTTTTTACAAGAAATTATTTAAAACAACTATAATGTTCTGTTTATAGCAATCGCTTTTCTACACATATGTTAATATGTTATTATCATGTATCCATAAAATATGTAAAAAAAAAGATTCAACGTACTATCTATAGAAGAGTACTCCTTACTTAAGTGGAGAATAGACACAGAACTTGGTTGCAGCAACATTGAACTCCGCCTATAAAATATTTTCACCACAGACGCTGCAACCAAAGTTTGGGATCATAAAATTTAATTTTTACTATTTTATGACTCTAGTCATATAAATTCAATCATTTCTCATCATGTCTCTATCTATCTCATTTAATTTGTATAGTTTATTTATATCTCTAGTAAAAACTGCACAAATAATTTTATACAATATAATATATACAGTGTGTCTACTTAAGTTGGCTCCATATGGAAAACTTTTTTATTATAATGTTTACGAAAAAAAGTTATTCTTTATAAAAATCTCTGCATTCGAAAATATTAATATTCAGCTATTCACTTTTGACATCAAATGTATAGGGTGTCTAAAAATTGAAAAAGTAAGATAGGAATGTGTTGACCACTTCAATTTTAAATTAAATTTTGTTTATTTTTGTTCAAAATGTAGACCATATAGAACAGATTATACGGGAAACGGTTCAAGAAATCACTCCCGAGATATGTAGGAGTGGATTTAAAGAATTTTGTAAAAGGACCATGTATGGAACGCGAAGGTGGATACGTTGAGGCAAAAACGAACTGAAGGTAACTGTTGTTACTTACGTCAACAATAATAATTGTATTTGTAATGTAATGTATGAAAAATAAATGTTCTGTATTCATTATTTTGTTACATATCATTCAAAATGTTTCAAATCAGCAAATAAACATTTGAAGTACGATGACTGGTTAATTAGAATAACAGATAACGTGTTTTATAAGTAGGACTTGCAAAATTTAATTTAAAATTGAAGTGGAAAAAAAATTCCTATCGAACTTTTTCAATTTCTGCACACCCTGTACATTCGATGTCAAAAATAAATAGCGGCATGTTAATATTTTCGAAAGCAGAAATTTTTATAAAGGATAACTTTTTTTCGTAAACCTTTTCCATATGGAGCCAACTTAAGTAGACACACTGTATATATTATATATAATGTAAATTGTAACCAATATAGGTATTTTGTATATGAACATTTAACTCCTCCAACTAAATATCAAATAATAAAAAACATTGTTGCAGCAACCGATCAAGGTCATGTTTTTGGTTGCTGCAACCAGTCCACACACACAGCAACATGCTAGTTAGTCTTCAATGTTGCTGTTCAATGTTGCACGTTTGTGGAGCCCATTATATACAGATATTCATTTGTTTATGACCTCAAACTTAAAAAAAAGATCTGCTAGTGAACTTTTGTAAATGCAAACATAATATTTTACATATTTAAATTTCCATCGATGCATTCGTATATATATATATATATATATATATATATATAGATACTCCCGTTCAAAAACATGAACAGACGTGAAATGTTAATTTGCTTACATTTCATAAAACTCCTCACTTTTGCAACTCTCTTTACATTATTTATTTATAAACAAAGATAAGTAGTATATTTTTTAAATGTGAAAATGTTTTATTTTTTATTTATGTAAATAAATCATTTACTACAAGAATAATCAAAATTGTGAGAGACTGATTAGATTCAGATCTGTTCAATTTTATTGACCGGAAGTGTACATACATTTTATTTATATACCGTCTGTTTAGTTTACATCTTCATATAATAGATCTCCCACGAGTATGAGAGAGAAGGAGGTCTTATAGGTTTGAGTGGTTGGTGACCACTCGAACAGTTATGAAAAATATGTTTGTTTATCAAACCTATAAGACCTACTTCTCATACACATTGCTTAATGTATACATATGTACTCTCTCATACTCGTGGGAGATCTACTATACGAAGATGTAAACTAAACACAGTGTATATAAGGTCATATAAACATATATATATATATATATATATATATATATATATATATATATATATATATATATATATATATATATATATATATATATATACATATATATAAAAATATTAGAATAGATAAAAATATTATTCCGGGTATTTCTTTGAAACAATAAACAATTTATAAGGTAAATAATAATAATATGTATTGGGTATTATAATAATAATATACATGAAAACTTTTTTTTTAATGAACTAAAAAGTAAAAAATAAAATTTTTGTCCTGAGAAACCAATATGTAAACATTTATACGTTTCAACGAACATTTAAAACCTGAGCGCTCCAAGCTTTTATTTATTTTTTCACATGTCGTTGACTCAAGGAAATAATTTTATTTTCTACTTTTTAGTTCATTAAATAAAAGCTTGTTTAAAAAAAATGTTTTTTTCTACTATTATAAAAAAGTTTTCATGTATATTATTATTATAATACCTAATACATATTATTATTATTTATCTTATAAATTGTTTATTGTTTCAAAGAAATACCCGGAATAATATTTTTATCTATTCTCTATCTATCTTTATTCTCATTCTCTATATACACCTCAAACATATAACGGAATGAGAGAAAATATTTGACAACAACCTGATTGTTGCTGGTGGATGAAGGTAGTAAAAACAGCTCGAACGAGATTACGCTACGGCTACAATAATGATAAAACATATAGAAATTTTTTGGTTAGTAGGATTGTTTTCTATCCTTGTTTGTTACGCGTATACATTTTAGAAAAGAAGGCAACCAAAAGAGAGAGTAAATAATACGAAACGCACATATACACATACAGATATTTAATAATGGTTGTAAATAACATTGAGTTGTAAGATTTTACTATTTTGTAAAAATACATTTTTATGATGACTATTGAAGTGTTTGTAAATATTATCATGTGATTTTTAAGTTTGTTAACTATTTTTAATCAAAGAGCCTACGATCTACTTTGCGATTATATGTCCTAGTGGTTTCATTATCATTTTCACATTTTTAATTTACATCACGAATTGGTTAATTCTAAATTGTGAACATCTTGTTGTTTCAAGTACATTTCTTAATAATCGTATTCGATATGATTTGTATTCTAACAGGAGAGCGTCCATAAACTACGTGGTCCTATTCAGCCCATCTGGAATCCCTCCTTCCCTCCATGCAGCCTAACGTAGCCTTTCCTGTGATCCTCCCCCCCCCCCCACAGATGGAACGTTGTTTTATATTGCCAGAAGTTATTTTGTGTTTTCTGTTAACTATTAAAAAACTATTTTATTTTAAATGAATAAGACTGATTAGTTAAATATATTTTTGTATATTTATATATTTCTTATATTTATAAGCATTCTGGCTCAAATACGTAGCTTGACTCTCACCTCTCCATCCCCTTACGTAGCTCAGCGTAGCATTCAAACTGATCCGCCCTCCTCCTTGATCGAGCTACGTGGTTTATGGAGGCTCCCCAAAATTAAAGTTCATAAACACAATTATTGATTAGTATATAATAGCCACTATGGTGTATTGGTAAGTACATTATCCCGGTAAGAGAAAGGCCTAGGTTCGTGTCCTAGTGGTTTGATTTGATCAGTAGAGATATTATCCAAAAAATACCCGCAAAAGTAAAAAATACTTATAAAACTCCAGCAAAATCGGCAAAGTACGAAAAAATACTTATAAAAACATAAATTTCACAAATTATTTTTCCAATTTGTTGAGTAATTATTAATTAAATTAAATACTGATATGAAAAAATTAACTCGTCAACCAGGAATCGAACCTCGGGCCTCTGGTGGTGTAGAGGAAGCATACTGGACTAGTTATCCAGAGGCCCGAGGTTCGATTCCTGGTTGACGAGTTAATTTTTTCATATCAGTATTTAATTTAATTAATAAATTCAATGACAATGAAATGTGTCGGGTATACGCTATAGTCTTCTACAGTTTGTCATACGTAACCGAAAGGAATTTGGACAAACATTGTGTGTTGACACGAAAGTAAACACAAATAAACAAATATTAAAGAGTAATTATTGTTAAATACACCATCAAATTTCATGATTGTCTACGATGAAATATATGTTCCCATAAGGTTACCAGTTAAATATTGAGTATACAAAACATGCTTATCCAAGCAAGCAAAGCGTGTTAGACCGCTGGGTCACTTAATATGTTATATTTTTATCCGAAACTGAACGTCACAAAAATGTTTCGAATAAAAGTTATTACTATATTTATAATGAACAACTGTTATCCGAAGTATTTTTTTTCGAAAACCAAATGACTCACCAAAAATAAATTATATGGAGAAAAAAAACGAGTACGTTTTTTGTGGCCATGTACACGTATTCATATAAAGTATAATTATATTCGTATTGAATGTGTGCTCGATTTTAGACCACATTTTTCGATTTTAATACAATCCAAATAAACCAAAACAAAATAAATCAAAATAATAATAATTCGCAAAGGAATACAAAAATATAACCTGAAAAACATGTACTTGAACCTGTTTGTTGTGCACTATTAACAAACAATACAAACAAGTTTACAGTTGTTTTTTTTTATATAGATCTAATGACATAATGTATTAACTTATAAATCAAACACTATATATATTTAAAAATCCATTTGAGAAAAGTATCACATACTACAACAGTACACATACACACCACTTCTACAAATCTACAGTCTCTACACTCTACCTACAAGTCTACAGCTACACACACCATTAGAAAACAACACAGAATTAAAAAAAAAAGATACACTTGTAAAAATAATATACCTTTTTAGGGAACGCCCAACACTTGAAATAACAATAGATCGTGTCGGTGTAAAAAGATCCAAATTTCTCACTCACCATTTATCCATTGTATCCAATGCATAAAAGAAATATTATATTATTTATCCCAAAGAAGAAACCTTTATTAATATATATATATATATTTCTATTTTTATATTGTCGCCCTAAATATTAAATTTGAATTGAACACATTTTAAACCCCCTGTAGACGTTTCAAGTGCTTTTTTGGTTTTTATTAATGTTATTTGTATAGACACTGTGAAGAGGTATATATATAAAATGTTTTTTCTTCTTCTTCTTTTCAAAAAGGTAATTTTGAAATATTATTATGGATTTAATTCAAAAATTCTTTGAATTTCATTAATATTTTCTGGGGTCTTGATTATTGGTGTATTTTTTGATTTACATACAAATTCATTGTTAAAAATCATTCAATTGTTTTCAGTCAAAAACAAGTAAGGTAACAACTAACTGAGTTAATTGTTTGAATACACAGTATATACTGAGCTATATATCAATGTTTCAATTGTTACCAATTTTTGTATTGTTCCACAAGTTTTAAAAAATCTCTTATGTTTTTAAAGATGGGCATATTTTTTGCTTTCGAAGAAACTTTTGAGCACAAATTATGAGAAAACTATTCAGTTTATGGAAAAAATTTTCAAACAAAAGTAGTTTTTTTAAAAAAGAAAAAGTTTTTTTGTTTTTAAATTTTTGTTATTTCTCTTACGGTTTCAAAAATTGGCAATTTTTGCCATTAACGAACTTGACATTACTTTTTTGCTCTAGAACACATAGAAAAACTAAAATGCCAAAAATATCACACAACAAATTGACGTCAAAATAATAAAATATGTCACAATTAAATGTTATCTTTGATACAAACAATTCGTCCTTCCACATATTTAACATATAAAATAGTTTCGAGTTCATACCATAATATTTTTTTAGTAGTAGAATAACAATTATAATATAATATAAATGGGTACTTATTATTATTATTAAACTTACCTTATCTATTATGAAAATTATATTAAAACATTTTTTAATTACATTCTCTATGGACAATTATATAATAATTATAAGTAGTACCTAATAAAAATGTTTTTATTAAATTCTTCATCTATATCGTAAAATATTTATTTAATTAAATTGTCGTAAAACAAACTCATGTTAAATTATCATTATTTTCATACCCGGTATATAATATAAATATACCGAGTATATTAAAGGTATAATATACAATATATACCAAGGTATATTAAGTTTACTTTCAACTTTGTAACGGTTGAAAATATTAATCGCAGGAAATATTTTTGGTATAGATGTTCATAAAATGGCCTAATAGGGAATTTACATGAAAATTTTTTTTCACATTTATTTTCAGAATATGAAAATACAGTTAATACTGTAATAATATTTAAAAAAGAAGTTAAAATCCGACAAATATCAAGAAAGCTATAAGCTTTTAAAGATTATTATCTGTATCTTTCTTGCAAAAATACTAAAAACGGAGTTTTACGTGTATTTTAAATGGTGAAAGTGTAATATGACGTCACATAACATATCAAGAGGGCTATCACCCTCTTTGTCTAATCGGGAATTTCAATCATTCATACCTCGCTTATTTTTAAAGTTATTTAAAAAGTAATTTTACCTTGATATTTGTCAAGTAAACATGATTCAATTCAAGTGAAAAAAAATTTTCATGCATATTCCCTATTGGTTTATTACCGCAAAGTTGTCTGTCCGTAAATACGATAACACAAAAACGAAAAGAGATAGCGAGCTGAAATTTTGTATGTATGTTCTAGAGCTAAAAAGTAAGGTCGACAAAGCTCTCCATCTTTGAAACCTTAAGAGATGAACAAAAATTTAAAGATACAAAATGTTTCTTTTTTTAAAAATAAACAAATTTTGTTTGAAGCTTTTTTACCCAAGTTCAGTATAAACCGGATATTTAAGCAATTAACATTTTGAATTACATATCGAACGACACCGCGTCATTGTAAACGATGTCGGTATTACCTGTTTCACCGGCATTATACCACTGATATATGGAATTTCTTGAACCAAACAAATATGTTTTTTTTTAAATATTTACTTGGTTCAAGAAATTTCTTTTATCAGTATATATATATATATATATATACCGTCTGTTTTGAACAGCTTTGCCAATAGACAATCAGTAATAAATATTATTTATTACTGACTGTCCGTCTGGTTACTATATGAAGTCAGTCAGTACACATGTAATGAGATTCATCACATGCACAGTCATTAATCATACGCATGTATGCATGTATGGTTGTTTGTTTGTCATTTAAGAATGAGGATTTTGTGATTCACATACTAAAGTTAAGAATTCAATGAACATATTTAACCATTGCATGTGTACTGACTGACTTTATATAGTAACCAGACGGACAGCTAGTAATAAATAATATTTAACATTGATTCTCTATTGGAAAAGCTTGCCAACACAGTCTGTATATTTTTTATTTTTTTTATACCCAGTATGTGTAAATATACAAGGTATTATAAGTTTATTCCCGACTTTGTAACACTTGGAAATATTAATCCTTGACATGAATGCTTGGAATGGGTGTTCATAAAATAGCCTAATTCGGTCATTTAGGCATGTCCGTCTGCCTGTGGACGTCATAACTGAATAACGAAAAGAGATAACGAGCTGAAATTTGTAATATGTGTTCTATAGCAAAATAGTGAGGTCAAGTTTGTTAATTAACAAAATCTCAATGTGTCTGCCCCCACCAGAGGTGAAAATATACATTTTTTAAATCGTTCGAGATAGAAATAAAATTTGTTAACAAAAAATCTCCTTCTTTTTAAAATAAACAACTTTTGTTTGAGAAATTTTTTCATAAACTCAACAGTTTTCTCATAATTTGTGATTGAATGTTCCTCGGAAAGCGAATTGTTATCAATAATTGATATACAACTCAGTATATACTGAGTATTCAAACAATTGACTCAGTTAGTTGTGACATTACTTGTTTTTTATAAATATTGTACACATGTATATATATATATATATATATATATGTATATATATATATATATATATATATATAAATATATACATATATACATATATAAGAATAAAAATATTTAAAAAATGTTAATATTAAAAAAAATCATTATAATATCATTATCATATTCAATTAATATAATAAAATGTAAATATTTTTAAATTTATATTAAAACAAATGAAAATATAACAATTAACATTATCAGTGCGTGAACTGTTACTAAATGCGTATGTAGTAAAAAAACTATATTGTCGCGTACATAATTTATATGATCGATTTCCAGCCAAAAATATACAAATACTCATCGCTATTTCCATCCATATACTTATCGCTGTTATCTCAACGATAGGCTCAAAATCTATAAACTGTAAATCATTACGCATATGAAAAACCGATCTAAAATAATTGTTACAAGTAAGCAAAATTTTCGGATTTTGTTACCAAAAAGGAGCATTTCTGATTGGTCTTTCAAAATCCGTTCATATTTTATCATTTTGGAGTTCATAATGGAGTTATTTCTAAAATAGAATTTAATGATCTCCTCAAATATGAGAGTTGTTGAATTTAACAATAGTCTCCATATTGGCGTTAGTAACAACTCTCCTTTAAATGTCATACCCCAATCTATCTCATGTGTCCGGATTTAAAACAAAAATAGAAAAACAACTCAAAACAAAAAAATCAAGACAATATGCTTTACGATTCTCGTTCACATGCATTTAATATAACCTCTAATTAAGATCAAACAAAAATTATTGCCAATATTTTTTTGCAGCAAAATGTTCTGAAAACGTGTAATTAAATTACAATATCTTTCTTTCAAAATGTATAAATAAATTTAACAAAAAAATGGAAAAAAGATTGACGTATGTATACAGGTTGGCCCACCAAAAAGGTATGCATTCACACGCTTTCACATGCATTGCACCACGGGGACAGAAATAGCATGATACTTTGAGCAGAAGTTGCTACTTTCCTTCATTTGTTTAATTTCTAAGTATGGACTACAGAAATTGCGACCCAATTTCAAAATTGTATTGGTGTTTGTTTCTTAGGACTATGACATCTGATGGAAATAATTAGAAATATAGTAGTCGGACTCAACTGTGGTAGTTTGTTTATCTTTGTTTGATTAGTTTGTTATTTTGTTCATGAAACTGTTTAAAAGTAGCCTCACTGAAGGCTCCATTTTGGAATATGACGTCACCTTTATATCTATCTACTTTTTAATTTTATACATTTTTGCGAGTGTAAAAAGTAAAATAAACAGTTCACGCATTGATAATGAATCCCGACATCGGCAGTTTGTCAATTATTAAGAAAAAAACAAAGGGGCGGTTAATTGACTAAACTGTCGGCGTATAGACAAGAACGAAGTAACCGGCTATGCTTGAGAAGGTTTTCTGCAGTTTCCTTCACGAAATCCAGATGAATATCGGCATAGTTCTTATCATTTTCGGCTGCAGCCACATATCACACCAGTTCCTAGTCTATACACAAAAGTTCCTTCCACTTCACTCACATCCTCACATCCTTAAGCATCACAATGGACCTTTTGGTCGAAGTGTAGCCCGTCCAAGGCAGCCTCTAAAATCTATCTATCTATCTATGTACATCTACAGAGAGATAAAAGACACTGTCAAAATATTTTTAGATATTATTGGTATGATTGTAGCCATTTAATTTTTAACATATGCCATCCTGTATATATTTTTGGAGTGAATAGGTGAGATCAAAAAGTTAATATATAGTCTTTTTTTTGTATTATTATACGTTAATGCCCTTTAGGTACTACATATGAAATACACACACACACACACAATCATAACATTTAAACGTGTATAGACATATTTTAATGGAATGTTTTGATGACTTTGAGAACTGAAATACAAAACGTCTCAAATTTACTATAATACACATAATACGTATGTATGTATGTATACTATTTTTTAAAATACCAAAAAGAAAAAAAAAACTTTAAAATTTCCTAAGAATTAACTACCTGGTTTCTGTTTCATGTAGCAAACTTGATTATTAAATACATGATGTTGGATTCTTAACAAAATCATATTTGTTCCATCAGTTATGGAATCAATTGTTTGTTGTTTTTTCTTTTACCAACATAAGTTATTTCTTCATAATTGATAAATAAGTTTTAAAAAAAAACTTAAACATGACTACGAAAAAAGCAGAGCCTTGTAAATATTCGTCGTAGTCGAAGGAAGACCGGGAATTGTTACACATTTTCTTTGTGGTGTGCTTCGAAGTGTACATCGATTTTCTGTGTGGACCATCGACTACGCCAAATATTTACAAGGCTCTTCAAACTTGTTTCGTGCTGTTTTCGTAGTCGAGTTTCAGTTTTTTAAACTTATTTATTTATTGACATTTTAGTATAATATTAAGAATCATTCATTTGACACAAAACTCGATACCTTTCTCGATATCCGATACTTTTTTTCGAAAAACCGAATGAATAAGGCACAAATAAATCATAAAATTTGAAAAATGAGAGCTACGTTTCTAAATAAATAAGCCCAAAATAACGAATTCATATCTGTGAATCCAGCCATCATTAAGGTATTTCCACCTTTTTCCACATTTTTTGCTCATTTTTTTTCACACCCTAAAAATAACGTTTTCTAATAAATCCCGAAGTTTCGGCTTTTTGACCCTTTTAGAACGCGAGATAATTAATAACAAAGTAACCATCCTCTCTCATTAGAAGAAACTTCATTTCTTAAATGAATTTCACGTTTTACCGTTTTGTTTTCGCATATATGGGCCAAAAGATATAAAGCCATATAAAGCATATATGAGCCAAAAGAAAACAAAAAAAAAATTAAATATTCAGTTCAATAAATATTTCTGGTTGCTTAATCGTAACTCTAAATTATCGCTCGAAAATAAGTTATTAGTGTATAAAAGCATTTTGAAAACTATCTGGACATACGGTATTCAATTGTGGGGTACTACAAGTGTGAGTAACATTGAGATTTTGCAGTGTTTTCAGTCTAAAGTGCTGCGTGCGATAAGTGATTCACCATGGTACGTTCGAAACGATGACCTACATCGCAGTTTAAATGTGTCTACAGTGCGTGAAGAAATAGTGCGATTTAGTGAAAACTATATGTATCGTTTAGAAATGCATCCATATGTGTATGTGCTTAATCTTCTTGACAATAGTAAGACCTTAAACAGACTCAATAAACTTAATATCTTAGAACTTGTAGCGGTATCGCTTCTTCATTATTAAATTATTATTATAATTTTGTTCATCATTTTTAGTTGTTGCATAACAACTAAAAACTATAACTTCCGCCTATTATCACGGTTGCTTTGAATGTTAACAACCTTGATAATTTACATATAAACAAATATAATATTTCATAAATCAATTACCTTTACAAACTAAAATATAGATTTATTTGACATTTTAGTGATAAATGTACTTATATAATTTTAGTATATAATTCTTTATTTTTGTGTCTTCCATTGGATGGACACAATTCACGATTTTTATCCAGTGATCACTCTATTCATAGTTCTTATTAGAACTGATAATAGTTAAAATTAGAATGCTAAAAAAAAAAAAAATTTACATTAATGTGTATATAAATATATGTATGTGTTGTGTATGTGTGTATTTGTATTTGTTCTGTAATAAAAGCAACCCCGGTTATATTAACCCTGATTATACAAGTCAATGCTGAAGCTACCTTAATTCGACTTACCTGCAGTCCAAGACTATAGAACTCGTGGAACACTTTTGAAGGACAGGAGGTACAATAGATCAAATTGGAATAAGTCGTAATAAAACCTCTTTATAAGACTTACTACTGATTCTAATCTAATCTACCTTCTGCAGTCCAGCCAGTCATTAAGGGTTAACAAAATCTATGTTTTCGTTTGTCCTAATGCGACAGACCCCCATCCCACGACTGAGTTAGTCGAAAATATACTGTCTTGATGGCGATTGTACCATATAGTTACAATTGTTTTAATTTGAGCAATTTGTTTAATTTTGCTAGTATTTTATGGTAGGAACAAAAATTTGTTACATTTGAAAATTTTGTCAAAAAGTCAACACCAATTTCAATTGAATCACTAGTTAAAACTGGTCAAAACTTATAAGCAATTAAAAAAAAAACGAGTATCTAGCTAGAAGGTTAAATTTACAATTTTTATGAATACGATAACCTTAATTTATTTTATATTTCATTGAGATTTAGATTAAAAAGAGTTTTTATGAAAAATTTTTTATTGGATTTTAGTCTACTCTAAACCCTCAGTAAACATGACTGAATGCCATTAAAAAGAGTTTGTTAATTTTATGAACAATAATTTATTGTAGAAAGAGATAATGAGAAATGGAGTTTTCCTTAGACCTTATAGGCTTATACTTTTTATACCCGGTGAATATATGTACACTCCCGTTCAAAAAAAATGAACAGACATGAACCGAATCAATCTCTCACAATTTTGATTATTCTTGTAGTAAATGCTTTTCTTTACATAAATAAATAATATACAGAGAGTTACAAAATTGAGGAGTTTTATGAAATGTAAGAAAATTAACATTTCAGTTCTGTTCATTTTATATATATATATATATATATATATATATATATATATATATATATATATATATATATATATATATATATAGACTGTGTTGGAATGCTTTTCCAATAGAGAATCAATGTTAAATATTATTTATTACTGACAGGCCGTGTGGTTACTGTGCTGAGTAAGTCAATATACATGTAATAAGTGCACACTCTTAAATGAGCCTGTACACACTCTTAAATGACAAACAAACTACTATACGAATATGTGATGACTCTCATTACATGTGTACTGACTGACTCCGCATAGTAACCACACGGCCTGCCAGTAATAAATAATATTTAACATTGATTCTCTGCTGTAAAATCATTCCAACACAGTCTGTATATAAATACATATATATGTATAGAAGCGTACATTAAGTTTAGTCCCGACATTGTAACAATTGGAAATTATATTTCAAATTTTGCCCCTATTCCTAGAACATTTGTTTGTATTTTATAAATATGTATTTCGACTACAATGTAGCCATCATCAGTATGAATTAGCTAATCGTAACTATCTCTGGGATATGGATTCAGAGATATGTTGCTTGTTGCTAAATTGGTACGTGTCTCACGCACCAAATTAGCAACATCATTGATAGGAGAAAAAAATTTTTGGTATATTATATATATAAAATGATTAACCCATATCTACATATCCGTTCGCCTGTTGGTCAAAGTTTTAGAATTTTAAATTGAGGTAAAGTCCATAAATGGGCATATCAGATCCCCCCACCAGCAGGTAAAATATCCACTTTTGAACAACAATAAGAGATAGAAGAAAAATTTAAAGAAAAAAATGTTTCTTGTTTAAAAATAAACAATTTTGATTAAAAATTTTTTTTCATTAAATTGTTCCTGTATCATTTATCATTTGCAAAATAAGATTTTGTTATGCAGAAAGAACTAAACGAAGTGTTTTTGATGGATTTCCAGGCATAGAAATATCACACCTAACTAGCACCAAAAGGAATAGTATTTTATAGTTTCTACCATTAGTTTTCTCCAATTTTTATTATTTCTTACCTGTACACTTCATATATGCAGGTATCAAGATAACTAAGTCAAATACGAGTATACCTGTACTAAACTGTAAGAACATTTCGATGACAGGTATTAAGTCAATTTAATCACTAAAATATTCATATTTTTACAAATTGATATTTTATAAACCATAGATTAGAACTACTTTAGGATTTATTTTTATACCCAGTATATGTAAATATACAAGGTATATTAAGTTTACTCCCGAATTTGTAACGCTTGAAAATATTAATCCTTGGCAAAAATGCTTCACAAAAGTGTTCATAAAATGGCCTAATTCGGCTATTTCCGCATGTCTGTCTGTCCGTCCGTCCGTCTGTTTGTGGATATGATGACTCAAGAACGAAAATAGATAACGAGCTTAAAATTTTTTGTGTGTGTTCTAGAGAAGAAGAGTGAGGTCAAGTTCGTTAATTGGCAAAATCAGAACGTGTTTTCCCCTGCCATAGGGGAAAATATAAAATCTTCGCAACCGTAAAAGATAGAAAAAAATTTAATAACAAAAAATCTTCTTCTGTTTAATAAACAACTTTTTTTTTTTAAACTCAATAGTTTTCTCATAATTTGTGATTAAATACTCCTCGGACAGCGAATTGTTATCAATTCGAATATGCAGAATTGTTAACAATTCAATCACTGATATACAACTCAGTATATACTGGGTATTCAAACAATTAACTCAGTTAGTTGTTATATTACTGGTTTTTATTAATATTTATTCATTTTTTTTTTTTTAATGGTTTTTATTCATTACTAGACGTGTGCTCGATTTTCGATCGACATTACAGGAACCATTCGGTTTTTGATAAATCAACCCTAAAATCAGACATTACGTACAAAGATTATTAAGATAATCAAAGAGAACTCTATGTTTTTTGAAATTAAATTTCAAATTTTGCCCCAATTTCTAGAACAATTATTTGAATTTAAAAAAATATGTATTTCGACTACAATGTAGTCATCATCAGTATAAATTAGGTAACCGTAACTATATCTCCAGTATATGGAGTGAAAGATATTTTACTGATCGTTGCTAATTTGGTGTTAGAGTAATTTAAGACTTTTTGAAAGCCTCAAACTTTGAGTAGCTACACCGTGATCATACTACCAGTCCAAGTAGCCGAGCGGTCTAAGGCGTTATGTCTGTGCAGTACTTGGAAACTGGGAGGTTATGGGTTCTAATCCCGCCTTGGCAGTTTGTCAATTATAAAAAAAAAAGGGGCGGTTAATTGCCCAAGCTGTCGGCATATAGACAAGAACGAAGTAACCGGAAATGCTTGCAAGGTTTTCTACAGTTTCCTTCACGAACTCCAGATGAATATCAGCATAGTACCTATCATAGTCGGCTGCAGCCGCATATCCTAACAATTCCTAGTCTACTCACAAATTCCTTCCACTACACTCACATCCTCACATCCTAAGGCATCACAATGGACCTTATGGTCGAAGTGTAGCCCGTCCAGGGCAGCCTTTACAATCTACCTCTCATACTACCTTAGTAGTCAACATGAGCAAAGCATGCTTACTAAATAATTAAGTACACGTGTAAATATTGTCACGAAATAAAAATGTAATAAACTGTTTTAAATATAAATAAAAATCGTCAACCATTTTAAATATTTGCAAGTTATATAATTAAACAAAAATCACATTATTATTATTATTATTGCTGATACATCTGCAATATATTATTGCTATGGCAATAAAAAATGCTGATAAGATTAAAAATTTATATATATATATATATATATAATTTATACTATTTTTTTTTAACAAAATGAATAATCATAAATAAGTTCAAAACTTAACTAAAACTCGACTACGATAATAGCACGAAACAAGTTTGAAAGGCCCTGTAAATATTTCTCGTATATCTCGCATTCGAAACGGTCAAAAATTCTGAAACGTTATTTTTAGTCTGTGAAAAAAAATGAGCAAAATCTGCAGAAAAGTGATTTCATGCTGGAAATACCTTATAAGAGCGATTATCATACTTTATTATGAATCTCACCACAATAAACATACACATGTATATTTGTATATCTATGTAATATATATATATATATATATATATATATATATATATATATATATATATATATATAGAAACAAAAAAAAGTTCATATCTTACAAATAAAATCAATGTTTAACTTATTTGCCGACATATTAATATCAGCCCCAACATTCCAAGCATTTACTATTCAATGGATGAAAAGTTTTTTTTTCTGAAGAAAAAATTTAAAAAAACAAAAACTCCAATTGTTTTTTTTCTCTTTACAGTATGTATCAACTTAAAAATGATTATTTATATAAATAATAGTGTTATGGAGTACATTTTAATGTTACATAATCATTTATAATTTGGAACATGTATATATCCGAACTGCAATCTCTTTAAGGATGTTCCCAAAGAGCAGTCGTGTTCAACTTAAAAAAAATTCCATTATGTAAACTATAATAGATCAAATAAAATATATTTGAGGTACACTGTTACTTTTTGCTGTAGTGTTAATATATTTTATTTGATCTATTATAGTTTACATAATATAATTTTTGTTTAAATTCGAGGACTTAAACAATATTGATAAGATTACTAATACCGCTTGTTTATGTTACTTTTGTATAAATATATTTGTTATATCTTCAATTACTTATTCTCAGTTTTTTAAAAGAATCTAAAGAAAATTACTATTGATATTTAATAAAACGTGTGTGACAACATTAATCGGGCTAAGTTTTATATGATAAACATACAAATTTTAACTGTCAATATTTACAAATTTAGTACCGTAAGGACCATTACAAAAAAATTATACGTGTAGAAGATACTTTTAACTACAAATATTCAAAATTACAGAAGAATCGTTAAAAAACTGATTGTCTTGGGAACGTTCTTAAAGAGTATAGAGGTTGTGTAATAAGGCAGATATGGACGAGGGTATAAAAAGTTTCGTTGTATTAAAACGGAATCTATAATAAAACAAGTGAAAATAATAACTAACTGAGTTAATTGCTTAAATACTCGGTATATTCTGAATTTGTGTAAAAAGTTTATAACAAAAGTTGTTTATTTTTAAGAAAGGAACATTTTTTGACTTTACATTATTGTTCTATCTTTTATGGTTTCAAAGATGGGCAGTTTTGCCCATTTTGCCCAGGCATGGTTCGATTTTGCCCATTCACGAACTTGAACTTCCTTTTTTTCTCTAAAACACAAATACAAAATATCAGCACGTTATCTCTTTTCGTTTTGGAGCTATCAATGGCCGAATTAGGCCATTTTAGGAACACCTATGCAAAACATTCATGCCTGCGATCAATATTTTCGTTAGCGTTACAAAGTCGGGACTAAACTTAATATACCTTGTATATTTACATATACTGGGTATAACAAGTAATGTAACAACTAACTGAGTTAACTGTTTGAATACCCAGTATTTACTGAGTTGTATATCAACTAAATATAAAGATTATTATAAGATCAAAGAGAACTCTAAGTTTTTTGAAGTTAAAATATTTTCTATATATATTATTTTTGTGAACCTGTCCACTTATACAATAATCGTGTTAATATAATTCACAAAGCTCAAAATATTATCGCACGAAATAGTAATTTTAGTATTTAAAGGTTGCACGAAACTAATAAACATTATTACGTAAATTAATAATTCTAATCTTCATACTGCTTAAAACATCCCGCTTATAGATATAGATAGCGGCTGCCCTAGACGGGCTACACTTCGACCCCATAAGGTTCATTGTGGTGCCTAAGGATGTGAGGATGTGAGTGGAGTAGAAGGAATTTTTGTGTGTAGACTACGAATTGGTTGGATGTGCGGCTGCAGCCGATTCTGATAGAGCTATGCCGATATTCATCTGGAGTTCGTGAAGGAAACTGCAGAAAACCTTCACTAGCGTACCCGGTTACTTCGTTCTTTCTAACCGCCCTTTTTTTTCTGAATAGTTGACAAACTGCCGATGTCGGGATTTAAACCCATAACCTCCCAGGTAGACATAACGCCTTAGACCGCTCGGCCATTTGGACGATATAGATATGGAAAACGCTTAAAAACAACCCAAAAATTGAAAAAAAATTTACATTGACATGTTTGGTCATACGTCCCGCTAATGGATAAAAGTACACTCAATCACACAATTAGTGCCATTTTGACGTGAAAACATCTATTCGTGCGTTACTCTGGTGCTCGGTCGAACATTATTGTGTGACGAATTACTGTTATTTTGCCTGTAGCGTCATCGAACAAGTGTCGACCCATGCACGTGAATGGCTACGAATTAGCCTTGTGTAAAGTTACAAATTGGTGTAGCGTAAAAAGGCGTTTAGCTAGGACATTAATTATGATATCATTGTAAAGAGCTTGTGGACCACCATTAAGAGGCACCAGTCCAAGCGGCCGAGTGGTCTAAGGCGTTATGTCTGCGCAATATGCAGTCATCATGCAGACATCGGCAGTTTGTCAATTATTAAGAAAAAAAAGGGGGACTGTTAATTGACTAAACTGTCGGCGTATGGACCAGAACGAAGTAACCGGCTATGTTTGAGAAGGTTTTCTGCAGTTTCCTTCACGAACTCCAGATGAATATCGGCATAGTTCCTACCATTAGCAGTCGCTGCAGCCGCAAATTCTACCAATTCCTAGTCTATACACAAAAATTCCTTCCATTCCACTCACATCCTTGGAAAAATGCAGATCAGAGGAAAGCTCGCATCAAAAAAAATCCAACCAGCCTCAAAAGTCCAGTTCCGAAAGAATGCGAGAGGTTTGACAACGTCGAAAATGAAATGAAAAAAAGAGCGCAAAACAATCACGTAGCCGGCCCATCCGTATAGCGGCCAGCGACAAACGTCTAAGAATGTTGTGCAGGACGTCTACGGCTCATATGGTTCAGTGTACCTGAATTAAATCAAATTGCACGACAATCGCTCTTACATTATTCATAATGACGAGACATATTGTCATAAAAGAATCGTATTAATCATAGTGCGCGAATCGATTTGTCATTATTCATACTATCCGGGTATTATAAACAATATCCTCATAATATAATCACTTGATAACTTCATAAATAAATTTAAAAAAACTTTAGCGCGCAATTGAACACGACTATTTAATAATGTGTAAGTACTTGTAAATGTGATGGAAAAATTAAAAAATTGTTTTAAACGGAACGTAATACCACAACCATTAAAGAAAAATATTTGTAAATTTTGCATTGCATATGTTTGCAAAATAATTGATAATTAATTTATACAATGATATTTAAACAAAAGCGTTTGATAAAAAGCATAAAGCATGCCGACATCAAATTACTCTCCACTTAATATAATAATAATTTCATTATCACTAAATGAAAAAAAAACAAAAACAGATTGAAGATACTACTTAAAATAATTAAGTGGTTTTTCCTTAATTTTTAATAACCACACTAATAATTACTTATGTAATTGTAAGTTCTATGTAATTTCTGGTTAAATTAATCACATTATCTTTGTTTATACCCGGTATATATATATATATATATATATATATATATATATATATATACCGTACGTTTAGTTTAGATCTTCGCATAGCAGATATCCCACGAGTATGAGAGAGTACATATGCATACATTAAGCAATGTGTATGAGAAGGAGGTCTTATAGGTTTGTTTTGTTACTGTTGTGTATTGTATGTGCCTGTATAAATTTTAGAGAGTGGGGATTTTTTGTTGAATACAAATATTATTAATTGATTTGATAATATGCAATCATTACTATGTGTGAATGCTTTTGGAAAATACGTGTTATGTGTATTTTATTTATTGGTATTATTACAACAATGGGTTATTATTATACAAAAGAAGAAAAAGTGCAAATTCTTAAATGGTACTTTTCCGGACATTCCGCACAGGAATGTGTCAATTTATTTATTGTGCCATTTGAAAGTAGACAATCACCAACCACTCGAACAGTTATGAATATTATTCACTGTTTTGAAAAATATGCTTGTTTATCAAACGTATAAGACCTCCTTCTCATACACATTGCTTAATGTATACATATGCACTCTCTCATACTCGTGGGAGATCTACTATGCGAAGATGTAAAATAAACGTACGGTATATATAAAATGTATACAAGAGTTTATTAAGTTTAGTCCCGACTTTGAAACGGTTGAAATATTAGCAGAAAATAATTTTTGATATAGGTGTTCATAAAATGATCAAATTATAAAATTTTGTGTGTGTGTTATAGAGCCAAAAAATTAGGTTCAAGTTCGTGAATGGCCCAAAATCGAAACATGTATCCCTTCTAGAGAGGGAGGGAAAGTAATATTTATCTTTGATACCGTAAGAGATAGAAAAAATATTTTAAGACAAAAAAAGGTTTCTTTTTTAAAACAAACAATTTTTGTTTGAAACTTTTTGAAGTTATACTTCTTTTGGCGCGTTTTGAGAATCCGCTTCACTCACTCGATCGATGTTACACTGATTTCTATCGTGCTCTATTGCATAGTGTTTGGGAGACATTCAGTATAAAATGGGTGTTATACAGTACAGCGAAATAGACAAGTGTCACATAAGCAGTGTGACTACAATCTGCAGTGGACAATAATTTTGTTTGTGTGTGATATTATTTTTGGATATTGAAAGGCAAGACAATATTAATCGATTATAGAAAGATGAATGATTGTTATTATTTTGGTAAATAGCTATACCGCCAGCTCTTCAATTCAACATTTCAATTTGACTATACAGTTGAAATTAGGTACAGGAATGTCTTCATCATTATGACTCCATGTTTCTGATACAAGAAGAATATTTGAATTACGAGCCACATTATCAATGATATCATTTTTATGGGCTCGGAAACTTTGTAAACTTCAAAAGAATTGTTCAGAAAAATTTGTACAAAAATTATGACCCTTGAAAAATAGTTTGAAGTGTAGATTGAACCAAAATTATCCGGATTGAAAATGCACATATAAAAATGCATATTACGTTGTTGTCTATATTTTCAACGGGTTTTCTACCTCGTTGTATGAATAATATTGAAGTGTTCGTATGAATCATACTATTTTTAATACAAATTACTATGAATAACTAACTTCAAACTTATATTAGTTAGTGTATCTAACTAACTAACTGTCGAGTCATAATAAAACGTTATTAATACTTAAATATTTTATTATACACTTTACAATAAAAATATTTGCATCTCTATCTAAAAATGTTTTAGATAAACGTATATACATATATATATATATATATATATATATATATATATATATATATATATATATATATATATATATATATATATATATATATATATATATGTATGTATTTAAAATGATTTTATTTGTATTCAAATAAAATAATAGAGAAGCCCGATTTTAGGAGAAATCTGTTATCATTTCTTAAGCACATTAATGGAGTTATTCATTTTTTTATATGGTACACAAGCCGTACTCCGCCCGCTTCGCTGACGTTGCAAATTCGGGAGATTTGGATTTTGTACACAATTTCATGAGTTTTAATTTTTTTGCGCGGAACCGTAATGTCTAAAATAAAAGTAGCCTAAGACCTAAGTTACTCACTCCTTAAAACATCAGCTATCTGCTAGTGAAAGTCTCGTCAAAATCGGTCCAACCGTTTTGGAGATTAGCCGAAACAAACAGACAGACAGAAGTAGTGCTGGTTTTTTAAAATTGTATACATTTAATTTATACCTTACTCATTCGGTTTTTGGAAAATGTTTCGTATAAAAGTTGTTAGTATATTTATAATGAACAACTTTTATCCGAAGCATAGATAGATAGATCTTGGGGTCTAAAAAGTATTGCACTTCGACCTTATAGTCCACTGTGCTCCCCCTTCTACTTCAGTCCGCCGAGATTCGCTTCTCCCATGCGTTGGCAATAGCCAGGAGCTTGCTTATCAGATCTTCCTGAAGGTTCATATATTCGGGGCGAGATGCTCCAAATATCCTGTATCTGCTGTAATCTAGAGGTTCGCAGTCAAAGATAATGTGGCTGGATGTTTCTTGCTCCTCGGCACACATTCTGCACACAATGGACCCGTTATGGAGTCCCATTGTGTGCAGATGCCTCCGCAGGGGATAATACCCGGTAATGAATCCGGTAAACCTCCGCAGTTGCATCCAGTTCAGCCTCAGTGCATTGAGAGATAGCCTCTTGGTTGCACTCTGAAGCAGTACCTTCCCGAACTCCTGCCGCGGTACTTTTTCCCAGTGATCACGGTGTTGCTTTTTCGATTCCTTCGAAACCACTGTGATCCGTCGCCCAGATCAATTTAACATTGTTCCGTTTTGCCAGCTCTAGCAGTTCCTCCAGACATCCTTAACTACCCTTGAGGTGACTACCGTGACTACACCTTTGGAAACTGAGATCCAGGCTCAGTTCTGAAGCACAATTTCGAAAACCGAATGGATTTGAATTTCTTAACATACAACTCCTACTTTAGCCGAGTACAAAACCACTTGCTTTAGTTTCAGCATTTGACCATTAGAGGCGCACTAGCATCATTTGGTATGCCGATAGTTTGTTAATCCGGTTTCTTTCATCTGTACTTTATGAATCTCGTTATAATTAAATGTACCAGTTTGATTGATTATTCATCGATTTTAAAATAAAATACACATACAATTGAAGTAATTGTTTTAATTCACATTTATTTATATATAATACGAACTATTGTGTGTATTTATTTGCTCTTTCAATAAGAGTCATTACACACGCAAGATTTTCAAAAATATTTTATGAATTATGTTTTTAACTTTATGTGTATATGAATTAATGGAATTTTGTTTATATGAAAATTTAATGTAGTTTTGACTAATAAATGATTTAATGTATATACTTTAAAATTTATTTTAAGAAGTGTCTATTTCTACGTTATTAAGGTTGTACGCGCATCACGGCAAAGTAAATACAACGATAACAAATTTAATACTGTCAATGATATGGAAAAAACTAATTAATTTACCAGAGTCACACCCGTGGTGTAATGGTTAGCACACTGGGCTAGAAATCTAGAATTCCGGAGGGCTAGAAAACTAATGGAGGTGACAACAGTTTACTTACTTACTAGTCATTAACACTGATCCCTACCCTTAGCATCAAAAGGATCGTTCAAAATATCTGTGAACGACGAAATTATAAGCCTTGGAAGTTAGTTGAATCAAAATTATTAGGATTAAAAACACATGTATAAAAACTTTGTTGTCTATTTTCAACGGGTTTTCTATCTCATGCAAGTACATATGCGACCATAATAGAAGCGCTCATTTTTTCAAATTTAACAATTGATTTGTGTGGCTTATTCATTCACGTTTCGAAAAAAATACTTGGGATAAAAGTTATTCATTAGATATATATTAACAACAGTTATTCGAAATATTTTCCCAAAAACCAAATGAATAATGTAACAAATCAACTAAAAAATTCTAAAAAATGAGAGCCTAATTTTGTGGCCCATAGTACTACACAAGATATAATTTTCATAATATTGTTGTATACATACGGGACGTCAAAAAATGTTTCCAAAAATATTCGTTAAAATCTGAAATAGTCAGGTGGTTTGGTATGCAATGATGAATAGCGTTTATTGGGTGATTGTACACAGGGTATGCGACTTTAACGTGAATATCAGCCTACAATGTTCTATTATACATTTGTAGAAGTGGGAACGAACATACAATATACTTTTCTAAAACACATAATGTCTTATTTTAGTCAAGGAGATGTACTATGGACCACAAAAGTTGATGCCATTGTTTTAAATTTTATAATTTAATTGTGCCTCATTGTTGATTTGGTTTTCGAAAAAATGCTTCGGTTAAAAGTTGTTCATTAGAAATATATTAACAACAGTTATTCAAAACTTTTGTTTCGAAAACTGAATCAATAAGGCACAAATCAACTACAGAATTTAATAAAAAAATAAACAAACATTTGTGGCCAAGTGTACATTATGCCATGTTATACATAACAGTGAGAGTATGTAGTGTATTTCATTCTTGTTCCTTAAAATGTACCTACATGGAATATTCTATTATCAGTGGATATTCACAACAGAATCGGAAATATTATAGGTGATTCCTAAGTTGAAGACACAGCTAAAACTAAGATTTTACTCTCATTAGGGAAAAATCAAGACTTATGTTTGGTAAACTAAGATAGAAAT
Source organism: Nineta flava (assembly GCA_963920215.1). NCBI lineage: Eukaryota > Metazoa > Arthropoda > Insecta > Neuroptera > Chrysopidae > Nineta > Nineta flava. The sequence continues at coordinate 102,154,559 of OY986042.1, forward strand.
ACTAAAAAGATTATTTTGATTGTTACAAAATTATTTTGAAAATAACAAAAAATTCTTACCTTATTGAATGAAATAAACAATCCAAATTTAGAATTTATATAAAAAAAAAAAACAAAACACTTTGATACTCTTAAATCACTTTAAAAATATCCATCTATATATATAAACACCGTAATATAAAATATCATATTTAATAAACAAGAAGCCTTTTTTATGTGTCCACTTTTCTACGCGTATTCACACAATAAAACAAAAATATAGTTTTTCCAAATAATTGTTACACAGAATTTTTCCACAAACTTGAAAAGACAGTCATCACAAATAAAAAACAATAACAACAAATGTATGCAAAAATAATCAATCAGTCAAACTAAAATTATATATTCTTTTTAAAACGATCAACTAACAACCAACAACCAGCCAGTCAGTCAACCATTTAATAAAAACAAAAATTTATTGAATTAAGTAACTTCTTGACAATGTGTGTGTGTGTGAGTATTTTATTTTATAAAAAAAAATCCTTACTCAGTAACTTTGACTGTAGTAAGTATGTGTAACATGTTATGTGTGCTGTATCATAGGTTCAGAAACATTACTTTACTATAAAGAATTAAAAGTTGTTGTAGGAGTGGGGGTATTTTACTACAATAATAATATAAAACATTATTAGTGTGTGTATACTCAACTGTATACTTATAGTATACACACAATATTATCACAACAAATGCTAAGTTTGTTCTATGTCGAACAATTTCAGTAAGTAACAAATTTTTTGAAGTTATACTTCTTTTGGCACGCTATGAGAATCCGATCAGAGTGTACTTTCAGCGTGTAATCGTGAAGTTGCGCCCGTTGATGTAACACACTTTGAAGTTAGTTTTTAAGAAGAGTTTATTATGATTATTATGTTCTCTTTGAGCTGAAGCTAGGTGCAAATGGCATATACCTTCTCTATTGTACAGCAATAAAGATATGTCATTTAAAATAATACATGACATTTTTCAATACAGTATACTGTTTTGGAGTTATACTTAAGAAGTTTTTCGCTTTTTTTTAAGTTTGATTATTTCAATCGGTTGAAATTGTAATGATTTGCAATAAAATACTTTTGTCCGAACAAACATTTTTTTGGACTTTTTTTACTACTACATATACCATTTTATTAAAAAATTTTTGTGTCTTAATAGTAGTGTTAACCTGATTTCGACCTTTGTATATGTTGTAAAAACTGTGGATTGAAACATTAATAAGTGGATCAAGATTTAAGATTATCTTTATGTAAGTATTATTATGTAAGAATTAATTTGTGTTTTGTGTTAATTCTCCTAACTTAGTTAGGAGATTATCTTTATTAGGGTAGACGTTATTGTTGGTGCCTTGATCACGACACTGTCCCGTCACTGTTGTGTATCAAACAAATTTATGTAAATTACATAATTTCACTATAACTACATCAAAAGGAACAAACTTAATGCATCTACAAACAATTTTACAGTAGACCAACCAAATATCAACAATACAACAAAATTTTATTTCATCTCAAATATTTAATGTGGTTGATAATATTTCTTGGAGTATTTATCGTACGTAAAGAAGGCGGGTGGTTAGTTCGTTGTATCGCTTGTTGTGTTTTTTGAATTTTATATTTGTATTTTACTCCTTACTATAAATACAATCGGCCATATTAATTAATGTACTTAAGTGTGTCTTTTATGATAGTAAGATTTATTTTTTGTTTACTATATATTTTATATAGTCAAATTCATTTGCTATGACTAATGGTTTTACTTAATTCGTACATAATTTTAAAACGACAGCCACTGCACTATCCATCAGGAAGGTAAATACACACCAATAAATAAATTTTTTTTTAAACAGTCCGAAACTTCCATCTCCATCCATAAACTTTACGATGCCAAACTTCTCCAGGTTATAAAAATTTTCAATATTTTCATATTTTAATTATGAAAACAGCATTTTCTATCGAGAATAATATTCTTCACATAAAAAATTACATATTTGCCTTTATATTCATGTTACTTAAACATTTTTTGGTTTCTAGTTTGTTACAAATATGGTCAGTAATATGATACAGTGTATTGTAAGTTTCATTTATATACCTCGCCTTAGGAGGATGCATTGACCCCCTACGGTGAGAGATAGAGATAGAGAAAAAGTTTAATTTAATAAACCAATGTCTCTTTTATAAAAATCAACAACTTTTATTTGATCTTCATATACTGAACAGTTTCAGTCTCAATGTCAAGTCAAACATCTGTAATTACTGTATATATGTCTATGCCCCAGTCATATTTTTATACGTCTGTGCGTGTGTAGAAGTAGAATAAACAGTTTTAGCACTGATAATGAACTAAGTGTATAAGGGTATTTAAACAATTAACTCTAATTAATGATAACAACGATATACATATAGAAATCAATAGTTGTGTAAAGGTAAATAATTGTTATATTAAATAAGTATTATTTAAATAAATAATAAATATATGTGAAAGATATAATTGATCTTTATTGATTTGATTTATGAAATGTTATTAATTTAATATGTAAATTACCATGGTTGTTAACATTCAAAGCAACCGTGATAATAGAGGGAAGTTATAGTTGTTATGCAACAGATAAAAATGATGAACAAAATTATAATAATAATTTAATGGAGAAGCGATACCGCTACAGTTGCATTATGATGGTAAAAAGAAGTTTCTATGGGCTAAAAAACATACTCAAATTAAAACTCTTTAAAGAAACAGCAAAAATCAACAACTACAAAACCCTGATTCGGCCACTAATCTTGTTTAGCTGGGCGTGCTAGACACTTACCAAGACAGTAGAAGATAATCTATTGGTATTTGATAAATTCTACAACAAATTTAAAGAACCACACATCATATAAATTATCAAAGTCTATCGTATGAGATTGCTTGGACATTTGTAAAGATTAGAAAGTCCCAAGCCAGCAAAAAGCAGACATTTGGCAAGGTGCTAGAAAAAGACCTTACACCTTACTGGATTGTAGAATTTGGAGATCAGTGGCGTGTCGGTTAGGCAGCAATGGCAACAGCTGTCTGGTCATGACCTGTTCTAGGCTGTAGTGCCGAAGAAGAAGAAGATCAAACAATTAACTCAGTTCTCAATATATTCACATGTTTCATATATCTTTGACTATATACATACATTATTAAGCAGTAAACTAAGTCATATATGTACATTATTTAACATGGTCGACTGTGATTGAAGTTGTGTGTAGTATAGTAGTCAACTAACTTATTAAAGTGTATTGAAAAAGAAGGATTGGTATTTGATCGTTTGTTACGTTAAGTCTAACTCTGTACTACTACATTTATTTCGTCGACAAAAATTGGATAACCGTGCATTTTGGGTTTTGAAAGAGTTTTCAAGGTCGCTCTCCACGTTTCCCACTAATCTTGAAAATAAAGCTATCTTCATTCCGAAAACTTAGAGTTTTTTAATTAATAAACAAAGAAGAAAGGGTCAGTTTGGGCCCCTGCCCGATATTTTTCGTTTGGACTATCGCTGGCCGCTGTATTTCCGATGAGCCAGCTGTGTAATCGCTTTGCGCCGTTTTTGATTTCCTTTCCGACGTTGTAGTAGCTCTCGCATACGTTCGGAACTGGATTTATTAGGCTCGTTGGATTTCTTTCGACGAGATATTTCTTTAAAATGCGTTTTCTTTAATTTAGAGCATGTTTACGAGTCATATAATACTGATTTTCCCTTATATTCCGGCGAATACTTTAATTGGCTTACTTTGCGTGATAGTAGTGTTCTACAAGCTCTTCCCAATGACATTAGAATCAATGTCCTAGCTAAACGCGTTTCCACAGTTTACCAATTTATAACTTTACACAAAGATAGTTCATAACCATTCACGCACATGTTTCTATACTGGTACGATGGCGTCACAGAAACAAAACGGGGCCTGGCTGTGGACATGGCTGTGTGTTTTACGTGAATACGTGTACGTAATGGGTAACGTAACAGGGTATCACTGGATGGCTCTTGAGAAGCCCTCTCCAACCGTATACGATCTCTATATTTTGATTTGGCTTTTCGACGAGTAATGTCGGCCTACATTGCATTATTTATTTTAATTTTTTACTTTATCACCATATATATTCACTATAACTGTTTCACACTAATGTTTTATATACGAAAACGATAGATCTTAACGAGAGCTGACGATTGAAACTCAAATCTACCTTCTCCGAGTCAAAAGTTATATAAACGGAAATTATGTGACGTAGCGAAACGACCTCAAAATGGTGGCACTTCCCTCTCAGCCGCGCACGATAATTTGCAGTCTTCACTCACTCAACGTAACGAATTCTTTGATCCTTTAGCTATCGAGTAATGTAATTAAATTCATGATGCAGATGTAGATATATAGCTGCAACATCAAACTCTATCCCCCGAACTTGTTCTCATCAGTTTTCTGAATTACCAATGGAAACAAATTTAAAGACGTATTCACGTCAAAAACAAATACCGCGTGGCAGATACGTAAAGACACGATCTATCTGTTGTGAACTTATCCATTGTAAACGCATTATTTGTATCAAAGTTATTAGCGATTGAAAACTTACAGTATTTCGTCACACAAGAATGTTCGACTGACCACAAGCGAATAGACATTTTTACGTCAAAAATTAAAATCACTGTCCACCCAAAATGCATGCATGATAGCTTGACCAAATGACTGTAGTAATCTGTATGTATGTATATAGAATTAGAGGGTCTCGGCCGTTGAGAATTCCTCTTGTGTATAAAATGAAGATTTACTTACATACTTAAATAATGATTATTGTATGCGTAAACGTATTATTTATGCATCTCCTATGTACTATGTAGTATGTATACATGTGTATGGTACTTAAGATATTTGTGTAGGTATTTAAAATACTATTTGTATTATTTGAAGGCAAAAAAAAAATATGTTCATAGTTTTTGTATAGTTTCTTCATCTGTTCAACGTATTATTTATTATTATTATTACAGCAAAATGTTGATGATGAAGGGTCGAGCCAAAGAAAAGGGAAAAATGTGCATATTCCAGATATTGTAAATTAGTCATCATGTAAAGTAAATTGTGTACATAGGACATAAAAGTGTGTCATATTTTTAAATTTTATAATTGATTTGTGCCTTTTATTGATTTGGTTTATCAAAAAATACTTCGGGTAAAAGTTGTTCATTATAAACATAGTAACAACTTTTATATTTTAATTTAATAAGGCACAAATTATCTATATAATTTAAAAAAATGGCCTTCAACTTTTGTGGCCAAGTGTACATAAGGTTCGAATAAAAAATGGCTCTATTTATTTTGGCGTAGATTTATTCAGCTCAAAAAAGAACACAGAATAGAAGTTTGTATACAATCAAAATAGAACGCGAGATAATTAATAACCAAGGTCGCAATTTTGAGGGTACTTCTCATTAGCATACAAAAGCATACAAAACTTCATGCCCGCCCAACTATTATCTGTTGTATTGAGGAAAAAAACTCGACAGAATTTAAAAAAAACAACGAGAGTAAAGATAAATATCTCTTAAATAAATTTTAAATTTTAATTAAATTTTAAATTTTTATCTAAAGTCGCGTACATGCTTCTAATAAGACAGAGAGTGAGAGAGAATGATTAATAATTATTTTATATATTTTATATATATAAAATAATTATTAATTATATTTTATATTAGAATTTCTAAAACTTCGGAACTTATTGGGCTTTAAAGTTCGTTATACCTAAAAATGTTTTAGTTTTTTTATTTTTTTACAATAAATTATTTTTGTAGTTAGACGTAAATCAATGATGATAATATATAACGCGCAAATTACAAATTTTTTTTTTACCATACGGTAATTACGTTAATTACATTTAATTTACTATTTAAATTTATACAAATTATATATAAACAAAAAAATGTAAACAATAACAATACTTTTGTAGTAATTTTTTTTATTTTATTATTGTCATTTTAATTAATTGTAATTTTTTTTTATTAACAAATATTTGAATAAATTACAAATGTAAAAAAAAAGCTTCTGTATAGAAAGTTTTTTACTATATATTTGTATTTAATAGAAATTTATGCATATAGATAATTATCATTTATTTTGTTTATATTTTACTAATATTATTTTTTATTATATTTTGTTATATTAATTACTATTTACAAATATTGTAAGTTTATATATATTGACTTAAATTTATAAACATACAAGCTGAAATAGATAACTTTGGAACGATTTGTAATTTTGAACTTCTAATAGTTTTTGTGCAGTCGTAAAGAAAATTTACCTAGGATCTTTCCATATCAGTATGTCTTATCTCTTATAGTTTTTTTTTCAAACAATTCGGGAAAACACACACATATATGCGGTTTTTGCTTTATTGATTCAGTTTTAGAGAAATTGGTTCGAATTGAAGTTATTTATATTGAACAATTTTCAAAAAATTAAAAATTCGCGGCAACGCCTGGCTGATATGAAACACCGAAACCATTTTGTATAGAAAATATGCATGAAAGGATGGTCTATTAAAGTAAATAAATATGGCATAATAAAAAAATATGGTATAATCAAAAACGAAATATTCAGATTTTTTTAAAGAAAAAAATTATTCTTTATTTAAAAAATACATATTAATTTAATACCAAAAAATTAAAAAAATTATTAAAAATTGAGACGGCTCAATTCTTTCAGTTACTTAAACTATTATTTTTATTATTATTTATTACTATTTTGTATAGAAAATATTATGCATTGCCACCTATGAGTGAGTTTTTGAACCTGTGTATGTACCGCCATCTACGAGAATCTTTTAAAAACTGATTTGTTTTATGTAATATCACCTATGAACAACTTGTTGATCGCGTGGCGAGGAAATTTCTCCAGGCCGTTGCCAGATAACAAACGGTAACAAACAGTCTAACCCGCCGCAATAAATGTTTCACTCCAAAAGAACGCTTGTAGTCTGTTATTGAGCCGCCACTGTTATTGTCTTGTATGAGTACAATTATTTTAATGTCATATTAAATAAATTTAATTGTATAAATGAATACATTAACCTCCATATACAGACTACAACAATGTAAAATTCCAAGTTTACATTGGTCTATAAATTTTGTACAGTACTTGACTTGACAAAGTGTTACATGATTCGAGCAGACGTGCTTTTTCTACCTCACTTTATTACTCTATTGTTTACTAGACTTATATAAACAAGATATACGTATGGACCACAAAAGTTAATGACTTAATGTCAGTTTTTAAAATTTTATAATTGATTTGTGCCTTATTGATTCGGTTTTCGAAAAAATGATTCGGATGTTGTTGATTAGAAATCTAGTAACAACTTTTATTCGAATTTTTTTTCGAAACCCGAACGAATAAGGAACAAATCAGCTGTAAAAGTTTAAAAATGACATCAACTTTTGTGGTCCATAGTACAGTTCGTGACTATAAGTGGTGTTGAAACATTTGTGCCTAACAATAAATACTGCAAACATTATATAATAATAGCATTTCTTTATACCCGTAATAAGTATTTCCGCTTTAAATTTTAGGAATATATCAAGATATTCTGGTATACTCAACCTAAAATATAATTTAATAAGAGTCTTTGCATTAAAGGTATCTTGATATTCCAAGATCTAGGCAGTCCAAGATCTTGCCGCGAGTACACTGCAATATAAATGGTTTGGTTTTAATTTTACAATGCTAATTTGAATATGTTCTTTCCCTTCAGTTTTTGATCCAACCAGTATAAATATATAGAGGTCATGTGAAAGTTTCACACCATATTTTTTTACTACAATACAATCCATGTTACAATAAATAGGAGTAGTACACACCACTAACAAAGTTATACTTATTTTGATGATGATGATGTGTCATCATTGTTTGTTGAACAGTAGAGCAGTTATAGAGCATCAGTTCACCGTATCAAGTTTATGCATTATTTTCCACCACATATATATCCCATGAAAAACAAAAATCTGACAGGGGCAAGGTTTCCGCATTCAAAAAGATTGATACTGCAGCAAAAACAAAAAAATGTTCACCTACAAAAGAAGTGAAATATATGTGAGGACCAAGTTGTTTATCCTATAATGTATACAGCCCGTTGTGTAACTCACTGACTGACTTAAATAGATAGACAGATTGTAGAGGCTGCCCTGGATGGGTTACACTTCGACCATAAGGTCCATTGTGATGCCTAAGTATGTGAGAATGTGAGTAGAGTGAAAGGAATTTATGTGTATAGACTAGGAATTTGTAGGATATGCGGCTACAGCCGACTATGATAGGAACTATACCGATATTCATCTGTAGTTCGTGAAGGAAACTTCAGAAAACGTTCTCAAGCATAGCCGGTTACTTCGTTCTAGTCTATTCGCCGACAGTTTAGTCAATTAACCGCCCCTTTTTTCTTTCTTAATAATTGACAAACTGCCGATGTCGGGATTCGAACCCATAACCTACTAGTTTCCAAGTAGGCATACTGCACGGACATAACGACTTAGACCACTCGGCCATTTGGACTGGCCACTGACTGACTTGCTCACGTATACAAATTCTAACCCCCGTCTAGACATGCAAGAAGGTTGCGGCTTTTCGCATGCGACGAGAAATCACTTCAAACTTATGGGCAAAATCGGAAAACTTTAAAAATTACCTTTTTTACTTCTATTTATGCTAGAAGGTTGCGGTTTTTTTACTTTATGCCAGGAACACAAAGCCAAAGCTGAAGACCACCCCGGGGGTCAAGGGTAAGTTTCTCAGGTGCAGGGTATTGCATATATAAGTTCAGCTCAAACATATTCAATTATTGTAAATTACGGAAGCATGCGAATGACTACAACATATGAATCTAGTGTATTGGTATTGCACCACAACTTTATAAATCTGTACATGTAGATAAACTATGCGAACTCATACATCTAACTGCTTAACATTGGTTGTGTTACTCTTACAGGGGTGACTAGCATCTACTTAATTTGACAGATAAGTAATATGTTGGAACATTTGTAACACTTTTTTGATATGCAAAATCTTTCAAATCTTGGCTGAGGATTGAACCCAAGACATCTGGTATTCCAGATTAGTGCTTTGCCAACTTAGCTACCCAGATGCTATGTTATAACGTGTTTAATTTCTCACTATCTGATTACATTTTTTGTTATTTCTTTATTTAATTCATTGTCTTCTCAAAAATCTTTGCAGGGTTGGCTTAAAACTACATTTTAGATCTCTATACGCAAACTACGAAGTTTATGTATAATATCTTACTTAATGGCTTATCAAATCGGTCCTCTGGAAGCTCGAGGGGTTGAGGTTTGACAGAGAGATCTCTAGATTTTCCTTTCTCGTGCTAGTTTTTTGCTTCTGTCCATGCAATGCCCCTAGTTTTGAAGTTGCGATGTTGTTCTTCCATTTGGTACGTGGATGCCCTCTAGAAGAAATTCCTTCGGTTTGTGCTTCTGAGAAGGTGGCCGAACCATTGTAAATAGATCATTTCTACTGTCGGTGTCAAGGGAGTGATGCCTATTGTGTCTCTTAAGATGGTATTGTTTTTAAAGTCTGTGTCAAGGTGGTGACGCCTAAGGTGTCTCCTAAAATGATATTGATACAATCTCTTCGGGTCTTTTATCTACGCATCTCAGATATCGTTTATTGCTAATTTCTTCTTTGTTGATGAAGCTACGGTATAATGAGAAATAAAGTCGTGTAGATGAAGCTATTCGGTGATAATTTGATACGGTGACTTCCAGGTCCCTGATTAGAGCTGGTAAGAGTATTAAATACATTATGTACTATGTATGTAGGATATTAATATGAGGTTTAAAGTTAATAAAATGTTTTGGTTCGTTGATTTACATAAATGCTTCTTTTTTTATTTAAATTTTACTACATATTTAGTTGGTAGTACAATACTATAGTAAAATAGTAGGCAGTACTGATGACCGTATTTAATATATCTAGTAACTATTAACTATATCTATTATTAAATCTATACTAGTGATGGTTAACTAGAAATGATTTTGATAGGTTTCGATCACTAATGCCAATTACAAATTAAATGCGCATATATTTGGATTCTTTTATAGCGTTGGTATTATTAAAGTTTACATTTGTGGATTGATTTAACCAAATGGTGGGAAAAATAACTTGGATAGTTATTTAAAATTAAATTTTGGCAGAGATAGCACAGTAAAAAATTAGTACAACCAAATATTTATTTTGCTGTGAATCTCGTGTGATATGTGAGAATAAAATTTAACGCCCTCAGTTAGCGGGATCGATGTTCTACACTGTTGATTAAAAAAAGTTCTTCGATGGTGAAATTTCACAATTGAAATAGATGGCCATAAGATTGATTTGTGACTAGTACGGAAACTATATACGAGTGGGCTTATTTTTCAATTAAGTAAGCTTTATCCGTTTTTTGGTTGGCCCAATAATTAGAGGAATTAGAATAACAAAAATTCAATGACAATAACATGCGAAATTTAGTAGATCTTGAAATTGGTTATAAGGTTGACGATAAGTCGATCAAGAAACTCTACTATTCCTCATACACTGAAAAATCACCATCGAGCAGGTGGACAGAGTAAATAGGAGAAGTAGAAAGGGCTAATCAATAGAATAGTTAATGGAGCACTATACTAGTAGGCGCAATATATAAGTGAATATGGGTATTAAATTGAAAATGACTCTCATATGCTCGTATATAAGCTCGGAATTATAGAAAACACATATCAGGGGAAAGCTCGCGTTGAAAGGAATCCAACGAGTCTAAAATCTCACATTCATCCAGTGCTGAACGAATGTGAGAGCTGCGGCTGCGTGGAAAAGGTAATGATAAACCACCGCAATGTGATAAATCACCGCAAAGTGTGTTGCTGACCAATGGTCAGGCATACAGCGGCCAGCGGCAGTCCAAACATCTACAGATCATATGCAAGACGTTTATTTACAGATCTTCTACGGCCCGGACCCGAACTGCGGCTTTCTTCTTTTTAATACTTCTCTAAGACCTTGGAATAGTTAGCGGATTATATCTCATAGCTCACAAAAAGTATTTTTCTAATAAAGCCTGTATGTCACAAAATAGACATTAGTATTTTTTCAGTATAGAATTTGCTGGAAGCGTTGATAAAATTGGAGAAATTTAGATAAATTGATAAAAAGAGAATTCATCATAAAATTGATAGTTTCATAAAAACTACAAAAATACATGCTTTTATTAGTATATTAGTACACTAGCAAATACACTAAAAGGCAAAAATTTAATAAGAATTTAAAAGCATGGGACGACAACATACTATAGATGCGTTTAGTACATAACTTGTTTGAAAATATATATTTGTTTCCATGTGACCGACTCTCTATAGTCATTCAATGTTGCTCGTCATTAAAGTTGTGTGTGTGTGTGTGTGTATGCATAAAATAATGACATCTGATTATTATTAACTTATTAAATTGGTTACAAAATCAAATTATACAATTTACTATTTATGATCGTCGTATAATTATTATTGAGTACACACACAATTATTTGTTATTTTGTATAATATGCAGTGTACTGCTGTATATAATTATTATGTTGTATTCTATCTATTATATTGTTGTTGTCATTCAGTTTGGTATTGCATTCAACCAAAAATTTGTTGAACGAAAAATAAAAAATTCATTACGCAGGAGCTGCTTCAACTTCTCGAATTTCCTTAAAATACATACATCACTTTCTAGTCGTCACAATTTTAGTCTGATCAAAATGTAATGTCGTAAATGATATGATTTTAGTATTTGGAAGGCCAATTTTATTAATAAATGACATACGTCAAGGGGAAAGGGAGGATTAGAACAATCGAAAAATGCGTATGGAATAAAGTTGTAGAAAATCATGTTTGCTACAACCCATCACCTTATCATTTTTGCTCAAACTCTAATGTGTACAGAGATATTGAGGAATTTAATTTTCAATCTTAAACCGTCAATATTTCTGTAAATATTAGGGTAACCTGAAAAATGATAAGAAACAAAATTACAGTCAAACTTAATACCTACAACTATACTTCTTATAAATTTTACGATTTTTCGAATATTAAGGGAGATATGTCAAATTTTGTGTTTCCCCTTTCCTTTAAACCTCCCCCCCCCTTTTCCCTTGTTCGATTTTACTCATTAATGAACTTGACCTTTTGAATACTAAAAGCGCCTCAAATACCAAATTTCATTCCAATCAGATCAAAATTGTGACCACTAGAGTGATTACAGACACACACATATATATATATATATATATATATATATATGTATATATATATATATATGTGCAGATATATACATATATATATATATTTTACAGATGGTGATTTTCTATCTACTAGGTAGGATCGATGGACATTTGCTAAAATTTTTGCGAAATTTTAAAGTCGGTACGAGACCAATAGCTCTATTTCCTTTCAGGAAATTTGCAAAAATCAAACATCATTTAAGGTAGTATGTCCGTAAATCGACTTATATCTGCAGAATGTAATCAAATTTTGAGTAGATGTTAAGAATAACCGTCCGCTTGAGAATTGCTAAATTTGAAATTTTTTGCCCATCTAATAAAAGAGATATTAAATTTTTACATGAGTTCAATGTACCAGTTGACTGAAAGTGAGACATTTTACATCATAGATTAAAAACTTTTCTGTAGATTTTTTTCAAAAACAACTTATTAATATATTCATTTATGACGAAAAGAATATGGAACCAAAAAAACAATTTTTGCACTATTTGGTGAAAAGACAAACATCAATAAAATATGAAATTTTTAGCTATTCTCGGCAAATGGTCTATGTATATGTTACGTACCAAGCCCGATATTGTACAAATCGGGATTTGTACAGACAATTTTGTACCAAGTCCGATCTGTACAGGTGATTTAAAAAAAAAAACGAAATAATGTTTCGAAATGTGAAAATGCGTTAAGCGCATGATAAAATATGCATGAAATTTCACATTTCGAAACACTATTTCGGTTTTATTTAAAAAAATCACCTGTACAGATTGGGCTTGGTACAAAAGTGTCTGTAAAAATCCCGATCTGTACAATATCGGGCTTGGTACGTAACATATACCTGCAATGGTCTCAGTAGAAAGTACAGTACGAAAATTATGGTACAGTTATCCATACGAATCAATAATTTGCAACGAAAACCTTTTATTTCCGAGACCGAAAATCTCTAAGATTGAAGATACCTTCGAAATTTCAAATAAAGATCCCTATTTTCTATAATAGATTTGAATTCCTCGTCAATCGAATCCATGGAAAAAAGATGCGTCCAAAAGTTGTTAGTTTTTTTTTTTTTGTAATGGAAAATTTTTTATTTTGAAGTTTTACTATACTTTTTATTTTATTTTTGGAATAAAATATAGGAGTGGATGGGTTTACAATATGAAAATTAAAAAACATATTTGTAAACAAAAAAATTATTCTTTGCATCGACAGACTAAACTGCATACATCAAATTAGCACAATAATAAGTCGCAATTTGTTGCATTCGCTATAAAAAGCGATACAATTAATTTAGATTGTTATCGAATTAAGAATTCTGTTAACCATGTTATTCATATACATTTCTTTTTAAAATAATGAGATGACTCATAGAATTTTACGTTATAGTACAGGCTTTTGACAGTTTTTGTTTGAAAAAATCATGTAATAATATCATTACATTCCCAATAAAATTGAACAGATATGAACCGATTCAGTCTCTTACAATTTTGATTATTCTTGTAGTAAATGTTTTTTATTATACTTCCATTTCTTTTTTCACACTTAAAATGTATGCTACTTATCTTTGTTTATAATTGAGGAGTTTTATGAAATGTAAGAAAATTATCATTTCAGATCTGTTCAATTTTATTGAACGGGTGTGTACAGCCTATTTTTTATCCTGTGACACCAAAATAACAGAAATTAAAATTAACAGTCGCCCTCTAATTGCCGAATCTCCATACAATATTTCACGGGACGAACTTGTTTTTACAGAGAAATTTGATTTCAAGTAGGATATTTTACTTTTCGTATTGTTTGAGGCAACTATAGATATTTGGTTATACTCAAAACTTTCCATTTATTGAAGTCCAAACAAATATAACCAAATATATTATTAAACGTTCATACATATACATTTTATTATTATTTTTATTTAGTTCCCCATGTTTTTTTTTTTTGAAAATTTGAGTTCCGCCCGTTTTTTAAAAAGTTTGGTAACCTTGACCTAAAGAATTCTTTTCATAGTTGTACACCACTTTAACTCGAATGACACTAAACTAAATGCCTATGACAAATACACGCTATATAAACCATGAATATAACTGGTCGAAAATGATTTGCGGTTTTACGAAGGAGGGTGAGGTTTCTACTTTATTTTCTTTTTTCCTTGAGGTCTTAGGAAAATATATCAATTTTCATATTACGGTTCAAAATTGTTGTTAGCCAAAATTTCTTTCGAAACTTTTATTTTTAGTAACAGCACATTTATACTTATCGGTCTTCGTCAATGGTGGTATTGACGTTCGACCCTATACTGCCGAAGCAGATATTCGATAAATACTGCCGAAGCAGCCTATAACTGGTGTATTTTAATGTCTGGTTTTACTTTAGATCCACAAAATAAATAGAAAAATATTCACAAATCGTAATCTGACAATTACAAATCTTTTTTCTGATAAAAATTTCGTAATATCCCCCGATATCCCGATATCCCTCCAGCTCCCAGTCTATAAAACATAAAAGAGTATACATTTCATTTGTTGTTACCTTTTAATTAATTCTATGAATTTAGATTTTTTAACAAACATGAGCATTACACTTTTAAATTCCTAGTATTTTATTTTCAACAAGTTTAATTTTTATACCGTTTTTTTTTTGTATTGCTGGTTAAATTGTGGGAGTTTTAAATGAATCATATTTATTCTTGTTGTTGTTTTTGTGTACCACATCCCATACTATTAAGTTTGTTTGCGAGGACCAACCATCCGTTAATATAGTTAAAACATGTATGTATGTGTAATAGTGTTAATAATTATTATTATTGCTTTGTGTTTATTAAAATACAAATTTACACAAAACTAAATTTATACAAATATACATATTATGTGTACTATGTGTGATACAGTGATGTTCAAATATACAGAAATTATATAAATATAATATAAATATTTTATTTCTTGTATTGTATTAGAGTTTATTTTGTAGATCACACACTGGAAATCCATTTTATTTATAGTTTATACTGTTATATAAATATGATATAAATATTTTATTTATTAGAGAACTCTAGGTTTTTTGAAATTACATATCAAATTTTGCCCCAATTCCTAGAACATTTGTTTGTATTTTATAAAAACGTATTTCGACGACAATGTCGTCATCATCAGTATGAATTAGCTAATCGTAATCGTATCTCTGGGATATGGATTCAGAGATATGTTGCTTGTTGCTAATTTGGTTTATTTTTAAAAAGATGGATTTTGTGTCCTGCAAAGTCGGGTCCAAACTTAATATATCCTGGTATATATCATATATACCGGGTATAAAAATAACAAATAATTGAGTTAATTGTTTAAATGCCGGTATATAATGAGTCCTTTGTCAATGAATGAACTGTTTATTTTACTTTTTACTCACGCATAAATGTTTAAAATTACGAAGTAGTGAAGAAAGGTATATATATGCCATGGTTTTGTAATCAGAACTAATTTCCAATGTTTGAGCAGAAATTTTGAGAATACTATTCAGTTTATGAAAAAAAGTTTCAAATAATAGTTGTTAAATTTTTTTAAAAAGAACCATTTTTTGTCTTCCAATCTTTTTCTGTTCTTGTTTTTTTTCTTCTTCTATCTCTTACGGTTGGATATTTTCCACTGTGACAGAGGCAAGCTTTTTAGCTATAGAATGCACACACAGTTCTTGAGCTATCGAATTTAAATACAGACGGGCAGGCGGATAAACGTACAAATACAGACAGATGGATGGATATACGGAAATGGA
Source organism: Nineta flava (assembly GCA_963920215.1). Lineage (NCBI taxonomy): Eukaryota > Metazoa > Arthropoda > Insecta > Neuroptera > Chrysopidae > Nineta > Nineta flava. The sequence goes on from OY986042.1 coordinate 102,170,656, forward strand.
CTAATTAAGTCATTTTATGAACACCTATAATTTGGTTTTGTGATGAATATTTTTAATCGTTACGAAGTCGGGACTAAAAAAATTTTCGAATAAAAATTATTACTATATTTATAATAAACTTTTATCCGATGCATTTTTTCGAAAACCGAATGAATATGCCACAAACCAATTATAAAATTTTAAAAACTATCATCAACTTTTAACACCAATTGTATAGGGTGGCGCATAAGTAACGTTATGGTTTAATTAGTGAATAAATTTTTTGTTTACGTTTTTTTTTCTTCTTTTTTTTTCAGAATTAACTTTGAATAACTTGGGAAATTTTTTGATGGAAAGACTCAGCACAGAACAAAGAACCAAAGTTGTTCAATTTTATTCAGCGTTTTCGGTAACATGGCGCTGTGATCTTCCGCGTGCTGGAGACTTCGTGCAGCTTGAAATGATGTGAACATTCTCGGGTGCAAGCAAGTGTTGAGAAAAACTCCGAAACTTCCACCATCCGACGTTCTCAGCAGTTGGTGAGGGATATCTAGGCGTATTTTGCAAACAATTTTACATACGTTACACCTTTTCCCATATAAGATTCAATTGGTTCACGAGTTAAAACCAAATGATGCACAAATACGCATTCATTAAATAAATCATAACGTTACTTATGCGCCACCTTTCACAAAATTCCATATCAAAATCATTCATTAATAATATTCTTAGTTTCTATTTGAATAGCATTCATTTAAAAAAATCAAAATTTGCAAAAGAAAGTCTAAAACGAAATGGTTGTGTTTGCTTTTGTTGTGTTAAAAGTTAATGTAATTTAAGATAAAAGAATTTTGGTACTTGAAACAGGTGAACGAAACACAATTTTACTCCAACAATAGATTTACTTTTGGGTAAAAGATATTTCATTGTATTGAATAATTTAGTTTTCTGTTCATAAAAAAAAAATAGACTTTTTTTTGTCAATACAAAGAACAACATAATTTGCTGAATAAATTCAGGATTCAAAAGGATCCTAAAAATCCTTATCGTATTTTTTTGTCAATAGTTTTAAGGAGACATAAGTGTATTATAGTATGGTGATATACTTTTTTGTGTTTTATTTTGTTTCAACAATGTTGTCTCAAGTGGCGCTAAAGATTGCACAGACATCATGCTGTTTTTTCAAGGGCCTACATACCTATGGTTCTAATCGAAAAGTTACCTTTATTATATTGTAGGTAGTGTATAACTTTATACAGGCTGTCATCGTCAATACTAGCCATTAGGATATAGAATATGCAACATATGTATTTGAATGATTTAAAGTTAGACATAGGGTGTATTCGTGTAATTTATTGGCGTTCGTGTTGGCTTATGAACGCTTATTTAACTCTTGATAATGCCGTACGTTTTGGTATTACAAATACGTGTAAGCGTCAGTTAACACCAATATTCAATATGTTGGATGAAAACAGTTTTTCAAGCTGTCTTTCAATCAATATAATGTTTGTTTGAGTGACTTCAAAAGCCCTAAAATCAAACCAAAACCCCTTAAACTGGTAATTTGACAAAGTATGCCGTTAATGTAGGTTTTTTCCTAATAAGATGTTTTAGGTTTTTTTAAAAAATTTAAAAGATTCAAAAAATTAAAAATTGCAATGGAATACACTATAAAAAAATCGCTGGTGCACACGACAGATAAATAAACAAATGCTTATACCGAGTTCGTTTTGGGAGTTAGTACGATTTGGCGATCACGCTTTTGCTACCCTAAATTCATTTAAACGCCTGTCTTAAATTCATTTAAACACTGTTGTAAATTTCGTATCACTATGACTAGTATTGGCAATTACAGCCTGTATACATGTATATACAGGTGACGAATGTTTGTTCATCTGGGTGTTTCTTTCCAATCCCAATGTGTACACTTGAAGAATAAATTGTATTAAAAACTGGTACAGCAGAATTTTCGATTTTAAATTTTAAATTTTATTTCAAAACCATTAAGATGGTTTTCCTTATCAAAATATTTTTCTTCCGACCCAAGATGTTTTCCTTTCAAATACCCTTTTAGTAAACGAACTGTATATATTAGATATTTTATAAGATCTCATAAGTTTGTGTGTATAAGATCTCCTTTTTATCTTAAAAATATGTTGCGATCCACTTCTACTATTATGGTAGTTTTCCACAAAACGGACAAAACAAAAACAAAACACAAACTCGTGTCGAATAAAACAAAACTGTAATTTTTATATTTCGGGTCCAGCTCAGAAGCGGTCACATCAAAAGGTTTCGACGTGTTTTGAAACTCGAGTCTGTTTAGTGGAAACGGTCATGTTGTGTTTTCTATTTTTTTATAGATAAGAAATTTGTTTTGCACACAGCTAGTTTATTATAGACACCGTACATATGTGCACTTACTTTTTTTCCAAGGACTTCAATATCAACCAGCCACAAGTAAGAATAAAAAAATCTTCTTCTCCAAACATGTTGGTTGGTTATTGAAGAACAACTGTGTTTTGAATTCCTCGCGACAACCAGTGGAAAAGAACCGAAAACAAAAACAAAACTCGAACAAAATGTAGTCCACTTGATGGAAACAAGAGTTTTGGGTTTGTTTTAGTTTTGTTTTTGTTTTTCAGGTTCTAGAAACCAAAACACAACATAAACTCAACTGTCCGTTTAGTGAAAAACCGCCTTTACATATGAAAAGTTATTTACATATGAAAATGCACAAAATAACTGATAGTTTGATTTTAAGATTTCACTTTCGCGATTTGTTTTGGGTCAGGAAAATTTATCATGGAAGCAGGATATAAGATTTTTATACTTGTTTTTTTTTCTAATCTATCAATAGCTCGCGAGAATCCACCTCGTACGGGAACAACTGTTTATCCACCTACGTAAAAAACTAAATACTTATTTAACGGGTCAAAATTAATTCAAATTAGCTACAGTTGTAGACAGATTTAGAATTTATTTTATTGCCTTAACATTATGGGAAGACTGAGTTTGTCTCTAAAGGCCCAAATAGACGCAGAACATGGTTGCAGCAACATTGAACAGCAACTAGCTTGTTGCTCTGTGTGTAGAGTGGTTGCAAAAAGTTTGTTTTTTGTTGCTGCAACCACTCTACACACAGAGCAACAAGCTAGTTGCTGTTCAATGTTGCTGCAACCATGTTCTGCGTCTATTTGGGCCATAACCAAGGAATCATAATTAGGTGTATATCCTGACAAAGATAATGATAATGAGTTTTCAGTATGGGAATTAGTCAGGACAGTTAACTTCCTCGTTAACTTTAAGTATGAAAATGCCGATTCACACAGGTTTGTAGATGCGAAACAAGGATAAATAAATTCGCTACATTTGGTGATATTGAGATATTTTTCTCGGTTGATGTATTTCCAAAATTTTTCTTAAAAAATTTCTGACTTCACACTTAACAGTTTGACACTTATATCTTTTTTATAAGGAAACGATACGAATTCCATAATTTCGTTATTTTTTAAAAATCTTGAAATCTCTTACCTAAAAATCTTCAATTACATTTTGTCAAGGCATGGCAAGCGATGGTTAAAAATTGGTTTCGCGATTGACTTGTTGGCCATCCCTTATATATCTGTGTTTTGCTGTTATTTAACAAAAATAAGAGAGTGTACAAAGTTTATCGCGGAAATGAATTCAGAGTATATAATAAATAAACAGACATATATCTGTGAGAAAAGCAATCCGTTTTTTTTTTAAACATAATTCTTGTTAAAAAAATGTATAATGTTAAGGATTACCAGTATTTTAATCGATAATATTTGTAATTCAAATAATGTTGTTCTTTAGATAATCTTTATACAGCTCTTTAATTAATGAATAAAAAAATTAAATAATATTAATGATATTAATTACAAATTGTAATTATTTATTTTCTTGACGTTAATTCACAAATAACACAGTTAAACTGCTGAGTTTGTTATGTAATTTAAATGAACTAATATATCTGTATTTCTATCGATTGTCTGAGAGGTTCAATTTGGTCGGCTTGGGAATTTTTTGTTTAATATCCTACAGAGAGCCCAAGTGTATATCATCCTTTCCTAGAAATTTAGGTAAGTTTTAGCAAAAAAATAACATTAATAGGATTTTCGGAACTTTAAATTATAGTCTAAAGTTTATAGCCCGGCAGTTTAGTTTGTACTCTTATGCCGGCTGTACACACTCACCGAAGACACTCGGCGAGATATTCGTAAGGCGAGGAGCCACAAGTGGAGCTGTGTACAGTCTCGCCGAGTGTTCGGCCGGCAATACAGTTGTCGTCATTTTGTCAACGAAATTACGTTGGTATACGGGCCCAGTGTTGCCAGGAGGTTACATTTCTTACATTTTACGTAACTTTTCATCTACCCATGTAACTTGTATGTAAGAAAAAAATTTTAGATACTTTTGTGTAAATTTTTGAAAAATTATGATATACGATACGATTAACGGTTTTCAAGGTATCCGACCCAAAGTGCTAAAATTCCATACTGTATCCCTTACAAAAATCGCTAAAATTAGAGGAAAATTTTATGTCCCCGATTTTGATAAAAACTTGGTTTTAAGCTAATTTGGACCTAGCGAAAACGATGGCGTTGATTAAAATACGATACGATTAACGGTTTTCAAGGTATCAGACCAATAGTGCTAATATTCCAAACAGTATGGATTGAGAAGGCAAAATTTTGAAATGTGTTGGTCGGACGTTAAAATGAACCTGATTTTCGTATAGTTTGGATCGAAATTAGCCTAGAAAATTATTATTATTAAAATCGAGAACACAAATTTTCTTCACTTTTTTCACATTTTTTCCAAGGGGAAAACCCCTTAAAAATTAATAATTTATCGTATATCAATAACAAAATCATCACAATGTATCTTTAAGTTTGAAAATGTAACTTTTCAGGCATACCAACGTATCTTTCGATCAAGCTACGCTGGCAACACTGGGTATACCAGAAAAATGACATTATTAAATTAATAACACACTCACCGAGGACACTCGGCGAATGTCTCGGCGAGATATTCGTAAGGGGAGGAGCCACAAGTGGAGCTGTGTACACTCTCGCCGAGTGTTCGGCTGGCAATACAGTTGTCGTCATTTTGTCAACGAAATTACGTTGGTATACCTGAAAAATGACATTATTAAATTAATAATTACGGAGTAACAATTTTTTGATTACTATTAAAAACAATTATTTTTCAAATGAGTATTTATCAAATGAGGACTCTAAAAGAATAAATTAAGATTCATGGGCACAATTAAAGCGGTTGATATTTAAAAATAGCGATTAAACGTTGAATCGAATGTAGACGAGAGTGTTCTTCGTGCTCTTGTCAAATGATTTCACCACTCACTTTCTTTGACTCGTGTTAAAAAAACCGACTTTTAATGGAGCAATGGCGAGGCGAGGCGACTCGACGCAAGGCAGGCGGAGTCCACACTCGTGCTCGCTATGTCTCGCCTTGCTTCGCCGGATGTGTACAGCTGGCATTAAGGTATATAAGTATGCACAAAAGCGTCAAAATTCGAGGTATCATTTATCAGCTCTGAGTGAAGTCAAACTTTGCCCACCTATGTCATAAACATCATAAAACTGTCGGCCTTCTCTCTTCAATTAAAATTGATTAATGTGAAATGACTATAAAGAAAATTTTCCACAAACTTTTAATTAATATTTAGAAAATAGGAAACAATGAAATTAAAAATATTTCACTTAATTAACATGTAAAAGGAAAATATATTGTGTATTTGTTCGAATTGTTTGGAGAAAACTATAGGAGATAGAAAAAAAAGGATGATAAAAGACCCAAGGTAAATTTTTCTTACGACATCGGAAAATCCACCAGAAGTTCAAAATTACGAACCGTTCCAAAGTTATAGACGTTTTCTGACCGTTCTAAAGTTATCGCCGGTCTAGATCTCTAATTTAGTGTGTAGTTTCTACAGAAATATCTGCATTAACAAAATTTTCGCTATTTTAGTCCTATATCCACGTAGAAACTGTAACTTAACCACATGTAGTGTTAGATGAATAAATTTAGAAATATGAGCCTGACATTGTATGCACGACGCCCAAATTAAGCCCGAATTACATTTGACGTCCAAAACAATCGTTATATTAATACAAAAATAGAGAATATTTAAAAGAATAAAAAGTTCATTTTCAGTAATTCAAGAATTTATTGGGCTTGTACGATTTCAAATGAAAATTTCTAGTTTTGATCACCTAAGTAGCGTTGTTTTGAGTATAAACGATCAAAATTTGCCGCCCTTGGCAGTTCTTATTATGTATTATGTCTTTGAATAATACATTGTTTAGAAATAATTTATCATTGTTAGTTTAGTCTACCATAATACTACCAGGAGGAAATTAAAAATACATTCAGTTGGTGCATTTTATTTTATTTTATTTTTTATATAATTTTATATGCATTTTCCATTTTATTTTATTGTTTTATTTAAAAAAAAAAACAATAAGTGTAATGATTTATTTATTTAAAAATTAGTTGAGTTGAACGTATTTATGTGTAATTTTTACAACATTTACGTATTTTTGGGTTAATCTGTGTACAATCTTAATTATATTATTATTAGTCATTAGATTCAGATATAATAGAAGTGATACAAATGTATTCGTCCACATTTGTATTATATAAGTAATAATTATTTTATATATAATGTATATATATATATATATATATATATATATATATATATATATATATACATATATATATATATATATATATATATATATATATATATATATATATATATATATATATATATATATATATATATATACCGCCTGTTTTCAAATGCATTTCTAATAGGGAATCAATGTTAAATATATAAATAAAATATTTACTATAAAACCATACATCCATACACATACTTACAAGCATCTGGGCTGCCTGTGTTATGATGTTGGTTTGATGTCATTTAAGAGTGATGCCCACTTAATTTATAATATTATTAATCATTACATATGCACACACACACTACTAACTACAGAGTATTACACTATTTTTATTTCTTTATGAAGCATTGTGTAGTTATATAGTAAATAATATTTAACATTGATTCTCTATTGGCAAAGCTGTCCAAAACAGACGGTATATATATATAGACCATAGGTGGGCAAACAAGGAAGAAAGATAGAGTAAATACAGGGTTCCTACCAATTATTATTATTTTCTTTTTTTAATTAAAACATTTTCTGAAAAAAATATAATAATACCATCTCTTTTTTATGGTCACTATTATTCAAAGTATACAATACATACAATACATTGAATACATACTCTGGAATTTTGGGGGATAAAATGTACCTTTTTAATATATTTGGGTATGAATAAAATATAAATGTTATTTAAATTATAAAATATAAATCTTTTGATCTTTTGCATTTAACGCTTGTAAATTTTTTGATGATTTAGCTATAGTTTAAATTTTAGAATTAGATTTTTGGAAATTCCGAATAATTTGTCTAAACTATTCATATCGGAGAACTAATAAACAATTATTTACTTGATTTAATTACTTTTTCTTAGTAGGGGGAATTTGATGACACTGGATACAATCAAGATGCCAATGAAAAAGATGGGTGGGGGGTGGTGGTAATTTGTTACTAATTTCCAAATGGTTAAATTTTACATAAAGTGGGAATACATATAGTTGCTGTTGTTGTTGTAATTATTGTTATCGTTATCATCATTATTGTTATTATTATTATTATTGTTATTATTATTATTATGTTTTTTGGTGTATCTCTCCATATTGTAAAATATATTTCTTAAACAATAAATATTTTATAAAACTATTTCTAAATTGATTGCAACCTGTATTGAAACATCGTCTTACTTCAAAACATACCTTTTTTACTTACTCTCACACAGCTTATGGAGAGCCGTTCGGCTCCGGAGTATATCCGGGAATATCCAATAAGTTTTCTCTTCTAATTTTGTTGAAAAATCTATTGATCTGGATGAGAATAAATACAAAAATGGATAAATGGAAATGTAATTCATAAATCAGTATTATTTTTCCAAACTACATAATGTCACATTTCATTTGCATCAATAAATCGACAGTAATATTTTACACTTCAGAAATAAATAAATCTATATATATATGTATTATATACAGTGTTATATCCTTATAATATATGTTCTAAATGTCCTTGTATATTGTACAGTCGGCTACAATATGTGGCCATCAATATGGTTTCTAGAATAGGTGTGACTTTAAATTTCAAACTTAAATTAGTAAATGAATGTGAATTTTCTGGCTCACAGAGTCATAAAATTTAGGTATGGTACTCATCGTTCAAATAGCGTGGTAATAGTTTAGACAGAAATGTATCGAATATTAGTTGTTTATATATTTATAATGAACAACTTTTATCCGAAGCATTTTTTCGAAAACCGATTGAATAAGGCACAAGTAAAATTTTGAACTATGAGCGCTTCCTTTGTGTGGCCCTGTGTACTTATTTAATATTTGGCGTACCTACCTTGGTCGAAACTAGATAAAACTTTGGATCGTTTAGGCAGGCATTCACTATTTTAGGATGTCAGCTATATAATATCCATATTATAAATATATATTAAATCTTGTTGGTTGTTTATCTTTTCGTATTTCCTGTTTATTTGCGTTGTTTCTGTAACATTAAAATAAATTACAAATTCATATTAGATTCGTATAAACATCTTTAAACGGAGAATAATAAGAAATTATTAATTTAATATATGAATACATACACAGTAGAACCTCTCATATCAGACCTCGGAATAACCGTCTCCTCGGGATAACTGAACTAGTGTCCACGACGCGACACTAGACTTGAATGTCTAGACTTGATTAGTGGCTCATCTGCTCTACGCTTTGTTTTCCTGCCACAAGCATCAGTTTCGTTCTGATTGTTGGTGCGGAATATGCCTTGATGACATACAAGTTAGTTAATAGCCCTATAAAACTCTTTCAAGTTACATATAATAATGACGTCTCAAAAACGTAAGCGTGTTTGTGTTTCTCTTCAACAGAAACTTGATGCGCTACAACGTTTGGACCAAATCCTGATGTGTGATCACCAAATCCTAGCGACTGTTCAAAATAATGACTCAGACGAAGAAGAAAACCCCACTGATGACATAGTGAGCCGATCAACTGCAAAGGATGCCTTTGAAGTTTGTTTAAGGCACATCGAACAACATCCAACAGCAACCCCAATGGACGTGATATGGGCGAAAAAGTGACGTGATGCCTCCGCAAAATCAAGCATGACAAAATTAAACAAAAAACCATACATGGCTTTTTCAAATAAGGTACACTCCCGTTCAATAAAATTGAACAGACCTGAAATGTTAATTTTCTTATATTTCATAAAACTCCTCACTTTTGTAACTCTCTGTATAATAATTCATTTATAAACAAAGATAACTAGTATATATTATAAGTGTGAAAAAGAAATGGAAGTATAGTAAAAAACATTTACTACAAGAATAATCAAAATTGTGAGAGACTGATTCGGTTTAGATCTGTTCAATTTTATTGAACGGGAGTGTACATAAATACTACCTTTTTATTAATTAATTATTAATTAGTTATTAACTTACATTATTATTATTATTTACAGTATTAATGTAACTATATGTATATAAATAAAACTAATTTTTCTACCTGGGAAAGGCGTTTTCTTGCTCCTTGCGATATCTGACTTTTTGTAAGTTTCAACCTCGACCCGCTCCCGTTAGTGTCGGGTATGAGGGGTTCGACTGTATATATATATATATTATTGTTAAAAACACTATGTTTTTAGTACTACACACTATGTTTAAAGTGTACCGTACCATTTTAATTAGAATAAAAAGCTTAAAACAGAATCAGAGTTAGTGAAATTTATCAAGACCCGGCAAGTTTTATCAATGTATACGTCACTATTACGTCACAGTCGTCTTTGGTGTAGCGGAAGCATACTGGACTAGATATCCAGAGGCCCGAGGTTCGATTCCTTGTTGACGAGTTAATTTTTTCATATCAGTATTTAATTTAATTAAAAATTCAATGACAATGAAATTTGTCGGAGTATACGCTAAAGTCTTCTACAGTTTGTCATACGTAACCGAAAGGAATTTGGACAAACATCGTTATGTTGACGCGAAAGTATACACAAATAAACAAATATTAAATAAATTATTATTATTATTTATTTACAAAAACATAATATTAAGTGCATTATTTGTATTTATTTTGTTTTGTTTATAGTGATGTTGTTTCTGTTACGCTGTGGTTAACTTTCAACAAACATCTACATTAATTTTTTGAATAATATATTATTCAGATTCAAGTGTTATTCATAGACTGAAGATAACATACATACAAACCACATTAGTCCGGCTGTCGAATTGAAGTTTTATTGTGTTCCGCATCAAAATTGCAATAGGGAATATGCATGAAAATTTTTTTTCACTTGAATTGAAGCATGTTTACTTGACAAATATCAAGGTAAAATTACTTTTTAAATAACTTTAAAAATAAGCGAGATATGAATGATTGAAATACCCGATTAGACAAAGAGGGTGATAGCCCTCTTGATATGTTATGTGACGTCATGTTACACTTTCAACTTTTAAAATACACGTAAAACTCTGTTTTTAGTATTTTTGCAAGAAAGAGACAGATAATAATCTTTAAAAGCTTATAGCTTCCTTGATATTTGTCGGATTTTAATTTCGTTTTTAAATATTATTACAGTATTAACAGTATTTTCATATTCAGAAAATAAATGTGAAAAACAATTTTCATGCATATTCCCTATTACAAAGTTAAGGATTGATACTGAGAGTTAATTTCAGGGGATATATTAGGATATAGTGTCATTCAAGAGGATCGTTCGGAACAATCTAAAAAAATCATGAAATTATTGAAGTAGTGTTCAAAATTGGCCAAACGTAATACTTGACGAATGAAATCTCGTTCGGATATCATAACGTCCGTCTGCCATAAACGATTTTCTCTAAAACTATATTCAACGTAATAATTTGAAAAATAGCATAGAGATGGTGTGTGATGCCCTAATTATAGCCGCAAATCTAGAGTTACAGAGGTTTGGTTCTGGAAGTTTGATTTTCAAAGGATAAATTAGAATATAGCGTCATTCAAAAAGCATGAAGCCATTGAGAAATAGGTACAAAATGAAACTATATTTCTTAGTTTTCATATTATATAAAAAAACATTAGTGCATTGTGGGTTGCCTATTCCAAAAGGTTAAATACCTTCGACTTCTAAACATTAATAATTAATCACGGAACAATAATTATTCAAGTATAGCGTGCACTAGACGAATTTGTTTATTATTAGTATTATTAGAGTTCAAGATGGCAATCATATCTCTATATTAAATACGGCGGTTCCGTGAAATTATGTACTTTTTATTAACTTCATTTGTTACTAGTTAGTAACAAATTGGGGGATAAAGGGGATAAAGTTGTTTGATTGATTGATTCATCTTGGGGTCTAAAAAGTATTGCACTTCGACCTTATGGTCCAGGGGATAAAGTTTGTTAACTATAAGTAGTAAACTATGTTTGGGATGTTTGGGATAAACTTTACAAATTCAAACTCGACCCCATGAGTAATTCCCTATTGAGTAATTAAACTGATTTAGTAAGTTTCAAAAGACGTTGAATTCGAGAATTTGAAATAAAATCAGTAGGTAACAACTATATTAATATTAGTTTTGTGCCTTGATTCGGTTTTCGAAAAAATTGCTTCGGCTAAAAACTGTTCATTAGAAATATAGCAACAACTTTATTCGAACATTTTTTCCGAAAAACGAATGAATTAGGCACAAATCAATTATAAAATTTAAAAAAAATGACATCAACTTTTGTGGCTAAGTGTACAACGTGAGTTTTAAAAGACGTTGAATTCGAGCGTTTGAAAAAAAAATCAGTAGATAACTATAGGCCACAAAAATTGATGTCATTTTATAAAATTTTATATTTGTTTTGTGTCTTATTGATCCGGTTTTCGAAAAAATGCTTTGGATAAAAACTGTTCATTAGAAATATAGTAACAACTTTTTTCGAACTTTTTTTTCGAAAACCGAATGAATCAACTATACGATTTAAAAAAATGACATCAACTTTTGTGGCAAAAAGTGTACAACGTGAAAATTTTTTAAAAGCCATCTGTTCGATTTAGCTGAAAATTTATGGGTAACTTAAAGTTAGGGTTTATTTTTTTAAATCTACTACATCAATGCACAAGATATTGGACCGAAATTAGTGCTGTTAAGAATCATTTTTTATGAATCGTTTTACCGTATTTAGTGTGGTTTTTTGAAAGTCATCTGTTCGTTTTGACTGAAAATTTATGAGTAACTTACAGTTAGGGTCTATTTTTTTTAAATCTACCACTTCCATAAAACAACGGATCTCTCTTACTTTAGCAATGCACAAGATATTGGACCAAAATTAGTGCTGTTAAGAGTCATCTTGTATACGGGTGGTTTATTTTAATTTTAATGTAAAACAACAGACTTGTAATCGACTCTTTGATGTAAAAACTTTTAACATTACACCTATTGTTTTATTTTTCTGTTATCTATAGACACAATCTTACAAATATTTATGAAAAAGTTCATTATATAAATATGTTGCATATAATATGATAGAATGAACATATAAGTGTGTAACAAAAAAGTTACATCTTGGAAAAAATGCATTTTGCATGTAAATTATTTTATTTAGTTCATTATATAGTTTCATTATATATATTATTTTTTTAGTCATTTTGCATGTAAATTATTTTATTTTGTATTCTATTTTGTCTAATTACTTATAGCTTTGTTTATGACTCCAGAGTTTACAGTTCAAAATTGCTGCATCAATGTACAACATTAAAATTAAAAATTTGTTTAAATATATTGGAGTTACATAATTATATATATATATGGTTAAAGCTGATAAATTGTAATAAATTTAATTTTCTACAGCTTTGCTAATTATAAAGTTTTCCATTTAACTACTATTAGGAGAAATATTCCAAATTTTTGTTTCTCCCTCCTTATAAGTTCTTTAGTCCTTTGGAAGATTTTACTCATTACGAACTTTAATAAATGAAGGGCTTAATGGCCTATTTTATCAAACGATAAAAATAGGTCACCATAGATCGTCAATCGATTGGGCCATCAAACGATTGCGAAAAAAAATGCAACATGCTAAATAATATATATATGGTTGCTAATTAATAGAGGATATATATATATATATATATATATATATATATATATATATATATATATATATATATATATATATATATATATATGTATATATATATATATATATATATATGTATATATATATATATATATATATATATATCATTTATTTAATACTTTATGATGATTATGATGATTGGATTTGAAGGCCTGTACACACTACTCGGTAATCCTGGGAATGTATAATAGCTGTGTCTCTGAAATCATACTAATAAAATACTATACTATGTTTATATAATATTTTTTAATTGTAATAACTCATTATACACACCTACAACAATTAACTAAACATTTAACTTTCCTTTCGGGACATCCTGTATAAGTGTATACCCTGAGTAAATACCCTCATACTCGTAAATAGTAAGATAACAAGTAGTTTGGAATTTACTATTGGTATTGAAAAAAAATTAAAATAAGAATGTTTATAATACCTTGACATTCATCTAATTAAAAAAAACCTTGTTAATAAAAAAAAAAATATCTATATATATTTATAAATAATTAATTATAATCATCTGGCCAGTTCGTTAATTAACACAAAACTAACTAGATTTTCCAGTAATTCTTATTTATTAATATTATACAAACAAAACATGTTTATGTGTGAAAATTTATGTTCTATATCGATATACAGAAATATATAATTCATGAGAGTGTTAAAAAACATTTATTATTATGTAGCCTATTAATTTGAATAGATCACATAATGAATATAATAATCAATATATAGCTCCATAAGATAGTACACTCGTGACAGTCAAATCAAAAAGAAAAAATATATATAACATATATAGTGTTTTAACATTTATGATTGTACTCTGCAAGACTTGTGTTGACAATGATTATATATCTTATTTCTGGTGTCGCATTTGCAGATTATTACCTTTAAATATTATTATTTTTAAATTCATAGATATGCTTTTTTAGCGAATTGTGGACAAAGATGTAGCTATTAAGGTTGTACAGATGGGATGATTTCGCAAAAATTTCTTCAAATGTTCATCGATCCTACCTAGTAGATGTCGAAAATCATCACAATAGCAGCTTTGATTTTCATTATCTCGCTTTATAGTTGGACAATACGTTTGATTTTTTTAAATAAACGGACGCTGAGCTTAAGGTCTTATTTCTTAAAAAAAAGACTTCTCGGGTGAACCAATGTTTATGAACTTTACGCTTGTTTAGTCGATGAACGCTCAAAAAAGGTTTTTAGGCAGAATTTTTGAAGCATAAGATATTTTTCAAACATGTGTTTTGAGAAGTTTGGCAATTAATACCGCTAACATGAAACTCTACAATTTGTTTAGAAAATAAAGCTTACTCTAAATTCGTACAAAATGGTGTTTGTACATATTTTATTCACGTACATTTTTAACCGTTAATAACCGTTTCTAATCACTGAAAACTCAATAAACATAAGCACAAAAATCAATCTTATAGGGAATGATCTCTGTGTGAATCTCAAATTCTGTGTGAAAGCGAAAGTCTCTCTCTCAAAAGGGACTACCTTTTGGAATGGATAGGTCTTCAGCCAGATGAAATCAATGAGATACGCCAAGGGATACGTATATCAAAAACATAGGACACCTAGAACACCTTAGAAGGACATGAGGTACAATAGATCAAATTGTTCGCGGTATAAAAGCTCTTTATAAGACTTCTTCCTGGAATCTAATCTTATCTAATCGTTAATAAGATACTGTCTGTCAAAAATCTACTTTTTTATTTGATGATTTGCAAGAAAGGTTAAGAATGGTTGAATATCAATTATGAACAAACTGAAATAGCGGGATAGATAGATTGTAGAGGCTGCCTTGGACGGGCTGCACTTCCTCTATTGTGATGCCTATAAGGATGTGAGAATATGAGTGGAGTGGAAGGAATTTTTATGTATAGACTAGGAACTGGTAGGATATGCGGCTGCAGCCGCCTATGATAGGAACTATGCCGATACTCATCTGGAGTTCGTGAAGGAAACTGCAGAAAACCTTCTCAACCATAGCCGGTTACTTCGTTCTTGTCCATACGCCGACAGTTTAGTCAATTAAACGCTCCTATTTTTCTTTCTTAATAATTGACAAACTGCCGATGTCGGGATTCGAACCCATAACCTCCCAGTTTCCAAGTAGGCATACTGCGCAGACATAACGGTTTAGACAGCTCGGCCACTTGGACTGGTGAAATAGCGGGATGATATTTAGACGTATATTTACAAGGTCGCGTGGATTTTCCACGACCTTACGAACTGTGGCTATTTTATGTGTGTCATTGGGCTTAAAACAACTATAATTTTTTATCTATTTGAGATAAAATACAATCAGTTTAAGTTCGATTAATACAGTAATTTTCCCAGATGATCTCAAATTTCATATAAGTTGCTCTGTATAACAGATTTGTATAACATGAAAATTATTCAGCGTTATATAGATTGAATTTAAATTTATATAACGCTAATAAAATGAAACTCGTACATTTAACAACGACGACGTATTGACAAACTCCCACTGTTCACAACATTCTATAAATATTTTCATTTTATCAGAAAAAAATAATTCGTTATGACAAATGTTTTTTATATAATCATATAAATAAATTGATTTGTACAAAATGGAATATTGTTTGTTTATATAACAACAAAATTGTTAGTTGATACGACGACGTGTGATTGTTAAAAGATTGAATAAACAATTTATTTGCATACAATTAATATGATATTTATTATTAGTTTATAAATAATATATGATCAAGGTGAACTAGATTTTTATAATATATGTCTATTATGTATACGTATATATATATATATATATATATATATATATATATATATATATATATATATATATATATATATATATATATATATATATATATATGATATATGAAAACGTCTATCTATATTTGTACAAAGAAATTATAAATTATGACATCACGCACACACCATCTGCAAAGATATTACAAAAGACTCATTATGGTGTAGCAACAGATTCTTTAGTCTGTATATAGAGGTTATGTGGGTTTTTTTTTCACATGCATAAAGAAAGAAGAAAACACAAAATATAAAATATCATCTCTCTTTATATTAGAACAATCGAAAAATGCGTAAGAAATAAAATTGTAGAAAATCAAATTTGCTACAATTCATCACCTTATAATTTTTGGTGTACAGAGATATTAAGGAATTTAATCTTCAATCTTAAACCGTCAATATTTCTGTAAATATTAGTGTAACAGAAAAAATGATAAGAAACAAAATTACAGTAAAACTTAGTACTTACAACTTTACTACTTATACATTTTTTGATTTTTCAAATATTAAGGGAAATATCTGAAATTTTGTGTTTCCCCCTCCCTTTAAACCCCCCTTTCCCCTTGTCCGTTTTTACCCTTTAATGAACTTGACCTTTTGAATACCAAAAGCGCTTCAAATACCAAATTTCATTCCGATAAAATTAAAACTATTACAGACATATATATATATATATATATATATATATAAATATATATATATATTATATATATATATATATATATATTTATATGTATATATATATATATATATATATATATATATATATATATATATATATATATATATATATATATATATATATATATATGTAAAACAAATTACGTTTCGAACTTTATTTTACATTACTTTTACTAGTTAAAATAGTAAATTATCGTTAATGTTTTTCTTCTCTTGACAATTTATGCTCAATGGAAAATGTTTTTTATTTTTTTACTTATAACCATTAACCATTTGTAATCACTCGGTTACATCAAATACCCACCATAATACCATACAACAACAATATATATATTTTATTTTATTGAATAAATTTCATTCAATTAAAGAATAATATTGAAAATTTTTATAATTTTCATTCAAGTTTTATGAATTCATTATATTATTTATATATTAATTGATTAATAATAATAATTAATAAATATTTTTATATTATTATTCTTTAAAAAAACACTTTTGTTGTCGTTAAATAATATGTCTTATGTGAATTATTAATTAATTTATTATCATTCAATTTAAAATTTATATTTCTATGTGTGTATATGCTGTGAGTTCTTGAACTTGACAATGCCTTTCAAAAAAATTTACATAACTGGTCTTGTGTGTTTCTTTATATATATATATATATATATATATATATACACATATCATTATCTGAAATCAACTTTTTTTTAAAATTTTTTAAATATTTTTATCGTTTCATCTAGTGGCAATGATTTTGTTGACTTGTAATGTAACTTGCATAACAATAGTCGTACATCAGATAGATATCGTTATAGTTGGGTGCAAATGTACTTAAAAAGTGTAGGAGCCCAGGAACCTAAGTGTAGTGAACAGGATTGTGTTTGAGTAAATGATCGCCTGCATGCTAATGTGTATATACCCGAATCAGAGATAACATCATATATACGAAAATAAGGCATTTTTTAGAATATATTCTTAGATTTATAATTTATGGGAATAACGTAATCCGTGGTTATCTAGAGATTCAGAAACGCCAATTCCAGAATGTTTAGCTCAAAAACTAAGGATTTCTGATACTTGGGCCCATGAGAACTTATGATCGAGAGGTTATGTATACTACAACACACTTAAATTTCAACCAATATGATCGATAGCTATACTTACCGGATAACGTCACTTCCAGAAGCTGTATATTGATCAAAACTAAAAATTTCTGGGACGTGGGCCCATGAAACCTTTTGATCAGAAGTTACAATATACTAGAACTTTATCACATTTGATCGAGAGCGAATTCTTATAATGATTCTGCGAGGTCTTTTCAATTCCCTGCTTGGTTTTTCCTACTCTTTCTTTGTTTTTCTCTCACAAATTCCGTATTTTAATCTTTTATTCTTATTAAAAACCACAAATAAATGTTGTAATTTATCTGGAGATAAATTCTATGGGTCCCTACTAATTTGGAAACCTACATTATATAATTTTGGATTTGCTAACATGGTTTTTAGGTTTAAATAAATCCCTGTATTACGAAATTAATAGATAAAAAATTTATTATTTTTAAATTTTAATTAATTCTACAGAAATCATTTAACTGCGACGAATAAGATAAATCTGTTAAGATACAAATTTAAATAACAATTTTAATTACGGGAAGTGAGCAAAAAAAAAAAATGCAATTATAAAAGTTATAAATAAATAATTAACATTTCTATTTAAATAAAGTACTTTAAGGATTTGAATTATTTATAAATAAAAATGGATAATGAAAATAATGGATAAACCGTTGTGGTACAGCTAACTCATAGAAGTAAGGATTTTTTGCAATTAAAAATCATTTTCTAGGGATGATAGACATTTCTAGGAAGTTCATAAGTATACAAGTAGGTTGGTAATGTCATATTTTCGTGTTTATGGTGAAAATAAATCCATCGTAGTAACTCGTATCTCAAGAGCAAAACAATTTTGGACTGTAACCTTTTTTATTTGTCGTAAATATTTTAAATGTATTTATTGTAAAATATCAGTAAATGTAAATTAGAAATTGATTTGACTTTATTTGATAGACCTGACAATAAACTATGTTTTGTTATGACGTTAACTTGTATGTGTGTATATGTCTATGTATATTTTTACTGTGCGCTGTCGCCAGTTTTCAAAATATGGCGCATTTTACGAAGTAATCTGTAATCTGTTAAACAGAGTGGTCTCAATAAAAGTAACTACACAAATACAATAATATTTAAATATTTTTTTTATTTTTTAGTAGTTTATTTTTTTCACACAAAACGTGACAGTGAAACATGTAGAAATATAAATAAAAAAAAATTGATTTTTATAATAAAATCATAATAATAATATTTTACATAATATTTATAAGCCAACATTGAAGCAACAAACATTAAGGATGCTTTCACATTCAACCAAATAATCATAGATGGATGATATAACGATTATCAAAGATAATCAATTAGAGTCCTATAGGTATAGGAAATAAAATTTCCCATATCCAAATTCCTAGATCGATAATTCTGTACTACAAATACGTATATAAAAATTTGGAATTAATTATTGTGTTACACATTTGGTGACTAGCAAGGTCGAACTTAAGGTATTTGCACGCCCTAAGCTGCTAATTTTGGGGCTAAATGCTTAAGATTCGAGAAAACTATTCCCAAACTTTCGGCATGAATTACTGTAAATAAGTGCATTATATATTTAAAATAAGTGAAAATTACGACTAACTAAGATAATTGCTTACATACCCGGTATATACTGAATATATGAAAAAATTTTGAAAAAAATTTTTTTTTATTTAAAAAAAGGAACATATTTTGCCATTAATTGGCCAAACATGGCTCGATTTCTTGACTTTACTTTTTAGCTCTAGTTTTTGAGTTGTGTTGACGGGCAGATAGTCGGACGGACAGACGGAAGGACGGAAATGGACTAATTAGGTCATTTTAAGAACACCTAGACCAAAATTTTTTTTCTAATATCAATATTTTCAACCGTTATAAAATTCGAAATCATGGCCTCAATATAAATACATTATTCTGGTACGGAATGTAATACGGTTCGGTCATCTCTCTACAGTTGGCTGGAAAACTTCAGTTAACTTGGAAATTTTGTCTAGCAAGGCATCATTATTTTCTTGTTCTTGAACAAAACGATTTCTATTAGCTATCTTACTTCGATCTTAGAGCTATTTATAGCACTTACGAATATAAAATAGCCAGTACGTTTATAATACATACGAAACGCCAGTTCTAATTCTCAGAGTCAACAACAGAACACATACGGCAAATATAAACAACGAAAAAGTAAAACTATGTAGAAACATTGTCGCTCCCAAAAATTTGCATACCTAGGCTACTTAGCTTAGCGTAGTTGAAATATATATTATTGATCTAGGAATTGGGACAAACTTGATTTTTACTAGATGATATGTTTTTGAAGGTGAAAAAATCACATTTAAGCATTTTTTTTTTGGTTTTAAAGTTTCATAGGAACTAACTACAATTATCTAATAAATTCTATTACATATTTTTTGCTTTAAATAAAAATTAAAACCACAGAGATTTTTAAAATCGTTTTAACATTCGAAATATTTTTGAAAAGAATCGGGCAGTTGGGTAAAATAACTTTTGTTTTAATTTAGAAAAATAGATAAACATTTATCAAAATATATATTTGAATAATTTTTTTCTTCTACTTTTTAATTGGCTAATATTTTTACTAATTCTCTAATTTCCGTTTGTAATGACGTATACGATATCTGAAGGACATATATCTGAGGTCCAGGGTTCGATATCTGGTGGATGAGATAATTTTTTCGTATCATATAGACATGTTTGTCTATATACTATACGTTAGTTCTTTTATACTATGTCTTTGTAACCTTAATGGAATTTGACATTAGTATTGTATTGTAACGCTTAAAGTATACACAATTAATTGTCTGTTCAATAATAAGATTATGTTGTCTTCAAAGTAATACTGTTAATGAAATGAAAATATTACCTCGTCTATCTACATCATCCGTGGTATAACGGTAGCACACTGGGCCAAGTCCAGCGTTCGATATTTTGCATATCAAAATTAATTTAAAAAATATATATTATTTATAAAATTTTATACGCTGCGTTCTATTGCATTGATATTCTTCCTACATCATCAGATAAAGTGACGTTTCAACCAAATTTTCAATTTTGACTCGATTTCTTTCGGGGCTTTAAAGTTTTTTAAACATATACTTTAGACCTAAAGAAAACGTAGATAGGTCGTCCAAAATTTGAAATATATTTATTATATCTTTGAATATTTTAATATGAAATAATAATGCAACTACCCCATTCTTTTTCAAAATTGATTATATATTTTTCATTATCCAAAAATTTATAACGCTTTTTAAGAGCAATAAATTACTAAAACGTTTTTTAAAAATTACAAAATGCATTAAAAATTTTATTTCCAATGACTAGCAAAACATTCAATTTGAGACTGTAAGTATAATCATATTATTTCAGGAATAATAAATTTTACAATAAATTTTACTTCAGTCTCTAACAAAACAATTTTTTTGGATTTAAAATCTCTTATCACAATAAATAAATTTTTTATGAAACTAAAATGGCACTCAAATTTCAAAGAACCAAAAAAAAAATTTATCAAAAAAAAATCTTAAAACATAATTCTTTGAAAGATCGGTTTTTTGAATAAGTAAACTAATTTTTAAATATATTTTTTTAGGTACCAGCCTTTTAATTCAATTTTTTTCTATTATATGTATATATATATTTATATTTGTAAATATAAACCCTAAAAAGTTTCAAGAAAATAAGGCGTTTTTAGGGTATCTATATATTAAATAATAACGAAAAAAAAACGTATTTGAAATCAAACTTAGGCACATGACATTACAGTGCAGTAAAACAAGTTATCTAGGTAGTTAAAAAGATTTTTACAAAACTATCAAAAAATTTTCGTTTAAAAAAATATATTCGAAAAAAATACTCTTTGGTATATAAATTAGCTGTTTCGCATTTCGTATGCATTTTTGTTCAATCGAAAATGCATACTAAACACGTTAAACAAAAATCATAAATTCGATTCGCTGCAACTTTGGTAGAATTATTGGATGAATTCGAACTTTTACGTTGTTTTTTCGAAGTTTCACTTAACGGAAATGGTTGTCCCAATGGGCAATTACGTAAATTACGTTCTTTATTCTTTATTTGTCGAAATACTTCATCCGATTCGGTTGTAGCTAAGATACGTGATGGTCCCGCTAAGAATTCACGTTTCTTCATTAATGAATATCGTACAACACGTTCGGTATTCCCCAATATTTTACGTTTCATTGAATTTGTATTTTCCACTTGTAATCGTTTACATTCACGATCCAACCATCGTTCTAAGGCTTTCCAACAGTCGTATTCACGTGCGGGTTGTAAACTATCACGTTGTAATATAAATTCAACTTGTTCACGTGTGAGATCTTCAAATCGTTCATTCTCTAATACTTTACTAGCTTCTTTATCAATTAATATTAAACAGTTGTGCCGTAATTGATGATAGAATCGTTCAATTTGCGCTAAATCTGAATCACCTTCTCGAATATTTTGTATGGGCAATCCAATGTCAATTAATATATCCAAAACATTTGTATTATTCATACATGAATCGATGTATTTAACACTTTTCTCGACTAGCAAAACACATTGATATTTGAATCCAGTTTTTAATGCATTTAATGCGGTTTCCACTTTCAAAAAGTTTAGTTCTTGTCGGTACAAACATCTGAAATCAGAAAACAAACAATTATTCCATGACATTTAAATAAATTGTAAACTTTCGATCGAAAAGAATAACGATTTTATGTTAAATCAGTTGGGATTTACATTCGCTATAAATTATTGCACAAAAAAATTTCTTTTGACCCACCGCGTACACCATTTTGATTGCGTACATCATGTGATCTAATAGTACCTATAAACATTGAGTGAGTATCACTTTGAATTTCGAGCCTCTACTAACGAGAGATTAGTAGGGCCGGGTCATATTTATTTTATTGTTTTCATAATTTTATGGATTTTAATTATCCATTCTGAGTGGACAGAATTTCATCTGAATAGACAGTAACAAGGAATAAAACAATCCCGCCCAAAAAAGTGTATATAAGAATAATCTTTTGAATAAAATAAAATGTGGCGTCAAGAGTGATAACTTTTTGATATTAAATGATTAAACTACATTAAGACGCTACCACCAAATTTTTTTCGGTGAATATTTTTTAAACCTACAATGAATTAATCTAGATCAAATCAAATTATTGTTTTGCCATCAGAGAGACACGATTATGTAAAATTCCAGCTCAATTCGGTAAGTGGGTCATTGTAATTGATAAAAATGTTGCGACGGCAAGAATGGCTTATTCTAAACAGCAACAAGTGAAACAAAAATTAACTAAGTTTGGGTAAAACAGTTTCAAACAAAAGTTGTTTATTTAAAAAAGGATATTTATTGCATCTCTTTACGGTATCAAAGATGGGTATTTACTACGGGAGTGCGCGGTCTGATTTTGTCTATTCAACAATTTGACCTCAATTATTAGCTCAAGAACTCACATTAAAAATTTCATCTCGTTATCTTTATTCGTTTTTGGGTTATCGTGTCCATGGACGGACGGATATGCAGTATTGGACTAAGTAGTTCATTTTATGAACACCTATACAAAAAATTTTCGGGACTATATCAACAACGGGTATATCAAAATACATTAAATGTTTTACTAACATAAAAAACACTGGGGCTAGAAAAACTATTAATTTTACATACCTTAGCAAACACTCAAACCCACGTTTATCCACATCATTTATATGAACTATCCTAGATGGCGGTATGTTACGCAACATTTCCCGTAATCGTACATTGTTTTTACTAAGTATTTGTGTATGACCGGGAAATCTCCATGTATCACCATCTGCTGGACCCACAATAAATGTACAATCGCTGTCATGTTCATTATCGAATAATGCTGCATAATCGGTAAGTATAGGCTCACATTCTGCATTCGTTTCATTATCATTATTACAGACAACAACCATTTTGATGGGTTATTTTATGTTAAATAATTGATTTTACTTGATGAAGACAAAAGGCGTTTACCAGCGTCGTAACGTTGTCCAATACCAAGCTCTGTAATGAAAGAAACAAAGAATTAGATCCATTTCAGAAGTGAAACTTATTAATAAACACGTTTTTGAGAAAATTTTTTTAGTGGAATTACCTTAACAAAAATATAATTATTATCTTTTAAAACTACATGTTTTCATACCAACTAGCGCGAATGAAATATAGTTATTACATAAAATGTGTTTTAAATATTTTTTTAATAATGTTTTTATCTAAATAATTTACAACCAATAGGAATGTTCAAAGAAGGCGCTAAAAATATATTCGCTTAGAAGTTACCAAGAAGCGCCCCGATACATTTTTATAAATAACCTCATTATATTTATATTTTATTATCGTTAAATAAATTTTCAACTTCGATAAAATTTGTTATGCAAACATTTACCAATTGAATATATGGTAAATTGCATTTGCGATAACGCAAACATGTTCGTTATCTCTCTATATTTAGTAAAATTAAATTAAATTATTAAAATATTCACAAGATTTGTGTCTACCCTATATAATTTTTTTATCCATAATCCATAACTACTATACATAAATCTTTAAGGCTTGCTATTACGTGCAAATACTGGGAATACAAATTGCACAATATTTGCACAATTTTTGTAAAGTGGATTTTGTTGGCGCCTAGAGGATAACTAATTCGGATAATCAAAGGATAACTATTTTAATAGTAGATTTTTTTTTTGCTAAAAATTTTGTGTAGAAAATTTAGTTTACAGTTTTCAAAATCTTGAATTTAGAGGAAAAACTACAGCTTCAGAACAACATTCCTGAATTTTGAATCGAAAACTGGTATATTTACTATAAAAGACAGAATTCTTGCAGGAAATCGAGTCTTTTATGCGAATATGAATCAATGTAGAAAAAACTCATTAGTTGAACATCCAAAATGAAGCTGTATCGAACTTTGGTCAGTCTCGACTTGGGCATAACCGAGTATGTGTCAGATATTTTACGAAAATTTATTTCATTAGAAGAATATATGGATCAATCAAACTAAACGAGAACAAACGAAGAAATAGATAACCTGACCTATGGAAATATTATCCGGTTTATTAAGGCACAACGGATGCAGTGGTTAGATCATATAGGCCATATGGACTAGACATGCCGATTCCCAAAAGAATCCTGAACGCCAAAATCTACGCTACAAGAAGAAGAGGAAGACCACAACTGTGATGGCTAGACTTGAAGACAATGGGTGTAAGTGGTTGGACAAGCAAAGCCAATGGCAGATTGGCAGTCGATGGAGAGCCATAGTGGAGGAGCTCAAGAAGCACACAGGTGGTCCTTTTGCTTGCTTACTTCCTTTACTCGTATTTCTTCTTAAAAAATTACAAAAATTTATTTGCTAGAATGTTTTTTTTCTCCGTAAAATCGTAATAATTCGGTACAAATTACATGCAAAAATTGCAAGAACATTGAAGTTAGTAAAACTAAAAGGATCAAATATCCTGGCAGTATCCTTATCCGAAATTTATTTCATCATATAGTAATTCTTTTGTAATATTGTTTGTGTGTTAATATTATAACATTGATAATATTGTTTGATATCAAATGCTTGATATGAAACATCATACACATCAAGGGTGGGAATCGATCCCACGATCTCTGACATTCTAGAATCTAGTGATCAACCAATGATCTTTTGATATTTGTTTTGACAGAAATTTACATTTTTACTGTTTTTAGAATCCTCACTTTAATAATGAATATCAACAGGTGAGAAATATCGTACATACAGCGCCGGATTTATCGATGTGGATGCCTGTGGGCAAAAATTTTGTAGAGGCCTACATATGCACAGAAAACTTTCAAAAACTTCGTCTACACATAGATTTTCAGAAAAGAGATGTCCTTCGTCTTTAAACTTAATTTTTTCCCTGTGAAATTTCTAATAAAAACCTCCTCTCCGAAAGGAAAATAAATATGTAAAAAAAAACATAAGCAAAATCTGGCTCAGCAAGAATTTTTCTGGCAATCTTATCTCAAACAACGAAAAGAAGAAAAAAAAAGGTGCATTTTCTGTGCAAAATATGATATACTCCTTCACCGTATGGTTATTACTACAGGGAAAACATTTCTATGAAATCTTTGTCTAAAAGTAATGAAAATGAGCAACAATTTTATTTCGTAAAGGATCACAAAAAAAAAAAAAAATCATAAAAAAATTACGTTACAGTTTACGTTAAAATTTTTACGAAATAGGGAATATGCATGAAAATTTTTTTTCACTTGAATTGAAGCATGTTTTCTTGACAAATATCAAGGTAAAATTACTTTTTAAACAACTTTAAAAATAAGCGAGATATGAATGATTGAAATTCCCGATTAGACAAAGAGGGTGATAGCCCTCTGGATATGTTATGTGACGTCATATTACTCTTCCACCATTTAAAATACACGTAAAACTCCGTTTTTAGTATTTTTGCAAGAAAGAGACAGATAATAATCTTTAAAAGCTTATAGCTTCCTTGATATTTGTCGGATTTTAATTTCGTTTTTAAATATTATTACAGTATTAACAGTATTTTCATATTCTGAAAATAAATGTGAAAAAAAATTTTCATGCATATTCCCTATTGTTGAATTTTATTATAAAACATATTTTTTTACTTTGAATTATTGATTTTCGCAGAAGTTTTAGAAATTTTGGGAAGAGTTGAATTTTGTGGAGGCCTATGGGCCCGGGCTCATAGGACCCGGTGCCTATATCCGGCGCTGCGTACATATCGCTTCAAATTCGGTCAACATTAAAAAAAAAAATTATATAAAGAACAAGGCGAAATATTTATTTTAATTAAAATAATCATATTTAAGATATCTATCAGAGTTTGTAAATCAGGCATCAAACAGTCTACCACTATAAAGTGTACTCTCATAATATTTGTTCGTAAAAAATAATTAATGAAAATGTTTATTCATATTTTAACACATATATGCTCAATAATTTATTTATTTACACAATATGTTCAAAGTCATATTATTACAATTAAGTTTAAAAACGACAAATTTCTTTAAAAGATTCACATTAATTAGATAATAAAATCTAAACAAATTACAATAACCTTCCTTCCGTGCTGTTTCGGATAATCCGTTTAACGTATTTTTAAATATTTAGCTAATTACTTACTAAGGTCAGATTGAAATATTTTGAAACGTAATTTTTTTTTAAGTTCTGTTCAAATATGTCTGTTGTTAATGTAAACAAGTGAAAATAACAATATTACTGCTTAAATATGCTGCATTTACTAAGCTCAATGTGTAAACTGTTCATTTTACTTTTTACACACGCCCATATGAATAGAAAAAAATTCGTTACGCAGGAGCTGCTTCAACTTAGCGAATTTCCTTAAAATACATAAATCAATTTCTAGCGGTCACAATTTTAGTCTGATCAAAATGAAATGTCGTTTATGATTTTAGTATTTGCAAGGCCAATTTGATTAATAAATGTCATACGTGAAGGGGAAATGGGGGCATAATGAAAGAAGAAAACACAAAATACAAAATATCTCTTTTAATATTAGAACAATCAAAAAACGCGTAAGGAATAAAGTTATAGAAAATCTTGTTTGCTACAATTCATCACCTTATCATTTTTGCTCAAACTCTAATGTGTACAGAGAGAGGAATTTAGTTTTCAATCTTAAACCATCAATATTTCTGTAAATATTAGTGTAACAGAAAAAATGATAAGAAACAAAACTACAGTAAAACTTAATACCTAAAACTTTACTTCTTATAAATTTTTCGATTTTTCGAATATTAAGGGAGATATGTCAAATTTTGTGTTTCCCCCTCCCTCTAAACCCCCCCTTCCCCTCGTCCGATTTTACTCATTAACGAACTTGACCTTTTGAATACCAAGCGCGCCTCAAATACCAAATTTCATTCCGATAAAATGAAAACTGTGACCGCTAGAGTGATTACAGACACATATATATATATATATATATATGTATATATATATATATATATATGTCCATAGATATATATATATAAATTTTACAGATGGTGATTTTTGACATCTACTAGGTAGGATCGATGGACATTTGAAGAAATTTTTGCGAAATTTTGACTTCGGTACGGGACCAATAGCTCTATTTCCTTTCAGGAAATTCGCTAAAAGTGTGTGTGGTTGTACTTATGTACGCACGTAAGAAGTTAAAACTCTTTATAAATAATATTTAATAAGGTCAGCAAGACACAAAAGTTTAATAAATGGATATAGTAGTGAAAAACTACTATAGAAAAATTATATATTGTGTGATTCTACATTTTATCATGGTAGAACAGAACCAGCGTTACTTCTATCGCTAAAATTAGAGTATGAAAGACTGGCATTAAATCCATTATTTACATTAGAATCAGAGTTAGTGAAATTTATGAAGACCCGGCCAGGTTTATCAATATATACATTTAATATACACAGTTTACGAACTCATCAAAATAATATCATTGATAATGTGGCCCGTAATTCTTATCAATTTTTGGCCTAATATTTTGTGTAGTAATATACAGTGATATATTACATGAACACGCCCCTGTAAACTCGGCCTGGCGCACTCCCGTGCCATAGATATTCTTCTTTTACCAGAAATATGGAGTATTATTGATGAAGACATTCATGCTGAAAATACACTCTGATCGAATTCTCATACTGAGCCAAAAGAAACATAACTTCAAAACAAAGTAGTATAAAACGCTCCTACTATAAGCACGTACGTTTTTTTAACCTAGAGTTAATTACAGATGTTTGAAGTGAAATTGGAGCAAAATTATTAAGTTCTGTCCGGACTAATTTTTATATACTCATTGATAGATATATTTATTACCCCTAAGTTGTACATTTCAGGAGATATTCTACTCTTGTTTTAAACTTAATTAACATTCATACTCAGTAGTATTTTGTAAGCAATATTTGCAATAAATGCATGATGGCATTCTTTGAAGTTTTCAGAAGATACCGTTTATACAAATCACATTCTTAATATATTGATTGAGTTATGGAAAATAACCAAAATTTTAATTATATTAGAATTAAATCGTAAAAAAATTAACATCTGTACAAGTGAGTACGTGTTTGTTTTATTTACCAAATATTTTTTATTGTTCCGTACCAAAAAATTCAAAGATATGATCGTATGAATAACATTAATTAAAATATAGAAAATTAAAGAAATTAGATAAATTTAAACCACTTTATATGAATAGAAAAGATATTTTAAAGTTATATTTAAATTTGATTTTTTTAAATTGTATATTTCAAGAAAACAAACGAGACGAGATCATACGATAGAAAACTTTTACAAGTCAATACCATTCAAGAGACATGCTACTCGCGTCGCGTCTCTTATCGCGGCATCACTAGTTTTTTTGTGATAGGTGTGAATAAATTACGAAACGCAAAAATTCGTTATTTTTATTGAACAACTCATAAACATTAATCGTGTATTAGTTGAAGGTAATTGTTTTTCGATAAATTACGTGATTTGAACACTCCCTTTGTCTTTATGATTTACAGGTGTCCGTAGTAGATATACAGGCTGTTCTGAAATTCAGTCAAGAAAACTATACCACGCTGTAGAGCTGCAAAAAACAAACATAAAATTTTAATAATGTTTTTCGATTTGACGCTTAGTTTTTAAGATATCAATTAAATACAATGAATTAAATATTGATAAATTCAACCAATCACACACAGCGCATAGTGTAAGGAGACGGGGGCCTCTTACCGTCTGCCAGCCTTTAAAAGGTAAAGCGCCACGATCTACTGCTGAGGCCACGCCTCCTTACACTATGCGCTCTGTGTGATTTGTTGAATTTATCAATGTTTAATTGATTGTATTCAATTGATATCTTAAAAAATAAGCGTCAAATCGAAAAACTTTATTAAACTTTTTTGTTTGTTTTATGCAGCTCTATACCGTGGTACAGTTTTCTTGAATGAATTTCAGAACATCCTGTATATAACATAATATAGTAAGATATTTTGAAAGGTTGTGTAACTTTTAAACAATTGGTTTATCTTCACCCTGATTTGTTTTTTCTTGTTTAAGAAAATATATTTATTTTTGCTCTTTAAATACTGTATTGGTATTTGTTGATTGATAATTTGTAATCACCTCAACCATATATGTGATAATTATTGAACTGTATCCTGTTTGATTGATACAGGATTAACATGGTTGGGAACGTTTTTAGCCTTAGTTTATTACTTGTGGCCTTGTCCAAGTATTCTTTAAGTATGTTTATAAAATATTTTTGTACTGTTTCGAATAACTTTGCGAATATATTCTGCATCAGTTATTATTTTAGAAAAAATTCTTAAAATACTGAAAATTTTGATTATATTTAATTTTTAAGTCTTTTAAAGTAGTTCACTGGTCAAAGCAGAAATTATAAAATACAGTACAATAAAATTACATATTACAGGTGTAAAAATTAGAATAACATATATATAGTTTTTTATCATTTATAATACAATGTCGTTTATAATATTCATATTCGGTCGAAAAATTTGGTTTTTAAAAATTAAATAAAGGGTACTAATCTTTTCTAGTCATATTTTAATTTAATTTAATTCTTAAGATAAATAATTTTACGAGTCCGAACTACCTTATTTTTAGTTACTAACTCCAGAAGTTTATGTAATAAAAATTTAATGTTATATAGACATATATATATCATTATTAATATGCTAATCATATTTGATAAAATTTTACTATGGAATATAAATCATCTTTCAAAAGTCTATTTTATTTACACTTGATTCAAAACGAATTACGTATGTAAATTACATCAAAAGCATTTGTTATACAAAATTTTATTACCCCGGATAAAACAAAGAGTTAAGAGTTATGTTGTTGGTATACTTTGAATTTTAAAATAACTAACTTCGTATGAAATTATAATATTTTAATCATAATATTTTAAATATTAGATTATCAAATGATAATTAATGAGAACTCTAGGTTTTTGAAATAAAATTTCAAATTCGCCCTAATACCTAGATTAGTTTTTGTATTATAAATACGTATTTCGACTACAAAGTAGTCATCATCAGTATGAATTAGCTAGTCGTAATTTACTCTTTGACAATTAGAAATAGATAGAAAATCGAAATCAATAGACAAAAATAAAACTAAATTAAAATTAAACAAAATAAATTAAAATATAATTAATTTTATTGAAAATACTCTTGTTAAAATTACTTTCATTCAAATTTACTCTTGTTAACATCACTTTTATTAAAATTACTCTTATATTGTTTCAGGATATGTTATTCGTTGCTTATTTGGTGACAGTTTCATGACGTTTCTGGGTTTTGCCTTTTTTATATGCCTTGCACTGATGATGACTACTTGATAGTCGAAATACGAATTTGAAATTTTATTTACATAATATTTTAGTTAACATGCATGTGGGGTCGCGATTTAATTCGAAACAATCAATTTATTAATGATTGATATAATTTTTAAACACCTATACCAAAAATTTATTTCTGCCCTCAATATTTGCAACCGTTACAAAGTCGGAACTAAACTTATAATACCCATGTTTATATTACATATACCCAGTTTAAAAAGATAAACTAAAAAACACGCTTTTATAACTGGGCACTAAAAAAGCAAAAATTAATTAAATAGTTCATTATTAAAACGCAAGCCACTTTGTATTGAAAATTTCTTTGAGAAGTCTATCATGGTTAATTTTAATACAAAACGCCTCAAACTTTTACAATTAACTATTTAATTATTTTATGTTTTAAATGATAGTTGGGAGGAAATTTGGTTTTTAAGAGTTAAGTTAACGAGGTTAAATATTATAACTTATAGCTATAATTAATCTGAAACAATTAATAATAATTTAAATTTTATAAATTATTCTTTATCAAATGTAAATTATTATTTAATTTTATCAGGGAGTCGCACAAATTAATGCTCGAAAAAATTTATAATAATAATAATAATAATAATAATTATTATTAATTATTTCATATAAAGATTATTAAAATAATCAAATAGCTAGGTTTTAAAATTTTGCACCAATTCCTAGATCATTTATTTGTATTTTATAAATACGTATTTCGACTACAATTTAGACATCATCAGTATGCATTCACGTGAGACACGCACCAAATTAGCAAAGAGCATCATATCTCTGACTCCATATCCCAGAGATAGTTACGACTAGCTAATTCATACTGATGATGTCTACATTGTAGTCGAAATACGTATTTATAAAATACAAATAAATGTTCTAATTTTGGGGCAAAATTTGAAATGTAATAGGGAATATGCATGAAAATTTTTTTTCACTTGAATTTTAGCATGTTTACTTGACAAATATCAAGGTAAAATTATTTTTTAAATAACTTTAAAAATAAGCGAGATATGAATGATTGAAATTCCCGATTAGACAAAGAGGGTGATAGCCCTCTTGATATATTATGTGACGTCATATTACTATTTCACCATTTAAAATACACGTAAAACTCCGTTTTTAGTATTTTTGCAAGAAAGAGGCAGATAATAATCTTTAAAAGCTTATAGCTTCATTGATATTTGTCGGATTTTAATTTCGTTTTTAAATATTATTATAGTATTAACAGTATTTTCATATTCTGAAAATAAATGTGAAAAAAAATGTTCATGCATATTCCCTATTATTTCATAGTTATATTTTTTCGTAGACGATGAGTTTAGAATCGAACACCAGATGCCAGCCACTTATAATTTAATTGCGAATATATCATTTACAAGTACATACCTATAATATATGTCATCATCTATAAAAAAAATCTATGTATTCCGTATGACAATGTTTTGCATTATTATAATAATTACACAGTGTTTTTTATTTTAAATTTTTTTAAAACTTTTTGCCATTGAAATACATTAAAAACTATGTTTACATTTATACATAAAAAGCAAATAAATAAAAATAATATAATGTTTCGAACAATATCATCCATTATTGATTATATATTTTTAAAATAATTAACACATCAGTTAATGTATCAAAAAGATGTTTGATGATTTTTTTTGTTCATTCGTCATGTCCTTCAAAAACCATGTCTTTATAATAATAAAAAAATTTATTATTATGTTTTTCATCAATATATTATTTACGTTTACAATAATAGGGAATATGCATGAAAATTTTTTTTCACTTGAATTGAAGCATGTTTACTTGACAAATATCAAGGTAAAATTACTTTTTAAATAACTTTAAAAATAAGCGAGATATGAATGATTGAAATTCCCGATTAGACAAAGAGGGTGATAGCCCTCTTGATATGTTATGTGACGTCATATTACACTTTCACCATTTAAAATACACGTAAAACTCCGTTTCTAGTATTTTTGCAAGAAAGAGACTGATAATAATCTTTAAAAGCTTTTAACTTCCTTGATATTTGTCGGATTTTAATTTCGTTTTTAAATATTATTACAGTATTAACAGTATTTTCATATTCTGAAAATAAATGTGAAAAAAAATTTTCATGCATATTCCCTATTATTTGTTTCGTTATAAAGTTTATAATCAAATCACATTTAAGGATGTACGAGCGCTGATTGTCCATTTTTTAAATTCTTCAAAATCTTATTAGGTAGTTCATCCAAAAAATCTCCACAATAATCTTTATTATTTTTTGTCGTAATTTAAAATTAAAATTTAATTTAGACCCGTCATACCAGGCTTAAAAAAACGATATTTAAGAAAAAAAAATGAGATTTCGGGTATTTAAGCTACCGTCGACAGAAATGAAATTTACCCGAAATCTCAGTTTTCTTAAATATCTTTTTTTTTTGGTCCGTCATACCGCAATTTTATTGGATCAATCTCTTTACATATCAATCTCAATTCGTATGGATTCTATTATATGAGGATATATATTTTTACAAAAAGAAAAAAATTCATATGCTATGTAAAATTTTGTTATTGCTGATAATAATTAAAAACCTTGAGAAAAATTTCCCCCACATATTATTATAATTCTTCAGTATTAGTAATTAACTTAAACGGTACACATATTTTCAATTTATAATTAGACTGATAATATAAAATATATTAGTTAAATTTTTTTTAAATTGTTTTGCATAATAATTGATGTTATTAACATTGAAAAGAAAATATAATATAGAAAAAACTGTGTCCTTTTTAGTTAGTAGATTATACATAATATAATGATTAATTATTATTTAGTTAGCGCTATATATATATATATATATATATATATATATATATATATATATATATATATATATATATATATATATATATATATATACATATATATATATATATATATATATATATATATATATATACATATATATTTAATAATATATCAAATGGGTGTTTATAATATATATCAATATGTTATAATGAAGGATGATGTATGTAGTACTAGGCTTTTTTTGTCACATATAGATAATATAATGTGTGTTGTAGTTAATTCGTATTATTTAGATCGAAGTAAACAGTAGGTAATTAAAGTAGTTCTCTCGTGACAGTCGATGAAATAAGTATAAAATACAGTATGAAAATAAAAATAAAATACAAGCTGTCAGTAAAGTTCTAAAAAAATTCATAAAAAATTCATTGTTAATGACAAATGAAAATTTGAAACTAAATGACAGAGGCTAAACGTCCTTTTAATTTCACTTCTTGTTTACCTGCACTTTACAATGCCCGAATCAGTTTCGTTTGATACAATTGTAGAATGCTTTAGGTAATCAACCAAATATGATTTTCGAACGAAGATGGTAAATGCGGTATCTATCGGATGAATGTCGGTACAATAATATATATATATATATATATATATATATATATATATATATATATATATATATATATATATATATATATATATAATATATATATATATATATATATATATGTACATAATTTGATTCGACTCTTCCACCAAATATTGTGACAAAATTGTGAAGTTATCATTTTGGAAATAAAATAAACTTCTCAAAAAATGCAGG
The DNA here is from genome assembly GCA_963920215.1 of Nineta flava. Classification (NCBI taxonomy): domain Eukaryota; kingdom Metazoa; phylum Arthropoda; class Insecta; order Neuroptera; family Chrysopidae; genus Nineta; species Nineta flava. The sequence goes on from OY986042.1 coordinate 102,205,660, forward strand.
AATCTGTTAAAGGTATATATATATATATATATATATATATATATATATATATATATATATATATATATATATAAATTATTTATTTTATCTGTTCCCAGTTTAGACAAGTCATTTCTAACCATAACGGATCTGATTCATTCAGCGGCCAACAAAAATTGTGTACACAGTACGCTGAAAGAAGTTCATCTTGTCACATAAAAATGAAAAGTTCTGTGAAATAATAATGTATAAAATTGACGATCACATTATTATATTAAATGCCATTCATAAAATTGTTTTAAAAAGTGAAATTAAGAATATCCTACTCCATATATGTAGAAAATTAACATAAATTATTTCCAAATGAACTAGTTTTTGATTTAGTAAACAACAAAAAAAGAAAAAAAACTGCATATAATATATTTTAACGATAAAACGCTTGAAAAAAAAAGTGTATGTTATTGTCAATGGGTTAAGGTTATATAATATAAAACCAGTGCCCGTATGATCATGAAACAAAGGTCGCCTTTATTATATATTTAATACAGATTATCATATTCTATTTACTTATTTCGTATTATAAGAGTCAAAAATTAAAAAGTTAGTTTGAAACACTCATAACATCTTTTACTAGCTGAAATAGCCGACGTTGCATGGATTTCTTCTAAAAATTCTTATAGAGAATTGATAGGAAATTTATATCGAATAATTATTTTTTTCTAAATTTTAATCATTTAAAAACGTCAATTTTTCTTTATTTTAAATTTATTGGCAATTAATTTATTTCCAAAATTTTGTTAATGCAGGTACCATAGAAACTTTAAACTATATATTAGAGATAAACCCATAAGAAAACGGCTATAACCGCGGAACGCTGTGGAATTTTGAACTTTTCTGGATTCGTAATGAAAATTTACTTAGGGTCTCTTCATTAATTCGCTACCTTCGTGACACAGGCACCAAATTAGCAACAAGCAACATATCTCTGAATCCATATCCCAGAGATAGTTACGATTAGCTAATTCATACTGATGATGACTACATTGTAGTCGAAATACGTATTTATAAAATACAAACAAATGTTCTAGGAATAGGGGCAAAATTTGAAATATAATTTCACATCTATTCAAACTTGTCAATGTTGTTAACTTTTTAGAGGTACACGATGGTACTCGAAGGCATGAAGGCATTGAAAAGACTATCCAAGATAAAAGACGCTACACTAGGCTGGGTTCGGGAGAAATGTAGAATAGGTATCTTACGGACGAACTTAACTACCAAGAGGTGAAAATGCTATCGCAGTTGGAATGTTCATATCTCGGAACAACCTAAATTATTTTGTTTGATGAATGCTAAACATTTAGATTAATATCGTATTTTAATCTCATGAAATTAAAAATGGTGAATTTTTTTAAAAATTATTAATAAAAAAATAAATAATGATTTGTAAGGGCTATTTATAAATGACATCATTCGTTTTTTGCTAGTCTTGAATTAGATACAATGTATTTTTGCTACTTTAATTTTTAAGTGTAATAAAATTAAACTTTATTTAAAAAGCCCGCATAGTCAGTAATATTTTAATTGATCAACCCTCTTTTTTTCAGCACTAGAATAAATTGATAAAATTGATTGATTAATTAATCTTAACATATTATAATTCATTTCCTTATATTAAATTTTAAAACTAATTCGAGTAGTTTCAAACTATTTATATTACATATTTCGGAAAGTTGTCTCCAGAATAGTAGTCTCCAGGATTGCAACTCAAGCTGTGAAGTAAAATATGTACAAATGTAATTTGTGATAAAAATGTTATCTTAAGTTTAAACCATAAAATTTGAATAAACACACGATTGCGTAAAAAAAGACCATGCGAAAATGGATACAGCGGAGCCATACCAACTATTCAGGCATTTTCTCGGATATTCGTATATTATCGACCAAAATTTAGCAAACATTATACGATATAAATATTTGTATTTTTGTAAACTGGCCGTCTATTTATCAATTGTTAGTATGGTTGCCTTTCGGTTATATTATACCAAAGGAAGTGACTAGTGTTTCTTTAATTTGACATTTCAGTAACATGTTTGGACAATTGATAACAAATATTTACATCAAATGCTTGATATGAAAAATCATACACATAACCATGGATAAACACTAGTTTACAAAAAAAAAAAACAATTAAAAATATGTAAAAAGTAAATAAACAAATGAATAATACATTGACATCAAGATAGTGAGGGATGATACGCATTCCACTACCATTACATCTCAGATAGCTCAGAGGTAGAGAGAGCATTGTACTAGAATACCAGAGGTTGTAGGTTTGATTCCCATCCTAGATGTATAAGGTTTTTTATTTCAAGAATTTGATGTCAAAGCATATGTTATGACACGATTTGTCATAATTTAACAAACTTCAAATATATTTTTGGGCCACGTATTTGATTGTATTCTAGAACAAATTAATAGAAGTCCATAGTTTGCTGGTTTGATTCCTGATGGTTTATATATAGGTATGTATGTTCAATACCATATATGAAATTCAAATAAATTTATAACCTTTACTTTTGACAACATGAAATTTTAAACAGTAGCATATTTGATAATATTTGCTACCATAAACCTTGAAACTTAAAATATTATATTCATGTTTTCATATATTTATAAAAATGTTACCTAATTTGATTCCGAATTTTAAAAAAAAACAACTCAAAATAATAATAAATATTAAATTAAATCATTTTATTTATATAAATTAATTGTGATTCAATTGTGTGATATTTTTTTAGTCATATACATAATAATTTAATCAGTGTGTAAATGACTACACTAGCTTAGCTCTAGAGAGGAGCTAGCTGTCTTGCCTTGACATTGTCAACACAAATACAAACGTCAAAAAAAATAATAATAAAGTATAAAATGAATTTCTGTGATGTGATAATAACTCTTTTTTTTATTTCTTGTTGATAAAATTTCTTGATAAAACATAGTTTTTAAATACATAAATATTAAAAATTTTTTTTAAACAAATTTATTATTTGTTTATCATAAACAAAGAAAAAATTATATTGTTATCGAGTATTTTATTAACAGGAGCGGAATCCCTAAAAATTTATATTTCACTAGCTGGAAAAGCTGGGTTTTTATACAGAAGGTGAATTAGAAAATGTATATCAAAAAATTGTTATAAACTAGATTAATTGTTATAAAAAATTTAATATAGTTTTTAGTATAGTTAAATTAGTTTCTACAGTATATAAAAAAACAACATTAATGCGGGTTGCCTATTTCGACAAAAGTTTGTTCTTTACGTATTCTTTACTAAATCTAGAACCAAGTTAGTTTATAAATTTTCAATTACAATTTTCACGCTTTGTGTCTGTCTTTACGACATAGAAACACCCCAACTTATTTTCAATTAATATGTTTTCTTTCCCTAGCTTTGGAAAATAATGAAAGAAATTTCTAGGTTGCTTCTTTTAACACTGAACAAGATCGAGACATTATTAAATTATAAAATTTGCTAAAAAAAATGTTTATAGAATTAAATTTACATATATATATATATATATATATATATATATATATATATATAAAATATATATATGTAAATTTATTTCTAATTTGAGTTTTGTTTGTTAGTAAGTTTCACGTACACTGATTCAATATGCACTAATCGAATAATCTGAATACGTTCCTGTATCCAATGATTTATTTATAATATTATATTAAACAAATAAACTATACTTATATTTCATATTTCTCATAATTTAGTGTATACATTACGTACATATTTATATATACAGACATAAAATATAAATTAAAGCCCTCTTATAATTATATATGTGAATGAAAGTTATGACAGGACCGACCGACCGTATTTATATACACAGTGTTAAGATGTCAAAAGGTTAATTTATTTATTTAAATTATTTAATATACGACAGTGTAAGCAACAATATTTAAAAACGAAAAAAAAAAACATTTTAATTCATTTATTTTTATAATTACATATTTCAAATATAAATATAGTTTAATATGTCAACACGTATTCTAAATATTTGTCATTTGGACGAATGGACATTTAATATAGTATGAACAACACCGGAAATGATACAGTCAAACTTCTTTCATCGCATTCATAATGTAGTTTAATATACAAATAAGGTTTTGACAAAATGGAAACCCGACTTCAAAAATCAAATATTCTATAACAAAAAATGCACTAAAAAGTAAAAAAAATAATTGCATATTCTTGTGCCAATTTTAGTTCACCTAAGCAAAAATTTTTAAATATATATGTACAATTATTGTTATTTTTGAAGGCGGTATCCAAAAGTCATGTGAATTTCTCTATGCTGACACCGACTCCAAAAATAACAATAATTGTACATATATATTTAAAAATTTTTGCTTAGGTGAACTAAAATTGGCACAAGAATATGCAATTATTTTTTTACTTTTTAGTGCATTTTTTGTTATAGAATATTAGATTTTTGAAGTCGGGTTTCCATTTTGTCAAAATAGGTTTTATTTTGTTTTTTGTTGGTTAATACTTTACTATATAAATTTCTAAAATTTGGTGGCACACAAAAGTGCCGCGGCAGAGTGGTTGAGAATCACTGGGTTAGATAAATTAAAGTAAGCTTTTTGTATTCCATGCAAAAAAAAAACAGTTTCTTAGTTAAACCAATTCCTTCTGTTATCAAAATTCCTTCTGTTATCAAAGATTGATAATTTTTAAGACTACAAATACGTCCCATGATAGTTTGTGATTAAGGATAAAAGAAAATATTTATTTTAATGACTGTTTAGTGAATAATATTGATACACTTTGATTTAACCCTACAAGTTTAGTAATGGGCATTATTGAGAGACACGTGTCATTTTAAGGCCCACAATCGAAGTTTTTAAAATTATCATGTGAAAACTCAAACAAATTGTGATGATTTATTCCAAATATCGAATGCATTGTTGATTAGTCAATTTAACGTTTTTATAATCATTTTCCAAAAAGGAAGCCTTGTAAGGCAATAAAGTACCTTATCTTGAGATAATCTTTATAAAATAACGATTATTTTGTTGACTTCATATTTTAATTCGGAATCATAGAATATTTCATAGGTCATCACAAGACCGGAAAAGATTTTATTCGCAATTTTTAACTTAATATAAATATATAACAGAATTAATATAAAATAATTAATTATCACCTATTGATAATTAAAAATATTATATTAATTATAGTACAGAATAATAATATTATATTACCCAATTGAAATGCCATTGAATTATATAAAATCAGGATCATTAATAATATAAAAATATTTGTAGATTAAGTGAAATCGCGGTTAAATCACAAATTATAAAATGTTTACCGGATAACCACATCCAATTATAACTGATACGGTTTATAAATGATGATTGAAAATAGATTTACATCATTATACCCAGTATATGTAAATATACAAGGTAAATTAAGTTTGATCACGACGTTGTAACGCTTAATAATGTTAATGTGTTTGGCATATGTGTTCATAAAATGTCCTGATTCGGCCATTTGCGCATGTCCGTCTGTCTGCCTGTCTGTCCGTGGACACTATAACTCAAGAAAAGAGATCATGAAAAGAGATGACGAGCTGAAATTTTTTTTTATGTGTTCTGGAGCAAAAAACTAAGGTCAAGTTCGTTAATGGGCAAAATGGGACCATGTTTGGGCAAACTGAGCAAAACTGTCTATCTTTGAAACCGTAAGAGATATAGCAAAAATTTAAGAATAAAAAAATCTTTTTAAAATAAACTGTTTGAAAAATTTTTTCATTTTTTCAAAAGTTTTCTCATAATTTGTGATTAAATGTTCGATTTGTTAACAATTCAATCATTGATATACAACTCAGTATATACTGGGTATTCAAACAATTATCTAAGTTAGTTGTTACATGTTTTATTTTATGATCATAGAATATGATTATTTATTATTAGTTTTAAAGGTTAGATTAATGGATTTCTATAAGAATATTTATTGCATTGTACTATCTTCGTTCGGTGTTAATTGTTTCTTAGACGTTAGATTTATAAAAATTTTAATTTTTGATTAATATATGATGGTAGGATATGCTAATTCAAGTATTTCTATCCGTTCTATAATTATTAGACAAACTAAGACATACTTATTCACTTTATATTTCCTAAATTCTATTAATATTACTACTAATGATACAAATTTGAGAGTATGAATAGATAGATAGTAAATGTTTTTTGTGTTTAACTTATCGACCGTAATCAAACATTGAAAATTGTGTCAAATATTAAAAAGAATTCAAATATAGCATTCAAGTAATTTGTATAACCCCTATATATGTAATATATACCAAGGTATATTAACTTTAGTCCCTACTTTGTAACGCTTATACGAATATATTGATTGCAGAAAAAAAATTGTGTATATGTTTTCATAAAATGACCTACTTAGTCCATTTCCGCATATCCGTCCATCTGTCCGTCAACACGATAGCTCAAAATGAAAAGAGAAAACGAGATGAAATTGTGGGTGTGTGTAATTTAGATCTCACAAGTTCCTGAGTAGGAAAAGTTAGACCGTGTTGTAAATATCCATCTTTGAAACCGTAAAATATACAAAAAAAATTTAAACAAATACAAAATTTTTTTCAAAAATAAACAATTTTGTTCTAAACATCTGTAAGGAAGGATTTTAGAACATTGCACAAAAAACTGTATTTAAAACATATAAAATTAAAAATTTCAAAAACCCCCAACGCTATGAAATATAATCAGAATTTCTCGCTACCACCACCAAATTATTTAAAATGATAAATATAACATTTTTTAGGAACTTCTATTTATGTCAAAATATAATAGAAATTTGAACTAAGGTCACTGAATATTCCTAAAAAAATGTTATATTTACGGTTTATTAATTAAATTCTGTGTTGAATATAGTAACCGGTGAATATTGTTCCTTAAAGAACTCTTAAGTCCATTATCTGCTTAGTAAATCGTTGAATGCAATTGAAGGACATGTCGAGACAAATAGTATAATAAAATATTAATAATCTTACTTATTATAGTTATATGCTAATGGAACATATCTAGTATCACATATATAGCGTTTTAACATTTATGGTACGGTTATATATTGTGCTATGCAAAACTTGGGTTGACATATATCAGTTTATCACCTTGAATATTTATATCTTTTTTAAAGATATTTGGTTTTAAAAGAAATATATAGACAAATTTTCCTGTTATATAAATCAATGCGCGTATGCGGGTATGCCCGAACCGTTTACATATATGATCGTGCATGATCAAAATTTCAACTTTCAAAAATTTCAACATAAATCATATTTCGGTTTTATCAAATTCTTAAGAAAAACAAGTGAGAAAATAACAACTAACTGAGCTAATTGCTTAAATACGCGGCATATACTGAATTTATGAAAAAAAAATTTTCAAACAAAAGTTGTTTATTTTACAAAAAGGAAAATTTTTTGTCATTCTTCTTTTGAACAATTCTTGTTCTATCTCTTATGGTTTCAAAGATGAGCAGTTATTTCCCATTTTGCCCAAACATGGTCCGATTTTGCCCGCAAACTTGATCTTACTTTTTAGCTCCAGAACGAACATTCGAAATTTCAGCTCGCTATCTGTTTTCGTTTTTGAGTTATCGTGTTGATTGACAGACAGCCGTTAAAAAGTCAGAACTAAACTTAATATACCCTGGTATATATTATATACCGGGTAAAATAAGTTTATGAGTGACCTACCTTAAGTAACATTTTTATTTCGATCCTTATAAAAATATGCCAAAACAGAATCGTGGAACCGGGTTGTATAATAACATAAAAACAAAACAGTTTGTAAGTCTCACTATAATTTATTTTCGTATAAATAATATCCTCATAAATGCTATGATTAGAAATAAAAAATATATAATAAATTATTTTAAACATTAAAAAATAATCATTAAAAAAATGGATGTATTTTTTTAATAAATTAATTATTCACGTGTGTTAATTTGGATGTTCTACAAATGTAACAGTGAAGGATATGCTTATATAGTTTCATGAGTTATATCTGCAAAATAATTGGCCAGCAAATTACTAACTAAAACGGTATTCTTTCTTTTAAAAAAGGATATGAAGCAATACTACATTTGTAGGTTATCAATTTATATTCTGATTCTTTGCATGTGTATACCAAAGATTAAATCTTTTGTTTTTTAGTATACGTATGAGTTAATTATATAATTAATTAAAAATTATTTTTATTAATTTATTTAATACATGATATAATTTATTTAAGAGAATTTTAGCCTTAAAAAAATGCTTAATATAACTTTTATATTATGGATTAATATCTTAAAAGGTTTTAACTGATTGTGAAGAAGATTTGTCTAAAAACCATCCAAACCGATTTGATCGACGCAATCTTTTAACGCGCTCTTGAGGGGAAAAAAATTTGACGAAGGGCTAAACCCGTTAAGAGAAAGAAGGATTATTAGAAGGAGGGAAAAGTAAACTATTTGAGATATACCACTTAATATTAGTAAAATGAACAAATTTATCATAAGTAAATAATTTATCATAATTTTTCACCATTTTTCGATAACTTTTACTATATGTAAGTATATTTTTTATTTTGATGTTCTAATACTTATGATATTATTGGATAATGTATCGTCATGATAACTCGACTTGGTGTTTATTATGATTTTCTTATTTTTTGATGAGGTATATTATTACGATTTTGTAAACTCGCTTTCTTGCTTGTTTAACTATTCGGTAGAAATTTTGCAATCGATTTTAAACTAACCTCTCGATGGGGAGAAGCGAATCTCGTCGGACTGAAGTAGAAGGGGGAGCACAATGGACCATAAGGTCGAATTACAATACTTTTTAGACCCCAATATGAATCTATCTATCTATCTAACCTCCCGATGAGCTAGAAATGTGAATCTGTAAACATAGCTCAACACTGGATGACAATGCAAGGATCTGTGATTAAATGTCCAAACCGTTCCAAAGTTATAGCCGTTTTCTGACGGCTAAATCTCAAATATTGTTCATAGTTTCTATATAAATATCTGCATTAACAAAACTTTGTAAATAAATTATTTATCAATAAATTTAAAATATAAAAAATAGACATTTTGGTGTAAAAATTTAGAAAAAAAAAATTATTTCCCGAGTTTGTTCCACAACCGACTGCTACCCTCTGTTATTATCCATTGCATGCTACCCATGTTTTTCGTTTTGAAAAAAATACTAAAAACGCAGTAATTTAAACATTTTTATATTTTGCATTACTTTTCCAAACAATATTTATGTAAATAGTGTAAAGATTCCCATTTTCTGCAACGAGGGAATAGTACTTCATGTTTACACTTTACATAAATATAAGTCATCTTATTTTATGATAATATTCATGTCAATTAATAAAACAAAAAAATGCAATTATCTTGAAAATGATTCAAATCCGAGTATATATATATAATTATAATTTAAGCTCTGACACAACCAGTTAAAAATAAAGTTGATATATATATATATATATATATGTATATATATACATATATATATATATATATATATATATATATATATATATATATATATATATATATATATATATATATGTATATAGGTAAATACTCGTACATATGGAATTCATATAATGATATATAATACACTACGATTTATTTCGAAAACAAAAGTCCAGTAATTATTAAATTTTTTGTAGTCGTAAATTATAATTTTTATACACAAAACCATTGAATTGATATCAATATTTATTATGAATCATTTTCAAGTATATATACATGTTATTTACATAATATCAAGATGACTTAATCTATACACTAATATATAATATTGTGAAAAAAAGTGCAGATTATATATTTTCAGGGCCATTATTAGTCTGTAATGTATTGCCAATAATATATTGTCACATTCCTTATAGCTACAATTTATATGCTTATCTTTTTGGATTTCATCCTAGAGATCGGATTATATATGCGGCGAACAATCATGGATATATCGTCGGCTTTTCGAGGAAAATAATTAAGTACATTGTAAACGTATGTAACATAGTAAATTTTCGCAATATACTGACGATATTATGCACAATGTAATCTATCATATAGGTCTTCAAATAGAAACACAAAATTTAACATATCTCCCTTAATATTCGAAAAATCGAAAAATTTATAAGAAGTAAAGTTGTATGTATTAAGTTTTACTGTAATTGTATTTCTTATCATTTTTTCTGTTACACTAATATTTACAGAAATATTGACGGTTTAAGATTGAAAATTAAATTCCTTAATATCTCTGTGTACATTCGAGTTTGAGTAAAAATGATAAGGTGATGAATTGTAGCAAACGTGATTTTCTACCACTTTATTCCTTACACATTTTTCGATTGTTCTAATATTAAGAGATATATTTTATATTTTGTGTTTTCTTTAAATAAAATTGGCCTTGCAAATACTAAAATCATATACGATATTTAATTTTGATCAGACTAAAATTGTGACCGCTAGAAAGTGATTTATGTATTCTAAGTAGAAGCAGCTCCTGCGTAACGATTTTTTTTTGATTACAGACCTGTTATAAAAATAAGAATGAATAATAAATAAATATTATCAAAAAATATATTTAAAATGTTCATATTCTATTTATAATTAAATACAGTAATTTATACTTCAATACAAATCAAAAATACCTAATCATTTGAATATTTATGATTGATGAAATCAATGTAGGTATATAACTATTAATGGTTTAGAAGGTTCATATTACTTTTTATATATATAAAAAAACAAACAAATATAATGTTTATCAAAATATGTAGGTACTACTCATTAATTATGAGTTCATAAAAATAATATGTTATATGATGAATCAATTTTCTAAATTTGTTTGATTATTAACATTATTGTGCACAATGACTCTCTCTGAATGTTTTAACATGCTGTTTTATTTTATTTTATTTTATTTTTTTTGCTATTTGCGTAACTATACGAATATTTAGTCATGTAGCAAATGCTTTTTTGTCGAACAATTGAATAATACTTTTAAATTGAGTTATATGGAAATCAGTCATTTCCATCTCTGGAAACCACACAGATCCGTTTGTTCGTAAATTACTTAAGGAGGTACTATGGCAGGTACAAAAGTCGTACTATAAAATTTTGAAAAATGAGCGCTATTTTTGTGGTCTATAGTACAATGCATTCTAAAAATCCACATAAGTGGTGGTCTTTTTTCTCAAAATTTTACACAGCAATTTGAACCAAATTCATTCAGCTTTTGAAAAAATTTCCCGAATAACAGTTTTTTGTCATAAAAATTAACGAACAACTATTTTTCTAAGCATTTGTCCGAAAATTGAATGTATTCGGCACAAATCGACAGCAAAATTTAAAAAAAAAAACCACTTGAATGGTAATATCATGGGCCAGTAAAGTCGTGTACTTTTTTCAAAAATTGTATAGTCATTTTCAATGCCGGATTTCCACCTAGGCCTACAAGGCCCCGGCCTAAATATGCGAAAGGAAAGTGATGCTAAAAGAGAGACAAGGAAACGCAAAACATCGAATACATTCGTAATATTAACTAACTCAAAAATTTATCGTGAGTAAAGTTGTAGAAAATACATTTTTATACTATTTAATTATATTTTGTGTTACTGTAATATGTATAGGAACATTTGAATTTTAATGTTTCAATACTTGATATTATGATTTATTCATTATGATTAGTTTTTTTGGTAGAATTTGCTAGTCTACATAGCTCCTACATTAAGTATTTTTTTAAATTATATCATATATTGGTAAGTATTTGCTTATTATATTTAGTGCATGTAATTCTTACAATGAAAAGTGAAGAAAGATTCAACGATAGTATACTATGCTATACGTAACCTTGATGGAAATTGACATTAGTATTGTATTGATGTGGACTTCAAAGTAATACTATGAAAAAACTGATTCATTTTCCAGAGTCATCCGGGGTGATTTCTAGTCCAGTTTTTTTCCAGGTATTTCCAAACCATATCGGCTGATCGGGTACCCACGCGAAAAGATCTGTATAAAAATTACTAGTCATCATACATGTTGTTGTTGAAAACAGCTGTGCGTTATCTTCAGTGTTCCCATTCGTCAAATAACATATCATACATTTACTAGTCATCATACATATACTAGTATATAATCTCAAACGACTTTCAAACAGCAGCGCCGGTACTCAAAATGAAAACTGAACCATAAAAAATAACCTTCTGCTGCTGACATGAAAAAAATGCACTTTTTTACGCATATTTTATCAAAACACTTAACAACCCGATGGTCATTCTCCCAAAGTTTTAAGGAAAATATTTCTAAGGAATTGAGAAAAGTATGTGTCGAATTTCAGAACAACCGTGACTATATTGAGAGCAGTAAAAACAGTCGGAATCGTGCATTTTATTTCATCATGTTTATGAAGATGCATGTTAAATTTCTCCAACTTACATAACGATTTTCTCTAAATCGCCATGGTGATAAAATCTCAAAAAAATTCAGCTGATTTCTGAGGATTCATTTTACTAATATTGTGAATTTCGTGAAGTTCTTCACGACCTAATAATAGTTTGAAAATACCTTAATGAAGAAATATTATTTGAAGAAAAGGGTAAGATTGATTTTTCAATGGGTTTCAACTATTATAATATATCAATAATAATTTATATTCAATAAATATAAATATGTACATCTTGTATTTGATATGTGTGTACCCAAAAATGGTATACAAATATTTTAATATGTGCAAACAAGAGTTCACTTACACTTGTAAAACATTATCATTAATTTCTTGTATTAAAGTTCATTAACTGAATTTTAATTTTAAAATTATATAATTTAATTATTATTATTATTATTGATAACTTATTTAATATTATTATTATTTTATAAATTAGGTGATTGCACGTATTTTTCCATAATGTATTATAGACAAACAAAAACATACATAGACACAAAAATTTATAACGGTTTTTTTTTTGCCAAAATTTTTTTGTATTACTTTATTTGGAAATAGCATGATTTTATATAATTTTTTTAAATGAACACGAAATATTTTAATTTTTTTTTTGTACAGGATGATCTAACTTTCAAGTAATTTCTAAACACGTCTTTGTGTTAATGCTAATTTGGTGACAGTTTCGTTAGCAACGCATAACATATCCTGAGACAATATAAGAGTAATTTTAATAAGAGTGATGTTAACAAATTGATTGAATGATGTTAGTAAATTGAATAAAAGTAATTTTAACAAGAGTAATTTCAATAAAATGAATTATATTTTAATTTATTTTGTTAAATTTTTTATTTATTTTTATTTTTGTCTATTTCGATTTTCTATCTTCTTTATAATTGTCAAAGAGTAAATAACGACTAGCTAATTTATACTAACGATGACTACTTTGTAGTCGAAATATGCATATATAATAGAAAAACTGATCTAGGTATTGGGACGAATTTGAAATTTTATTTTTTTCTAAAACCTAGAGTAGTTCTCATTAATTATCATCTTATAATCTAATATATATATATATATATATATATATATATATATATATACATTTATATACATTTATATACATTTATATATATATATATATATATATATATATATATACATTTATATATATATATATATACATTTATATATATATATATATATATATATATATATATATATATACATTTATATATATATATATATATATACATTTATATATATATATTTGATAGTTTTTATTTTTAAATTTTTAAACAACTCTTTATAAACTGTTCTACAAAACGTTGACATTTCATGGTGCATTCATTCTATGCCAACATTTTTATTCAAATTATTTACAATAAAAAAATCGAAACTGATTGATTTTATTGATGAATATAAAAATTTTGTTTGGGAAGTCGTTATCTGTCATTGTAAATTTTATTTATTGATGCTAAATAGTATATTTTATCTTCACCAAATGTTTTTAGAATGCCGTAACAAACTATAATCCAAGAAAAACTATCAGATATAAGACAAAATCGATTATATTATAAAATTGTAAATTTATTTATTTGTTTCGAGCAATACGGAAAGTTTTAAATTAGACTTTTAGAATTTGAAAATATTCGCTGAAATAGATATAACTTTGGTGAAAGTGTCGATAAATATGTGAAGTAGTGGAAGCGGTTTGAACAAAAAAATATTTGAAAAAGTAGAAGCGGTGGGAAATTACATTGCTGTTGGTTTTTAATCTTAAAATGACGAGAGCTGGAAATAAAAAAATTAAACAGGAGAGAATCCGCGGATATAAGTTGGTTTTAATTTTAAAAATTTGATGAATCGCATAAATAATTAAAATTTAATTTACCGTAGTTAGAAATTTCTTGTTTTAATATTCGTAAACTATTAGGAGCTATTTTATATTATCTACAGAATTATATTTCTGTTAATTTGGTCGGTATAAAAAAAATCTTTCGCTTGATTATTATCATGAAAATTCTTTTTGGAAAATTAATTGGTAGATTTTTACGCTACCCACGAATGCCAAATGGCTCAGTACTACTGACTGTACGATTTTGTTTAATCTCTTAACAGAATATTATAAAATTTGTCAGTTATTGACCTATATATAAAATTTTTCTTATCTTTGTAATTTACTTATTTAGGTGTATTAATGTATAGATAACCACACTTAAGGATGTTCCAGCATGAACCACTTTTCGACAGATTTTGCTTACGTGTTCTAATAAGTCCCGAAGTTTCAAACTTTTTTACCGTTTTAGAACGCGAGATAATTCATAATAAAGTAATCATTCTCTCTCATTAGAAGCATGTACAACTTCATGCCCGAACAACTATTATCTGTTGTATTAAAAAAAATACTCGACAGAATTATAAAAAAACTAGGATAGTAAAGATAAATATTTATTAAATAAATTTTTAAAAAAATAATCGCGTTTTACCGTTTTGTTTTCGAAATGTAATAGTTCAAAATTATTTGTTATTTCAAAATTACATTAATTTGTATATATGGATATTGAATATATGTATGTGTTGTGTATGTGTGTATATGTATTTGTTCTATAATAAAACCAAACCGGTATTTTGTCCTGACTATATAGGATAGTGACGGAACTACCTTAACAGATATTTAGAGTAATTTTACGTAAAGATTAGTCCTTCAAAATGATGATACATCAACTAAGAAATAAAAAGTATCAAATTACAATTATATTCTGTAAAATGTACATTTTATCTGGAAATAAGTGATGCCGCGAGACGAAAGTAGCATGTCTCTTGAATTGTATTGACTTGTCAAAGTTTTCTGCAAACAGTATATTCAGTATATACCTGGTATATACTGAAATAGTTTTTATGAAAGTTTCAAACAAAAGTTGTATATTTTTAAAAAAGGAACATTTTTTGTTTTTAAATTTTTGTTCTATCCCTTTCGGTTTCAAAGATAGGCAGTTTTTCCCATTTTGCCCAAACATGGTCCGATATAGCCCATTCGAAATTGACCTTACTTTTTAGCTCTAAAACACACGTACGAAATTTCAGGTCGCTATCTCTTATCGTTTTCGTGTTATCGTGTTTATGGACAGACGGACGGATCTAGACATAAATGTTTGGCATAGATTCCAAATATGTATGTCTGCGATCAATATTTTCAAGCGTTAGAAAGTCGGGATTAAACTAAATATATCTTGTATATTTACATATACTGGGTATAAAAATTATTACTGGTCGGTTGATATGATTAATAAGAAATCGAAAATTATAGAAAAACTTAACTCATTAGTACCCGCAAACATGATTGGCTATTTTGTGATTAGTACATTTTTACAGATTAAAAATCTATAGAGAATCTATATTTTTGAAATGAAACTTCTTTACGCGCACCGCTCAAAAATAAAATACAGATGGTGAATCGGTAAAAAACGTGACGTCATCATTTTGGTATGTTACGAAACTTGCGTGCTTTTCTGAATTGTCTACAGTTTCTATGGAAATGACAAATTGTTTTTGTAAAAAAAATAACATATTAATAATTATAGTTACTATGGGAATGGGAAATGAGAATCATCAAAATTGACTATAGACCTTTTCATTTCAATTTTAAAATAGTATTAACAAATACATATATTAGGATTTAAAGTAAAACTTTTTTAGCCGCGTATTAATTTAAGTTTTACTTCAACCGCGCGTAAAGGTTACACGCACTCTTTTTTTAAATATAGATTGTTTAAATATTTTTCTTGCCGAAAAACAGTCCGACTAATTAAAAATAATGAATATGTGCTTGTATCGGAAAAACATCAAAACATTCTGAATTGTTTTTCAAATTTAAATTATCATAAACAATAATTCTGTATCAACAAAGCGTGGTGCTTTTATCTGTTTATTATATATTTGCATATATTTATTTCCTTTTTCTGTGATGTTATTAGTAGTTATCTCACAATGTGTTCTACAATGCGGTTTTTAACTTATCAAAGTTTACACATGGTTATAATTTATATATACTATATATTTGAATATATTATCAAATTTTATGTAAATAATATAGTAAATACACGTATACCGGGTGTTCAACATCAATTAGCCCATTGAACATAATTTTTATTAGAAAAACTATTAATATAAAGAACTATACTGGTTATACAAATTTAATATTTTCAAAAGGAAAAGTTTTGAACCCGGAACTAAGGCATGATATGTATCTTACGTCCAATCAAGTGAAAATTAGAATGTATCATTTTCAATTTAGCCACTGGAAAATTTCATTCGAAAAATTTAAAAATTTCTTATCAATAATATTTGAACAAAATGTTTTATCTGTTGTCAAAAATATTACCATGAAAAAAATTATAAAAAAATTTATTGATATACGCATTTGAGTTCTCTATTAATTAAATGATAAGTAAGATGATAAATAATGAGTATTAATTAACTGATTCTTAGCCGTCACGTATTAATAAAATACACCCGTTATTGGAAATGAAGTTACCCCAAAATGTGTACAAACGTATGTCAAAATCAATACAATTGTAGAATATGCTTAGTTTGTTTAAAACAATAAACTTTTATTATCAGTTTTTGTCAATAGATCATAAACAAGCCTTTAAGGTAGATATTAATCATTAAATAATTAATTAGTTTTTTATTTCCTACCACATATCCTGTCAAATATTTAAAATGAAATAAATTGGTATCAATGATTAGAAAACATTTTCTTACGTTAGCCGTTTTCTTAGAAATTTTCAATTACTTTCCTGTAAACAAATTTTATTCGTCAAGTGAATAAAGCTTTTGATTTTATATTTGCAGTTAATTAAAGATCAAACCTTAAAGAAAAATATGTAAGTAAATTTTTTTTTGTAAACTAGCATCTATTTATATTCATTGCTGGTATGGCTACCTTTCGGTTATATTATACCAACGGAAGTCACTACCGTTTACTTAATTTGACATTTAATCAATATGTCTGAACTAACATTATTTAATATCAAATGCTTGATATGAAAAATCATACATATCTAGGTTGGGAATCGAACCCACGACCTATGGTATTGGCCTCTGGCAGGCCAACGCTCTACCTCTGAGCTACCTGAGATATTATGGTAGTGGAATGCATATGATCTCGGAATTCTTTAGTCAATGATTGTTTCAAATCAAATACTTATCACTGAGTCATTTTGATAATTTTTTATTAAGATAAAGATAATAACCATGTTTTTTAGTTTGGGACTTCCGAAAAACCACAAATTATCTACCACAATAGCAATATATATATATATGCATGGAAATAAAATGTTTTTTTAAATTTAATCACACTCGATAATAATCAATATAATTGAGTAATGAAACAATAATAATAATAATTAGTCACTCTACCCGGCTGAAAATAAATTTTTTTTATTAGTCTTACATCTAATCTATGTATATTTTCGAGGTCTCGTGTTTGCATAGTTTTGTTTATACGCATATTCATATTTAATATGTGAGTGACCTCTTTGTTAACAATCAAAAATATAAATCAAATTTGGTACAATATTTCTTTTGAAATTTTGCAATCAAAATGTATTTTGTAAAACGAAAACAATTTAAATTAGTTCAAAAATATGAATTTTAATAATAATTTATAAACTTTAGCGCGTAATTTATTTATTTTTTACCGACGAAAGAAGGAGGTACTCAATTCAACCTGTATATATATATATATATATATATATATTTATATATATATATATATATATTTTTAAACAAACATACATAAAAATGTTAGTTTATTAATTAAAATGTGCCTGTGACTCTAGCGTTCACAGTTAATTTGATTGGCATGACATTTGGAATGTAAGATACTTTGGAAAATTGAAAAGAGAATTATGAGTTATTGGACAAAATCGTATAAGAGAAAATAAACTAGGGATTTAAAAGCATGTGGAAACACAAAATTTCGCATATCTCTCTTAATATTGGAAAAAACCGTAAAATTGACGCAGCTCCTGCGTAACGCATTTTTTTTAAATTCTAGTACAGCTAAAGCTAACAGAACTGTCCGTGATAACAGTATGTTTCGCATTTGAGTAAATGATTTTGATTAAAGCTCTAACAAACACACGTTAATTGTTTAAAAAAAATCATTATTATATAAATTTCCTAATATATGCCAAAAATTCAAATTCTAAATTGACATTATGGTGGACTAAACTAGCATATCCCCGCGTTTAATTGTTATATCTCCGGCTCCCGTCATTTTAAGACTAAAAACCTCAATGTGATTTCCCACCGCTTCCACTACTTCAAATATTTATCGACAATTCCACCAAATTTATATTTTAGCAAAGATTTTCGAATTCTCGTAGCGAGATGAACATGATACACTACAGTTTTTAAGTCTAATCATAAGCATTTAACCAAAAAAAAAGTTTCATCAAAATCGGTCCAGTAGTTTTTGCGTAATGAACAATCAAACAAATAAACAGACATTTACAATTTTTTAATAGTAGTGATAAAGAATTTCTCAAAAAGATGGTAATATATAAATTGTCAATGTAAATAAAATTGTCTACATTCAAAAATTAATTAAATATTGATTTAAAACAAAAATATATATAATGTAAATCGGTCCAGTGTTTTTGCGTGATGCTCGAACAAACAAACAAAACAGACGAAAACAATTTTATAATAGTAGAGAAAAATAATTTCTCAAAAAAAATTATAATATAAATTATTAATGTAAATCAAATTGCCTACATTCAAAAATTAATTAAATATTGATTTACTTACTTGAAATTATTTCAGCTTGGCTTTGTACGTTTTATCAACAAAAATTTTATTCCAATATTGTAACAACATTTGCGGTATCAACAAACAAAAAAAGTTTTAGCACAAATACAATTCTTTTTTTCTAAATTGTCTTATAAATTTTCTAAATATTTCACATTCGAAATCCAACAAACAAAACATTAACAACAACCACATAAGAATATCAACAAATAAACATTCAGTCTTTGTTAATTATATTACACTTCGTGCCGTGCCGTTCTCTTTATATTAAATAACCTCGTCGTCTTAACACTTCAAATATTCAAATTGATTTAATATCAGCACTTAATTCTGCAATCCATTTTATATAAACTGTTTTTTTTTTTTTTTAATATATATTATTTATAATTTTAAACAAAAACAACAACAACAAAAAGAAACGAAGAAGAACAACAACATTATTATTGTTATTTGTTGAGGACTCTTCTATGCTGCAGCATATATGTTAGAGGAGTACGGTTGTGTTCGGTACACTTCGGTATGTGCGTCGTTTGGCCGTTGTTAGGTTGGTATTATTATATTTTGACGTCGATTGTTGATCGTTAAATCTCGTTGTTGTACAAATATATGTATATATATATATATATGGAGACGTCACGACGGTATCATATGCGACGGCGCGCGTGTAGGTATTGTGTTGCTGATTGTTATAATAAAAATTTGATAGGAAAAAAAATATTTAAATTTATATTCATTTTTTATTACTATACATGCTACAAATACTTTATTATATGGAAAAGCCATATATTATGAGTAATTGACAGGGCTTCGCTCGAGTATAATGTTTAGGGTTCCGTATTTGTATTCCGGTAATTGTTAGGTTCTGTATTGTTCCCATCTGTTCTTCTTTTGAGTTTTAGAGCAATGTATATTTTTTCGATGTACAATCATTTCTCTTAAATCCTGAAGATGGTGTACAGAATTTCTATTATCGCATGCTCATAAAAGGAGATGGTATATAATGAAATTTGAAATAGTATTCGAATAGTAATTTTATGACCATCGAGCAATAAAATAGTAAGGTGTGGTCTCATTTCCTATAATCAATGATCAACCTTTTTGGTTTATGGCTCTGTGGCCATTAAAAATTCTCATTCGATTACTATTTTGAGTTTTAGTTTAAAACCTCACCTATTATAATCATAATAATAAATTGAATCTGCAACATTGAAATATTGTGGACGGCATAATTTAAATACAAATGTTAGGGACGCTTTGTGTAGAAATAATTGGATCATAATCTTCACAACGAAATTTTCAGCACAATATGCCCCACGCATTTTGAAAAAGTTTTAGGTTTTGTGGCTTCTTTGAAAATATAAAGTTTTGAAAGACAAAAATAAAATATTTGCTCGTATTTTACCAACGTTTCCACCAAAGAGTTGGCAAAATTGGCTTAATTTTGGTGATATCGACCAGAGCCAAAATTGAAATTTTTAGACTTTAAGGAATTTAAGTCTATGGAATGACTCTGTCTGAAATGTAGGTTAACAAATAAATTTGGTATAGTTGATTTACACAAAATTGGTGGTTGGACGTCCCGAGGGTTTGCTTTCCAGTTACAAAGATGTGATCAGATCAAAATTTGTGAAATTTTTGTGATGAAACAAAAATGTAAAAATGTTTTGTGAATAAATCCTAGAGGTTACCTCAAGGATTTTTGATATTAAAACATCTATAGCAAACCTATGAAAGATTTTATATAAAATTTCAGATTGTACAATGTCACGTTTTTTGTTAACGCGCGACTACGTGACAGTCGGCAATCATCGGCATTATTGTTTTAAATGGGAATTTAACATTGTTTGTAACGTGCAATATAAAGGATATGTATAGAAATTAAAAATTACTTCCAACTATAGATTCACTTCTCTGATGACTTTGGACCATTTTATTGAATTTATGACCAGTTGGAGTTCTTATTCGATTATTTTTATACATGGCCACAAAAATAGCATTCTTTTTTATATTTGATATGATCCAATCCACTTGATTTTTGAAAAAATTCATTCAATTCATTAAAAAGTTTTTTGTCTTAAAAATATTAACAACTTTTGTGCAAAACATTTTTTTTGAAAACCGAATGAAGTCGACGCTATAGAATTTAAAAATAAAGAACGCCAATTTTTGATCATGCGTAACATCTAAATATATTACCTTTATTATTAATATTGCATGTTAATTACGTATAATGTTAACTACAGAACCCTAAACGTTGAATCTCCTCCGATTCATACTTGTCAAATTACATTCATTATTAAATTTTCTTGGCAAGTAATCAATGTATGACAAACTAATAGAACGTCTTTCACAACATCAATCAATTCTCGATTTTCCATAACGCAGAAGTATTAGAAATAATAAATAAATGATTAGGTTGATCGATGAGTAATCAACCTGAATTGTAATATAAACTACATATTGAGACGATGTTCTGAATTATGACCATTAATTCAATGAATTTTTTGCATAGTATATTACGAAAATTCTATTAATTTCCCATCTTAAACAAAAAAATTGAGTCATTTTTTAAATAAAAATTCCATTACTCACGAAAATATGTGTATTTATCACTCTTTTAATCATACTAAAATGTGATGTTTCATCTCTGTTTAAACGTCTAATTACATATTTTTTACTAGTATTTAATAAAAAAAGTACTAAACAAATTTTACGCTATAAAAAGAGATAAATTAAATACTTATTTAGATAAATAAAAGAAGATGTAAGATCAATGAATAGATACTGTTGATAATGGAAATATTATGGAATTTTTTTTCTAATGAATGAAATCAAAATTTTACCGGAAGGGTTTCGTGATTAAAACTGTTCATCATAAATGTAACAGAAATTATTATTATATATGGTGGTATTGGTGCATTTTTTCGGTAATTGGGAAAAAATTATTTCCCTAAAGGGATTAGAAACGTCTAGATAAATTATTTGTCATATTGCCATAAGTAATTGAAAATGGAATGGAATTTTTTTAATATGGATTTATAAAAATGGTTGTAAAAAATTTTCTTCTTAATATTAAATATTATTTTTCAATTTTAATTTCTTATCGAGAATTCAGACTTTGTATAAAAACCCATGGACAGGTTGTCAAGAAATATGTAAAAAAAAGGTGGATAGGCAGTGGCAGATTTATGCCGGCAAATGTTCAGGGGCGGAAAACGTTTATTCTAGATTTATTTCTATTTAGAACTTTTCACATTTGAAACCGCACAAGCCGGATACGTTATAAAGTGGGTGCAGCATTTTAGCAGCGAATTGCCTTAATCTGCCTCTGTTTAAACGTATTGTTTTATGCAAATCCATCTCGTATCTTAGACTAGAAATAAAAATAGTTTATACTCATAAACGTTCCCAACTGAACCTTAAACGCAAAAATTTCCTTCAATCTTCATACTTGATTTCAATTTTTTTTTTATATACATAAAAGAAACCTATTTCTTCGACTTTGTTCTTCGATGAGTCGATGAATATTATTTATAAGAAGGTATTACCCCAATTTCTAGACAACTGAAGGAAAAGTTCATTAGTCACATCATTTAAGGATGTACGAGTACTATATATAGTCCATTTATAAAATTCTTCAAAAACTTATATAGGACATTCATAAAAGTCCACAATAAAGTTTATTATTTTTTGTCATAAGTTAAAATTAGAATTAAATTTAGGCCTATCATACCGAAACTCCTGAGATTTCGAGTGATTAAGCAACTGCCGACAGAAATAAATTTTACCCGAAATCTCAGTTGTTGTCTTAAGTATCTTTTTTTAGGCCCGTTTTCTATTGCATTTTTTTTATTCGTCTTATTTCATTCCAAGTGAAAATTATCGAAATGTATCAAAATATATGTGAATATATGGGTTTCTCCATAAAAGCGATGCATTAAAACTCGAACTTTAACATTAAATAATTAATTTAAGACCCCCGTAACCCCCCTGAAACTTATATAATTCACTATATGCACTTCCACTACATGTAAAAAAAAAAATTATACCTTAATATTTTTGAAGCTTCAGTGCTCGTACATCCTTAATTGGTACAGCTGTAATAAGTAATGTTATTATTGTGTATTTTATACCTATTCAATTGGATGTTATGAGGCTACAACCTTAAACAAATAATTCTTATGTTTTATACCTAGGTGCTCCCCTTTCACCTGAGCCTATCATTTCCATAGCTAGATGCTCCGTAATTTACCGAATCAAGGGGTGACTGAAACAAGCTCATCTCGATTACTGAGACTTTGCGCAGGGCATGCGACAGGCAAAGTTGTACATAAACACAGCTAGGCCATTCGGCTGTGCTCGATTAAAACTCAATAGAATGCAGTTGAAAAGGGTGGTGGGGCTTTTGACAGGACACTGTCAATCTTCATTGAACTACCACCTACATAACTTGAGGATCTCTGATGATCCCACTTGTAGGGCTTGTGTGGAGGACGAAGAGACCTCTATACATGTACCTGCAGAAACCTGCAGGGTGTCAGATATAGAATGTTTGGATCCGAAACCTTGGACCCATCAATCCTGGGTTCAATCCAGGCGGAGAAGTTGTGGGCCTTTTGTGTGGCATCCAGAGAATGGCACCTCTTACCCGGAGATTTTTCGCCTTCGGGTGATAGGTTGTTCTCACGGAGGGTACAGACAACCCCTTGGTCTAGGTGCTAGGGACCCACTTGCGGTTCCTCTCTTTCTAATTATTATTATTATACTTAGGTGCTCCACCTTAAATTTTAAAATAACTTTTTTTTTCAATAATAAATACAATATCTCACACAATAGGGAATATGCATGATAATTTTTGTTCACTTGAATTGAAGCATGTTTACTTGACAAATATCAAGGTAAAATTACTTTTTAAATAACTTTAAAAATAAGCGAGATATGAATGATTGAAATTCCCAATTAGATAAAGAGGGTGATAGCCCTCTTGATATGTTATGTGACGTCATATTACACTTTCACCATTTAAAATATACGTAAACCTACGTTTTTAGTATTTTTGCAAGAAAGAGACAGATAATAATCTTTAAAAGCTTATAGCTTCTTTGATATTTGTCGAATTTTAATTTCGTTTTAAAATAATATTACAGTACGTATTAACAGTATTTTCATATTCTGAAAATAAATGTGAAAAAAAATTTTCATGCATATTCCCTATTATTCTATATCGTATAATGTGAAATATGGAAGTAAAATCAATAATTGTAAATATGAAGTATGAAGTAATATTAAATAAAGATAAGCCAAGCCATGGTGTGTGTACGCATATAATTTGACCTATTTTCGACAGTTTCAAGTAGGTAGGGTATGTTAAACATTTTTTTAAATAATACGTTTAGTTTAAGCACACGTGTTATTTGGGTAATTTCACGTTAAATTTATTACATTTCTTTCTATTTGGATTCACAAGTCTCAATATGATATTCAAGTCAACGTTATTTAAATTTTTTACCTCTATATACACGACTACGGAATTTAAAAATGTATACAAATAAATTAAACGTGAAGTGTCTGCCTGTGATTACGAAATAAAGGCTTTTTCTTTATATAAAAATATTGTTAAAATAATCAAAAAGAGAACTTTAGGTTTTTGATATTCAAATTCAAATTTTGCCCCCATTCCTAGATCAATTGTTTGTATTTAATAAATTACGTATTTCGACTACAAATCATCAATATGTATTAGCTAATCGTTACTATCTCCGGGATATGGAATCGAAGATATGTTACTCGTCGCTAATTTGGAGTGTGTCTCACGCACCAAACACCGACTTCGACTCCCGTCATTTTAAGACTAAAAACCTCAGTGTAATTTTCCAACGCTTCCACTCTTGCAACTATTTATTGTTCCGAGTCTACTACTTTAAATATTTATATAACTAGTTTACAAATTATTTTCGATTGTTTCGAGATTGTTCAAATGAAAATGGAACCTTTTATTGAAATATTTAATTTTACAAATGATAAATGTAAACTAAATTTTGATTTCCAAAGTTGAAATCCTATTTACTTTATGAGTACAAATCCGAGCGCTCTAAGGCGTTTTGTAGGCGCAATATGCCTACTTGGAAACTTGGAGGTTATGGGTTCGAATCCCCACATCGGCAGTTTGTCAATTATTAAGAAAAAACAGGGGCGGTTAATTGACTAAACTGTTGGCGAATGGACAAGAACGAAGTAACCGGCTATGCTTGAGAAGGTTTTTTGCAGTTTCCTTCCGAACTCCAGATGAATAACGGCATAGTTCTTATCATAGTCGGGTCCAGCCGCATATCCTACCAATTTGTAGTCTATACACAAAAATTCCTTCCACTCCACTCACATCCTCACATCATTAGGCATCACAATGGACCTTTTGGGTCTCTACAATCTATCTATCTATCTATTTATCTACTTTACGAGAACAAAACTGAGAGATGCAATTAGTTTCACATAATAGGCATACATACAGTTTTAAGTTTACAGTTTTTTTTTTTAGTTAACTGATATGTATATTATTTAGATAATTCTAATTAGCAAAATATGTTATTTCTGAATTTCATTCACCTTAGTTGAATATAATAAACAATTTTGATTTTATTTAAAAATGATTTTCAATAAAAGTAATTGTTTTCAATGGAAGTTTTTCTAAGACTACAAAAAAATCTGTTTTATTTTATCATACATAAAATTTGGTTTTAATCACTCGTGAAATCTCTATATACAAAAGTATAATCGATAAATAATTAAATAGGACAAAAACTTGTCTGGGCCTCGGAATGAAAGATATTAACCTAAAAATTTGCATAGACCTTTCTTTTGGCATTCTAAACATTAATATATTGTATATTCAAGGGAACACGTCGCGAAAATCGATTTTCGCGTTTGAAGTTATTATAAAACTTGTAGGGCAATTAGCAAAATCTCAGGAACCATCCGATTTTTCTCAAATGTAAAAAGTGTAAATACCAACTTCCACGTTTCTAACTTAAAAAAATGATGCACTTCCCATACAAACTTTCGTCTTTTATTTTACCCCCTTAAGTGATGAATTTCCAAAAACAACATTCTTCTATGTATAACAGATGCTTAAACACCAATTTCCATATTTCTAACTTAAAAAATGGTGCACTTCCATAAAAACTGCCCTCTCTTATTTCACTACCATAGGGGATGAATTTCCGAAATCGCTGATACCACTGCCTTTTATTTATAAACAACAGCCTAAAAACCAGCTCCACGTTACTTTACCACCTTCGAAGATGAATTTACAAAATTGCTGATTCAACTGATTTATAAACAGAAGCCCAAACACCAATTTCCATATTTCTAACTTCAAAACTGACAAACTGCCATACAAACTGTCATCTCCTATTTAAACCCCTTAGGGGATGAATTATCAAAAATCTCATAGTGCTCGCCTACGTTACATATAAACTCCTGTGCAAAATTTAATGCTTCTAGACCCACCGATTTAAACTGTCCATTATCTGCCAATCAGTGAGTAGATGTTTCTTAAATAGATGCTATACGCTACGCTATAGTTTGTATACAGAGGTCACTTTTATTCATTCTCTTAAATGAATCTTACAAGCATTGAGAATACACTTGACCACAAAAGTGGATATCAGTTTTTAAAATTTTATAATTAATTTGTGCCTTATTCATTCGGTTTTCGAAAAAAAAATTCAAATAAAAGTTGTTACTATATTTCTAATGAACAACTTTGATCCGAAGCATTTTCCCGAATACTGAATCAATAAGGCATAAATCAATTATAAAATTTTAAAAACTAACATCAACTTGTGTGGGTCATAATACTACTTAACATACATAGTAACACGTAACCTGTTACAGTAAAAAATATACCCAAACAAATCATTAAGGTAGCGCTTATGATGAATTTAGTAGATATTGCTTAATCAATGTTTACAAACCAATAGCCTGAAGCTAATAATCATATGAGTGAGTCATTTACTTGGATTAATTCACTTCTCTCATACAAATTAGTACCTTAGTACTACGGATAATTTGCCGAAAGGTTATTTATTAAATATATTTGTTTTTAAATGAATTTAATTAATAGAAATATTAGCTGATTTTTTAATTAACTGACTCATTTTCTTAATTAAATTGTTTACTTTCTTTATAAGTAAAGAATACGTTATGGAAAAAATTCTTTAAAAAAATTGCAACCTTTATACTGAGTGTTTCAGAAAAAGTGAATCAAACTTGATAAGGTGGTTTCCTCATACTT
The DNA here is from genome assembly GCA_963920215.1 of Nineta flava. Lineage (NCBI taxonomy): Eukaryota > Metazoa > Arthropoda > Insecta > Neuroptera > Chrysopidae > Nineta > Nineta flava. The sequence goes on from OY986042.1 coordinate 102,233,302, forward strand.
AAATATCGAAAAATTGCAAAGCTGCACTGATTCAATATCCCGTACGTGTTGGATAGCATTGCTAATAGAGAATCAATGTTAAATATTATTTACTATAATAACTATACACAATGCTTAATAAAGAAATAAAAATAGTGAGGGTACTCTATAGTGTGTCTGTTGTGCATGCTTGCTCGCCTGTGTGATTACTGTTTTGTATTCAGTACTGCATTAACATGTAATGAGAGTGAGTTAAATATGTTCCTTGTTGTCTTCTTGAGCTAAGCACATTACTTCTAACAATTGAAAATTCTTTTTTGAATATCCCTTATTATTTATGTGTGGAATGTTTGAAAATAAATGATAGTATTCTATTAACGGTATTACATAAAACAACAATCCACACAAATTAAAAGAAAAGTAAAATCCCAAAAAAAAAAAAAATAGAATTCCGACAAAAAAAAAGTTAAACCAACGGTTTGAATATTCCTACATTATTTGCTAAACAATATCCGAGTGGACTGTAGAAATCTACCCGAGTATTTTCTAGCACTTGAGGATAAATATTTGCACAATTGACAAATTTTCAGGTCTATTCCGCGAATAGATCTGTGGCAATCTGGCTGGCCACTTGAAGGTTCCAAAACCACTCATAAGACGTTCCTGGAAAGTTTGTTCCAGGAACAGCCTTAATATCATGGCATTGTGTGCAGGGCAACCATCTTGTTGGAACCATACAGATTCCAGGTCTAAATTAGGAAGAGCTCTAACAGTTGGCAATATATTATTTCGTAACAAACTCAAATATTTTAGAGAATCTAAAGATCCGTCAATGAAGAATGGTCCTATAATATAGTCACCCAAGATTCCAGTCCAGACATTTAGTTTCTGTGGAAACTGAGTTCGGGTACGAATATATCGATGCTGATTTGTCTGAGACCAATACCCATGACAGATGGATTATGTTTTCCATGTAATGGTATCTAATTGTATGTTTACCGTGTTGTGTTTTATATTTTTTGCATTGATTGTAACGAGTGTACTATCTAAAGTGGCGTTCTTTTTAAACAATTTTCCAGTCGATTTGTGTCGAATTCATGTAGTTTTCGAAAAAATATCTCAAATAAACGTTGTTAACAAATTGACTGCAAAATTTCTTTAAGTGGAACGCCTCAGTGTTTCTGTTAATTATGGTAACGTCAAATATAATATTATGTATAGGAAGTAGTTTCTAGTCAAGTATATATTTAAAACTGAAGAAAAATGTATGATATTTTAATTTAATAGAAACGAAACCTTTTAAAATGTAACGATAAAATAATACCTACGAAAAAAATCTATAAATTCAATGTGTCTGAATTAGATTGTGACGTCACAGGCGCCAATTGTATACACCATCGCCAATGACCGCACTTGTTCGGTCGCTGACTCATAAAAATATATAATAACACGCGAACAGATCGGAATGGACGACGCTTAGCGTCTTGACGACTGTTTTACGATATACGCATGTGGTACTATACAATAATCTCTTCTGGTTGCAAATACCTTTTGAAAGATATGCATAGAATAATATATTATTAGATTTGAGAAATATTCCAACAGGGCTGTTTAAAATTTATAATAATTAACAACAGGGTTAATGCCACTATGGCAGAGATTTAGACTTGGGAATAATTGAATTTTCTATTGTACTGAATTTACAAGTCGACCTAGCGAAATGATGCCGCGAGACGAGAGTAGCATGTCTCATGAATTGTATTGACTTATAAAAGTTTTCTATACGCGAAAAATTGTATGACTGTAGCGTCACGTGAAAAATAAACAAACTAAATCTGTATCCAATGTTTAAAAATATAAAAATATAACATTTAATATTTTATTATTTTGTAGCGATTTTAGTAAATTTTTGTACTGGATACTTTTAATAATTTTGATATTTAATTTTGTGGCCAAAACTATTAAATGGCAACTGTATACAAATTCGATTTAGGTTAGTTAGTAAATATTTCTTTCATAGGTTTGCGAATGGGTTTATCAATTTTCAATTTCAATTTACACGCTTTTAGAGATTTATACTCCAACTTATTTTGATTGGAACTTACTAGCATTGGAAAATAATGAAACAAAATTTCTGGGTTTTCCTTTTATTGGATGAACACAAATTGCAATCGTTTGAAAATCGAAAGCAATGGTGGTGGGGGATAATTGGAATGGGTGGAATGAGCAGATCCTCCCCTTTTGACTTTCCTTTGGAATTGCCACTTCGATAACATCAGTTTCTTCACTTCTTTTTGAATAACAATATGTGGCACACCGGGAGTGGTAAAACGCGAATGTATACTGAAGATGACTACTTGGTTGTCGAAATACGCTTTTATACAATAAATTAAACTAGGAATTAGGTCAATTTTTGACAATTCGTTTGACTCGAAGAGATAAGACGAGATGAGAAGGAAAACACCTAGTTTGAGGTGAATCGTGAACGGCACAATTCTCGTGTCATCTCCCGGTAAAACTAGCAACTGACTATGGGAGGCAAATTTTCAAGATATCATTTTTTGAGTAATAAAAAATCAAAAGTCGTCTTCTTAAATATATTCTGTCACGTTAGGCATCTTGTAAGAATTTAGATAATCAACCAATTAATTATTAATAATTTAAATAAAGTAAAAAATACAATATTTAATTGATTTTTATTTTAGTAGAAATTACGTATTTATATTGCAAAATGGCGTTTTGAATTTTAATTATAAAATCAAGGTTTAGTTAAAATATATTATTCATATTTTTCATGTATCTACCAATATAACCGCATTTTCAATCATTTATTGTCTACAGCTTAAATTGGTTTATGCCTGACACACATGAATGATTGTCTGCTTTAAAAACTTAATAATAATTTTCTTGCTATTATTCATCAAATCTTTAAAATTTTTACTTACTCGTTGTTTAAATAATTTATATCGAAGTTTAAGTCGGTCGATTTTCTATATATTTTTTCTTAATAGGACTTCTCTATCATTCAGTTTAGTTATTATAATTTTGTTCTTCATTTTTATCTGTTGCATAACAACTGTAACTTCCCTCTATTATCACGGTTGCTTTGAATGTTAACAACCATGGTAATTAACATATTAAAAATTATAATATTTCATAAATCAAATCAATAAAGATCAATTATATCTTTTACATATATTTATTATTTATTTAAATAATAATTATTTAATATAACAATCATTTACCTTTACAGATGCAATCTTACATGTAACTTTGTGTTTTGGATGAGGTGATAGAAGAAAAATTTTTAGTATACATATAAACTTTAATCTATTTCACAGAAAATACTAAATGTGGACCATTAAAATTGTTAAAAAATGTATCTATTAAAATATCTTGCGGGTATGTATTATTGCTCAGAAAACAATAAAAACACTGGAATTTTATGGGCTGAAGAAAAAAGAAATAAAAAATATATATTTCAGTACGTGATCAAAATACAGGACATGGATCTAAAATAATTAATATTAAACCATAATAATAATTATTTTCAATAATATGTAATAAAATATGTTTTTCAAGGACACATTTTTTTTCCTTATTCTTTTCTGTGATTACCTCCAGTATACTATTTAAACAAATATTCAATATAATAAATTTTGTATGTCATGTTTTTTGAATTAATAATTTCAAAAAAATGTAGTTCAAACATTTATTATTTCTTCACGCTTAATTATATTTTGAATAGAGCAAGGATCAATAGTGTATTTTTCAAAATTTTTTAGCTTAATTAAAATATAAAATGATTTTAAAGACTGCGTTACTAATTTGCTTCATAAATAAATTAATTTAACGCATAATAATCAAAAGTTTATAAATATAAAATAACAATGGTGATTGTTAAAGACTGTCATCTTTTAACAATAATTGTAAATTATAAAGGTTTGAGTCTATACTATGTCTGAAAACCGGAGCGTCATCTACAAATAAAATAAATATCTAAATTGTTTTGAGTTTTCTAAAGTGTTTATAACCTAAAATTTAATTTATAAAAAATTTTAAAATGCCAATTAAAGTAATTGGCCGTACAAATAATTTTAGTGGAAAAACATTATGGGAAATTCTAGGAAATTTAAAAGACTTTGGTGTTGGTCGGCTGGTAATAAGAAACGTTTTTCAACGATACCCTGAACCTACTTTTATGAAAATTTGTAAAGTGGAACCAATAGCATTTGAGGTATAATATTTTTTTAATTTAAAACAATAGAACAGTCTTTTAAAATTTATCGTGATTTTAGGAAAATAGAAAAGTACGTGTATGGGTTGAAAGAACTCATCGTGGATATAAATATCCAAAATTACAAGAAATTTATTCAGTATCTTACAAAGCTGATTTCCGATTAATACCCAAGAATGAAGAAAATAAATTTATTTCAACAGAAACAGTTAAGCAAGATGAAAGAATATTTCCGGAATATATTGAGTTTCCTCCATTATTGAAACAATTGATATTGAAAGATAAATCAACGAAAGGGGAGAGTGTTGATGATATTAAATTAAAATTAAAAATAAATAGCAATCGAGATAACCGGGCTAAAATTGCTGAGTCTGGAGAGAAACCCAACGTAGAAATAACCATGAGCTTAGGAAAACCTGCGAGTCCTGAATTGTATAAAGGATTGGAAATGTAAAATAAAATTTCTGTTATATTGTAGTTTATTGTTATAATAAAAGTTTTTATCAACAAATTATAAAGTATTTTCCTGTACGGAAAATACTATATTTTTTAATATTCGGAAGGATATTCGGTTGGTTGAAATATTTTATGTTGATTTTACAATGTTATAATAATTTTATCGAATTGTCTACTCTAGCCGTAATACTCTAGTTCTACAGGTCGAATATGTGAAGGTTGACTCCATGCTTTTTGCTGGTTCTGAGGTTTTTGGTAGATGGTGGCTTTAAATTATGATTTTAATCTAAAGTTCTGCGGTCTGCTGAGGTTTTTGTTAATTGGTCAATTTTATCGTGAATACATTAAATATGTTCAGATATGTATTTAATTTGTTTCATACAAAAATTGTGTTCTTAAGAGATATCACGAATTACGACCATCTGTTCCCGGTATTGGGTTATGAGCTGAGTTTTAGCACGGAATTAGAGAAAAACTCGATTTATTTATTTAATTAGTTCCATAAATTGAAGACTACGACGCGTAAAAATGTTCTAAGCTAAGTTTATACAATCAATTTGTATAATAAATCAATTTCCATCTGTGGGAAATTTCTGCTTGTTCTACAAATCATCCTCAAAGTGCATTATGCTTTAACATGCCCGTAATATGGTATGTTTACCTTAGTTGGATGCTTTTTTCAAACGCTTTTTACAGCAACATGAATAGGTAAACAACATTAGCACAACGGAAACAAAAATAATATTTTTTAGGATTTTGTTCAAGAGAATCCAGGAGTTAATTGAATTAGGAGTCCATAAATGCAAGAGAATCAATTAATTCGGCAATCATGTATCAATGCATTACATTGATGCCATAATTAACATGTTGACTGTCACGGTACTTTTCAGGATTCCGGTCTAAGAAGCTTTTTCGGTGGAACATTGTTTTAAAAATTATCACAAACAATAAAAATATTTTTTGCTTGGTGATTTGGATATTTTGCTTTGTATGATTATATATTCTGTTCTTGTAACCAACCTTGATTTTTTATGTGAAAATATCTATAGCGAGACTATATAAGATTTTATATGGGGAGTGAAATGAAATTTCAGATTATACAATGTCACGTTTTTATTATTTTTACGAATTAGTATTTTCTTTTCATAAGAATGAAAAAAATCCGGATATTATATTTTTCTAATCTGGAGTCTTCAGTCTAAAACTGGAGTGTTGGTAACCCTACTTTCCGTGAGTCAAGTTTTTGTGCTCTTATTATAATTTTAATTTGTTGACCAAATGTGACTTATAACCAAAGTTTCCTTTAGGGATTAATTTTTTCTGCAGCATATAAAAACAATTTCATTCGTTTATATTTTTTATTTAACTTAGAACAATAAAAATTAGTTCACATTGTGATCTATATACATGACATTGAGTTAAATTAAAACCTAGATAATTATAAATAATAAATATGCAAATGCATTACTTTAAATCTCCCGATTTCTGTGCGGGTCAAATCATTTTTTTATACACAAAAAAATGAACAATGAGCAAGAAATCCGAAGTAAATTTACTTAACATTCTGTGAGAAACAAATAAATAAATATAATCGTTATTATTAAATAATCACGCTTTTCTCAAATTCATACAACTTTCTCTATGTGTGTTTAATACTGGCTTGTAATTTGTTGAATCCAGTCGAGATAATGAGCTACACGTACATAAACTCCAGGTACACCATGTTGACCACATCCAATACCCCAACTTACAACTCCAACCACTTGGAACAAACCGCTACGTTCGCACACCATAGGACCACCACCATCACCTTTACAAGCGTCTTTGCCTTCTTCGCCTCCAGCACAGATAAATCCTGGATGTAGTTTAAAATCAAAACCTAATCGTGTATTTTGTAATTGTTGTTGGCATTGTTGTTGATTAATGACTGGTACATCCACTTCTTTGAGAATATTTTGATATTTGCCAAAATCTCCGAATGCATCTTTCCCCCAACCAGTAGTCCAACAGCGAGTACCTAAAAGAAATATATTTGTTTAAAATTTCTCTTCTAGAAAACAATAATACACCGGGTGAAAATTGAAAGAACATTTACCGGTATAGTCGGTGAATTTATCAGGTAAACATGCTGGGGAAATATGTGGAGAGCGTGTCCAATCAACAGGTTTATCCAATTTTAATATTGCCAAATCGTTGTACAAAGTTCCTGCATAAAATTCTGGATGGACATGAACGGAAATCACATCTCGTTCAACATATGGATAAAATTCAACATCGTGATTGACATCCCATTCTCCCAAACGTACTCGTAAATCAAAACCAGAGTACCTATAACAAAACAGAAATCGATATAAGAAATTTGATTGACGTTTCGATTTAAAAAAATTTTCTTACGTCTTAACACAATGGGCAGCAGTTAAAATATGTAAATCATCGATAAGTGTTCCACCACAAACGTATACACTTTCTTGAGAATCCTTTTTCAAAATAGCTGCTTGCCATGGATACTCTCCAAATTCACTATCACCGTCAATGTATACTGGATTCTTGATACGACCGTTAATTCCTTTAGAATGGCGTGAACCACATTGTTTGTTGTTACCACTTCCTCCTGGTAGTGGAACTAATGGTCTCTTAGGTGTTCGGCAACAAACATGACGAGGTCCACATTGATTTTGTTGATAGAAAGCTTGACGCTGCAAAGGCAAATAAAAATAAGGTGATATCTTAAATGCTGCAAACATTTCTCAGCTGTAAATACCTTGGATATTTGAATACTTTCATCGTCTGTTGTGCTTGTGTCACGTCGTCGGCGTCTTTTACTTGTCGGGAATTTTATACGCTTACTAGGATTTTGGGTATTAGAAACTATGGAGGCAGAGTTATAAGTATTATCAACACGATCAAATGATTTACCGTCATCTGTTGTTAGTAAAGTTTTACCGTGTCTATAATTTTCATTATTCTTGAGGTTTGGGGCATGTACAATACTTTCATGGTAATTTGAATAATCTCTTCCATAATCGACATGTTCGTTAGCATATTGTTCAGGAACAAATTTTCCGAGAACAGTTTGATTATTATAATTATTTCGTTTAAAAAGATCATTAGAAAGAAAAGGAATGCCACCCCCTCCCCCATAAGAGGGATATTCATCATGTGAAAAACCGTAATTACCAATTGCACCATGTGATGGCTCAGAAAATTCTGGGCCATAACCATAGCTTCCAGGCGCATCCACATATATTGGTTTATGATGATGTATGGGTGGCCCAGAAAACTCTGGACCATCATCATAGCTTCCAGGTCCATCCACATATATTGGTTTATGATGATGTGTGGGTGGCCCAGAAAATTCAGGACCATCAACATAAATCGGTTTATGGTGATAAACTGGTTTGGAGTGATAAACTGGAGGAGGTTTATGGTGGTAGTGATGAATTTGCGGTTTGGAATGTCCGTGATGTTGGTGATAGTGTTCATGTTTATTAAACAAAGCCTGTTTCTTATAAAAGAATAAATCCTCAATTTTATGCACCAAGAAATCATTTGGCGTGACATGTAAATTAACTAATGGCTTAACGACTTTTTTACCGTAGTCATCTTTTGTAACTTGTACAGACACAAGTGGGTTAACTGATACTAATCCTAAATTAATTCCACTGCCCCCAATTGCGGATCCATAAGGATTCACAACAGGATTAGAACCAAAAGGATTTAATGGATAATGACCGCCTCCGCCTTGCTGGGGTAGGCCAAAAGATACACCAAAAGTTGGCACCACTTTCTTCATATCATTGATATTATCATTTAGATAACCCCCAATCAATCGCTGTAGAATATTTCCAGACAATTTTATTAGCAAATTTTGAATATAAAACCTATTTTGTTAGAGTTAAGTGTGTGTCCAATTATTGTTGTTATCTTTATGTGTACCCCATCCAGGTCAGAATACAACTGTGGTTAAGTCACATGGGATTGGTTATATGTTCGTCAAATAATATTTTGTATGTTAAAAACGTTAAACAAGCACGTTAAGTATTTAATAGAATAGTTAACTTACCGGTTCGATATTGGATTTTTCATCTGGTGAATCGGTCTTTTTTTCTGCCTCTCGTTTAGAAATTTTCTTTACGTCATCAGTTTTTTTATCTTCAGCAGCTTGCTCATCCTCATTTATTTCTTTTGGAACTCTCACGACAGTCATGGTTCCATTATTATCAGTGACAGTAATTGATTCTTCAGCTTGAATATCGGTCTTGACGTTTCTTGGATCGATATTTAAATAAAAGTCTTCTTTACGACCAAGAACATCTTGAGAAGGACATTGATTTATGGGCACACATACACAATCAAAGTTTTCTTGGCGAGCTGATTCAAAACCTTGATATTTGTCAGCATATCCACCTGCACCATTGAAGGATTGTAAACTGTTCCCGTTCAAATATCCTTTATTCACATTTAATTCTTTCTTGTAGAATGGAGCTGTGTTTCCAAAAGAGCCTACAGATGCTCCGAATGAGTTAGATGATGCGCCAGAACCATAAAATCCGCTATGTGTTTGACCGGCATATAAATTAGAACCAGAATTTCCAAATGATTGTGAGCCCGCATTTCCAAATGATTGTGAACCAGCAGTTCCAAATGATTGTGAACCAGAACTTCCAAATGATTGTGGACCAGAGTTATCATAAACAGGTTTAAGGTTATTACTGCCGTATAATCCAGTATAACCAGTATTCACTCCACTTTGAGAACCACTTCCAAGAGTTGCGTAACTGCCGCTACCAATGAATCCATTTTCAAAGGTTGAAGAGGAACTTTGTGGTTTATATCCATTGTTAATGGTTTGTAGGGCTTCTACTGCGGTTGTAACTGATGTTGAGGGAACAGGTACTGGATTATTTACAATTACAGTGGGTAATTTTCCATCAGGTCCAGCTCCATGATGGAAATGATGATGAACATGTTGTTGAACGTCAGTCGATGCTGATGCACTGGCACTATTTACAGAGGTTTTTGTTGGAGGTTCAAATTTGTATGGACGTTCTGGTGCAAATTCTGTATGGGGTTTATACGGTGGAACAAATCCTTCATAAAGATTGGATGATGTACCATGAAATGATGCAGAACTTGAACCAGATGAATAGAATGGTTTATTTGGATAGAGAGATGATGGAGGTGGTGGGGGTCCATAACCACGTCTTGGTGGATCTGGGATAGGTTTAGCTGAACCATATGGTACATGTGGTTTTGAGGGATGATAAATAGCGCGTGGTGGTCCTCGTACAGGAATTGAAGCAATAGGTTCTCCAACAGGTTTGATAGCAACAGGTTGTGCATAAATTAATTCATCTGGTGATACATAAGATCCATGTTTCGGATCATAATCACTGGTTTCACATTGCATTAGGCCCAAGCTACATAGACGTTCTTTGATTAAATGCCTCGCTTGCACATCATCCCCTTTTTGTAATGCTTCTTGAATGTTTGGATCAGTGTAAACTTCATCGTATTCTTTTAAGTGCCGCCCTTGACGTCCACTCTGAAGGATATCATCAACAACAATGTTTGCAGCAGCTTCTTCGGTAGCATTGAAAATTTGGTCGGGTTGAACATAAACCAATTGTTCACTTTCATCGGATAAAATATCTGAGTAGGAGAAACTTCTTGGATTTGCGTCGGAGTTATTTGCAGCTTGATCAGTGGATGCATCGAATTTTTTCTCTTCACTGTTACCCCAAGACCATGATGGTTTATCATCGTCGGCAATAGCTGTCTGCCATAGCAGACATGTGAGATATATTAATGGCAATAATATACGCATTTTAGATCGCCTGTAACAGAAATCGTATGTTAAGTAATATTTAGTTAGTGACGTCAGTGTTTTAATTTTTTTTTATGAATTGAATTGAAAGTGATTTTTAACATTTATTTTTTCATATAACTTTCTTAAATCTACCCACTATTACCACAAACATACAATTGAGTCATTTTTAATTTGAAATTATCTGAGTTCTATTGTAATCTACAGAGATGTCGTATATTTTTGAAAGTGAAATTTCCACTTGGCTTATGAATTTCAATAGATTTTCAATAATTAAGTTTGTAATTTATCTTATCGTCAAGTAATTAATTCTACTTTCTGACTAATATTACAAATTCGTGATATTACAAATTCGTTTAAATTACTTCAATATTTTATAAACTCTCGGTAGATAATTTGCATATAAAGAAATTAGTGAAATTTTGTTTGATTGTTTTATAAGCAAAGGAAATAAGTTTTTACTGTTGTTTTTTTCTTTTTTTGAAAATTTTAAAGAACAATAAAATATTTGATAATGATATATGTTATTTTCGAAGTAGTGACCTGCTTAGTTAATAGCCCATAGAATCTTTTCACTTATGTGGATTATTTAATCAAGTGTTTTCTTTTAATGGTATTAATGGAAAGTATCTTATACTCACAATATAATTGGATTTATAATAATTCACACTTTTTTCTGTGAAATGTGACAATATAAAAAGTTCTTGCATTTAAAATGAATAGTTAAGTATTTAATGTAATGTTTTTTAAGTGAAAGTACTTATTGCTGACATTAACTATATGAACAATTATAGTCATGATATGTAAATATTTTTAATCGAAGCGATCATATCTAATATTTAAAGTTAAAGTAAAAGTTTGATCAAATAAAATGGACTTATCCGAGCGTGAATTTAAAGTATGATTTTCATGATTTTCTCAACGATCATTGCATTAATATTAATGCAAAAGTGTGAGAAATTAGCAACAAAAAAACAAGATTAAATGGTGGTAATAATTTAATTAGCCAATTTGAATCCACATAGTAGCTAAATAATACGCTCAAAAGTTTTGATCATATTATCTGGCTTTGTTTTAGATACACTTAAACCAAATAAAAATTTGGGAAAAAAACCACAATTTGGGTAAAATTTAGCCCGGTCATATCTTTGAAATCTAATGTTTAAGATAAACCTAATTGTTTATAATTATTGAGATATCGAGATTTGAAAATTAAAAAAAAGAGAAGATTTTACCAGTTAAATTATTTCAAAATGGTAAACATTTGAAAGAAAATACAAATGGTTTCATAAAAATCGAAGGAAGAATAAATTCATAAAAGTTAGTATATTTTATTTTACTTTATAAGCTAAGTGAGAGTATATTTCGTAAAACATAGGTTGTTCATGATGGCTTGTTAGCCATCATAGCCTCAAGTCATAGCCTTAGTAAAAAACTATCAACAACAAAAGATTGGTCTGTTATTATACATTGGGTTCCTTGATTCCGTTATTCTCGATCTAATCACGTCATATCAGCCTGGGCTATCTGCATGACAATAAAACAAATAAATATTTGAACGATCATGGAAATTGAAAATGTTGTTTAGAATCGGATAAACGTGGGTCGTTACTGATTATGGATATACACCCAAAACAAACTTTTCCTATTTTTATTGAAATTTTAACCACTTTCACTGCTTTTATACATCAAATAACACCTACATTCATCAATTAACATAGATTGGTCATCTAAATGAAATACATAAGGACACATAATACCGGATATTTAAACGTTCAATTATACAAAATTATTATCATTTTTGTTATTAAAAATAAATTAAAAAACCATTTTTTTTGTTGGTACATAATATTGGGTTTTTTTTAAAAATTAATACTTATTATATATTTTTACTATTGGGTCAAGGAGTAATCAATCACTGTACAGATTGGTTGACCAAAATATATCCATTTTTATCTGGACTGTACTCAGTAATGAAATCAGGTTAGTCAGGATGTGCTTATGTTCCTTAAAGTATGTTATTTATATAAATAGTCATTGGGTAATGTTATAAAGAAACCTACCAATACAAAAATTACAAAATTCCCTGGAATTTACCACACACACAGTAACTGCTGCTTTTGAATCTGTATTCAAAGTAGCTCGGAATAATGTTCATATGGCTTGGAAGGTTTCTGCATAACATTGCTCAATTTTATAATGAAAAATTTATTTTTTTGATCAGTTACAATGGAGTTATGGCCTATGCCCTTTTGGCATGTGCATTTATGCCGCATATGTCAGATTAAAGTCGTCATCAAAGTTGAAGTGTGAGAGAATCACTAAACATTTTGTTTACGAATACAAGAAAAAATGAGAAATGTCTCAGGAATAATATATCCTTATATTTAGACCAAATTTAGTATTAAGAGTCATAAACAATCGTTTGTAGGCCATCAAAACTGGTTTGATTTCAAAACTTTTTTTTACTCTAAAAAATTAAATAACATTGAATTATACGATCAATTATAGTTTTTAGATTTTGAAATGGTTTAATAAATATAATTTTGAATGAAAAAGATTTCAATCTTATTTGCCCCTATGTTAAGAAAAAACCAAACGTGTGACCCTCATCCGAATTAGCTTACATTAGAAATGTAATTAGCATCTTATGATAATAGGTGACCGACAGGGTCTCTGTATGATAAAGATAGCAATACACATAATACAAAGACAGCAGACTGTTTTTTATATGTTACATATTGATAGATGTACTTTAGTTTTATGTTTTATTTTTGTGTCGGTTTGATTTTTGTGTCGATTCCAATTCACTAGCCTCGCTGAAGAAGTTTCCTTACGGTAAGGTAGAGATTTAGAAGATATTGTAGTATAGAAATTAATCATCAAAATTAATTATTAAATCCGATAAAGAGCAATCAATACATTTAATTTTGTTTCAGACAAAATAAAATTATAATTTAAAGAACAAAAAGTCAAATAAAAAAAATGAGAGATAAAAAACAACTAAATATGAAAGAAATACTACAATGTCTTTGTACTGAAAGAAAGAAGCGTCATCAGGTTGTTTGGATAGTATATAATCTTATGTTTGACTTTTTTTTTTATTTAATTTGTTATGATATGCTTTCACTTATTTGTCAGGGCCACCGCTTCCATGCTGTTCAATGATGGCGTTTGTTGTGAGGTGAGGTCATTAACATGGGAAAGTGTATAAGATTTTAAAAATAAACAAAAGATATGTATTATAATCATATTTATAGTGTTAATTTCTAATATTTAATTCGATATGCAAATCACGTAAATTTGATTATGAAATTATGTACTTCATTTTTTGTTGTTCGTATTATTATGTATGATAATGCGAAAATTATAAAAAGGTAAAACGTGAATAGTTTTATAAGCGGTATTTTTATGCAATTTTTTTTTTGGAATTACCCAGATTATATAAGTTTTAGTCAATTTTTTTAAAGGTGAATTTCTTATAACTAAAATAAGCAATCGATCTTAATTTATTAATTTATATTTATAAAGGCAGTTTTTATTACCCAACTGTACCAGCAAAAAAATTGCAAAGTTTTGGCGTGTATAATATACGTATGGTTTTTATTTTATTTCCCCAAATAAACTGGAAGGATCCTGGCTATCTGATACTTTGAGAATATATTTCTTTACATCTCTTTTGTTTTAACATTGGCGTACAAAAAATTAAATTAAAGTATCACAAACATGATTTCGTAAAAGCGAAAAATACTAATTTAAAAACGAAAACTAAATCGTATATAAAAGACTCGACAAATTTGCAAGGTTTACACAACTCATTCTAAGAAACAATGACGTACAGTTCGGAGTGTACATTTTTTTAAATTAAAGCATGTATTAGGAGTATTCAATGCTGATAAAGACTACTTTGTAATCGAAATATACAATTGTCTATTGGACTTACAATTGGCTACAAAAAAGCAGTCATTTTTCAAAATTTTATTGATTTGTGCCTTATTATTTCAGTTTAATGAATAATGAATATTTTGAAAATAATACTAAATTCCGTTAATAAAATGCTAGAAGATTCCAAAAAACGATTCCGTTAAATGCATACCGTTAAAATCGGTGAACCGACTTTGATATAAAAATTTTTCGCTCCATTCACGCGTGTCACGTGACAGCGGCATCCAAAACCTATCTTTAAAACCGTGTGGGATAGAGAAAATCTTCGAATAGAAAAATTTTTATCTCATAAAAATAAACTTTTGGTTGAAACATGTTTTAGTTTCCCCATAGTTTTGACTTAAATACAGGTCGATTAGTAATATATAAAGAAAAAACCGACTTGGATATCTCTGATAATTTCAAATTCTCAATTATTATGTGTTTGGAGGAGTATATATCGAATTACCAAATCGGTGGCATGGTAATGAATATAGCCGTTATTCGAAAGCTAAAACTAATTTAAAACATTTACTAATTTAAAATTAAAAAAATTCCATCATTTACAAATAAATTTCTTAAATTTGCAAATTTGAAATTTTCCATATTTATTTGAAAAAAAATTTGATCATTTTAGAAAGTTTCGCAACACCCACCCACCCACGTATATCAAATAGTAAATTCAATATTATTATTATTATTATTATAAAACAATTATTCTATTAATAAATTTACAATATCCAATAATTTTATGCTATTTCCTTTTTAAATGAAATCATTTCACAATTTCATTTTTGTTAATAGACAATTAATTTGACATTTTTGTGTCGTTATTATAAAATCATATTATAATTTAAAAAATAAAATTGTTACAAAATTATCATTTTCAACCGAAGAAATAATTAATCACTTCGATATTTTAAAATCACTGAATTTTTCGACAAATCACTGAAATTCGAATGAAATCATATTGTCGCCTTTTTCGTATTTTGAAAGATTTTAGTTAAGAGAACATTGTCGCCTTATTAAACTAAATTCTACGGGTTTAATAGTTCAATTTTTTGACGAAAGATACTTTTAAAATAATTGCAAATAAATATATTTAATCTTCATTCTTTACATTTTTAATTTTTTCAAAAATTGCCTCAAATCCTAGATTAATTTTTTTGTATTGTATAAAGAAGTATTTCGACTACAAAATAGTCATAATCAGTATGAATTAACTAGGGCTTTTCTGGGCTGCATTAAAGATTTATATTCCTAATTTACTAGAAAAGGCCGAACGATAAATAATTTTTTTGTTATTTAATTTACAAATTTTATGAATTCCACGAAAAGTCTAATCACCTAAATTTTATAATTGTATTAATGCAAAGATTTTAATGACATAAGTCTGAATTACCTATTCAATAGTTTAGCGGAAAATTAATATCAAGATATTAATGGTATTTGTGTGCCACCATCGAGGGCCGAAATTTGAAGGGCCTAAAGCTAATTATACTCTAAGAAGATATGTTACTTAAAATTCAAATAATTTAAATAAATAAAATACAAATTGGGCGAACTTGATTTTTTTTAAACTAAATTTACAAAATTAATAATTAAAAATAATTTAGATTATTTTTGGATTCTTAAAGAAATTTAAACCTAAAATTTTCTTTGAGAAAAACTATAGTTTACTTACCCAAAAATATATACGCGTAAGAAAACAATATTCACTTGTAGAAAAAAAACAACGATTATAACAAACGATTAATAACAAATATTAATCGTTCAAATAAAAATATCCCTTCGCGTTGCACTATATATATATAACATTAATTCCCACCACAACGAAGGTAGACAATATTGTCGTTCGTGTAATATGTTGTGGGTTTATTATTATTATTATTATTTTTATACAAAAAAATAATGCACCTCTTCTTCGGAGGAAGCCACTTTCTCCCGCTTATATGTATTTTTTTAAATAAATTAATGTTTTGTATGCCTTGTACTAGTGACTTGTTCTATGTATCTAGATATAACTGATATCTTTGATTATATGTAAAATGTCTTTTATATGGTATTACCTCCGGTTTAGGTATGAATGATTTTTTTATTGGGGATAACAATTGGGAATTTTATGATTATGCAATGATTTGTTGTCGATTATGTTATATTAAGTTTGTATACTTTGTTTTTTGTTTATTAGTTATCATTTTTTATTGATACTTATTGCTATGCATGCAGCGGTATGAAATATCAGATAAACTATTTGAATGTAATCTGTAAATATCAGATCGTTTTGATAAACTATCTATTGAGTAACACGGTATTATTGTGTATTTCTATTCATTTTCTTTTTCGTGAATTATTGAAATGAGAAAATATATAGATTTAGAAATAATATATTCCATTCTTCTCGTATCAGACGAAAAATAAAACTAGTAACAAAAAAATCTGTAGTCTGGTCGATTCAATTCGAAATTATTTTTTAATTTTTCAACTGTAAAAACGGGCTAAGGTTTACAATTTCGATTGTTTCAATGTTTAGATCAAATCCTGCAAATCAATTTCGAACCACATGACGACGTCCAATTGAGCTAAAATTTTACAATACAATAATGTTTACAATACAATAATGTGGTATGGATTGATTCCAATGATATGGTTTTATCGTCCACAAAAGGGGAGTTATTTTTTCAAAATTTTATAGAGTCAGTTCTTATTAATTTGGTTTTTGTGAAAATGTTTCTTTTAGCCCATGCAGTCTTTCAAAAACCTAATAAATAAGGCACAAATCAGCATGATCGAATAAAAAATTTGGTGTATGCGTATTCTAACGTAGTGGAAGCGTGGATAAATTAATTTTTTAGCCTCCAAACATTTATATTTTTATAAAAAACTAAAGCCTTTAGTAGTGCTTAAAGGTCGAAAGGTCAAAAAATTTTTCACCACAAAGTGAAAAGTCTGGAGGCTACAATTTTAGGTTGATCGGTATGAAATTTGGTATGTGACGTGATTTGTATTTAAAAAGCCAAGTACGGTAATGGAAAAAAGGAAAAATTTTTTATGAGTACTAACGTTGTAGTAAATTAATTTTATTACAAGTCACCTGAACATATTTTTCTATAACTCTAATAATTTACAGAAATATTTTCAATTTAATATATATATATATATATATATATATATATATATATATATATATATATATATATATATATATATATATATATATAGTGCTCACAGGTCGCTATTAACACAAATCAGATAAAAGTTATTTAAGATCTATTTCCAATAGAGAAGTAATGTTTTAATTTTGAAAAAATCTGGACCGTTCAAACGTATAAATATCTGACGAGAGCCTTCAATTGCCCAATTTGTCATTTTATTTAAAGCTTCTTTCACTTTTTCTGGATTGACCAAAACGATTTTGATTTTATATTTGTAAGTAATTGAACATAGTGGAATAATGGACATAAATACTCGTTCAAACATAAAAACATACAGATAAGACTGTAAGGAGAGAACGTTCCAAAAGTCCAGGGTTCTAGTTCCTGCCCGGACGCCAATGTAAAGAGATGTAATGTAAAGGTTCCAAGTAATCCTAAAACCTACTCTACAAATAATTATTAAACAATATTTTCGATTTTAAACCAAACGTTTATTTTGCCTTATAAATAATGAATGTCAGTTTGCTAGTAGTTACCATGGTAACTCAGGGAACATTTATTGTGTACGCAAAAGTATTTAAATATGCAAGAAAATTAAGATTTTGAACCGAGTACATTACAACACCAATACACATCTTTTGAAGCTACCTTCAGTTTAATGACGAAAATTTACCAATAGATAAGTAAATAAGTAATCAGTAGAGATGAAAATTTATAAACTGAATTAGTGGAATGTCTAGAATCTAGACGATCCAATTGTTTAATCATATACCTGTATATCGACGACATGAAGGTATTTCAAACAATAAAAGTATGAAGCATAAAGAATCATCATATTGACTTTGACTTTCATTCAAACAATTCATGTGATTTAGATGTTTCAAACTGATTTATGCTGCCAGATATATAAATAAATAAATAAAAACATTGTTTAATTGTATTTTATATGTAAATGAAAATCATTTTACGGTTTATAACAAACTTCTTTTATAACAAACAAACAGTATACAAGAAAGAAGCGTCAGTTGGTTTTCTCTGCTCAAATTCAATTTGTTTGATATCTATTTTAATTCTAGTAATTTTATATTTTATTTTATGATAATATTAATAAAAAAATAATAATGCTTTCTCTAATTATTAATAATATGATATTAATATAAAAATATCAACTGTTTTTACATCTATATTCATACTTGTGTCAATGTTCCGATATATTACTTAAATGTCAAATAAAGTAAACGCTAGTCGCTTCCGTTGGTAGAATATAACTGAAAGGCAATCATACTAACAATGGAAATAAATAGACGCTAGTTTACAAAAAACAATTTAAAAATATGTGAATAGTAGATAAACAAAATTCATAATACAATGGCATCAAAAATAATAGTGAAGGATCATATGCATAGCACTACCATAACATCTAAGGTAGCTCAGTTGATAGAGCATTGGTCTAGAATGAAAGAGGTCGTGGGTTCGATCCCCATCCCTAGATGTGTATGATTTTTTAAATCAAGCATTTGATGTCAAAAAATGGCATTTTGAATACATACATTCTCACAATTTCGGGGGTTTTAATTTTTTTGCACGGAACCCTATCATTCTTTTTCTAAAATAAAAGCAGCCTAAGTTACTCCTTATAATATCAGCTATCTGTCAGTGAAAGTCTCGTCAAAATCGGTCCAGTCGTTTCGGAAATTAGTCAGAACAGACAGAGAAAAATTTAAAAAATTGTTCTTTTGTTATAAGTACCGTATATACTTGTATATTCATTTAGTAAAAAGCTGTTATTTTGTCGTTACAAAGAGACACTTCAATTTTATTTATTTGTATTTGTATTTATATAGATATTGGTATTGACTGGAATCATAGGCAGTTCACTTGTAGTCAAAGCAAAAAGTATAAAATACAGTATAATAAAATGTATAACTATTAAAACTATGCGAATTGGACATATTATCAGCGAAACCTGAAAACTGTATATTTCCAGATTTCAAAATTTTGCTGAAAAGACAAACAACTGATTTAATCTATAGTGGCTATATGGCCAGCCATACTACTTGTACAGTACATAAGGTTCTATTGGAGGCACAATTTTCTTTTTTCCGTTTTTTTTTGGACGAAAAGTACCAATTTTTCCCACTAGTTAACTGTAAAAACTCAATTTACGAAAAAAGTAAAGTTACACAATTTTCGAGTTTGACACTGACGATAGGTACATCTCTGTCAACACTTGTGTTGACAGAGATTTTTATTCGTCGATTAATTTTATCGATCTTTACTTTGTGGAAGTTCTTTTTTATAATAATATTAAATATAACGACGTATAACTTTATTTGCACACTTCACTAAAATCATTTATGCAAGTAGTCTTATTTTAAGGTAGTGCACTCCTGACAGTCAAAGCAGAATGTATTGATTATACATGCTGCATACAGAGGTCATGTGAATGTTCTAAACCATATTTTTAATTAATAAAGTGTGTTTATATTAATTATCATCAGCTTGGTGTAAAAATTTTATTATTGTATTTTATATTACTTTCTTTACAATATGTCAGTGCTGTGAATGTTAAATGTAATATTTTTGAAGGGATTAAGAATTAATGCCGCTTAAATTCGGGCATAATGCTCTTATAATTGACCAATAACGAATTAATATCTGGACCAGTATTGGGACAGTCTCAGAAAGTTGATTAAGATTAGATGAATTAAAACGATAATCAAATCAATTAAAACTTTATATCTTTTTATCTTATCTCCCCCAGATTTGATCTAATCGAAGACTTTTTACTTATTATTGAAAGATTTTTGGCTAAAATAAACGAATTAAGTTGAAAATTTTTATTCTACCATTGAACACTCCTTGCTTTTCTTTTTTAAAGTTTCTGCTTATCGACCGCCTGCTATGACCCGGCACTGATATCTGGTGCATATTGAACCTAGCTGCCAACCTAGAAAGTCTCAGTCCAGGGTTACCCAAGAGGTCAGGTTTACCGAAATTGGGGATTTTATTTCTGCTTGACTATCGGTGAGGATAAGGATGTCTCTGCACGCTAAAGTGTTTAGCCTTAGCTATTCAGATATCTCTTTAATGGCAGTCACCCTTGCTTGATATAATAATGGATTATCGGAAAAAACTCCATGCTAACTTCCAATTTGGATCCGTCGCTATAAAATATCGCACCTTCTAGCCGAACTAAATTCTAATCCACCCTTGCCTAGAGGGGAGTTTTATTGAGAATTTGTTCCCAAAATTGGAAAAGGGTAGAGCGTACCCGTAGTGTGTCTCAGACCAAGGTGAGACTAGATTCTGCCTGATTATATCAATATAAATAAGGTCTTTTCATTTTTCTAATGATACATCATTCCACGATAAGTATTCTAAAATTTAAAAGGTTAATTAATTAACCCACAGGTGTATTTTCTTTTAACACTTTGGGAAACAAAAACGATTTATGAATAGACAAAAAGTCATTGTACGCCATTATAAAACATTAATTGTATTTATAAATAATTCAAAAAAAAAAATTAAATTACGATGAAGCAATAAAATTTCCAGATCTTTGATGTTGCACAATATCAATGTTTTGTGGTTATACATAATCTTATTTTATATTCTTACCAAGAAGTATATATCTATCTATTTTATACTATTACTACACACCTATGAAATATATTTCTACGAATATGAGATAGCACAGCGCGCGTTGTTTAAAGATGCAATCAACATAACGGACCATTATAGTCAATTGGTAGGGAGTATGATGGACCTTTAAACAAAAAATTAAACTTGAATTTGTTGTTGTAGTATTTCTCATAATCAAAGCAGCATGCATACTCATTGAAATAATCGCAATTGAAAAAATGATTATAATCAAAATACACTGACATAGTGGTTCAAATAAATTTTGTTTAATTGTGTGTTTAAACTTAAAGGATGTTCCAGCATACCTCCACTTTTCGACATATTTTGTTAATTTTTTTTCACAGGCTAAAAATAACGTTTTCTAATAAATCCCGAAGTTTCAGAATTTTTGACCGTTTAAAACGCGAGATAATTAATAGCAAAGTAATAATTCTCTCTCACTCTTTCTCATTAGAAGCATGTAAAACTTCATGCCCGTCCAACTATCATCTGTTGTATTAGAAAAAATACTCCACAGAATTAAAAAAAAAATAGGAGAGAAAAGCTAAATATTTATTATATAAATAAAAAAATAAAAATAGTGTGTTACCGTTTTGTTTTTGAAATATAAAAGTTTAAAATTATTATTTTTCTGATATGACATTATTTTGTATATATCAGAATGACATTATTTTGTATATGTGAACAGTGTATTTGTCTATGTGTTGTATATGTATGTTTATGTATTTGTGCTATAATAAAATCAAACCGGTTTTTTGCCTTGATTATATAACACAGTGCTGGAACGTCCTTAAATAATAAATAAATATTTTCAAAATATTATGAAACTGTATAGTAATGAATAGTAATCGGTATAAAAGAACACGAATAATTTACTTTTATCGCTTGTGACATGTTCTAATGTGATATATACAGCTATCAAACTAAAGCAATCAGAGTGAGTGCATATGTGAACATCATGTAGATCGAGATAGTATACAGAGATGTGACTAATCCAAGTCGCAACACAAAGGGATAAGGATTTTGTTTGTAATTCGGTACAAGGGATTTAAAACTACATGAAATAAAACGATGATTAACATATTAAATGGATGATTTTTTCTCTGAATTTCAATAATGTTTATTTTGTGTTTCAAGTGAGAAACCACAATCAATCAATAAATTTATAAATTTTGCGTCAAATGTAGAATAATTGTTTCAACTACACCCCGTAGTTCAAGCAAATATGCCCCGCATTTAAGTGAATCAAATTAAAATAAAATAAATTAAAATCAAATAAAATAAGTTATAGAACTTCAAAGTCACTAAAAAGCGAGAAATAAAACCTATTTTGACAAAATGGAAACCCGACTTCAAAAATCAAATATTCATTCTAAAACAAAAAATGTACTAAAAAGTGAAAAAATAATTGCAAATTCTTGTGCCAATTTTAGTTCACCTAAGCAAAATTTTTTAAATATATATGTACAATTATTGTTATTTTTGGAGGCGGTGTCCAAAATTTATGTGAATTTCTCTATGCTGACACCGGCTCCAAAAATAATAATAATTGTACATATATATTAAAAAAATTTTTGCTTAGTTGAACTAAAATTGGCACAAGAATATGTAATTATTTTTTACTTTTTAGTGCATATTTGTTATAGAATATTTGATTTTTGAAGTCGGGTTTCCATTTTGTCAAAATAGGGTTTATAATTTATACATTTTTTCATAACCATTCGGTAGTGTTTATAAACCAATCATTTTAACGCCTTACCAACTAAACATTGAGGTCAAACAAGAAATAAATATTCATATTTTGTGACAATACCAAGCAACAAACTTCACTTTCATTACAGTTGATGGATGCTATTTCTTACCAATCTGGTAAAACATTATAATAAGCACTCTAAAAATGTAATTTAAGTGAATAATCAAGTTAGTTACCTTTACAATGATTTAATTATTAATTGCATGTTGGGGAATTCCCAAACAACATTTTTAGAATGTATTTAAAAAAAAAAACAAATTCAACTGTAATTTAATTTTTATTGCACGCACTGAATGTTATTCAAATGTGGAAAGAATGGAATTAACGTTTTATTTTTTTTAAGCGTTCCATTTATAGAATTTGTCATTGGCCTAAAACTTCATATATGTAAAATGTAAAATAATAGGTTTTTTTTTTGTGAGTGATATTGATCATCATTTTTTATGTCAACAAATTGTTCCGAATTACGTTTTTATAATAACAAAACTGTAATTTTTATTCTAATTCACGCAAAAAGGTCAGGAAATGGGTTGATTTGTATGTTCTGGTAGGGCTGATATTTTAGATGAAGACCTACTATTTTCCAACCACCGATTCACCACCAATTTTTTTGGCCAGGCGTTCAAAGTTGGCGAAACGGAAAAAAAATAGGTTTTTGAGTGATAGCGACGAAACTGTGAATTTGACAGAAAAAAAGTAAAGGAACCATTTTTAGGTATTAACAAGACAAACAATTTGGCGCGTCGAAATTAAAATCGATTAATAAGTTATCTCGCAAAGTAATAATAACTAGCTGAACTGGACATTTCTGAAACTAATTATTAATGCAATAACGCATGTACGCCTTTAAAAATCTCGGAAAAAATGTCTCTTAGTATATTTTAATGAGTGTTTCCAAAAATATATGCATTTAAAATAAAAAATGTTGTGCCTTATGCCATGTTGGGGTGTTGCCTACAATCAATTTTCGTACTACTCTCATCATTAGCTCTTTAATATTAAATTGTATAATAAGCAATTTGATTAATCGATTTTAATTTCCGACGCGCCAAATTGTTTGTCTTGTTAATACCTAAAAATGATTTCTTTACTTTTTTTCTGTCAAATTCACAGTTTCGTCGCTATCGCTCAAAAACCTCTGTTTTTCTGCTTCGCCAACTTTGAACGCGTGAAAAAAAAAATGTGTGGTGAATCGGTGGTTGGAAAATAGGAGGTCTTTATCTGGGCTATTCTTATTCTGAAAACTTATGATTTACTTTTTTTTTTGAAAACTTATGATTATATTTAAAAACTGGTTTATATTTTATCTCACTACGACATATATAATTCGAAATTCTCGCTGAAATAGAAATTTAGTGGAAATGTCGATAAATATTTGAAGTAGAGGAACGGTGGGAAATTACATTAAGGTTTTTTGTCTAAAAATAACGGAAACCAATAAAAATACTAATAAAATGCGAGCGAAGCCGCGGGTATAGGCTCGTTATTAATAAGCAATTCAAACTACACAATTTTCTTTTCGTTTTGTTTTCAATTGTTAATCTTGGTACGAAAAAATCGACACCGTTTGAAAAATCTTATCTCTGAGAACTTATGAGATAAAGTAGAAATTGTTAATTATTAACGATTTTATATCGAAGAAATGATCTAGTAAATTTTCTCCAAGCTCAGTATTTTGTGTATTCAACGTTAAACGAATGTGCTGAGTAGATTATCTTTGTGACAAAGGATGTTCTGTTTACAGCCTTCGAAACACCTGTGATTTAATTGATAGCTACGGATGCCAAATGTAGCACTTCCAGCCTTGGTGGAATGAGTATTAGATTAACGACTTCAGCCAATTAGAGTGAAATATTTGAAGAACCATTCGGACTGGTGCAATAATTATATGACCTTTATAAAATGATTTATTATCCAATCTGTATTTCGGGTGACATATAACAGGGTCTTGATCCTCTTCCAAAACCACGGTACCTTAGCTAAACAATTTCCTCCGGCGATAATAAAAACACACTGCCTTAGTGTCACCAAAGGAACTCTCCTGCGAAGTTATGGTAAGCATCTGAGCAGATAGATATTTAAATCGCATTTATTTTAAAGTCTATTGAAATTTATATACAAAAAAAAAATGATTCATAAAATCTTCTGTCAACAAACTGTTAGCACATACATGATGGACTATCAGATATTCCAAGTTACTAATAGTACAAAATCTACGTCATACACAATTATATATTAATATATAATGATTATTACAATCATATAACGTAATGACTTAAGAATAAAAAAACAACTGATGCATATAAATAAAAAAAAAAAGATATATTATTTGTATACACTTATTATATGATAGAAGACTTTGTAATCACTTTCTCCCGGAGCCGGACATATAAAGTCAAAGAACAACTCTAAATCATGTATAATTTGATTCTACACAAAATTAAATATCAAGTGCGCACGCCACATAAGTTCTATATACAGCACGTAAATAAAATTGTTAGATATATAAATATCGTTTATTCATTTTAACATTTCTATAACACTATATACATGTCTCTTTTTAATGTTCATAAATTTTTCTATACTTAATGATTTTATTTACAAACTGTGTATACATATTTAAAGAATTCCGTTAGAATGATATAGAATCGCAATGACAAGCTCAATTCTTAGCTCCTAAATATTTAATTGATGTTTTAAAAGATCTATTTCCTGCAGACTCAAAAAAAAAAATATTTTAAATTTATATTTCTTAAGGTAGTTGTATTTATACAATACTGTGAAGCTTAACATATCTAAACAATGAAGTAGTCAACAATCCCAATAATTTATAGCTTTTTAGCGAATTTTCTGAAAGGAAATAGAGCTATTGGTCTCGTACCGACTTCAAAATTTTACAAAAATTTTTGCAAATGTCCATCGATCCTACCTAGTAGATGTCGAAAATCACCATCTATAAAATTTATATATATATATATGTGTGTGTGTGTCTGTAATCACTCTAGCGGTCATAGTTTTGATCTGATTGGAATGAAATTTGATATTTGAAGCGCTTTTGGTATTCAAAAGATCAAGTTCGTTAATGGGTAAAATCGAACAAGGGGAAAGGGGGGTTTAGAGCGAGGGGAAAACCCAAAATTTGACATATCTCCCTTAATATTCTAAAAATCGAAAAATTTATAATAGGTAAAGTTGTAGGTACTAAGTTTTACTGTAATTTTGTTCCTTCTCATTTTTTCTGTTACCCTAATATTTACAGAAATATTGACGGTTTAAGATTGAAAATTAAATTCCTCAATATCTCTATACACATTAGAGTTTGAGCAAAAATGACAAGGTGATGAATTGTAGCAAACATGATTTTCTACAACTTTATTCCTTACGCATTTTTCGATTGTTCAAATATTAAGAGAGATATTTTATATTTTGTGATTTCTCCTTTCTTTATGCCCTCATTTCCCCTTGACGTATGTCATTTATTAATAAAATTGGCCTCGCAAATACTAAAATCATATACGACATTTTATTTGGATCAGACTAAAATTGTGACCGCTAGAAAGTGATTAATGTATTTTAAGGAAATTCGCTAAGTTGAAGCAGCTCCTGCGTAACAAATTTTTTTAAAAAAGATTCTAAAGTGTCGTTGTTTCATTTAAAGTTAAAAACGGATAGCAATATTGCTTAAATAAGTACTCTCCATTGCTGCCCATCTTAATTATTCGAACTTCAATTAAGTTTTTTTTAGTACCGAAATTTACTAATTGTGACTGACATTTTCTAATTGTTTTTGAGATCGATATCCAAAGGTCAGGTATCTTAGAGTTACCGGTAAGAAAAAATATTACATAAATGTATTGCAGTTATCGAGACTATCGACAATGAGATAAACAAATCACAACACTACGGACGGTTTGAAATCTATAGGTTATAGTTTATCATATGGTTAAAAGATGGCTTCTATAAATATTCAATTTTTGTAAGACGATTTATGTCTCCACATAGTTAAAAGATGGATTTTATATAAAAATGGAATATTTATAGAACGAAGCCATCTTTTAACCACACGACAAACTGTGGCCGAGTTTTCAAACCGTCCCGTAGTGTTGTGCATTTTTATCACATTCAAACATTGTATGATTTTGCAACTATGGCAAGAAAAATTCTTTCTCAATCTGACAACGAACTTTTCTAAATCTAGTATCTGAGTACAGTGGCGTAGCTTGAAAAATTGTAGTTTCTCTTTTCTTAAATAGCACACATGTTGTGTCACATATATCCAAGGCGTGCCATTCATAAGCATTTCATTTAAAATCCTGTTATCTGCACGAAATCCCAAAAAAAAATTCGGGAAACAATGACCAGGACATTAATTATAGAGGATTTTATGCTCTACAAGTTTCATAGTGACTTTAAACATGATTTGACGCATAACAAACGACATATTTGCAAAAAGCCGTTCGTGACTGTGCCCCTTGAATATCTTAATTCGTGGAAACGTTATTGTAGTCAGTCTTTTGAGTCAGTGTTTCGAATGTCAAAAGTAAGGTCTATGAAAATTTGCAGCTGATTACCTTTCATTCCGAGGTTCAGCCGATTTTTTCTTATTTGATTGTACTATAGTAGGATTTAATTATCGTCGTGACTATTCGCTCAATCCACGGGATACTTAAAACTTTGATAGTTATGGGAATATTTATGCCAATTTTTAATGAATTCTCAGAAGCTATTTAAGCAATAAAATTCTGTTTAGTACGATTTATTACATATTTTTAGCCTAAATTAATTACACAACATTTATATAGTGTACAATGACCTTTGTACCCGTGGATATTTATTAAGATTCATTAATTCAGGCTAAAAATAAATAAATCTAAAGTACTTCATCAGGCTAAAAGTAATAAATCGTACAAACAGAATTTTTTTTGTGTGAAAAAAACGGACCCATTTGCGGTACCTTTAAATGGTTATTGGCAATTGGTTAAAAATTGACATAAATATTTCCGTAATTATATCATAGTTTTAAGTATCCCGTGAACCCGTGGATCAGGCAAATAGTCATGGCATTTAATTTTATTGAAATTAAATTTTTGTAATTTTATTTTAGGAGACAAGAAATAAAATTCAATCAAATTTTTATAATTATTTTATTTTTGTAAATATTATTACATATTTTATTAATTTTTTTTATTAATATTTAAAAATAATTTTTTTACACAAAAAAACTTTTATTTATTATTTGAAGCTTTCAGAAATTCATAATTTTTGTCTAAAGTAAAAGGAAAAACAATAAAGCTTTTTAACTATATTTGAAAAGATAAAATATATCCCAAAAAATAATAATATGTATAGTATATATATAAATATATATATATATATATTTATATATATATACATATATATATATATATATATATATAAATATATATATATATATATATATATATATATATATATATATATATATATATATATATATATATATATATATATATATATAGATATATATATATACATATAAGTATATATATATATATATACAGTATGAAAACAATATATATATATATAAATATATATATATATATATATATATATATATATATATATATATATATATATATATATATATATATATATATATATATATATATATATATATATACTTATATATAATATAGTTAAGACACCAAAATTATATTTTTTTAATATTTATGGACAGAGAAAATATCACAGCTAATTATTACTAACACAATAATATATAATTTTCAAAATTTTCTTGGCGTGAACTAAATATAGTGTTTAATGTACAAGAATCAAACAAATAAAAATTATACACGGGATTCCAAATTCAGCTTTCAATAAAAATTGTGCATTTTTTTTTGAGTGACATAGAAATTTATAATTTTTTTAGTCGTTTAATGTTGGTTTTTTGTTGAAAGTTTAGCTGAATGTTTGCGTTAATCTACTGTTAGATTTGGATTTTTATACAAATTTATTTACACCTAACAATTAAAAACTAATTGAAATTCCAAAACTCATTATAAATTTAAATGAAAGTATTTTTTTAGCTTGTTTTTTTCATTCGAATTTACTGCAAATTTTTCATCTAGAGCACGGTAGTGCGAAAGGCCGAGTTAAGGGACACATTCGGACTTTTCACTACAATGCTATTACTACACCTTAATTTAGGCGCTTTTTTTAGGTGCTGTATCTTTTGAACGAAAAGAGCAACAATGTTGATATTTCGAATATAGATACTTTACGAAATTATAAGAAACAGTTTTTTCAATCAACGTTAACGAATTAACCGTTAAAAAGTTATTTCACTTCAAAAACACAAAATTCGCGGAAACGCCTTAAAAAACTTAAGTTTATTCGAATTTACTGCAAATTTTTTAATGTGAAAACATATATTGCGAGACTCTACAATATTTTATATAGTGAGTGAAATGAAATTTCAGATTATACAATATCACGTTTTTTGTTAACGATCGGCTAAGTGACAGTCGGCAATTATCGGCATTGTAAAGATGGGAGATATTAAATCGAGTTTGTCAACCAATGTCATATTTCTTAACCAATCAAATTGCTCACAATATTTTCGACATTAACGTTTGTGTTTTCACATAATGCACTGAGTCTCAGACTCAAAACTTAAAAAAAAAAATATTGTAGCCATTTCTAGATTATTGCAAAACAGTAGTTTTAAGTTTACTTACAAATTTAAAGCATTTTAATGAATTTAAATTAAAAATATTTCGGTCGAATACATGATTTAGTCAAAACTATCGTATTGGTTTTTAGTTGGATTTGCAATGCTTTAGGAAATGGTCTACAATCGCACGAATTTTCGAATTTTTATTTAAAGAAACAAGAAATCTTTCACAATCGTTTGGACTAGCTTTAAAATAGGCCATAAGTTGGCAACAGTTTTACTTCATGGATTGGGAAACGTTTTGAATAGTGAATATTCTTTTTACACGTGAGTTTGGATGAAAATCTTCAATCGATTGTTTAACCGAACAAGCGCAGTATTATTTTTTGATGTAAGTTTTGACAAAAGTGGTTGTTTGACAACTTTCATTCGAAACATTTTTTTGAATTTAAATGATTTTTCAAAATTTCATAGTTGATTTGTGGCGTTTCCATTCTTTTGTCTTAGGGCTAGTCGTAGGTCTTTCTAGGTCTTTTTTACCGACCTCCAATCCATCCTCTCAACTTCCTCTATCCTCCACTACACCTTAAGCTTTTTTAAATCTCAGATTCCCCTATTTCGGTCGAGCGGAAGGTTAGATATCTCATTCTGGGTCTGTAAGGACATTCTGCCTGACGGTGGTACTGTCCTGTCCTCTAACCTTATCAGAGATGGTTCCCTCTTGAGCCTACAGTGACCGGTAAGAACTGGATATGAAATAGATTGGGCATTAATCAAGTATGAAATTTTGAAAAAAGAACGCCAGTATTATGGCCATATGTACACTCCTGTTCATAAAAATTAAACCAGTTGAGAAACATTCTAAGTGTTACTGATACATAATATATTGATATATACACTTAGAATGTGACTTACTGGTGGTTAAATTTTTATGAACGGGAGTGTACATACATTCATCATTCCTGCCGTTTGGATCCATATTTTAGAAACTGGTCATAATGTGCAGAACAGAACTTTAACAGAAAACGTATAAATTGAATTAAATTTTTATTTAACTTTCAAAATGTGTACAATTTTTATTTAAAACGTTTTTTTTTTTTATCGATTGATAAAAAAGTTAACATATTTTTTTTGGATTCCCGATTATTAAAGTTATTTAAAATTTTCTGCAAAAAATCTACAAATTATTAATAATTACGTTTACACTTACACAGTGCTTTGTTTGTTTTACATAATTAATTATATATTTTATACAAAATTAAAGTTTATTTAAAAAACAATAAATTAAAAATGAAAAAATACTTTGGACGGTACCTACAATAATATTTATCAAAATCTGTCCATTTTTTTTATATTGTTTTTTTATTTATTTTTTATTTGGGAAACAGACTTGTTTAGTTATAGGAATATTTATTTTAGTAAGTTACATATTTTTTAATAATATTTCTTTAATTTATTTTTATGAACGTCCACTAATTCCTGTAATCATAATATTCGCTAAAGCATTTCGTCGTTTTCGCCATGTTCCCATGCCTTGTGCATGGTATTGTAAATTTCGATACCAATTTATTGTTCGATCATCATCTTCAGCCTAAAAAATAAAGAAATCGATATATTAGTTACGCAAGTTATAAATTGCTTGAGAGTTACTGCTTTATCTGAAAAGAGAAGAAGCTTTTATTTTATACCCATATCGTTCTCTATTTTAATTCCCAGACGATATATTAACCCGATGTCACTTCCAAAATTAAGACGAATCTATCGACACCTCGTATGTTAAAATCCATCAAGCCGTTTAGGCTACAGAGCATATAAATACATATACTCGAAAAACATTACCCTTTTCTTAGGGTAGTCGGGTAAAAACACAAAACAAACAATCAAGCTGTTGATAGCAACATATCACTGACTCCATATCCCAGAGATAGTTCGATTAGCTAATTCATACTGATGATGACTATATTGTAGTCGAAATACGTATTTATAAAATACAAATAAATGTTCTAGGAATTGGGGCAAAATTTGAAATGTAATATCAAAATAGTTTAATGAATCACCATGGTCTAAAATTATATTAACTGCTCGGGCGCCAATTTGTTAGAATATACCAAGATATCTTGGTATGTTCGACCTAAAACCTAATCTGAGAGAAAGATTAAATAAATAAGAATTAATAGACTCTAAATCAATGTTGATTATAGCCTCGAAATTCAAAAACCATTTATAAGCTTGTTGGTAGTTACAGAGTAACTAAGAAACATATACACTGCACTAATAATATGCAGGTGTCTTAGATCGACATAGAATAAAATATGATATTTTTACTAAAGGCCTATGTGTGAAGAACCCCACCTATTTATTGACGGTATCCTTTTGTGACTATGCGGCGTTGTTTTTGTCACTAAAGTGAGGGTATCGAAGCTAACCTTGATATTCAGGTATTAGATTTTTTGAAAATGGTTTAATTTTACTAAATTAGTATTTGGAATTGGGCCATTGTCTAAATTCATTATCTTTTTTCTCAATTTGTGTATGTAGATACTTTCGTATGCATCTAATTCTGTGGGGTTTTGTACCGATTTCATTGTAGTCGAAATACGTATTTATAAAATACAAATAAATGTTCTAGGAATTGGTGCACAATTTGAAATGTAATTTCTAAAAGCCTAAAGTTCTCTTTGATTATTTTAATCATCTTTATTAACTATTTCGATGCTTACAGGTTAAAGTAACTAAACCGATTCACTCAGTTAATAAATTAATGTTAATGTAAACGGGTTAGTTAATGCAAAATAATTTTGACGATTTGCAAAATAAAATTTTGGAGTTTGGAATATTTCATGTATAACTCGAAATTAAAAAGCAACTCGAAAATATAAGCTTTCGAATTAAAGAACAAAAAAACGTATGCAAATTGATTCATCTTTTCGAAAGTCCATACAGACAGACAAAGCCTTCTAACTATAAAACCCTCTCTTTTGTTAGGATTGGAAAATATACTTGCCTTAAAAATAAATGTGTCTTTAGTCATTAGCTCTTGTACTTCAAAATAACTCTGCCATGCTGGATCCGTTGCGACAACACATCGATCCAAATATAAAGGTTCTCTTAACAATGAATATCGTCCACCTTTATCCCTTGCCAACACTAAAGCTGCCTCACGTATACCAGTTTGCCTTGGAAATGCTAATAAAGTCTCTTCATCTGGACTCTTATACCCAGCACCCGGCCGTCCTAATGTCACCAATAATGCACATACTGGTGTTAATTTTATTGTACGACCTCGTCGCCATGCACTATCTATCGGCTGAGTATACAACAGTTTGCCTTCAAGTGCAAATCGAGCTTCTTCATGATTCCATTCCAGGATATCGACAGCTAATTTACGTAATTTAATATTGATGGAATCTAACTCGGACGTTGTTCGACGTCCACTTGATAAACGTCGCCATAAACGGCTAGGAACATCTTTCGCCGATGCATTCATTTGACCTAAATGTTGTTCAACTAAACGTTGGGCTTCCGTTAGATTTTCTTTCATTTCTTCTAAATGGGCTGGTGTTACTTTATTTAATCGAATTAATAGGAGTGGATATTTTGTTACACGTTGTACAGGAACCTAAAAAAAACAAACAAAATAATTTAATGTTCTAAAATGTTTAACTGAAAATTATTGTGTTTAAATTATTGGATAAAGATAGATTAGCATATTGATACTTAAAATGCGCTGGTAATGTCGTAATTTGAAATCCTAATTCAGTAAAATTATGCGGTCATTGGGCATGTTTAGCAGATGCAAGCGACTGCCAGCTATTGTAAGCAAAATGCCGGGACAGCTGACAAGCTGACAAAGATTAATTAGTACCTTCTTTATTTTTGAATATAAATATTTAACAAGCATTAATTCTTATTTTATTTTTGTATTTAATATAAATTTTCAATAAAAAATATCAAAACAAATTTCGTTAATTAATTAACTTTATTAACGAACTTCGAATTTTAGTCAACATAATGGCGGATGAAGAAAGCGAAGCTTGAAATTCTCAGGCATGTCCTGGCCGATAATTCACTCAGCTCTCGTTAGGGCTTTCAATAGCTGACAGCCACTTACATCCGCTAAACATGGCGTGAAAGGAAAAAACGGTAAAGATGATACTACTCAAAATTGCAAACATACAAACTTAGGGTGTATTCGTTTTGAGCGCATACACGCTTTCAGTTCCTGTTGCTTATAAATGCTTACTCTACGTTTGAAAATTGCCGTTCGTTCCAGGCATTATAAGTACGTGTAAGCTTCAGTCGCTTTCAATTTTCAATATGGCGGATAAAAATATTTTAGCTGTTTTTCAAGCAATATAATGTTTGTTTGAGTGGCTTCCAAAGCTCCTTTAATCAAACCAAAATTCTCCAAACTGACAATTTGAAAAAGTATGAAGAAAATGTATGTTTTTTTTAAAGGTTTTGTCGTTATTATGTGGGGGATTTTTGTTTATTTGAAAAAAACAAATTAATTTTAAATATTCAAGTTTTGGGAGTTGATAGCGCCCAAAACTAATACACCCTTATTGGTAGTTAAATATAAACTTACCATTAAAAAGCTATTCAAATTCATCCGTCGTAATACAGTATTTTCCATTTGCGATACTTTTAAAAATATTCTCAATAATTCTTTCTCCTTTTCTAAATTCGCCAAAAGTAACCCGGCCGCAGCTTGCCGTACACAATAACTTTCAAATGCATGTAACATAGATGCAGCATCCAAAAATAATCGACCAATATCAATTGTTAGTAAATCTTCATCGCCTTGTTCCAGTGATATTTCCAGCGCATCACGCAATCGTTCAGCAAGCGATTGACTATTTTCCAAGAGCTCTTCCACATTTAAAAATACTGCACCTAATTGTTCAGCATTCAATAAACCAGCCACCAGCATTGGTTGATAAAACTCCTCAAGGATTATTTGTAAATCACGTGCATATTTCTCTTCGGTTTCAACAATTTCCGTAATAATTTCTTTTCGTTCTGCCCGTCGTTTTGAACATTTCCGGCACACCAATGGCGTATAGATGACATCACCATTCGTGACTTGTGTATCAACTGTTAGATTACAATCTTCACATGGATTTGTAATTTCTGGTTCGATCGGAGTGACATTATTACTATTATTGATATTTGTATTACCCGATTGCTGATAACGACTTCGTGAACTTTTACTACTCTCTGATCCAACACCCGAATCAGTTCGTTCAACGTCTACATTAGTTTTAGTCATATCCTCAATTCTGGGTGTCATTTCAATTTCCGTATCGCATTCAATAACAACACTGCCCGAATTTGCAAAACTATATGCATAACTTTCAATACCACGTTCGCGAGCATCGACTAGATAACTTAAAATATCATATTTAGATGCACCTTCGAATATCGATCGAGTTGTAAAACTTTTATCCAGCTCCACAGTGGGCAAAGTATCCGGCGGAGGATTTAATGGTAATGGAGGTGGTATTTCGATTTCTTCATAAATTGGATCCTGATTAATGCGAATTGTTTCGTACGTATGATCATCACTACCATGACTTCCATCTAAAGATGCATCCGCTAACAATTGGTAGAATTTCGATCGTGTTGACGTTGATGCTAAATCATCTTCGGTCAGTGAACTGCGATTGCTTCCACTATAGTCATTATCATCCAAATCAATTTGCTCGTATGGACCAGAATTTAAACTATTACATTCATTATCCGAAGATAAGCTCTCTTTCTCGTCACCTTTCGTAATCATCTCTGGGATGAAATTACGATCTTGTTTTAGCTTGAGTAAAGATTCTTGTAATAATTTTGCAACAACTTCACTTTCTAATCCTTCTACTAATGATCCCAGTTCCGGATCTTTTAGCAGTTTTGCGACAACACTTGTTCCTAATTCATTATTATGATTTGGTTTTGTACCACGTTTTATTCCACGAATCATATTTGTTTTACCACAAACATGAGGGACTAAATTCCGTTTAACGGCCTCAACTGGATCTCTCAACAATTGTGTTAAATTGTCATCGTCAACTCGAATAATATTCTTATTATCATTAATATTATTATTATTAGGAACTATTTGATGTGTGTTGGAACTATTATGATTGATCGGTTCGTATCGTTCATCCGATTCACAACTTATATAAATCGTACTGTTATTATTGCTACGATTATTATATAATTTGGAATCAGTTGAAGATATTAGATTATCATTGACAACGACAGACGATTGATAGACCGGATAATCGTCACTGACATTAACCGTTGAATAACAATCGTCGCCAGTGATTAGAATGGAAGTTTTACGTGCAGAATTATGATCGGGTGATGCTTGCGGTGTTGATTGATAATCGTTAAATTCATTTTTGATTTTTAATCGATGTTGGACGGGTGGTGTTATTTGAACAATTGTTCGTTGTGGATACGGTGTAGTTAGCGAAATATCCTCCGTAGTTGTGTCATTATTTAGCGTAACAGATGTAATATTCGAATTGGAACTATCGTTATAAATTTTGATAACACTTTTTGTGCTTTCTAAAGTCGTTGCGTGTTGTACAACTGGTGAAGATGTTTGTTTCGGTGTAAAATATTGTTCAGAATCTGTTGATGTTACATCTATTGATATTTTGCGATCATCCATCGTTGTCGATAATTCTGATTCACTTTCGATTATTTTAATTTCACTATCCATACTTCGAAAACTTAAATCGGTCGAGCTTAAACTGCTGTGGCAGCTGTCGTTCGATGATGAGCTACTGCTATCAATTGATATTTTTTTTCGACGATCTTGTTTCTTACGTGCTGGTGCTACCGGTATGGGTGTGGTGGTTGTTGGTTGCGGTGGAGGAGGAGGTGGTGGTTCTTTTGGTCTTTGGTTCGAATTATTATTATTGTAATTATTATTATTATGGGTTTGATTGTCATTTGTAATTATGTCTAAGCGTTGAAGGGCTGTGAATACTTCACGATGATCGGTACGACGTGTGTTTTTTGCACGTAACGCCATTGTATCGTTAAAATGTATTGCGTTTGTTTTGATTTTGTGTGTGGATAAATCTTCATAGTTATTATTTTCGTTTGCTAATATTGTTGTTGTTGTCGAACTGGATATTCGATCGCTATTACTTCGTCGTAGTTTTGGAGAGAAGCCTAAAACAAAAATTAATTTATTACTATTTATAAAAGAATATTAAATGCTTTAAGTGGACGCCACGTAGAGTGAAAATGCTTATTGGACTTTATCCGTACACTTTTTAAATTTATTTTTAAATAATTTATTGAAATAATATTTAATAAGGTCAACACTACTATTAAGACACAAAAGTTTAATAAAATTATATAGTAGTGAAAAATACAATTGAAAAATTATATATTGTATCTAAAACTAACGATTCAACATTTGATCATGGTAGAACAGAATCAGCGTCACTTCTTCCGTTCAAATTAGAGTTTAAAAGACTGGCATTAAATCCATTATTTACATTGGAATCAGAGCTAGTGAAATTTATCAAGATCAGGCC
This sequence comes from Nineta flava, assembly GCA_963920215.1. NCBI lineage: Eukaryota > Metazoa > Arthropoda > Insecta > Neuroptera > Chrysopidae > Nineta > Nineta flava. The sequence continues at coordinate 102,270,480 of OY986042.1, forward strand.
AGGTTTATCAATATATATAATTTAATATACACAATTTACGAGCCCATAAAATTGATATCTTTGATAATGTGGCTCGTAATTCGAATATTCTTCTTTTATCAGAAGAGGAATAATGATGAAGACATTCCTGTACCTAATTTCAACTGTTTAGACAAATTGAAATGTTCTAATGCACGAGCTGGCCGTGTAGCTATTTTCCAAAATAATAAGGATCACTCATCTTTCTATATCCAAAAATCATATTACACACAAACAAAATTGTTGTTCACTGCAGAGTGTAGTCATACTGCCTATGTGACAGACAGACTTCGGTCTGTTTCTTTGTCTATTTACTGTATGACACACATTTTTTACTGAATGTGCCCCAAACACTGTGCAATAGAGCAGGATAGAAATCAGTGTTACATCGATCGAACGAGTGCTATACCAGTCGAGTTTATATCAGCGGTTTGTTACATGCTGAAAATACACTCTGATCGGATTCTCATTACGCGCCAATATCATGCCTTGTTAGAGGTCTAACTCTCAATATTTCAGTCTTTTTATATATAAAAGTTAATTATATCTAAAGGCTCTAACACAATTCCGATAGTTCTTCATCCAAAATATCTTAAAATTATTTCTGGAATTAAAGTTAGTTCCGAAAAATTGGATCTAGTGTGATGAAACTTTTAAGTATTTAAGGTATCTGAATATGTGAACTACAAATTAATTAACTCTATATGTGAATAGCTTGAGTCTGAGTGCAAAGAATTTATTTTTTTTAGAATAAAAATAAGAAATAATAAATTAATTATAATAATTATGTTTGTTATTCAATGATAATTATGTCAGCTCAATGTCGTAATATTATTAACAATATTTATTTTTAAATTGTTGTCTATTTTTGGTCCCTGAGGGTGATCATTTGAATACGTAAATTGAATAAGGTGAAATGAATATTTTGGAAATAATTGAATATAAAAAAATTATCCGCTACTGCAGAGGTCTTGTCAGCCATAATTATAGTATGTCTATAAAATGCATATACACCAGTTATGATATCCATAATATAGATTGATTCATTTTTTTTAAATTGAAAAACTCTACCTCCGCAATTAATTGCTAATAATATATAGTGTAAACAAGTTTGTTTAAAAAAAACAATTTTAAAAACAAGCTTTTTATAGTAAAACTAATTTTCTACAACTTTACTTCTTATGTGTTTTTCGATTTTTTCAGTATTAAGACAGATATACCAAATTTTGTGTTTCCCCCTACCTCTAAACCCCCCCCCCCCTTTCCCCTTATCGATTCTTGTCATGCTTATCATAAAAATGCATTGTCATCGGAACTGAACCAACATGTGAAAATTAAACTCGGTAGGATAAGAGGAAGTGGTTCTAAATCAGCTTACAAGATTTAACCCGAACATACATACATACATACAAATTTTTTTTTATACACACTTTTATTTCATGAACTAAAAAATTGAAAATAAAATGGTTTGCCTGAGTCATCAATAATATGTAAAAAGCTTGGGACACTAAGATATTATATGCCCACCCTAAGCTTTTATTAGCTTCCCTAGATTTTAATTATAATCATTTACTGATGACTCGGGGAAACAATTTTATTTTCTACTTTTTAATTCATTAAATAAAACCTTGTTTAAAAAATTTCTGTGGCTATATTTAAACCTTTTTTTTTGAAAACTTTTAAATTTTTTAAGACTACACAACTCAATTGAATTTTCCATCGCTATCACTACGGAAAATAAATATTTTTTTGAATTCTTAAAGGTTCAGAGTTCCCAAATAAGTAGTAAAATCGTATTTATATAATCAGTCAAATTGCTATTGGCCACCAATACTTGGAATATATCTAAATCAATGACTAAAAGTTGTACAAAAAACAATATAGGGATTAACTTGAGAACCTCCTTCGTTTTTTTCGTCGGATAAAAAAACATTCAAATTGCGCAAAGATATTGAGTGCTTTCAAATAGTGTTTACACACAGAACATGTATGTGATATTCTTCTTTAGTGGAAGCACTGAAAAGTCTTATTATTTATTTGTTTGTGGCTAAAATTTGATTTTTTTTCAAATATGGGACCAACTTTGAAGTATACCCTATCCAACAAAAAAAGAATTATCAAAATCGGACTACTCTGTAAGAAGTTATGCGTGATCATACATTAAAAAAAATACACGTTGAATTGAGTACCTCCTTCTTTCGTCGGTAAAAAATTGAATAACGTGTATAATTTTTTCGTAACAACATTACATGTACTATAGGCCATAGAAGATGTGGTCATTTTTCAAAATTGTATAGTTGATTTGTGCCTTATTCATTTGGAAAAAAAGATGTTACGATATTTATAATGAACAACTTTTATCCGAAGCATTTTATCGAAAACCGAATCAATAAGATACAAACTCAATTATAAAATTTTGATAAATGACTTGGATTTTTGTGGGCCATAGTATAATTTTGCGAAAATGATATTTATATTTAACTTACGATTACAATTACAACAACACCATTTTTCATACATATTTTAAAAAACAATTAACATCTATAAAATATTTAGGAACTTTTCAGAGCTTACATTTTGATTAAACTATTAGTACCATTAATTAAAAATTTAATGTATTTTTTTATTGTTTTAGTTAAGCGTCGATATTGAATTTTAATTTTTTATTTTTATAAAATAATTGTTGTATGGTTAATTTTCAATGATCTAATTTTCTTACATACTAATTTTTTTTTTACTAATATGCAAAAAACTAAACATTAAAAAAATATAACACTATCGTCATCATACGTAATAACTTCCATATTATAAAATTCTTTCGGAGTTTTAGGAATTTGATAAATGCTCGATATTTTGTTCTATTTTATGAGCATGTATGTACTTACACGTGACCACAAAAGTAGCGGTCATTTTTCAAATTTTTATAATTTATTTGGATAAAACTTGTTTATTATAAATATTCTAGCAACTTTTGTTCGAAACATTTTTTCTAAAAACCGAATGAATCAGGAAGAGAGTAATTAAAAAATTTTGAAAAGGAGACATAGAATTAAATTTTTACGCCTTAAAAATACACTCAGAGTCAAAAATTTGTATAAAAAAATGTTAAATCGAGTGACTTTGATTTAGGAATTGACTCATCTCAAAATTCACACCTGAATCGAAATTCGTAACAGAATCAATCCATTTTCCTGAATCAATCAAAAGTTTGTTTTCATCGTTGAACGAATTATGGTTCAATGATGAAAACAAAGTTTTTATTAAGGAAATTGGATTGATTCTTTTACGAATTTTGATTCAGGCGTATTTTGATTCAGAAATAATTTGGCAACGTTTCATTCAATTATACATTATACAGATGTCGTTCATAAACAGCCGGAATCTCTTGCGGAACAATCAAGGGAGTAGATAAATGTAATTGTATATATTATATATTCACTTGGGTTACGATTGGAATCGAAAGATGGAAAAATCTTTTTTTTTTAACGAATAAATTTTCTTTAACGAATAAATTTGGATATTTGTGTCAACCGGTCAATCTTGGATGAGCGAGAACTGGATAAGTGAGAAAACTCTACAAGTGAGTGTAATTGCCAGGTCACGTTATTTTAACTCTCTCACTTCTACAAATGAGAAACAGAAACCTCTGTATATGACTGGGTTGTTTCTCACTTCCGGATCTCTATATTTGAGACTGCCACTTTCCCTATTCTTGTATAAGCAAGAGTCAAGCCTATTCATTATCTGTTAATTATGATGCTTTCTAAATTTCGTGGAATTAAAACAAATCGAGCGTTTTTGTGTCCCAGGTTTTTGTTTTTATACCGCATTCTTTTAGAACGACGAAATTTGACCGATTTGTCAAACTTATTACAGTTGATAAGTATCAATTGCAATTGATAAATTGGACCTCGCAATGAGGAATGAACCAAGCTTGTGTCTCACGAAAACAGTATGTCAATGTGAACCTTTGAAGAATACACCGAAGAGAATACTGCCGAAAAATACACAGACGACGATATTGTTGAGAATAGGGAATATGCATGCAAATTTTTTTTCACTTGAATTGAAGTATGTTTACTGGACAAATATCAAGGTAAAATTACTTTTTAAATAACTTTAAAAATAAGCGCGATATGAATGATTGAAATTCCCGATTAGACAAAGAGGGTGATAGCCCTCTTGACATGTTATGTGACGTCATAATACACTTTCACCATTTAAAATACACGTAAAACTCCGTTTTTAGTATTTTTGCAAGAAAGAGACAGATAATAATGTTTAAAAGCTTATAGCTTCCTTGATATTTGTCGGATTTTAATTTCGTTTTTAAATATTACAGTATTAACAGTATTTTCATATTCTGAAAATAAATGTGAAAAAAAATTTTCATGCATATTCCCTATTGTGTGAGCAAAATCATTGACAGAAATGACAGCGAAGATGAAGACGATTTTGGATACTGAAATTAAGAACATTTGAAGGAGACAAGAAGCTGTAAATGCACTAGAGACGCTCCCCCGGTTTTCCACCGAAAATACGAAAACAGAAATGCAGAAGAAATTTACGGATTTCAGTGATAATCAGTTTTGACGGTATACTGTTTTGAAGAATAATGTTCTAATATATCATATCAGATCTATTTGTTATTTGAATAGAGAGAGAAAGAGTCTCATGTCAATTTATGGAAGTAATTACGTACGTAAATTAAATATATTATGATCAAGTATCGTCCGTGTCTTGTGGATTGATCGGCATGCGGAATTATTAAAATATTTTTATAATAACATAGATATTCTTCGTACATAATTATAATAATTGTGACTTGTATCTAGTTGGCAAAAACGTATACCGTCTGTTTAGTTTACATCTTCGTATCATAGATCTTCCACGAGTATGAGAGAGTACATATGTACATATACATTAAGCAATGTGTATGAGAAGGAGGTCTTATTGGTTTGATAAACAAGCATATTCTTCAAAATAGTGAATAATATTCATAACGAGTATGAGAGAGTACATATGTATACATTAAGCAATGTGTATGAGAAGGAGGTCTTATAGGTTTGATAAACAAGCATATTCTTTAAAATAGTGAATAATATTCATAACGAGTATGAGAGAGTACATATGTATACATTAAGCAATGTGTATGAGAAGGAGGTCTTATAGGTTTGATAAACAAGCATATTCTTCCAAATAGTGAATAATATTCATAACGAGTATGAGAGAGTACATATGTATACATTAAGCAATGTGTATGAGAAGGAGGTCTTATAGGCTTGAGTGGTTGGTGACCACTCGAACAGTTATGAAAAATATGCTTGGTTATCAAACCTATAAGACCTCCTTCTCATACACATTGCTTAATGTATATGTACATATGTACTCTCTCATATTCGTGGGATCTATGATACGAAGATGTAAATTAAACATAGTGTAGAATAAAGTAAAAAACACTAACTACATTATATTATGACAAATTATAAAAATATATTGAAATGTTACTACAACGGAAAAAAAAACATTCATTTATTTTACATAAGTAGGTATATTATTATTATCAAACAGGGTGGTTTCAAGCATTGTCCTGCGAAAAGCTAAAATCCCTTTCATTGAACTTAACCCTAAAATGAAGTTCAGAGTAATTTTCATTTTTATCATTCTACCCTTATCTGACCAGTCCAAGTGGCCGAGCGGTCTAAGGCGTTATGTCTGCGCAGTATGTCTACTTGGAAACTGGGAGGTTATGGGTTCGAATCCCGACATCGGCAGTTTGTCAATTAATATGAGAAAAAAAAGGGGCGGTTAATTGACTAAACTGTCGGCGTATGGACAAGAACGAAGTAACCGGCTATGCTTGAGAAGGTTTTCTGCAGTTTCCTTCACGAACTCCAGATGAATATCGGCATAGTTCCTATCATAGTCGGCTGCAGCCGCATATCCTACCAATTCTTAGTCTATACACAAAAAATTCCATCCACTCACATCCTCACATCCCTAGACGTCACAATGGCACCTATGGTCGAAGTGTAGCCCGTTTAGGGCACCCTCTACAATCTACATGGTACAAAGTAAAATATGAAATACCCTGCGTCTGAGAAACTTACACAATAAATATATGTCTATCATTTTCTCATTTATGTTAAAAAACGTTACCCTATACATAGATTACTGCTTTTGAAGTTTTTTTGTAATATCTCGGAATAAGCCACATTTCCACCCAATTCATGTGAGACCTTTTGATGTAATACTGTTAATATAAAAACGTTTGTCCAAAAGTTTTTATTTTAAAATTTTTTGTACTTCCACGAATCTTTCTCGTTTTTTTTTTTCTCGTAATCTTTTTGTTTATATTCGTCATGGACTATAGGCAGGGTTATGATCAGCGTAATGTCTATGTTAATATTCGTAAGGATAGTTTTCGTATTGGAGAATTTTTATTGACCTTTTTGTATTTGATCAATTGCATGGCTTAAAAAAATTATATCAGTAGATATTATTATTATTATAGGTATGTTATTTAACTCGTCTAAAAAAGATGACGCAAAGCAAATGTATCGCATTTCATTAACCGCGTACACTGTTAACTGCTGCGATATTTTTCTAAAATAGTCAATTATATTTAATTTGATCACTTTTCTACGTCGGTATTGATTACAAATATCATTATTATGTAATTATTTTTGTTCAAATACTACGTCAAGTGTATTATAAATTTTATCATAATTCCGAATCTACAAAAATCACAAAAATCATGTTAAGTTGATGATATAAATAGCAGTTTATGAGATATCGTCTAAACCCATATAACATGCGACCAATGAATTGTATAAAAGGGGCATATCTTGGAAACTATCCATCAAATTGTTAAACCTGATTTTTTGTGCTTTTTCGGGTCAAATTATTCTTGGAAATTACGTTTCAGTCAAATCGGTCACTAACAATTTTTTGTGATTTTTATTAATTTTTTCTCAATCAACAAAAATTGTGAAAAAACAAAAAATAGTTTTTATTCTCGATTTTGACGAAATTCATTATAAAGAGTGCCGCATAAGTAATGTTATGATTTATTTAATGAATGCGTATTTGTGCATCATTTGGTTGTAACTCGTGAACCAATTAAATCTTATATGGGAAAAGGTGTAACGTATGTAAAATTCTTTGCAAAGATCGCCTAGACATCACAAACTGCTGAGAACGTCGCCTGGTGGAAGTTTCGGGGTTTTCCTCAACATTTGCTACCTTAGAAACCATCCATCAAATCGTAAAATAAACTTTTTTTTGTGTTTTATGGGTCAAATTATCCTTAGAAACTACTTTTTATTCAAATCGGTGAGTAAGGATTGTGAGTATTAATAGTGGATTTTGCCAAGAAAATATGAATATTTGAAAAATAGCTAAATTGGTGAAATCCTGGCAATACTCATCCTATAATTCCGAATATTATGAATAGTTCCCATCATTGTTTTAAAACATTTATAAATAAAATTTATCGTCGTTATGTAGCGGTTTAGTTACTGTTTAATTAGAGGTGATGCTATAATATTCAAGTGCAATAACTTTGACAATATATATATATATATATATATATATATATATATATAAATATATATATATATATATATATATATATATATATATATATATATTTATGCATTATTATATAAGAAACATAATACCGTGTTTTATTTTTATATAGATTCAGTTGTCTTGTGGTATGTTTTTAAAGACAAAAACCAATCTGACTGGATCTTTGTGTGAGGAGTATTATATAGTATTATCAATATCAATATACACGTCATATGTTGTATACATGTTGTACTAATGTACAACATGTCCTAAACTCTAAAGTACGAAAAATAATACTTCCTATACAATATTGTTTATTTTGGTGTATATCTTTATTATTATTATTTTGTAATTCGGCTTTTGATATGAAAAAGTTTGCCCACACATGGTCCGATTTTGCCCTTACCTTGCTTGAACTTGACCTAACTTTTTAGCTCTTGAACTCTTTTCGTTTTTGAGTTATCGTGTTTACAGACGGGCGAACGGTTATGCGGAAATGGAATAATTAGGTCATTTTATGAACACCTATACCAAAATTATTTTGCTCCGATCAATATTTTCAACTATTATTAAGTGAGGGCTAAACATAATATACCCTGGTAATGATTATATATGCCGGGTATAAAATAAAATAATGATATCATCTTTTAGAGGAAGATATCCTCTTTCCAAACCGCTATATAACTAGTTGGTTACTTAGAAAATGATCCGAGTGATAACTTATGATATCCTCAAGGCTCAAAGGTGTCTTAGTTGATAAAACACGGTGGCTGTGCAATATTTTTGAATCACTCTCTTAAGACATTCTGTAGACAGTGTATATATAGATATATAAACAACATATAAAAGCTATAATATTATTATATTATTTATCTATTGGTAATACGTTTGTTATTTGTTGCTTGTGGCTTGTTGCTATAGTTGTAAGCGAGCCTTGACCTTTTCATACAACAACATCTTTCATTTTATATATTTAACAACTTCTTTGTTACACATATATGCACATAATAATACATCCATACACATTTGGGAATTGAATTCATAAAAGATCAAACAACGATCATTTTGCAACAACAAAAAATATCCTAGTGGAAAGTGATAGATCACAAAATTATTTAAGATATATTCAAATATTCGAGAATTCATACGTCCAAAACTGTGCTGATATTAGTGATGCCGCGAGACGAGACGATAGTAGCATGTCTCTTGTATTGTAGTGAATTGCAAAAGTTTTCTATCTCGTTTTTACAGTTGAAGATTTTCTTGAAGAAATTCAATTTAAAAAAATCATTTTTGGTGAAAATAACTGAGTTAATTGCTTAAATACTCGGTATATTCTGAAATTATGAAAAAAAGTTTGGAACATAAGTTGTTTATTTTAAAAAAAGGAACATTTTTTGTCATTAAATTTTCGTTCTATTTCTGTTGGTTACAAAGATAGACAGTTTTGTCCATTTTGCCCAAACATAACTTTAGCTCAAGAACACATAAATAAAATTGTAGCTCATTATCTCTTTTCGTTACTGAGTTATCGTCGACTAAACTGTCAGCGTATGGACAAGAACGAAGTAACCGGCTATGCTTGAGAAGGTTTTCTGCAGTTTCCTTCACGAACTCCAGATGAATATCGGCATAGTTCTTATCATAGTCGGCTGCAGCCGCATATTCAGCCAATTCCTAGTCTATGCACAAAAATTCCTTCCACTCCACTCATCATCCGTAGGCATCACAATGGACCTAATGGTCGTAGTGTTTCCCGTCCAGGGCAGCTTCTACAATCTATCTATCTATCTAAGGTATAAAAACACTCGATGGAAGTCTATAAAATTGCTTTTAAACGAATTTCGGCAGTTTTTTATTCAGTTAGAACAAACATTGGTAATATTCGATCCAAAAATGTGGGACATATAGAGATATTACAACATTCAGAAAAAAAAAATTATTTAAAAAAATGTTGTTTATGTAGGAAGATAAATATTATCTTGATGGGCTTAAATTTTCTGTGTATATGTCACTTTGGATTATGATATTTTTAGTTTATTTTATATATTTTATAAATATATAAATAAACTTATGTAATCGAATCACAAATCACACAATTTTTAACTTTACCCTTAAAATTTGAGGTTTTTCATTACAAAAGTCGTAGAATCCGATTAAAAAATAAAAAATTATGACGGCCGGACGTACTCCGTCTAAAGTTTCTTGATAATCTCATTGGAATTTATTATGGGATACGAAAAATTAGGTATCATCTTAACAATAATCGGATCGAATCGTGAAAAAAAAAACGAATCATACGGATGTTATGCCTAATCACTACAAATTTAGGTTCAATTTGGACTCACCTCGGCTTTGGTAAAAACTTCTTGGAGAAGGGAGGGTTAGCAAAAACTTGCTGTCCTCTTAAAAAAATCAGATCGGAACGGAAGGAGTCCGCTTTGAGACTTTGCTGTTAATATATAAAATAAACTCTTGTGTAATTCATTTGGAGCGTCTTTTTATTAAAAAATTTATTATTTGCTGATGTCACTTAAACAAGATTGAGGTTGATCGCTAATCAATTGGATTTTTATGTACATAGTGAAAAAAAATTACGAAATTTCAAAAATGGTGATCTTTGCACGCTTTTTGATACTACTTGAAAGTTCATAAAAAAGGTGCGGAGTACGCGAGTATCTTAGCCCCCATAAAGCTTTTTTTTTGCGAGAGAATTTAACTGTCCAAAACCGAGATAGAAAAAGCATAATTAAAAGAATATGCTTATCACAATTAAAAATTCATTTCTTTGATGTTTAATAAGATGACTATAAAAGCTTTTACATTCGTTATACGATAAGGATCGAGTTCCGCCGAGCTGATCAAATATAACCATTTTCAATCTTAAATCGTTAATATTTCTGTTAATATTAGAGTAACTAAAATGAATTGACTTTTTATACATCTTTCGATGTTTTCTATATTAAGAGGGATATTTATTATTTTGTGTTTTCTCCTCCTTCTAAATTCCTCTTTTCCAATGTCTTCAATACTTATATATTCCATTGGCAGAACATTATTTCAGGTAGCAATTTCAGGAATCACGAGGATTCTGATTTTACATATTTGTTCAAATATTAACTTTCCTCAATCGAATTGAGATGAAAATTTGCAGTATATCTTGATTTTTACTAGCCAGTATTTGGTGAATACGCCCGAAAATATGTTTAACAAAGGCTTTTTAGCATAGTTAAAGTCAAACGTCCCCAAAATAGCGGAATCCTAACTGTAGTCTTGCTCACAGTATACAATTGAAAGATGGCGTCTTTCTGTACGGAATCCTTTAAAGAGATTTTTAATTATTCACACTATTACAAAAAAATTAATCATGTTTTGCAACAAATTTGTTTTTTCTCTTTTAATAAATGTCGTCAAACTGGTCAATAAAAATGGTTTTTTGTTTTGTTTTAAATTTATACAAAAATTGTTTCCAAAGAAAAAATTTATGGCCATTATCATTATTCATTATCAATGTATTAATTTTTGTTCCTAAATTAAGCCTTTTTACTTCGTATATTTTGAATTCGTATAGATTATTTTTTTGAAATTACTTCAAAATATAGATTTCATATAAATTAAGGACGTTAAAGTTCCGAGCGGTTATTTTATTTTACGGCCCATATCCAGTTTTGTTAATAGACAGTACATTGTATTTAATATACTGTCGATTTGCAAGTTGAAATCATTTAAATCCATATAATATAGCTTATTCATTGTATCACTAACAAATTACAAATATATTACTTTTTTTTACAGATTTACAGCGACCATACAGTTCCTAATCATTACTTGGAATAAATGCGACGTTTTTTTAACGAAGTTTTAATTTTTGAGGATTTTTTCCAGAAAATCTACGGGTTTTACGAAAAAAAGCCCCAAATGCTTTTTTTTTTGCGTAGAATGAATCAAAGAGTCAGAAAAAATTTTATTAGTTAAAAATAATGTCAAAATAACAGCGCAATTAAAACGTTGATAATTTTTTCCAGAAAATCTACTGGTTTTACGAAAAACTCGCTAAACACAATTAATTTCTAAGAATGAGGAATAGAAGAAAAAAAAATTATGATGAAAACATTTAATTTTCTTAATTGTTTATAACAATTTATCGTCCCATTGTACAACCTTTGAAAATCGTGTTAGCAGATCAAGTGGCCGAGCGGTCCATGGCGTTATGTCTGCGCAGTATGCCTACTTGGAAATTTGGAGGTCATGGGTTCGAATCTCGACATCGGCAGTTTGTCAATTATTTTTAAAAAAAGGGGCGGCTAATTGACTAAATTGCGGCGTATGGACAAGAACGAAGTAACCGGCTATGCTTGAGAAGGTTTTCTGCAGTTTTCTTCACGAATTCCAGATTAATATCGGCATAGTTCCTATCATAGTCGGCTGCAGCCGCATATCCTACCAATTCCTAGTCTATACACAAAAATTCGTTCCACTCCACTCACATCCTCACATTTTTAAGCATCACAATGTATCTATCTATCTAACAGATCAACCAACATGCAAAAACTTTGGAGCATCCTTGAACCATGAACAAAAAGTGGCCTGACGATAAAAAGTAAAACAATTATGTTGATGAATATTTTGAAATTTTTTAAGTTTGATCAAGCAGACAGACTTTTATTTAAATTTATTGACGATTGGCCAAAGTTTGAGTAACAATGTTTTAAGATATTGTTTATGCAGAATATTTCACAATATTAATTAATTAATTAAATTGACAAAGTTCATTAATAGTTGTTTTTAATTCGTTAACTAATTCATTATTACACATTTTTACAATTATGATCAATCATAACAACTAACTTCATACTTTCTAAATGTATTTAATTAATTAATTATTAATATTTAATTAAATATACAATTATTTGATTTGGTATTTAAGGGTGTTCACTCGTAAATTCATTTATCTGAATAATTTAATGCAATTAAAATATGATTTTAATCTCAGTGTCCTTTATTTATTTTTAAAACACTGTACAAGATATTTATTGAAATATTTTAATTAATTATTGATATGCAATATTACTGTTTGATTGATTCGTTCGTCAGAGTCATCTTTGATGTAGCGATAAGCGTGCTGGGCAAGAAATCCAGAGGTCCGAGGTTTGATTCCTGGTTGATGAGTTAATTTGAACATATCAATATTTAATTTAAAAAATCATTCTATATAGTATACAATAGTTCTTTCATACTATGTCTTCGTAACCTTAATGGATATTGTGACGCTTAAGTATACACAGTTAGGGAATTTTGTAAGACTGGAAAATACTAACAATAATGAATAATCATTGTCAACACAAGTCTTGCATAGTACAACATACAGTTCATTGTACCATAAATGTTAGAACATTATATATGTTACATTAGGTATATTCAATTGGCAAAGCTGTAGTAAGTCAGTTTATCATTAGATTAGATTCGAATTAGGAGTTTTAAGTTCTTTAAAGAGCTTTTGTACTGCGAGCAATTTAATTTACTATACCTCCTTTCCTTCAAAGGTGTTCCAGGATGCTTATAGTCTTGATAAACGTTAGGATATCTCTTGGTGGCACTTCATTGTTTTCATCTGGTTGCAGAACTGTCCATTTCAAATGATAGTTTCTTTTGAAAGAGCGGCTTTCGCTTACATATAGCATGTGCATTACGGTTTCCTTCTCCTCATGAAAATCTGCAGACATCGTTCCCTGTGTTTATTGAGATGCAGAGGCCAATCAGACGACAAGTTATCCTCAATTGGATATCTCCTAGTTGTAATCGCTCAAAGGCCTTTTTCCATAAGAAGCTTTTTATAAGAGCCTTTGAATGATCCTGGCTATGAGTACTTACCAAAAAACGGTTACTCGTGTACAGCTCACTCTTATTTTTAAATGTATTGTGCTTTTCGGTACTCCACGAAACGGTTTTGGGACGTGAGAGTTTAATATCTGTTTTCAGCGAAATAAAAATCGTAATATAATTTTTAGCCTATAATTTCTTCATTTTTAACCAGGCCAAGTGGCCGATCTGTCAAAGGCGTTCTGCTCGAAACTGGAAGGTTGCTGGTTCGATTTTAAACGGTGGCAGTTTGTCAATTAATTTAATTTAAAAAAAATTAATGGTGCGGTTAATTTAATCAACTGTTGGCGTATGGACAAGAACGAAAGCAACCGGCTAGGTTTGTGAAGTTTTTTGCAGTTTCCTCTCACAAACTCCAGATGGCAGTTGCACAACCTAGGATTTCCTAGTCTGCATTCAAATTCCTTGTCTTCCATTCACATCCTTAACGTATAGGTATCACAAGGGACCTTATGGTCTAAGCGTATCTCATCCGGGGCAGCTGCTACAACCTAACCTAACCGAAACTTCTTCATTTTTAATGACAAAATAATATTTTGAACTACAGTTTTTTTTTCAATAGATTTTTGAACAGACCTGAAAATATGTTCTATGCGCGATACAACAATGGTGGCTTTCTTTTTAATTATTATTTATAACGAAATAGATAATAGTCATTGTTGTACGTTTACTAACAAAAATTTATCTGATAATGTATTTGAAAAAAAAAATGAATAATAATTCTATTCGAAATTTGCTTATTTATAACAAAACAATTAATTCATCAGTTTTAAAATATAGAATCAAAAAAAAAACTTTCATTTTTAAATACACAACATTTAATTATATTTTTCATGAATAAATTTCATTTTGTCTTTTTTTGTTGTTGTTGTTGTTGTATTTTTGTTCTACTGTCGGAAGTCTTTAATTTTAAAGATATTTAAAACAAATGTTATCGTGAACACAATTATTTAACTATGTACATACTTTCATTTCTTTAGCACGAAAACATTTTGTTTTTTCGTATTTCATATTTGTATTGTCGGTATGTAAGTACGTGGTGCCTCTGCCATATGTCCCTTTATTTTGTCAAAAAAAAGTTAATTGTTTGAATTAATAACCCAATATATAGTTGTATATCAGGGATTGAATTGTGAACAATTCTGCGTTTTCGAATTGTTAACAATTCGCTTTCCGAGGAACATTTAATCCATAAATTATGAAAAAACTATTGAGTTTATGAAAAAAATTTTGAAACAAAAGTTTTTTATTTTAAAGAGAAGAAGACTTTTTGTTAAACATTTATTTTTCTATCTTTTACGGTTTCAAAGACGTATATTCCCCCTTCCTAACCGGGGAAATACGGTCCAATTTTGTCCATTAACGAACTGGACCTTAGTTTTTTGCTCTAGAACACACACAAAAATTTTCAGCTCGTTATCTTTTTTCGTTTTTGAGCGATCGGCTTCAAGGACAGACGGACGGACATGCGGTAATGGCCGAATTAGGCCATTTTATGCATACCTTTGTGAAGCATTTTTGTCAAGGAATAATATTTTCAAAGTCGGGTTACAAAGTTACAAAGTTGGGACTAAACTTAATATACCTTGTATATTTACATATACAGGGTATAAAAATTCACAACGTTTAATTTATCGATTTTTTTGGTTTTTATATTTTGAAATGAAGTATTCCCCAAATAGTTTCGCTTGAATTTCAAGGATCTGCCAATAGCAGGTAGTAGGGAAGGATCATTATTTAAAATTTTTATTATTTAATTATTTATTAGAAAAGATACTGAAAAGCTCTAAAATTTTCCTGTCTTTTGGACTGGATATGTGGGCCTGTCATATATCCTTCGCTCTTTGGCATAGGGTTTAAATTCAAAGTGAATATAATTATCGCAATTTTTACTAGAACTTATGATCAGTGTTTGTACTTAAAGACGTTCAAGCATTAAAAATTCAAAATAGCTAATCGATACTTTGAAAAAGTTATCAACGATTAAAAATCAAATTATTAACATTGAGTTTGTTAGGGAAATCGAATTTTTTGTACTTGTTACAACAGTTTTAATAAATAAGACACTGTGATAAATATTGTTTAAAAATATTCTTTGAACTTCAATTTGATTGAATAAAGAATAGTGTTATCGGCCGTAAATTAATTAATTATTTTAATAAGGATAATTGAATCAACAAAGTATACACAGCCCTATAAATATTCTGAACCTAGCTTGTTTATTAACATTGTTAAAACCTTTATGGATCGTAATAAGTACTACGGATCACAAAAGTTGAATATAGTAACAACTTTTATTAGTAATTTGTTTCCGAGAAACGAATGAATAAGACACAAAATAACTATAGAATTTAAAAAAATGACATCAACTTTTGTGGCCAAGTGTAGGTCTTTTAAGGTAACTACAGCATAAAATAACTTTTCGACACATTTTGCTCATTTTGTTCATAGGCTAAAAATTATGATTTGTAATAAATCCCGAAGTTTCAGAATTTTTGACCGTTTAGAACACGAGATAATTAATAACAAAGTAATCATTCTCTCTCATAAGAAGCATGTCTGCCCAACTATTATCTGTTGTATTAAAAAAAATACTCGATAGAATTAAAAAATAAACTAGGTTAGTAAAGATAAATATTTATTAAATAAAAAAAAAAAAAATTTGCGATTTACCGTATGGTTTTCGAAATATAATAGTTTCAATTCGAAATATTATTATTTTTTCTTTCAAAATTACATTAATTTGTATATGTGTTGTGTATGTGTTGTGCATATGTATTTATTCTATAATAAAAGCAAACCAGTTCTTTGCCCTGATTATTCAAGACAATGCTGGACCTACCTTAATACTTTTGAATGTTCATTGCAGTATAAAATGCAATAGAATATATTTTTCAACTTGGATGCACATCTTAAATTTTTTACAATAAGCTATAGAGTTGAAAGTTTTTTTTGCTGCAAAAACATGGTCGTGTTACAGACGATTGGCAAAAAAAAAATTTTACAAATCGTATTTACTTAGCCCAGCACACTTTTGTTTTTAACACAATCGAGAGAAATGTTTGTTGTATCTGTCCATTAGAAGTACAACATTGTTTACTCTGTTCAATATATTTGTATTGATTTCTAATCAAATAAATACTATTTATCTATTTGTTTAAGTTCTATTTCAAATACTCGTTCACTTATTGATTTATGATGTTGTTACAAATTCTATGAAAAAATATTCATAAACTGTGTATTAAGTCAACCATATCAAATCAATGCTAGATAAATAAATTCAATCGGTTGATCTTACTGACTTGTGGAACAACTGACCTTAGATTTAAAGGGGTGCGAATTTAAAATGTATTTAAAATTCTTAAAGTTATCAATCGATCGCAATATGTTATTTATATGGTAATTTATGAAAGTGGGCGAATACTGACGTTATATTCATTTGAGTGTAGAAATTGTCATTTTAAATCATGAATTTGATTCATGGCGTTTTGAGACAAGAGTGATTCTTTCAAGGGGCTTATCTGAGAGACTGCCAGGAAACCTAAGACAAGTTAAAGTGAACCACGGTCCAAATAAGCAATAAGTAACATATCTTTCCGGGGATTAATTTTTTAAATAGCTAATTCATACTGATGATGACTACTTTGTAGTCGAAATATTTCTTTATAAAATACCATGAAAGTGCCAATAGTGGGCTCTGATCAGATTAAAAGGCAAAAAATAAAAAAATTACGAAAGCTTGGGACGTTGAAGTGGAAATTTCTTTGAGAAAACTACGATTTTGCGTAAGGCACTTAGTTAGGCATGAATTTGGCACTGTTTCATCACAAAATTGGCCAAATCTGTTCCATTTATCGTGGTTCATTTTCTTTCTAAGACTATACGACGTTATAATTTGATATTTAGCATAGAAATAGAGTCAGATGGCCCAATTTTTAGACATAAAATAGGTTGCGTTTGGATTCTGGTAGTTAATTACAACTGGTGAATTGGGTTATAGGTAAAAAATTTCATGGGTATCGTGTAGGGTGTCAAATGAAAGCTAATTAAAACACAAATTTCACAATATATATATGAAGTTTTTAAAGATTTTTAAGCATTTGCTTAAACATTTAAAAATTGATGTCCGTACTTCAATAAAAAAGGATCGTTCAGAAAAATCCGAAAAAAATTACGTACATTGAGAAAAATTGTAGCTGCTCATAACCGCTGAAACATTGGGTTTAGAGAAAACGTTTTTTGGATAAAAACATATTTCTCACGATGTAAAGAATAAATTTTCGCCTAACACTTTTTTCAAATTTATTTTCTCATAAAATCACTTAACCGTTCTTTTGCTTTGTGAAGCAGAAATTCCGGTGAGTTACCTATTAATAAAAGCGTGTATTTTTTTAAATGAAATATAAATAAAAAAATGGGTTCTCCAGCAAGTTTAGATCTTCATTAAAATTTAATACAAAACTTAAAGTACACAGTCAGCGACCAAAATTGATGTATATTATGCAAATTTTTTGTAGACAAACACTTTTTTGAGAACCAAATAGTTTTGTAGTAGACACAAATCGACTACAAATATTTGCATAATACACACCACTTTTGATCACTGACTGTACATAAAACAAACATTTAATAACTAGTTCTGATTAAATAGAACAAATAAAGTGATGATATGTGCGAACTTTTCACTAAACTACATTTTTCAATGAAATCAATAACGTTTTTTTTTTTTAATATTAATTTTATGGAAAATTGAAAGAAAAATTTTATAATATAAAATCCCTTATTTAGTTCGATTATTACAAGCTAGCAGACATTATTATGAATTTAATATGATAAAAAATTCAAGTAGAAAGTGATTAAAACTAATAATAAATAAATATTATTTTTATTATTATATATATTCCTTATTTTAATATGTAGTTTACTTTTATTTTTCATTACCAACTGAAATCATAATAAAAATGGTAATAAAAAAAGAAAATAAAATCATTGAATGTTATATTATTTATAATTTATGTGGATTAAAGAAAAATTAATTTGTTTTAATTTTTTTTTTGGATTTTTTAATATTATATTTATTACCGGCGACTTTGTTCGGGTTTTATTGTTATACCTCCGGCTCTTGGTATCGTAGCGACATAAATAAAATATGTACCGGTTTTTAAGTCGAATCATAAAAAAAAATTTCATCAAAATCGGTCCAGTAGTGAGGCTCAAACAAACAAACAGATAATAATAGTTTTCTAACAGTAGAGACAACCTGTATCACATGTGCTATGATGAAAAAATAAAATTTCACATCGATTGAAAATAGTCGCCCACAACGATTTGAATTTCACCTGTATCTAGTATTGCCGCGAAAAATAAGAATTTCGAGACGAAACGAGATGAAAGAGAGATACCAGATGAGAGCCTAAGATTTAATACTCATTTTTATTTATTTTGTCCATAATTTAAACGAAAGTCTAGGCAAAACAAGATTTATGTGCTTCTCGGCAAAAGCATCGTCAGTTTTTTCTCCCGACATACGAGACAAGAAGAGAATGAACCCACAATCTCCGAGACACGAGACGACAGAAGCAACATACTTGTTTCGCCTGGCCGGAACAATATCCTACTTTGAGAGTGATCTATATTACGTGGTTCATGTGTTCTAGACCTAAAAAGTAAAGGCCAAGTTTCTCCTCGCCAGAGAGGATCATTTTTAAGGAGATATTCCCCCATCGGATCGTGCTTCCCCCTTCGATTTTCCTCATTTTAGAACACACACACAAAATTTCAGAGTGTTATTTCTTTTCGTTTTTTGAGTTTTCATCTAAGGCGTTATATCTGTGCAGTATGCCTACTTGGAAACTGGGAGGTTATGGGTTCGAGTCCGGACATCGGCAGTTTGTCAGTTATTAAGAAAAAGGAGCGGTTAGTTTACTAAACGGTCGGCGTATGGACAAGAACGAAGTATCCGGCTATGCTTGAGAAGGTTGTCTGCAGTTTCCTTCACGAACTCCTGATGAATATCGGCATAGTTCCTATCGTAGTCGGCTGCAGCCGCACATCCTACCATTTCCTAGTCTATACACAAAAATTCCTTCCACTCCACTCACATCCTCACATCCTAGGACATCACAATGGACCTTATGGTCGAAATGTAGCCTGTCCAGAGCAGCCTCTACAATCTATCTATCTATCTTTGTCAAGTACTTTTCGAGCGAGACAGGGTGTACAAATTTCGTTGTTATGTTTTATAATTTATACAGAGCTCTTTATTTAAACGATTTTGAATTTTAAATCCGGAAACATTAATCTAAACATTATTTTATACATAATTATAGATTTTTATTTATATTTAAAACATTAAACTAACCAATTATCTGACTTGATTAATTCCTATTTATAAATATTATAAAACAGAAGAGAAGTCTGGAAGACCTTGAACTTTACTGATGATTGAATATTATTGATTAATAATTTTCTTTTATAAGGTTTTTTGAAACGTACATGTTTGATTTTGAAATATAGATATAATATGATAAATAAAAACAAACATAACTATTCGCACGTGCTGATAATTTCAAAAAATATTAACACGTAAAATGCTTCTTTTCATTGATAATATCATTTCAGAAAATCATCATAAACAGCTTTCTTGTTGAACTTTGGATGAAACTATATTGTGTCCAAAAATACCCAAAAACAAGTAAAGTAACAACTGAGTTAAGTGTTTGACTACCCAGTATGTACTGAGTTGCATATCAATGTTTGAATTGTTATCAAATTTTTGAATTGTCCCACAATTTAAAAAAAAATGGATTTAAAGATGGGAATATTTTTGTTGGTAAACTTTTGTTATATCTCTTACAGTTTCAAAGATAGGCAGTTTTGCCAAATATGGTCCGATTTTGCCCATTAACGAACTTGACCTAACTTTTTTACTTTTGAACACACAAAAAACAGACGGGCATGCCAAAATGGATTAATTAGGTAATTTTATGATCACTTATAGCAAACATTTTTTTCTGCTTTCAATATTTTCAAGCGTTACAAAGTCGGAACTAAACTTATTATACCTTCCCAGAAGAAAAATTGTTTAAGGAATAGTTTTAACATGATATATCTTTTATTTCCAATAAAAGAACCAGCCAAAAATAGATTCATTAAAAACAAACAATTTTTATTTATTATTTCTATGGATACAAATCAAAAAAATTTGATTTATTCTTTTTCTAAATTTAATGCTGCTTTTAAAGAAAATTTTTATAAACATTTCACAGCTAGGTGTGCAACAATCATATTGATATCCATAGGTTCCTGGTTCAAATCCGGCTTAATTGAAATTATAACGATTTAATATCACAATAAGTACACTTGGCCACAAAAGCAAATTTGTCAAAAACATTTGTCAAAAACTTGTAATTGATTTTTACTTTATTTATTCAGTTTTTCGGAAAATGTTCCGAGTAAAAGCTTTTAGTATATTTAGAATTAATAAGGCACAAATAAATTATAAAATTTTGAAAAAAAAACTCTACTTTTGTGACCAATAGTACAAAGACATTGGGTAAAGAAAGCTACGCATCGGTATGTGTTTTCAAGTTAAAATTTAACTTCCAAAACTGATTTTATCAGGTTAGCACGATTCAGCTTAGAAGTTTACTGGCTAAATAATTTTTGAACTTATTTACACGTTAGCGTGCAAATATCAACAACACAATAAACAAGATTTATGTTTTTGAAAAATGGAAAATTTTATTGAAAGATTTCTTATTCAATTAAAAATCGATTATAGATTATTTGTAATGCCAATGTTCAATGTTTTTATTATAATTCTTGTTGATGTTCATAAAGTGCGTAATGACCACTCATTTCAATATAAATGTGCTCTTTCTCATTAATAAACGGTTATAATGCCGTGTCCAGTCACACGCTAATTGGATAATTACATTTTCAACAGTGCACACACCACGTTGATTTTCTTTTGCTATTATGTCTATTAACATAATTATTCCCAACGACTCCACCATTAAATAGAAATTTTGTAGAAAATTGTTTATAAAAATAAACTTATTTGACAAATCATTGAAGAAAAACGGTCATAAATTGACACGTTTTATGAACACCTATATAAAAAAGTTTTTCTGCGAAATCAAAACTTTATATTTCTTTGAAGATGTAGATATCTAAAAAGTTCCATCACAAATCTTAATATAAAAAAAAATTTCTATTTGAAAAAAGAAACATTAGATTGGTTTTATCGTATTTAAACTATTAATTTTAAAAGTTTGTTTTGAGAGTACAACAAAGTGTTCTGGCACGAATCTACAGCTCTTTTGATCTCTTTGTGTGGTCGTATTTCTTAATATACCCAAAAACATGACAATTCGGCATTAAATAACAAAAACATCATTAACAAATTAGATAGATTGTTTGATAGATTGTTTGATAGAACAATCGCCTAAAAAAAGTCTATAAACGCTTTTTGTAAATAATAATATTTACAAGAATTTATATATATTAGTATGCAAATTTCCATTTTGAGATTAATAACTATTTGCAATTATCATAAATTATTCGAAACCTGTTTGGTTTTTATTTAGTAATCAACTATTTTTTTAATCCATAAAATCTATCCAGTTTGTTTAATTAATGTCTTTAGAAGGCGCATAATACTAATAATATGATTAAGATCTAACGAAATGTATTATTCCGATTTTACCCGAAGTTTGTGTGATAATTTTTAGTATTAGGGACATTGATGACTAATGCAGATAACTGAATAAGAAATAAAGATGTGTCTTAGGGTGGATTGACTATTGATTTATATTCTATCAATAACTTTTCTTAAAAATAATAATTAAAATCAGTTCAGAAGGATTTTCATCACATACACATATGGCGTAATATTGTAAGCATGCTGTCATCAAAAGGTAGACCGTCACTTCATCGAATCATCAGACCATCCCATCTCAAGAAAGGAATCGTTTGGTATACAGACGGCTCCCAGAACTGGGGAAGAAACCGGGCGGGAATTTACGGTGAAAGACCCAAGGTAAATATAACCCTCTACTTGAGGAAATATGATTCTGTCTTTCAGGCAGAAGTCTACGACATACTTTAAAGGCAGCTAATTTATCTTTTATACATGTATTGGCCACTTCTTTTGCAAAAACTGTAGGATTAATCGTGGTTTGCAATATAGTTATAAAAAAAGTTGTCCAACCAGAAACTACTATAAAAAACCAAATTGCCACATAGTCTTCCAAAAGGATTGAAAATATATCATCCGTGGTGAAACGGTAACACACTGGACATAGACACCGAGGTGTTCAGGGTTCGATACTTGGTAGGTGAGTAAATTTTGCATTTCATTGTTACTCAACATTTTTGTTTAGTTAAATAATTATAATAATTGTAATGATATTCAAAATACAAAATGATGGCCTTAATAAAAAATATAAACTATTGCATAATTTCAAGGGTTTTGACGGAAAAATCACATATAAACAACTTTAGGTAAGAAAATATGGAAATATAAATTTTTTTTTCAACACACCATTTCCGGTACCATAAATTAATGTTAAATAAGTGTTACATTATTGTTGTTGTGTTTTTGAGAAATCAATTTACATTAATGCCATCGTATATCAAAATATGTACATGAATTTTTACTTAAAAATTTTGTTAATCATAAAAAAAAACACCGTATTTTCTTAAAATTTAGGTTGACCTTTTTTCGTAGTAATTAAATACAATTAAAAATATCAATTATTTTTTATAAATTTAAGTAAGTATATAGTTTTTAAATAAGTATTTATTTTAAATAAATAAAATGAAGAAAAAAAAACCTTTTTTTTTTCAAATTAATTATATTTTAAGTTATATATAGTGGTGTATGTGAAATACACAATGAATATAAATGAATATAAAGTGTTTTTATCTTTGCGGCACAACGCTAAAATCTATAGGATTTACAAGAAGAAAATTAGAAATTATAACGAACTTTCTCAAGTATTTAATATACTAATTGAAATATCCGATGTTGTTCGGGCTTAAAAAAAATTCTTAAAAAGAAAAAAGAATGCATAATATGATGCATTCTTTTTTCTTTATTCTTTTTTCTTTTTAAGAATTTTTTTTAAGCCCGAACAACATCGGATATTTCAATTAGTACTTGAAATAAATACTTGAGAAAGTACGTTATAATTTCTAATTTTCTTCTTGTAAATCCTATAGATTTTAGCGTTGTGCCGCAAAGATAAAAACAGTTAGGAAATTTATGTGAAATAATAATTTTTTTTCTTTGATAGTTTGAAACGTTAATTTTTCAAGTGAAACTTCTTTACACGCACTTCTGAAATTTATACAGATATATATATATTTTAAATACAGAGAGTGAATTGGTAAAAAAACGTGACATCATCACTTTGGATTGTGCCTAAATTGCGTGCCGTTTCCATTCACTGTCTACTCCAGCATATATTGGTATGTGTGCATTTCCACAGAAACTATACTTCTATAAAATGACTATAAAATTTTATTATTAAAATTTTATTTCAATTTTGAAACAAAAATAAAGTAATCGAAATTTGGTATTTGAGCCGCTTTTGGTATTCAATAGGTCAAGTTCGTTAATGGGTAAAATCGGACAAGGGGCAGGGGGAAACACAAAATTTGACATATCTCTCTTAATATTGGAAAAATCGAAAAATTTATAAGAAGTAAAGTATATATTTATATGTGTATATGTCCATATATATATATATATAAATATATATATATATATATATATATATATATATATATATATATATATATATATATATATATATATATATATATATATATATATATAGATAGACATCTACTAGGTATGCTCGATGGACATTTGAAGAAATTTTCGCAAAATTTTGAAGTCGGTACGAGACCAATAGCTCTATTTCCTTTCACGAAATTCGATAAAAATGTATATTATTTATTGTAGCTAATTTTTTAACAACTATGGTGTATACGTAATAAACATGCTGTATTTATTTTATGTAAAATTGTCTAATTGAAGGCATAAATATAAGATATACAAATGTGTGTGTGTTTGTCTGTATGTATACGTATTTTCAAATATACATATATACACTTAATAATTATTTTATAAACAAATTTATAAGTATAGGTTTAACTATAGGAGATTTTAAGTAAATAGTAATGTTTTTCTTTTACCATTTAATTTAAAAATAAAAATAAATACTTATATTATTATATTCTTTGTGTAAAGTAATTAACGGACATGACTGATTAAAATGTTTTATTTATTTATTTATTTATACAATTTTAATAAAAATCAACAACTTTCTCATTTATACTTATATATTTGTAAACACTAGAATTTTGTAAACATAATCAACCACAGTCATCCCTTGTCTAATACAATCCCTATTAAATAATGGCTAGCGTTAAGTAATTTGAGATATCTAACATTTAATTTTATATAATTTTTCTTTTAAACTTTTAAATAACTTCTTTTTTTTTCAAGAATGTGATGAATTTGAAAAGATAATCTGACATTAAGTTTAGGGTCATTTTTAGTGTCAAGATTTTGATCAAATTGAGATATGCTATCAATCTAAATGTTCGATACCGATTGTGAAGCGAGATATTTGCAATCAAAGTTGAGATTTATTCCATTTGTTTTATAAAACTGGATAAATTTTCTATACATTTCTTTCAAAAACAAATATCTCTTATAAAGTTGAAATTAACAAACTAATTTAAAAAAAACATATGCAATTGCGATACCAACAAGAATGAATAATCACAGTCAACACAAGTCTTGCATAGCACAAAAAATAGTACAATCTATGATAAATGTCAAATTAAACACTAGATATGTTCTATTGCAATTGCTGTATTCGGTAGGTTAGGTTATAAAAATTTTTAAGATAATCAAAGAGAATTCAGCGTTTTTTTCGTCAAAGCGAAGAGCTACATATTTGATCTAAAACCGAGACAAAACGGTTATCACAAAGCCTAGTCTCGATAGATAATTCTCGATAAAGCGGAAAGTAAAATAATCTTGGAGTTTGTGAAATAAATGCGACTGTTTAATTACTTATTTGAGACAAGAGTATACATTTCGTATTTTGCGGCAACACAGAACGAATCCCATAAAATTTGGCCCTACGATTTGCAAGTTTGGACCACAGATAGCATGATAAACAATGTGATTTAAATTTCTATGTGCAACGACTCTTATGAAAGGTAGTGGCGTTAAAATTTAATAAAAGAGTTAGTTTTAAAAAATTTATACATTTTTTATAGTTTAGTAAAAATCTAAATGTTGTTTTGTAAACTATTTTCAATAAACAATCAATCTTCGGAAACAAAGTATAAAAAAGAAAAAATTAAAACCAATTTTAAAATACATACCTTCGTTATTTACATCCTTTACTAATAAATCCCGTGAAGATAACTCTTTCATCTGTGATTCCTCGTTACTGTCATTAATAATTACATTTACTAGGTCATCATTTCCTATCATCGTATTAGTAGTAGCCACTGTAAGAATATTATTACTACCAGAATGTATTTTTTCGTCATAGCCATCATCATCTTCTTGTACATTATCTTGCATATTATTAATTTTTTCATTTAACATTTCATCATTATTGTGATTATTTACATTTTCCTCACAATTCTCCCCTTCGTGTTCTTCTTTGTCGGTAATTGTTTGTTGTGTTTCAACAATTAATTCAATACTTTCATTACTGTTGGTTTTCTCAACTAAAAATTGTACTTTTTTTCTAGGTATATTATTCAATAAATTATTTAAATCATTCGTTTGTTGTTGTTGTATAGCTGGATTTGGTAGATAGAATTGTGTTTGGGATGTAGACGATGATTGCTGTTGCACAATTGGGGAAGGTATACGCTCTGATGAATCAGAGCTATCTGTATTAAATGTTGATGTTTTCTTTAATATTGATTTAAATCTATTTTGATTACATTTTTTTGGTATTTCTTCAATTGGTTTTTTGCGTGGTGGTCGTGACGGTAATTCTTTTGTTTGATTAATTTGTATCGGTTTTGGTAGTTCTTTTGTGGGTGATAGAATTTTCCGTTCTTTGTTTACCGCACTTTGAATATTATTTGCTAAATCAATATCTTCATAGTAATTGGAGAATTTCTTTGGAATATCTTCAACAGAATCATGTAAACAATTATTTTTACCCATTAATTCATATGGATTGACGTTACATTCTAATATTGAACGACGATTTTGCGGTGCCGTAGCGATTAACGATGGTTCTTCAATTAGCCAATCGTTGGCGTTACGGTTTGCACTACGGCTTCGAAGTTTCTGTTGTGGTGACGGACTACGCCGACCACGAACAGTGTCATATGTCGTTTTACGTAACGGTGATATACTTTTTGTACGATTGCGTTGCAATTCGGTTAAAGTTAATCGTGACCTGCGCATTAAGTCATACGGATCAGAGTTATCTAGTTCGTCTAGATCAAATATACTTGGACGAATTTTCTTAATACCATTTTTACTGCTAGTTTCACGTACAGTATGGTACTTATGACGATTGTTTAATAAATTCTGTGATAAACCCCGTACAGTTCCACTAATTTGGCCACGTATTGATTGATTACCTCGTACGGTACCATGATGGTCATTTGTTGTTGACGGAGAATTACCGGTAGGAAGTGGCAATTTTGTACCTTTACATTTTTTACATATTGATGGGGATTTTTTATTGGAGCTACGTTGTTTTGTTGTACCACCACAAGCGCATAGTACAACCAATGGTTGAGCCGGTGGATATGGTAGAATTAAGCCTGTTTGTGTGGGTGAGGGTGGTACCCCATATAACCATGTCTCTGTGTATCTCATTGATTGTGATAAGCCACCGTTGTTTCTTGTATGATATGGTGAACTGGTTTCTTGTTGATTCTGAAAACAAGAAAAAATTATTTAGTAACACTTCGACAATTGTTTAGTTTTATGAAATTTAGAAAAATAAGAACTACAAATTTTAGATGCATACATTTTATAATTTAAAAAAAAGTGAAAATAACAACTGAGTTAATTGCTAAAATACCCGATATATCTTTTATTTATGTAAAAAAGTTTATGACAAAAGTTGTTTATTTTTAAAAAAGAAACATTTTTTGTCTTTACATTTTTGTTCTATCTCTTACGGTTTGAAGGATAGGCAGTTTTGCCCATTTTGCCCACATATGGTCCAATGTTGCCCATGCACGAACTTGACCTTACTTTTTAGGCTTTATTCGTTTTTGAGTTATCGTGTTGACAGCCGATACAAAGTCGGAACTAAACTCAATATACCCTTCTATATATATTTCATATATACCGGGTATAAAAAGCATTTTATTACGAGGTTTATAGAAGGAACTACTCAAGCCTTCTAGGCATACCTTTTATAAAGTTCGCAACGACATCTTGTGTATTCATTACCTGTCATTCTTACACTAAAGCTACTATGGTCTTCTGCGAGCTATCAGGGGGGATAATTCATCTTATATGTCGGGCAAGTTTAACCTCATCCTAAAGTCGTTCTATTGAATTATTTCACGCTGAGTCACTTCAAAATCTGAATTTTGATCGTTTTATTTTAATGTACATCTTTTGGAATCGTTTTTATACTGCTTCTGAGACTATCCAAAGGCTCCGTACAGATTCTATTTCCTGAGAACAGTTTCAACAGACCCTAAGTTTGGCTAAATTGAAGAAAAAAAAATCCTTGTCTCTAATAAAATATTTTATTCATATGTTTCTCAACCGTTGTAATAAATATTTGTATCTAAATCCTCAAATTCCTCATTAATTTAATTACATTAAGTTATATATGTGCTCAGTGTGCTCAGTGCTGGTTTGATGCCGATTTTAATTATTAAATCGTGAATGTTAAGTTAATGGTCAATATGGATTTACGAGTCTTTCAATTATGATTATAATTATATATAATAAATTATTTTGTTATTATATTTTAAATTGGTATTTTAAATGTTTGTGTATAATTGGATTAGGTGAATAAGTAGGTACTACTAACATAAAATTTGATAGTATAATTCAAAATAAATGTACATCTGTTTATATCTTCGATTTTTGCTTCTGAACTAAACAAAAGTTTTCAATCTTAACCATAAATATATTACTGATACCACGAGATGTTTCTTCCTCGTCTCGTTTTTACAATCGAAAAAATACGTCTACAAAAACATTTAAAAATATAACTTTAAAATTATTTTTCTATTCATAGAATTCTATTTCTATTTCTAAGTGCATTTTAATTAAAACAATAAAGACTATAGAAAAAAAAAGTGAAAATAACAACTAACTGATTTAATTGCTTAAATATTCGGTACATACTGAATATATGAACAAAAGTTTCAAACAAAAGTTGTTTATTTTTAAAAAAAGTACATTTTTTGTCCTTAAATTTTTGTTCTATATCTTACGGTTTCAAAGATAGATAGTTTTGCCAATTTTGCTCAAACATTGTCTTATTTTACCCATTACGAACTTGACCTTACGTTTTAGCTCTCGGAAAAATTCTCGGAAAGTCGGAAAAGTTAAATCCGACCACCATATTACCACTCAAAATGATTACATTTTTACTGATTGAAAATTTTTTAAGATAGTCTCTTAAATTTCGAAGATATATTCCTTAGAGCGCTTGAAATTTGGAAGATGTTTCTTAGTGAGTGTGGAGGTATACAAAATAAAATAGAGTGTTAGAGCTTCATTTTTTTGAGACATGAAAATTGTTATTTAAGTTATACACCATAAAATATATGTTTTCAAGTTTTTGGAAAACAGATCCATCAGATTTTCGAAAATGGAAACACGGGGTGAGAATTTCATTTTTTGTCAAGTTATATTGATATTTTACTTATGAAGAAAATCAGTCCTTGACGAGAAGCAAATTCAGTTATATGATCCTTACAATTGTCGTGAGCGAAGCAGCAACGGGTAATGCTAATATATATATAAACAAAATACTATAAAATATGATTTTTATTGGAAATATATGATTATTGTCGACTGTACACATTTACAGTATGTAAATATTTCTTTTATGTAAATTCGCTTCTATAAGGTATGATGACGTAGTAAATACAATCTCTTTTTTTCTTCCAATCTTTCAATTCAATGCTGTTACAGATATTATATTTTTTTAAATAACATCATTCATTCATTACCCAACAATTTCATAGTCTTCGCTCATCAATCTCTTTCTTTTTTGTGTATGAATCTATTTTATAACTGTGTTCAAAATATGTTGTTATTTCATAATATCAAGGTCACTAAAAATAACACTTTTCAAACAAATACATTTAAATATACACAATATTATCTGACAGAACTAGAAAAAAAAACTAATTTATTTATAAATAGCTCATGTTTTCAGCTTGTACATATTTATATATATATTGCTATTGTTCGATTTGCTACCTTGAATTAGACTAATTGATTGGCATTGATTGATTACTTTTTATTTATGATTAGGTATACCCACCTAAACAATATCCAAATGTACTAATTAAGCAATGAAAGTTAGAGCAGTTATTTTAATTATGTTTCACAGTGACAGTAATCAGACTTAACCCAATCAAATAAGGATTTTACCTCGAAATGAAAGGTAGTCAGTTCAAAATTTGCATAGATCTTTCTTTTGAAATTCTAAACACTAGCTCAAAATAATCATATAACGACGTATGCGCGTCTTAAGATATTCAAGGGGAAAGATCGCGAAAATCTGGTTTTTTGCAAATATCTCGTTTGATATGTGTCAAATCATGTTTAAAGTTATTATAAAACTTGTAGAGCATAAAATTCTCTATAATTAATGTCCTGGTAATTTTTTTAGTCACTAATCATTTTTGAGATATCGTGCAGGTAATGGGATTTTATTGCTAATGATTAAGGAGGTCACGCCACCATCATTGGATTACAAATGGTAAACTACAAATTATAGATATGCTTGAAAAACATCCTGACTTGTACTATCAACCGCGAAAGTGGCATTATTTGTTTTAAAAATTTTACAGTTGATTAGTGCCAAATCTGTTTAGTATAAAAGCTGTTAGTATTTTTATAATGATCTAACCATAGAGATTATATATATAGAGTAGGCAAGTCATAGGCGCGCGTGTATGTGGAAACATCCCATCAATAAAAAGAGAAAGAGAATCGTATAGGTTGAGCTATGTCTTTTTAATGACTAATATATACCATAGAGATAATATATTCTCTATGATATATAATGACTATATACCATAGAGTATATTATCTCTATGCTATATTGTTATCTCTATGCTATATATTAGTCATTAAAAAGAGATAGCTCAACATGTGCGATTCTCTTTCTCTCTGTATCTGAGGGACAACTTTTGACTCGGTTTGCCTATTCCATATATATTATTTTTATGGATCTAACTCTACCTACGGGAGAATGAAATATTTAAAGTTTAGACGCCAATTAACAAATAAAGGTATTTATTCAAATTTGTAATAAACGTGGCGACATCAAATTGATTTATTAATATTGCAATTTGTACGTTTTTTTTTTCAATAAAATAACAATGGCTTGAAAATTACTAGTTAATTATGTGTATATATATATATATATATATATATATATATATATATATATATATATATATATATATATATAACATACAATAATAGCCTTGATATATTTTACAGAAGTATAAGAAATTCCTATACGCAAATATACTAGGAAGGTTAAATTCTAAATTCGGTAATTTGGTTGTATTGTAAGTACGTTGGGTCATATCGTAAAAGACAATTCTTAGAAATTCATGAAATATAATATTGCTGATATTAACATTTAAAAATATCAGTTTATTTTTCACATTTCAAGAAAATTCCGTAGTAAAATTTTGCTTGAATAGTGGAAAAGCATTATTGATTATGCATAAAAACTTCTACATTAATGAGGAAATGTATTCGTAAATTGAATAGAATGTTGTCAAATTAACAAAACTGAACATCGTTAGCATAACGGTATACGGACACAGCGTCCTTAAGGATATAATCTATTCTATATTTACTACAATTAAATTCAATTGAATAATATATGAATAAATAAAAATAATTTCCACATATGTGTTGGGTATACATTTTCTTTCAAATGTATGTATTATTAATTTATAAAAATAAATAATATAAATAATTATATTCCGTTATAAAATTTTATAATAACTTCTAATTAATTGTATAAATGTATATTGAATTCTTTATAAATTAATTCATTTTTAAAGAATTAATTTTCTTGAAAATAAAAATCACTGCAGTTATCAAACACTGAAGTCCTGACGGATCCATCTCTAAAAGTGACACCAAAATTTTCTGACTTTAAGAATGCATGGTATTTTTTTTAATAGACAAATGTTATACGCAAAAAAATAAATTTGTAAGATATTGAAGTAAGATAACAGAAGTGGTAAGTTTAAGAAACGTGTTAACTATATTATGTTTAGTCTCGATTTTGGTATAGGTGTTCATAAAATGACCTAATTAGTCCAATTTCCGCAAATCCGTCCGTCCGTCTGTACAACACGAAAATTCAAAAACAAAAAGAGATAGCCAGCTGAAATTTTGTATTTGTGTTCTAGAGCTAAAAATTTAGGTCGTGAATGGGACCAAAATTGGTCCATGTTTGGCCAAATGGGTCAAATCCATCTTTGAAACCGTAAGAGATAGAACAAAAATTTAATGACAAAATATGTTTCTTTTTTAAAAATAAACCTCTTTTATTTGAAACTTTTTTTCATACCTTCAGTATAAACCGAGTATTTAAGCCATTAACTCAGTTAGTTGATATTTTCACTGGTTTTATATTATTATTTAGCCCTGAAACATGAACTTATCTCACACCGGAAATTTACACCATCTACTGTCCCACTAAATTACCTATGTAATTTTATCGTAAAGTCCATTTATATATTATATTCTACGGACCCCAAAAGTAGATCACATTTTTTAAAATTTTATAATTGTGCCTTTGTATTGATTCGGTTTTCAAAAAAATACTTCAGATAAAAGTTATTCATTATAAATATAGTAACAACTTTTATTCAAATTTTTTTTTTCGAAAATCGAATCAATTAAGGCACAAATCAACCAAAACTGACATCAACTTTTGTGGTCCATAATACTCTATTAAATTAAACTGATTCTATATGTATGATGTAGTGATATCATATGTATGATGTAGTTATATCACATGATTAACAAATAATCGACCTTGTCCTTAACAGAATCCTGTTTGAACACAAAATAAATAACACACATTGTATATGAAAAAAACAGAGATAGAAGATAATACAAAAATATTGTATTATTTACCCACCCACTTGAGTCGAGATAATAATCAAACACTCAATCAATTTTGCAATGAATTAATTAAGAGGTCAAGGCATGCTTGTAAGATCATGCTACTGGAACATAACGTTTTTAACTGGGTCCAAGTGGCGTCAATTTTTCTCTCTTTTTTTTTTGCATAATACATTTTGTTTTAGAATCACTGCGCTGTTGTTGTTAGTATTTGTAAGAGAAAAAAATCTGAAGGCGTGTAGTTTTTATAAAATATGCATATTTAATGATACACTGAAATTATTATGTATTTTCATAATAATCAAACTGGATTTTCTAATCAAACTAGAGTTGATAAATAATTAATGGTGGTGGAATTATTTGACGCATATTTTATAATTTACAAGAAACCCACCCCGGCTTTGCCCCGGCTTAGAGGATATGCTGGGTCAGTGCCGAGTACACTGTACCCAGCTAAGTAGCCGAGCGGTCTAAGGCGTCATGTCTGCGCAGTATGCAGTATACTTGAATCTGGGAGGTTATGGGTTCGAATCCCGACATCGGCAGTTTGTCAATTATAGAAATTAAAAAAAAAAAAAGGGGCGGTTGATTGACTAAACTGTCGGCGAATGTACAAGAACGAAGTAAGCGGCTATGCTTGAGATGGTTTTCTGCAGTTTCCTTCACGAATTCCAGATGAATATCGGCATAGTTTCTATCATAGTCGGCTGCAGCCGCATATCCTACCAATTCCTAGTCTACTCACAAATTCCTTCCACTCCAC
Organism: Nineta flava; assembly: GCA_963920215.1. Classification (NCBI taxonomy): domain Eukaryota; kingdom Metazoa; phylum Arthropoda; class Insecta; order Neuroptera; family Chrysopidae; genus Nineta; species Nineta flava. Next base: position 102,304,091 of record OY986042.1, read on the forward strand.
TCACATCCTCACATCCTAAGGCATCACAATGGACCTTATGGTCGAAGTGTAGCCCGTCCAGGGCAGCCTTTACAATCTCTACACTGTGCCCAGTTGGCATTATTTTTTCCGACCTCTTCAACTCTCATCGTCATATTTCAGCCAATTTACACAAAACCTCAATGAATTATACACCTAAACCTTTCTCATGAATCACTCCGTTCATTGGTGAAAACCGTATGAAAATCCGTTCGGTAGTTTTGGAGTTTACCGCGTACAGACAAACAAAAGCGGCTGGGGGACTTTATTTTATAATATGTAAGGATTGTGACAAAATTTTACTATGCAACTCAATCAAATACGTATTAAACTTCGAAATGAAAGGTAATAAGTTGAAGATGTAAAGGTAGATGAAAGTTATATTAAATAATTATTATTTAAATAAATAATAAATACATGAAAAAGATTAATATTTCATAAATCAAATCTTTATTGATTTGATTTATGAAATATTATTATTTTTAATATGTAAATTACCATGGTTGTTAACATTCAAAGCAACCGTGATAATAGAGGGAAGTTATAGTTGTTATGCAACAGATAAAAATGATGAACAAAATTATAATAATAATTTAATGATTTAGCGACACCGCTACAAAGATCTGCATAGACCACTGACTCAAAAGTCTCATATAATCATGCGTCTATCAGATGTTCAAGAGGAAAGGACAAGCGAAAATTTTTTGAAATTCTTTTGAAACTTGTAGAGCATAAAATTCTCTGTAATTTATGTCCTGGTTATTTTTTTCAATTACTTACCGATTTGAGATATCTTGCAGATAATGGGATTTTATTGCAATGCTTACGGAGGTCACGTCATTAATGGATTTGACACCACATGTACGCCGTTTAAGAAAAGGTTAATTACAAATTATAGAAATGCATGAAAAACATTCTGACTTTTACAATGGACAATGAAAGTGGCGTTCTTTTTTTCATAATTTTATAGCTAATTTGGGCCGAATCTTTTCGTTTTTCGAAAAATTCAAAAACCAAATGGAAAAAGCACAAACCTATAAAGTTTTGAGAAAAGTAAACCAGTATTACTTTTGATAGTATCAATAAAACCTTATACATTTGGTTTTCGAAAAAATGCTTACAGTAAAAATTGTTTATTATAGAAAATACTAACAGCTTTTATTATAAACAATTTTTCGAAAACCGAATACTACCTACACTATAATAGAAACTCTCTGTACTTTTAAAATAATCAAACCAGATCTTTTCTAATACATATATATAATAGAAAGAAACTCTATATCAATAATCAAGGTAAGAGCGCACAAAAATCTTGTTCTGATGTAAACTCATAGATTAGTGTCTACATTATTGTTGATACATAATTGGCACAATAAATATTTAAAAAAAAAATTTTAATATACAGCACAAATTTAAAGAGCCTGAGCAAAGATGATCAAACTGTCAAAAGCCTCGACTGTATATTATCATATTAAAAACATTTTTTTCTATTGGGTGTTTAAATTCGTTTAAGTTTGTATTTTACGCTGTTGACTATTTTAATCTTCACTAATATGTATGAACAAATTTTCAAATTTTGTCACAAATATATTTTTATATGTATCCATAGAAATATATTTTTTATGTACTTAATCAGACCTCACAAAAAAACCAAATTTTGGAGTACTAAGACGAATTTTACCAATCCGAGTGGTTCAGCTGTTAAGGGCGCTTTGAACTGGTATGTTCTGTCAGGTTGCTGGTTCAATTCCCAACGGTGGAAGCTTTGCTAGTGAAGGTTTTCTGCAGTTTCCTTTCACAGACTCCAGATGAATATTGGAACAGTTCCAATCAAAGTCGGCTGCAGTTGCACAACCTACCAATTTCTAGTCTCCATACAAAATTCTTGTCATTAAGGGTAGGTATGAAATGCCTAGAAAGGCCTACTTGCCAGGCTTCGAGTTCCCTCCGATATTCATCTGGAGTTCGTGAAGAAAACTGCAGAAAACCTTCTCAAGCATAGCCGGTTACTTCGTTCTCGTCCATACGCCGACAGTTGATTGACAAACTGCCGATGTCGGGATTCGAACCCATAACCTCCCAGTTTCCAAGTACTGCATACTGCGCAGACATGACGCCTTAGACCGCTCGGCTACATGGCATAGATACATAACTCGTCCATTGTAGAATATTTAAACGAATAAATTCGAATAAAATGTTATTTCAAAAATCTACTAAGTGTTCTCATTTGGTTATAAGAAGTGTGGCGTATACGGCGCATATTAAAAATAAAATTTACATATTGACATGACATTTAGGCCTTTATTGAGTAAGATTAAAACTGTATAACATCATTTTTTTTTTATCAAGGTTCTTGATATCCACAAGGCATCTCGTATATTAAGATTCATATTCAATCACCTTGTACTTACTTATAATAAACCGAACGATATCCATAATAAATTATGTAAAACGTGGCACCATAATATGAACCGCACCCACGTTTTTGTTTTTGTTTTTGTTTTTAATAACAATACAAAATATAAATAAAATATGTATCATTATTTCCTTATAAATATCCGTTTAGAATAAATATAAACTTATCGTTTTTTTTTTCACCTCTATATACAGAAGACTACAACGGAGTATCTAGATAACGATTATTTGGATTCAATAATCTAAGACACTAATTTTGAGTACCGTCGAAATTACTTTTAATAGAAAGAGTGAAATAATAATCATAATATTTTGACTCTCGAGTCTCCGCTGAAAAATGACTGTTAAGCGTGTGTGGATAAAATTATAATAATGTCTAAAACTTTGGGATTTACCAGTTCAAGCGGCCCAGCAATCTAGCGTGCACTGTTTGCTTGCAACTGGGAGATTTCGGGTTCGAATCCCGTCAGGTACTGGCACTTAAACATTAACCGATTAATTGAATATTGATTCGTATTAGGTACACTTAGTATCCAAGGTTAACAAAGTTTTATTTGGATATCCCATGACATACATAACCAGTAGTTTGTTTTAGGGTAGTAATAAAACTATTTGTTTTCTGTACTCAAAGATCGTCAATATATTTACACCACTCTTAAATATACAAAATTTCGCGCGCGTCTGTGTTAATTTTCCTAGCTTTGATTTGAGTGGCGTTATCAGGTTCGATGGGTACTATCCATGCTTGCAGACCTCTGTTGGTACTTCAAATGGATACTGCATGGAGTGACTGCAAGGGGGATAGGTGAAAATAACAACTAGCTGAGTTAATTGTTTAAATATCCGGTATATACTGAATTTATGAAAACAAGTTTCAAACAATAGTTTATTTTAAAAAAGAGGAACATTTTTTCTCTTTAAATTTGTGTTCTATCTAAATTTGTGTTTCAAAGGTAGACAGTTTTTCCCATTTTGCCCAAACAAGGTTCGATTTTGCCCATCGAGTTATGGTGTTTATAGACGGACAATTGGACGGATATGCGGAAATGGACTGATTGGGTCATATTATGAACACCTAATCTAACCTACTACTTAAACACCGGTTACAGTATTGAGTGTTGATTAATTTTAAATCACCAGCTATGCAAAACTTCACTTAGTCCAAGTGATATTTTACTTTTATTTAAGGTATGAAAATCAAGAGACAGGTTCCATCCTTACACAATATGAAGTTTCATAGATGGATAGATACACCGAATTATTAATTTTTGTTTGTTTGTAAATCACGGATTTATATTGTTTTTTAAAGAGTATTATTATGATGATTTTCTACACTGAGAGTCTTAGAGGTAATAAAGTTTCTGATTCTATCTGTATATAGAGGAGGACATGAGTGTTTCGCACTAATATATTTTATTAAATAAGGTTATTAAACATAAATAGCAGGATATTCTGTACGTGGTGTTGTTGTTTTTTTTTTTTTTTTGATTGCTACAAATTAAAGGATAACATTAATCTGTGTGTGTGAGATAATTTTTCGTTTTCATTGAAACAGAACAGTATTTTTGTTGTTACACTAAGAAAAAAAATGTTGAAAAAAAAAAACATAAAAACATAAAAACATCACATCACGAGACAACCTTGGATAATTTATTTAAATTTTAAAATATAACTTTTTGTAAATCAACTTTTACTTTTGTATACCTAAAAGTAATATAATACTGATTGATTTTATAATCAAAGACTTTTTAAATGTAAATATATTGAATTAGCTATATTTATAATATTTTTTACGAAAAATAATTTGTATGTCGATGAAATATATCCAAAAAAACTGCTTGGGAATCAAGGTGGACACGTTCCATCGTGAAATGCTTGAATTTTTTGTATTGAAAATTAGTGAAATTCTTTTTAAGGCCTCAACACACAATTCTAATTGCAAAAGTTCTTTTTTATCAAGGAAATTTTCATCAAAATTAATTTAATAACCCAACAGTTTTTTCCTCAAGAAAGCTACTTTATCCTGATAAATAGTCTTCCATGTTCATAAAATAGGGAAAATATAACATTAGCAAAATAAATGGTATTGTGAGGAAAATATATGGTTATATTATTTTTCTACGAAATCATTGATCTCAATGTTCACTGATGCATCAATGACAAAATCAGGGACAGGATCTGGCGTATATTCAGAAGTGTTGGACATCCAACAGTCATATAGACTTCAGGACGGTTGAAGTGCACTATATGCTGAGGCCAGAGAAATGAGGCAGTTAGACTAATATATGAATGTGACAAACCAGTAGGACATTTTACCATGTACACGGAGAGTCAGGTAGCAATGAAGGCTATAACAGTGAAAACGACCAGACCAAAGACAGTGATGAGTCGTATGGAAGCTGTGCTGGACTCCCAACCACAGTATTGTGAAGGGCAACACTAAGGCAGATAAACTTGCAAAGCTAGGGGCGGAAAAAAGTAATGCGAAGGGAATATACTCACCACTCCCACCGGTCAGTGCGTTAAAGAAGGTCATAGATGAAATTATTTTGGAGAAACAAAAGGAGGCATGGCCGATCCGTGAGGACTGTCACATATCCCAAACACTTGGACCCAAGATAAATGAAGACAAATCCATGCAACTGTTAAAACACAAGTCTTTTTTTCAAAATTTCGTACTTGATTTGTGCCGAATCCATATGGTTTTTGAAAAACTGTTTTGCACAAAGTTTGTTACTATTTCTATTACCGACAACTTTATTCGAGGCAATTGTTTGAAAACCAAATGGATAAGGCACAAATTAACCATACAATTTTGAAAAAAGAATGCCACTTTTATAATCGTTTATACTATGGGCCAGATGTTGATATATTTATAAGAACAACTTCCATTCGAAACATTTTCCCAAAAGCCGAATAAATAAGCCACAAAATGACTATACAATTTTGAAAAAAGGACTTTTGTGGCACATTGTGCATCATGTTAAAAGCGATACATCGAATTTGGATTTGGAAACAACAATTATCAAAAAATTAAAATTGAAGCAAAGTAATTAATTTGTTTCAAAATTTTGATAAAAATCACATGATTTCATAACATTTAACTATCATTAACATAATATTATGACCAAATATGACTAATAACAAGATGACTAATTTTGAAGGTTAATGATTAATGTCTATTATAACATTATAAATGACACTATATATTATTTTTTATCGTAAACAGGTTTATCGATAAAAATAATTGAAAAAAAAAACACTAAAATAAATGGTTTGAAGTAATATTACCTATTTATTATTAATTTATTATAATTTAACAAAAATAATAAATAAAGACACCGATTAACTCAATCCAACAACGATAGATATAGGTAGTATTTATATGAATTATTCCTATATACAGTCAATTATAGTGATAAGAGAAGGTTGCGTTCAATTTACACGATTTTAAAATAATAATCGTTTTCTGGTGACTTCATAAATGTTTCTAAAATTAGATATAATTAATGTTTTTTTATATAATGGTTGTTGTTGCATCTGTTTTTTTGAAAACATGAAAGCAAAGAAAATAGTTATTGAAAGTTAATTATATGGTTTAATGTTAGATTAAATGTTATTTGTTATTAAATTAATTTAGATTTTAGTTTTTGAAATATTTTTCAATTTGAATATTTGACAATAATGTTTTATTTCGATCTAAAATAAAGGAAGGCAAAATTAAATACCTTCACAATTACAATAACAATTGGTGTGTTCAAAACTGTAAATATGGATTCTTAAAATTTTAGAAAAAATTCGTAAAATATTTCTTCAGTTAAATTTTGTAGATATAGAGTGAAAAAATAATATATATCAAAAACTTTTTTTAAACAAGCTTTTGTTTAATGAAGTAAAAAATAGAAAATAAGATTTTATCCTCGAGTCATCAATATCAGACTATAAGTAAACGCTTTTATTTATAGTCAAATATTACTGATTCGAAATTGATTTATTTTTGTTTAAATACTGAACAAACTCATTTTAATTTCCCAACGCTTCCACTACTTCAAATATTTATAATCACTATCACCAAATTTCTATTTATGGGAATATATGAAGAAAGATATTCGATATAGAAAATTTTGAAGCAGTAGCTCAATTTGAACTGGTCAAAATTTTAAATGCCTTATTTGACTTCAATTAAACACCCAACATTCATGTACATAGTGAGTTGTATGAGCTTTTGTTCAAGTTTGTGCCTATACAACGGTCGCACTATGGGCAACAAAAGTAGCACCTATTTTGCAAAACTTTTTTTAGGTGATTTTTATCTTATTAATTTGTGTTTTGGGAAAATGTTTCGAAAACAAGTGGTTAGTATATTGATTAACAACTTTGAACCGAAGTAGTTTTTCGAAAGTTGAATGATTAAAGCACTAATCAAATATTAAATTTTGAAAAATGAACGCTACATTTGTGTTCAACTGTTCAAGTGTAAGATTCAACTTTTTGTGAAGGTGTATTGAAGTTAGAGAGCATAAAATGATCACGAAACATATCACGAATAATCGATTTTCTAAAGTCAATATCAATAGTGAATGTACTCGTTAAATTACACTTAACGCGCTTTCTCGAAGCTCTTAGACAATTTTCTATCTTACGAAAATTCAAATATCGATGAAAATATTTCGCAAAAATTTCTCCAAGTATGTGACAACTCTATTTTTAACAAATATTAATTTGCTATATTTATATATATAGAAAGATTTGCCCACCAATTGTGAAACATTTTGTATATAGTAAATGTATTATATAATTTGATATAATTATAACATCAAAACCGCTTGATAAGATAGATATTTAATATCTTTTGGGATAAAAGACATTTAAAACCACAAAACGAATCTAAGAAGATAATAATTTGTTAGAGTATCAAATGAAAAACGATATGAAATATGATAAAAACCAATTAACTGTTGAGATGTTGGGGTCAAAATTAAAGATTATATCATTTATTTTAATATATGAATATATAAACCGTTGTTTTAATATACAAAATTAAAAAATATGTATGTTTTAGGTTAAATTTAATAATAATTAAATATTAAATTGTTTCTCGAAAGAAGTTCATTGTCACCAAAAAAACAAAATTAATTATGTAATGTTTGCAATAACGGTATTATTGTGAATTATACACTAACATATAGAAAATTTCGTTAGATATTTCTCGGGGGCACTATTATCAGTTTTTGTAGGAACTTCAAATGCGAAATTTTGATAAATCCAATCAAAAATCAGAAAAAATGGTTTCCAAAAGAATACAATTTCTAGTATACTTTTTCACTGAAGTACAAAGAGAAAACCAAGTTTAATTGAACTGATGAAAAATAATATGTCACTGTAAAGTGAAAACAATGTAAATTCAATTCCCTCCAGTTTGGTATAATTTTTGAATTCGAACTTTAATTATTAATTGAACTTTTTTTTTCGGTTTTTACTGATTTTGTTCTATACTATCATTTAAACACAGTTATGTACATATTTGCATTCATCGGATAGTAAATTTTATAGTCATCCATTATTCTGACGTTATTGCAGAAATATTTGTGAACTAATGATTAATGTCTTTCACAATGGCAGCTTTTGAAAAAATTAATTAAATTTTTCAATGGACAAAATCATACTAAAAATCATTTAAGAGGAGTGAATATTTTGTATCAACGGACAATTAAAGATTAAATTTATTTATTTCATTCAATCAAAATTTATTTTAAATTCAATTGAGTAAACCGGTAAAAATTTATTATTTGTAAAAATATTCTGTTTAATAACTACAGTTTATTTTTTATAATCGTTATATTCTCATGATGGCACAGTATTTATTATCAGGTCAATTTTTCTAGTAGTTAGAATCCCATAGAAAATATAAATGTGGCAGAAAAAAATTTTGCAGAAGATTTATAGCAAACTAACTGCTACCCGCGGATTCACCCGCGTTTTATTGTCAGATCTCTGGTTCGCATAAAAACTAAAAACCTCTATGTAATTTCCCACCGCTTCCACTACTTTAAATATTTATCGACACTTCCACCAAATTTATATTGCAGCAAATATTTGCAAATTCTACCTCTCGTAGTGGGATAAAATACATACCAGTTTTTAAGTCTAACCATAAGTTTAAAAAAATAAAGTTTCATCAAAATCGGTCCAGTAGTTTTTGCGTGATACTCGAACAAACAAACAGATATTTACAATTTTATAATAGTAGATATAATTCGATTTTTGAAAAAAATATTTCGAATGGAGGTGTTTGTATTTTTAAAGCAAGAATGGTACAATTAAGTTTTTATATACCCGTTAACCGATTTGGATATCAGATTAAGTATTGACCTTAAGAGTATTTGACATAGATTCATTAGATAATGCTAGTCTTATTGCCATTAATAATAAAAAGCCCAAAATTCGAGTTGAATAAATCGTTTTAGAAATAAACGTATACAAAAAATTATTTTTAATAAAACTTATGACATGTACACTTCCGTTCAATAAAATTGAACAGACCTGAATTGTTAATTTTCTTATATTTCATAAAACTCTTCACTTTTGTAACTCTCTGTATAATTATTCATTTATAAACAAAGATAACTAGTATATATTTTAAGTGTGAAAAAAGAAATGGAAGTATAGTAAAAAACATGTACTACAAGAATAATCAAAATTTCTATAGATGTAGAGGGTGTATACAATTAGAGGGGAAGTATTACTAAAAAGTTTCGTATTTTGTCTTATGTGTCATTGCTCTATAAAATTTGGAATGCAGTCAATATAAAAAATTGATTATAGTTTTATCGAATATATTGTACAATATTTTTTAATTATAAAAAGTATGTCATATTATAAATATATTTATTGATTATTTTTGAAAATAAAATAAAAAAAATGCAAAATATAATATAATAGATAATTACACAAATAATTTAAATCACTGTTTTTAATTAAGACCCATACCTACATATATTTGAAGTATGCATGCAATAATTATAGGCTAGATTTTGGTAAAAGGTGGTTGTAGTGCAAAAGAGCATAGTAAAGACTTTTTCCATGTTTTTTTTTCTTTCAATTATTAGTTCTAAAAAGAACTATAAATAGATCTAATGACTAGAATATCTTGAACAAAGATCTACTCACTGGTAGTTACTCATAGTAAATATTATTTACATTTTTGGATATCCTTCACGAATCGTTAAAAATCACTTTTTAAACCACTATTTTAATAATTGAATTTTTATACCCGGTAAAAATACTATATACAAGGGTTATACAGCTTGTTTTGTAAACTACACCCAATCTGGAAACAGTATATAATGTATCTATCGCTGTCTATATGCAGTTACTATGATATCGTTGTCTTTGTTGTTACACTTGTTACACTTTGTTTACATTTGTGAAAGATTTCATTGTTGAAATGCCGTTAAAATAATACAACCAAATACTTACAAAGCATCCAACATTATAATACAAAGTGTTATGCTTTGCACTGTGTTAGATCAGTCTTTGATGGGGGATAACAAAGAAAGTAAAATCTTGGAATAATGTGCATAGATAGTGATAGATGCACTACACAATGTTGCTATTGGGTCTATTTTAATTTACGTAGTGTATAAGTATAACCCTTAAATAGTATACATAAGTTTAGTTTTATACATGGTATATATAGTATATAAAAGGTTATTAAAAGTTTAGTGCCAACTTTGTAACAGTAGAATATAATGACTGAAAAAAATTTTTGGTATATAGGTGTTTATAAAATGACCTAATTAGTGAATTTCCGAATGTGTATATTGCAACAAAAGAATGTTGTTTTACTTATTTTAAACTCTAATTTTATTTTTAGTTATGTTCTTTTTATTAAATCGTTTATTAATTATTAAATTACCTTCCTGATTTATTAAAAATAATGAATTTTTATATTAATTTATGAATAAAAACGAATTTTTTAGTTACAGAGCTCCAGTACACGAACTACCTTTAAAAAATTATACTTATGTTGATTGAAAAAAAATTAAATAATAACAAAACACACCTTTCACAGAACAATATATATTGCAAAATAAATGACACATATTTTTAGGATTCAGTACCAAAATTGAATAAAGTTTAATAGTATTCACATGTCGAAGTTTGTATTTATATTGACAAAAAATTAATCAATAAGATTTAGATTCTTAGAATAAAACATATAATGACCGAAATTTAGACTGTGTTTTAAACAATTTTTTGTGTGTGTCAGACTTACATGTTGTCTGTTTTTCTAAGCATCTAATGTATGTATATAAATAAAGTATTTATATAAGTATTTATAAATTAAGTATTTCTACTGTACGATACACATTTTCTAAATGTATCCACCAGCACTGTGCAATAGAGCAGGATAGAAAACTGTGTAACTTTGATCAAGCGAATGCTACATCAATCGAGTTGTGTATCAGCGATTCGTTACATGCTGAAAGTACACTCTGATCGGATTCACAAAAATTTATTATTTATTGTAGCTGACTTTTTAACAGCTCCAGTGTATATGTGGGTGTATTTTAAGTGTTAAGGTTCGTTTAGACTACGACACTAGATACCGTACTCTCAGGGTATACACCGAGTGTCTATGTGTGCACACGAGTGTCTCTAGTTGAGACATTTATTGCGACACTATAATTAGTGTTGAAGCAGCGGTGGTGTAAACACCTTGTGTCTGTGTGTCCAAGTGTCTGTTCAGGTTTTCAAACAGATTCGACATTTTCCATACATTCCATATACATTTTATATAGTAATAAATATAGCGTTTACGTCGCTGTTTAATTACAATATAAGAAGCAATAAGTTCTGTTGTGTGTGGACAGCTCGGACACTAGTTCCGTACATTTACATCTGGATAGTGTCCAGACACTAAAAATCCGTTTAAGTGTGAACAGTAAAGAAATTTGTGTCGCAAGTTCTCTCGTAGTCTTAACGAAGCATTAGTGTATGTAATATTATATATATTTAGTAATATATACGCTAAGAATGTAACTCACTTGTTTAATTTTTATGAACCGGAGTGTACACCTAATAATTATTTTATAATAAAATTTATAAGAAAAAAATGAAAAATTTTCGATTGGAATTTCGTGACTTAACTCCATTTATATCAGACCAAATGCACAAAGACATAAATAAAAAGTAATGTAACAACTAACTGAGTGAACTGTTTGAATACCCAGTATATACTGAGTTGTATATTAATGTTTGAATTGTTAACAATTCTGCCTATTCAATATTTATAAAATATGAATTATTTGTACAACGATGGGCATATTTTTCGCTTTCCGAGGAATTTTTGAGCACAAATTATGGGAAAACTATCGAGTATAAGGAAAAAATTTTCAAACAAAAGTTGTTTATTTTCAAAAGAAGAAGATTTTTTGTTCTTAGATTTTTGTTATATCTCTTACGGTTTCAATGATAGGCAGTTTTGCCCATTTTGCCCAAACATGGTCCGATTTTGCCCATTAAAGAACTTGACCTTACTGTTTTGCTCTAGAACACATACAAAAATTTTAGCTCGTTATCTCTTTTCGTTCTTGAGTTCACATCGGGTTCACAGGCGGACGGACATGCGGAAATGGACCAATTAGGTCATTTTATGAACACATTTTTGTTCTACGATCAATATTTTCAACCGTTACAAAGTCGGACTAAACTTGATAAACCTTGTTTGATTCATATATACCGGGTATAAAAAGATATAAATATTATATAAACTACATTGTATAATTGTAGCGGTCCAGTTTTTTTCTTTTGCACTTAAAATTATGCTATGTGTTTATATAATTTCAAAATATTTGATCATAAAATGTTACATTTTTGTGATTGTGTATAATTAAAGATAATTGCATGTATCTTTTTTTATTATTTGATCAGGAAATTAATGGCAATAAAGTTTTAATGTTTGTTGATGATTACAGGTCATTAACAACGAATGATCATCATATGATGAGATCAAATTTATCGCAAAGTAAAAGAAGACACAAAACATTATGCTTTGAAGCAAAAAAAAATTTTTTTATGTAATAATATCTTTCTCACATAATTATTTCTTATATAAATGTTATTTTATTAATTAAAATATGTGCATAATTATATCTCACCACTGATTTAATATAATTATTATAAAAAATATATAATAAATAATATTAGTAAGTGAAAAAATAATAACGTTACAAGATAAGAATTATATTTTATGTAAATTATTTATAATTAATTATTTTTTTACCTCTATGTGGAACTATTGCAGACCATTTCTTTCCGAATTCATAGAACCGTTAAATAAATGTCCCAAAACTTTTGCTTGTCGACGAAAAGCAAATGGAAAAACCATCTAAAAAATAATCTTATAGAAACTGAATGTTTTTATGCGGTTAAATCTCTAGAATCTTCCACAGATATGGAAAGAATAGGGAATATGCATGAAATTTTTTTTCACATTTATTTTCAGAATATGAAAATACTGTTAATACTGTAATAATATTTAAAAACGAAAATAAAATCCGACAAATATCAAGGAAGCTATAAGCTTTTAAAGATTATTATCTGTCTCTTTCTTGCAAAAATACTAAAAACGGAGTTTTACGTGTATTTTAAATGGTGAAAGTGTAATATGACGTCACATAACATATCAAAAGGGCTATCACCCTCTTTGTCTAATCGGGAATGTCAATCATTCATATCTCGCTTATTTTTAAAGTTATTTAAAAAGTAATTTTACCTTGATATTTGTCAAGTAATCATGCTTCAATTCAAGTGAAAAAGTTTTTGCATGTATATTCCCTATTAAAACCTTCAGAAATCCAGAAAAATAATTTAGTATAGTAAAAATAAGAATTTTACTCATAGCAACCAAGTCCAGTTTAGAGTTGGAGTCTTGTGAAAGATACCGATTTAAAAAAGTTGATGCTTATTCTATACTATGGTAAGTGTAACTCAAATCAAAATTTCTCAATATAACAAATTGAAAGAACTCAAAAAATTTCGATTATTTGTTTATTTTCCAACAAATAATTTTCAGTATTTTTAAATTTATGCAAGAATGGCTAATTTTTCAAAAAAAAAGGTTTAACACCCAAGTTTGACATAACCGAAGAATATACATATTTTAGACTTTTTGGAGACCCAAAAAGGCATTAAATGAAACTGTGCTAACGTTTTTACAATTTTAATTTATAATTTTTGATTTTGCAAAAATTGAGCATTTAGCAATTTAACTCTTCTAAGATAATTTTATTTGCAAAAAGTCAACATATTATTATTTGTGTGTACGTTATGGCTGACTTGACGAAGTAATACTGTCAATGATCCGTGGTATAACGGTTAGTACGCTGGGCTCAAAATCCAGAGGTTCAGGTTTCGAAACTTGGCGGATGACTTAACTTTTTCATATTAATGTTAATTCATGAAAAAAGTTAAGTTTATTTCAATCGACGTTTATTTGGTGTGTTTCGTAACCTTATAAGCTACAATTAGATTTTTAGCTAAAATTTAACAGTGACTTACATTTTGACATGTTTGGGTGTCTAGAAACTGGCTTAATTTTGACGAAGCGTTATAGGTTTCAAGAGAAAATTTATATTTCATTGATATCTATAACTTTGTACTGTATATCGATACTATTCTAAACTCCAATTTAGAACAATCAAATAAAAAAAGAATTTGAAAAAAAATTTTATTTTACACATTTTAGGTAGATTTAATTTATCTAAAGTAATTTTTTATGATTAATAGTAAAAAAATGTTTCAAATTTGATGTGTATATAGAGGTAATATGGGCTTTCCAGACTCATTTATTTCAATAATATGTTTACAGTTACAATCATAGATAGGAGTAGTAGTATTTATATTGTGTTGATTACAATTTTGATAATATTTTTATAGCATGTTTCAATTGAATTAAAATGGAATTAAATTCCGGCTACTTTTTTTAATATTCATTTATTAATGTTCCGTATCTGAAGGGTATGCTTGGAATTCTCACTTATATGATTAAATTTCTGATGTCAATATATGATGCAGAAAAAATTGTTGTCTTCAGAAAAAAACAATTTCATCGGATTTGATAGCAAATTTTCAAACACAATAAATACTATTATACTATAACTAGCTTATACCGGCGTGTTCGCGGCTTCGATGTCCGGTGCCCGTCATTTTAAGACTAAAGATCTCAATATGCTTGTCCCATCGCTTCCACTACTTCAATTCTCTTCGACACTTCCACCAAACTTCAATTTCAGTGAATATTTTTGATTTCTATCCCTTGTAGCGAGATGATATGATATTTTGAAACCAGAAAAATGGTTTTATTCACAGAAAGTGTACTTTTGATAATTGAGACATTCAAAACTACTGCTGTCGTTACAACGAGATCGATACGATTTGCGAGAATCAGGAATGACAATTTTCGTTTTTAACCGAAATGAAGACGAGACACATTCAAAACAATTTGAAGTCAGCCATCTTTCGGTAAATATTTTTGATCAGTACATGGAGTATCGGCTGACACCATATTTTTATTTATGTGAAACATTCATTGCGGCGTGTTAAACCGACTGTTTGGTCCGGTGACGTTTTCTCGCCACGCGATCAACAAGTAGTTCATAGGTGATATTACATATAACACATTAGTTTTAAATAGATGCTCATAGATGGCAGTACATATACAGGTTTAAAAACTCATTCATAGGTGGCAATGCATATTTTCTGTACAAAATAGTTGATAATAATAATAATAATAGTAGTTTAAGTATCCGATTGAAAGATTTGAGCCGTCTCAATTTTTAAGAAATTATTTAATTTTTAATTTTTTGATATTAAATTAATATGTATTTTTTTTATTAAAGAATAATATTTTTCTTTAAAAAAATCTGAATATTTTGTTTCTGATTATGCCATATTTATTTCCTTTAATAAACCATCCTTTCATGCATATTCTCTATACACAATTGTTTCGGTGTTTTACATCTATCAGGCGGCGCCGCGACGGCTTAATTTTACGACGACGGCTTAAGTCTTGTACGTAGATTTGATCTGAAATGAAAATATTACCCGTCCTTATACGTACAAGCCGAATCTATCTAATTCCTCGTTTATTGCAGACAGTTAAATACTATTCTATTTATTATGAAAATTAATGATTTATTTCAGTATTGTTTGTATTTCATTTAACGGTATTTATTGTTTTAAGACAACTTGAAGAAACATATCAACAAATAAATATGTGTATGATAGCCGTTCCGTTATGAATTATATTTACATATTAATTGTTCATAAATCCCACAATATGTTATTTATTCATATATTATATATTTATATCGATTTTAACAACAATTAAATCGTAGGAGTTCAATTTTTAACTTTTTGATATGCATTACAATACTTTTGAGATGTAGGAAGATATGTGTAACATATTAATAATTGAGAAAAAAAAAAAGGTTTTTATGTAAATTTTTGTGAAAATGTTTTTGTTTTTCCTTTAATTGAATATGTTTTTTAATCAATGTAGATATTTGTTGGTATATTTTAGCATTTATGTTTATCTGCTATGTAAACTTGCGCTGAAACCATTTTTTACTGCATACGAAAACATCGAAAAAAATCGAAGTGAGTACCCTAATCTTTCTCGTCATCAATCATACCCCGAGTTGGTTAGGTTTGCGTGTTTTTGGGCCCCCGAAACAAAAGCGTTGTATATGTTTCAGAATTTGTGGAAAAAACTATTGCAATTCAACAAGGTAACTATAGTAACCGAGTACTATAGTTTTTGCGGCAATAATACCTGAAATATATAAAAAGCTTTATAGTGCGTGGACTCAAAAACACGCAAACCCGGCCAACTCGGGGTATGACCGATGAAGTGGAAGATTTTTGTGTCTACTTGGTTGGAAGAGTCATCGACCATAAGTTCATAATATAAAAAATAATATAATAAAAATATCGACCTTTTTTGCATAGTTTTTAACCTTTTTTTTATAAATAAACAATTTAAAATGTCATTATCCCCCCCCCCCCCGGATTTTTATAACAATTGTTTGTGTAGGGCCAGATCCAGAGGCCAAAATATATCCCGTTTTTGTAACAATTGTTTTTTTAGCTTTTAAATTTGAAAAAGCTGCTAAACTGCAATTTTCCCAAAAGTTATGTTTTCCCAAAAAATTGGGTTTTTAATTGTTGATAACTTTTTTAAATGATCAGTAAAGGTTTTGAATTTTCGAGAAAACATAATTCCGTGATTAAACGTCAAAGATTAAAAATTATATCTAATATCACGCATGAACGTCCTTAAAATGTTTTAAATTTATTTATGTAACACATGTTTTTTGGCTATACTGTGTTACCAAGTAAAATATTGTTAAATTGTCGTATTTTTACTTTAATCCAAAAAAGTGGTGACGTAGGTGTTTCCACCACGCTAAGACCAAGGTACCGTTCGTTGGTATAATTACAAATCTTCACTAACCAAATACAGAAACATCGTGGCTATAAAAAAAATCTGCTTCATAAAGAATGTTATGAATAGACGCTAGTTTACAAAAAAACACAAAAAGACATCAAGATAGTAACAAATCATATGCATTCCACTACCATAACATCTCAGGTATCTCAGAGGCAGAGCGTTAGTCTAAAATGCCAGAGGTCGTGGGTTCGATTCCCATCCTAGATGTGTATGCTTTCTCATATTAAGGATTTGATATCAAAGAATGTTATCAATGTTCAGACATATTACTTAATTGTCAAATTTAGTCAACGCTAGTCACATCCGTTGGTATAATACAACCAAAAGTTTTATTTTTTTTCGATAGTAAAATCTAACATAATGAATTCATTTTATCGATTGATGACGAAACAATAATTAATAAAAAATGTATTTGCATGATGTTTTAAGAATTTGTAAAAAGTGTGTTAAAACATTTGTAATTCGAAAATTAACCGAGATAAATGCCAAATCAAAATATTTATTTCAATCATTGCAAATGAATTCGTTCTGTATAAAATTTCAAGTAAGCAAAATATAATAAATTATTTCTAAAATTTAAATGTATATTTTTACTATACCGTGTGTTTATTTGATAATTTACCACCTAAATATTTTTTTAAATATGCATTTTAGAAAAAACAAAATATATCAAACAAAAAGTTGCACAGCTTAACGGAAAATAATGCAATAATTATGTTTTTGTTCCATGCATACATCCCTCGGGGTATATCTTATCATTTAAATGCTTCCATGTGGGACATAATTCAGAAAACTGATGATAACATAATCGGGGTATACAATTCAGTGTTGCAGCAACATATATCATATACATCCAAAATTTAATTACGCCACTCGATAGCTAAAGAATCAAAGAATTCGTTACGTTGAGTGAGGATTGTGACGCATCGCGCGTGGTGGAGGGGGAATCACCGTCATTTTCAGGTTATTTCGCTGCACCACATAATTTCCGTTTAGTATAACTTTTGACTCGGAGAAACTAGAACGTTCGATTGAGTTTCAATCGTCAACTCTAGTCAAGATCCATCGATTGCGTATTTAAAACATTAGTGAGAAATAGTTATAGTGAATATATATGATGTTAAAGTAAAAAATTAAAATAAATAATACAATGTTGGCCTATACTCGTCGAAAAGCCAAATCAAAATATAGAGATCGGATACGGATGGAAAGGGCTTCTCGAGAGCAATGCAGTGATATTCCGTTACGTACCTGTTACCCGTTACTTACATGTATTCACGTAAAACATACGATCGTGTCCACGAAATAGCCACACCTCATATTTTTCATTCAACCCATAGTTTTGGTATTAATACGGGACCGAAAATTTTGTATATACGTATTTTTTCCAGAAATTTTGGAGCATGGAAAAAAGTGGCAAAAGTTGTTTGTTTTTATGAGATAAACATTTTTTTCCGTTTTAAAGATTTTTGCTATCTACCATCATTTAAAAGATATACCACGCGGCACAGATGCATAGAACAAAAATACAATGATTGCATAATATTTCCTCCTTTAAATTGTGCAACTTTTGATTGAAACATTATTTTCAAAAATGTATATTTAAAGAAAAATATTCATTTGGTTCCTTTTCAAATGAACACACGGTACCTATATTTTTATATGTTTTTTAAAACAATGAAAAATATGAAAGTAAATTAAAGATTACTACACATTTTTATAAATATTAAACGGTCTATTTCTTTTACAGATATACATCGCGATTGTAAAATATTGTGAAGGTCTTCAATAAAAATATTATGGAAAATTGCCATTTAGAATACAACACATAATATAGTTGAATTTAGGTCTAACAATTATCTCTGTAATTAATTTTCTTTTCGAAAACTGATACAACAAGAATTATTTGAACTAAACTTTTTATATTGCTGGTAAAACTAAAAGCCGTTCTGTATACATTTCGCTTAAATTCCAGAATTTCCCCCCAATATCTAGGTCAGTTATTCCTATTTAATAAATACGTATTTCGACTACAAGGTTTTCATTATCAACATGAATTAGCTAATCCTAATCTCCGGGAAATATGTGTTACTCGTTGCTAAAATAATGCTTGTTTTACGATTGGTACAAATTATGAAATTAAATTTGAAAAACCTAGAGCAATCATTGATTATCTTTGATAATCTCTATAATCTCGTTTCATTCGTCCAACTTTCATTGAAGTAATTTAATGCAAATTTTTTCAAAAACCTAACCTGAAATTGATAAAACAGAGAATTAAACTAACAAAATTAATTGATAAAATACTCTGTACTCATTAAGTTCATTAGCCCTATGTGAACTGTTTATATTACTTCTTCACAGGCATGGATGTAAAAAAATATGACTTATGGTTTACATACAAAGGTACTAATTTGAGATTTGAGTTAAAATTTTGACAAAACTGTATAATTTATGGTTTCAAACAAAAGTGAATAGTTTTTAAAAAAAACGTGTGTGCCTCATAAGATCGCGGGAGCTATCGAGGGCTTAAATAGTTAAAATTGATATTTTGTTCGGTACAAAAGTGAAACGTAGAACCCCTCCCCTTTCTCTCACTCCAGGTGTTTCTTATATTTATCCGCTGTTGAATCATTTCCCTTTTACCCTTATATAAAATTTCAGATACCTCGCTACAGAAGTTTCACTTCAAAATTTGTCAAAGAATAAAAATTCTTACTAAAATAAGTACAAAGGTTCATCTTTAAAATGATTAAGGCATTGTACAGAGAACTAGAACGTTGAACATTATCAAAAATTATACAATTTTTGAAATCCCCATTTTTTCCAAATCCCCAATAATTATACGTAATTATGTTCTTCTAATACAAAAGTAAAATGTAACTACAGCCTTTCTCGCACTCAAAGCTTATCTCATGTTTCCCCTCTATTGAGTCATTTCCCCTATATTGTAACAAATAATTTCAAATAGATACGTGGCTAAAGAAGTTTCACTTCAAAAAGGGACACTGTATTTAAGCTTTTCTTTAATTTCCCTGCTAGGACGATGTATGCTAGCACGAAATTTTATTTATCTCCGATCTCCTTTCATATATTGTTGATGGACCTGGCGTTTTTGACATGGAATAATGAGAACATTCTATGTATTGGAACCTTGGGAAAGGCGTGGCTTAAGTAATCATATGGTTATTTATCCTACAATCGCTAGTTGGTTTTTTTACCCCCAGATAGCGTATTTAAATCCATACGAGTATATTACATATATGTACTACATGTATATATATATATATATATATATATATATATATATATATATATATATATATATATATATATATTATACGAGTATATACAGGGTATAAAAGTCTACAGCATAATTTAGTATTAAATTAATTATTTTATGTTAACCACACAAATTTCCGGTGTTAAGGTGTAAGAATAAATTTTGTAAATAGCAATTAATATCTAAAATAAAATCACAAATCTCACTTATTTGTAATCCGATTAATTTTTTAACGTCATCATCACTACAGGAAATAAAATCTAATTACTATATGTTTTTTTTTTTTTGTATTCATTTAAATAAAATTACATTATTTTTTTTGCCTTCAATAACAATAAATATAGTATTTATAAACGCGTATTTTTTTAACATAATAATTTCACTTTCAATAATAAATTTTATGAAAATAATTATAACATTTTTAAGTAATTTATTTAATTTATATATATAATTTTTTTGTTTTGTTTTGTTTTGTAAACAATAATTGTTATTAAGCTCTATATCTAACAAAATATTTTTTGATATTAAAAATTAATATTAAAACTCTAACGTTTAAAATAATAACACTTTCTCTTTTGGTGGCAAAAAATAAATAAATCAAAATTATAAGTATTGGTGAATATAATGTTTTGTTTCTATAGTATTAGAATTTAAGTAATATGTGATCGTGATTTTTGATATACACATCATTTATATATTTTTAGAACCCGGTATACATTTGTATACCCGGTTTATTATATATACCAGGATAAATTGAGTTTAGTTCAGACTTTGTGCAATGGTCCAAAAATTTTAATTAATCCATTTTCGCATATCTGCCTGTCCGTCTGTCAAAACGATAGTTCAACAACGAAAATAGATATTGAGCTGAAATTTTGTGTGTGTGAATTCTAGAGCTTAAAAGTAAGGTCTAGGTCGTGAATATGCAAAAAATTGGACTGTGCTTCTCCTCGCCACGTGGAAACAGTTCCAACTTTGAAACCGTAAGAGATACAAAAATTTAAAAACAAAAAAATTTTCATTTTTGAAAGATAAACAGTTTTTGTTTGGAAATTTTGTTCATAAGCTCAGTATTTACCGGATATTTAAGCGATTAACTCAATGTTGTTATTTTCACTTGTTTTTAAGTGATTTTTTATTCATAATACCCGATTAGGATGACCAAAACGGATGTCCTTCGTAAGAAAAAATGACATTCGTAAATAATTGGGTTAATTCATGTTTTAGAACGTGTCATTTGTTTTTAGATATTCGTCTGCCCAGAAATGAAGCCTGATATTATTCCAAACTTTTTTTTTTACTGCCCATATTTCACACATTTATTTTAACTAGACCGCCATCTTTTTTTGCCGCCAAATACTAATTGTCGTTAAACTTCAAAATAGAAATAACAGTTAATTGAGAGGCCCAACTTGGTGTTTGATAGAAGGAAAAGTACTTATGTTTGAATAGTATAAATCATAGAGCCCAAACAACGTTATTAGTTGCATCGACCGTTAATTAGTGGTCACCCATAATATTATTTATATATGATTATTTAGCAATTTACCGATCATTATTTACCAATAATAACTACTATATTAATCAGATACTCCACCTAAGTAGGAAAATATAGAACATATTAATTGGTTTGGTGATAAAAATGGGTATCCTTGTATTTTAGACCTGTTTATTATGAAGAATCTGAAAAGTGATTCAACACACCTAGAAAAATTGCAAAATCGATATGAATCTTTTAAATACAAGCGATGAAAAAATAGTGAACCCCCGACCAATAGTCAAATTCGTAACAGTCAAATTCAATTCCGTTAAATCACACATACTAGCAAAGATTTTATACGCATGCGATTACAAAATCAATAAACTAGTCAATCTATCTTCATATTAATATTTTTTGATTCCAATTTTCATTTCAAAATTCAATGACAAGTTTGTCTATATAGTATATACTAGTTCTTTCATACTATGTCTTCGTAACCTTAATGGAAATTGACATTAATACAGTATTGCGACGCCTAAAGTATACACGAATAATCATATGTGGAATAATAAGTTTATGTTGACTTGAAAGTACATTAGTCCTATTTTACACATGTAACTTTTCAAGCAACTATTCATAACATATATCGTAGTGAGCAAGCGCAGTAGTAATTTTTGATGAAACTATGCAGTTATAACACAATAGACCTGGCTTCTATTTTGATGAAATTTAATATGTAACTTCAGATGTATATGAATAGGGTGATTGGTTTACTTCCTTGTGATTGGTTTACTATGATCATGTGACTGAAGTGGTTGACAAAGAAAGGAATATTTAGCAAGACGAGAGTTATAAGCTATTAACAAAACATGCGATTGATATATTTCTGCATGTACAAAGAGATGTAAGTCTCGTTATATCACATACATTTATTGCGATTGAAAACTTTCACCTGTAAAAACGGGGTTAGTTATGAAATTATGTGCTGAAAAAATCCTCAAAAATTGAGTTTTATCTGTGTCCACGTACTCTGCGTGGTCCTCAAATGCTACAAACATTAAAATGAAAATTTTTCTAAAACACTACTACATCTACTTTGGAAAACGGGAAAAATATATTTTATGTTTATTAAAAGATTACGAGGTTATGCAAAACAAGTATGTAAAAAAAACTCGACTTGAACACCTTTAGTATAAAAATAATGTATGCATATTTACAAGACATAAACACAGGTGTAAAAAAAATAATAATAAATTTAAATAATATACATCTTAAATACTTACAGAATAATTAAGATAAGGGGGCTCCGATGGGCCCGCCAGATGTCGCCGCATGGCATGGCTAACTGAAACAGCCATCGAATGTCCACCCCATACGCAATGGAGTCATTTCTGCAAAGAAAAAGTAAAACAGTGTTTATTTAAAAAAAAAAAAAAAAACTTCATTCTATATTTTTAATGTTTATTTATTTATTTTTAAATGATGCATACATTTATAAATTAAAGGAGTGGAATAAATAAAACCGCAAAAGAACCTTAATTTATAAGTAGAATAAATAATTAGAATTTAAATATTTATAATATTTTAAACGATGTGTATATAATACTATATAAATAAATATTGCAGTTATATCATCATTACGGCAGACTGTACAGTTAAATCATAGATTAAGGTACATTTAATAATAATCTATACGCTCAAAGTCATTTTATATCTATTAAAAATATTCGTTTTGTAAATATAAATAATTATAGGAAATTAATATTTTATAATTGAAAATTATAGTTTGTTTAATAAGTGCAATTACTAACGATATCCATAAAACCGACAATAAAACCCTTAACGTGGATTAAGGCAGCCTAATACAATATTGTCAAAAAGTTGTGGAACGTATAGTAAGATATATATATATATATATATATATATATATATATATATATATATATATATATATATATATATATATTTCACACATATATATATATATATATATATATATATATATATGTATATATATATATATAGTGAAATTCACTCTATATATATATAGAGTGAAGGAACGTATAGCATAATAAGCCATAATTTTTGTCCAAGACTGTACCAGTATATTCAATCGGGCTGTACCAGTTCAATCGGGCAACGTCGCTTATATTCCGCCAGTTGGTAATACTGTTTGTTTACATACATGTACTCGAATAGTTCAACGTATAGTGACGTGTAGTGTTGTCTAGTTGTATTTGTTTAGCATGCCGACACGTATATTTATTTATAAAATGCTTCTTTTTGCGTTGCTATTTATAGCTATTTTAAAAAAGGATTCTTAAGGTATTTTCAAACTATTATTAGGTTGTCAAGAACTTCACAATATTAGTAAAATGAATGCTCAGAAATCAGCTGAATTTTTTTGAGAATTTATTCCTGTGGCGTTTTTGAGAAAATCGTTACGTAAGTTGGAGAAATTTAACATGCATCTTCATAAACATGGTGAAATAAAATGCACGATTCCGACTGTTTTTACTTCGAACTCTCTGAATATAGTCACGGTTGTTCTGAAATTTGACACATACTTTCATCAATTTCTCAGAAATTTTTTTCCCTTTGGGAGAATGCTTGTCGGGTTTCTCTAATTATGCCCATTAGTATGACAACTACCTTAAGGTCCTTCACCCGACTCGATATTAATTAAAATGACGTCTTTGAAAAAGGAAGTAATAAAACAACCTTCGTCATTTATATCCCAGATCTGAATGTACATTACGGACGATCTTACTGACTACAGTTAAAACATAGATTAAGGTATATAATATAATAATCTATTCTCAAAGTCATTTTATATATAGAAAAATATTATTTCTGAAAATATAAATTATAGGAAATTAAATATTTTATAATTTGAAATTATAGTTTGCTTAAATGCAATTGCCATGTTATCCATACAGCTGGCAATAAAACCCATAATTGGGATTAAGGTCCTTCACCCCCGACAAGGAATTAATTAAATTGGCATCTTTGTAAAACAATTAAGGTACAGATACTTTTAGCATAGAGATTCAATAAATTACCCGTTTTTAAAAAGTTCCATTGATTTTCCAATAGATAATTTTTCTCGATTATAAAATATCCCATTAAACCGTTTGATTTATTTCTACAATTTCGAAATCGATTTGAATCGAATAATTATGTTAGTAATAAGTGCTCACTTTAAGTGTCGATTAAGGGTGTCGAGCATTGGAGCTTCAAATAGATTAAGGCTTGATTTTTTTTTGCATGTAGTTGAAGTGCATATAAATCAATTACAAAAGTTTCAGGGGGTCTTGAATTAATTATTTAATGTTAAAGTTCGAGTTTTACAGTATTGCTCTTATGGAGAAACTCGTAAGCGTCGACATATCTTTTTTGTTAGGCCCGATATGACGAGCCGAAATTAAATTTTATTTTAACTTACGACAAAAAAATAATAAACTTTATTGTGGACTTTTATGAATGTATTATTATATAAGATTTTGAAGAATTTTATAAATGGACTATATCTAGTGCTCGTACATCCTTAAGTGGCTGCAATTAAAATATCTAAATATAAAAAATATACTTTGATCTTTAATCAACACATTTTAGTGTAAATTAATGCATGAAATTATTCAAAAATAAACAAATACTTCTTGAATCTCGAAATAATAATTATATTAAATAACAAAAGGTTAAAAGTATATAATTACTTACAAAAATGATGTCACTATTTCGTCAAATGTTGCAATCGCATGAGAAAATATTTTGAATATAATTAGTGCATACATTTTTTGTTTTTGTATATATAGGTGGTCTTTGTTTATTATTTCGAGGAGCTGTTAAATTAGGCTTTAAGCTACAAAAACATTTCAGCAATTAAATCAATTCTATTATTAGTAATATGTGTTCATCGTTTGCTGGATGTTTTAAATTTTTTTAGCTAACAACAAACTATCGTGAATGTATGACATACATATGAATGTCCTTCAGAATGGATCAACAGAAAGTGGCATGTTTTTGACGTGAAAACGTCTATTCGCTTCTTACACTGATGGTTGGTCGAACATTTTTGTGTGACGAAATATTGTAAGATTTCAATCGCTAATTACTTCGAGAATAATAATGCATTTCTTCCGTTAAGGATGTTCCAGCATACTACCACTTTTCGACAGATTTTGCTCATTTTTTTTTCACAGGCTAAAAATAATGTTTTCTAATAAATCCCGAATTTTCAGAACTTTTGACCGTTTAGAACGCGAGACAATTAATATCAAAGTTATAATTCTCTCTCACTCTCTCTCATTAGAAGCATGTAAAACTTCATGCCCGCCCAACTATTATCTATTGTATTAGAAAAAATAATCGACAGAATTTAAAAAAAAACCACGAGAGTAAAGCTAAATATTTCTTATAAAAGTTTTAAAAAAATTGTGTGTTACCGTTTTGTTTCCGAAATATAAAAGTTTAAATTTATTTATTTTCTTCAAATCAACATTATTTTGTATATGTGAACAGTGTATTTGTCTATGTCTTGTATATGTGTGTTTATGTATTGGTGCTGTAACAAAATCAAACCGATTTGTTGTGCTGATTGCATAACACAGTGCTGGACCGTATCTATGAAAATTATGAAAAACTACTGATGTCACAAACATTTTACGTATATATGAGACGGGACTCTCACGGGCATACTACCTTCATATATGTAGACATTTTAAATAACAAAGAGTTAACGGTATTTAGAAAGATAAAGAAACTTTATGTTTACTTCCTACAGAAGTATAAAAATTCTCTTCCTTGATTTTATAATAATAATTGTATTGTAATTTTACATAGACATTGTAGTTAGTAGGTGTGAGAGAGCGTATATTTATAGACAGTTTAAATGTTAATGCACTGACAACAACAATGAATATATATAATTCTTGTCGAAGAATTATGATTGTACAATTATTGTAAATTATTGGTTTTTTAATTTGTTGTTCTTGATGAAATATTTGACAATATTCAAATCATTTATCATCGTCTCTCGGCAATTCATTCATAAGAAACGCTTAGATCTTTAGTTCATTTGTTTCTTAGTGTTCCTTGTCAAAATTAGAAATACAAATAGATTATTATTATTAATTTAATTTATTGATCAGAGTTTAAACATAAACAATATGTACATAGGTAAAGATTTATTGGTTGAAATTAATAATCAATAATAGTAAATAACAAATCGGCATAAGCTGTTTATAGCTTTTCAATAATAGAAACATGTTCACATGTTATGTTAAAATCTCATAACTCATAAATAGCAAAGTCAATAACATCGACTGTAAATCCGCGTATAAGATGTAGGTACTCGTCACGTGATGCTATGCTCAATTTGTTTTGTCCCACATTTTTTAAGCTCTGAAATTATTATTGAAGAGAATAACTGAGGTAATATTATACATATTATAAACATGTATATGGTACCATTTTTAAATTTAACAAGTGAAAATAACAACTTACTGAGTTAATTGCTTAAATATCCGGTACATCCTGAATTTATGTAAAAAAATTTACGACAAACGTTGTTTGTTTTAAAAAAAGGGACATTTGTTGTCTTTTTAATTTTGTTCAATATCTTAAGGTTCCAAAGATGGGCAGTTTACCGCATTTTGCCCAAAGATGCCCTTACTTGACATACTATGGAAATGTTCCGGTTACGCAGAAATAGAATAAATTTCATTCCGACCTGATTAAAATATTGACCACTAAAGTGGTTACAGACACATATACATATATAAATTAATATATTTTCCATGTATTTGCTTACTTTCTAGCGGGCACAATTTTATTCCGATCAAAAGGAAATTTCGTGTCTGATATGCTTTCAGTATTTGAAAGATCAAGTTCGTTAATGAGTATAATCTGCCAATGCAAAAAGCGAGGCTTAAAGAAGAAAAAAAACACAAAATATAGAATATCTCGAAAAATGCAACAGAATATAAATAAATATAAGAGTAACAGAAAAAATGATAAGAAATTAAACAAAAATAAAATTAATTTTCATCTTATATATTTTTCGATTTTTCCAAAATTAAGAAAGATATATCAAATTTTGTGTTTCCTCCTATCTCTAAACACCCTTTTCCCCTTGTTAAAAACTGTAGCTCTGAGTGTCTATTTGGTTCTCAAATTCTGCGATTCTTAAAATTTTCTTCCCGATTATAAAATGAAATTGATTTATCGATCATCTTTACAGCTTTTTGTATATGGAAACAACAACAGTGACAAATTTCTACTAAGTGTTTTATTTTTCTTAAATTGCTTTTTAAACTCAAGCAAGTAAAAGTTGATTAAATTCACCATCGATAATTAGTAAATAATTACATATATTTAAAAAAACTTTAATAAAAATAATTAACAAAATAGAATTTAATTTTTTTATTTGCAAAAAAAAAGTACATCGTATCATAAAAAAAATGTAAGATGACTTCAAAAAAAAATAATTCAAAAAAATTCATAACTATTACTTTGGGCGTTTATAACTTTCACTAAATACCTTTTTTTCTCTCTCATTTTTTAAGTAATTACCAATTAAAATATATTTAAATCAGATTCTGAATATAGGAATTTAGTATAGAATATTGTGTTTAAAACAATTTTAATTTATTTAAATTATATTAGGTATACCTCAATCACTTCCGAATCTAAGACTAATTGGATATAATGGTGGCGGAAATTAAGCGTAAAATAAATCTAATCTGAAAAATTACTCACGTAATTTTTTTTATTTTAAATCTTTTAGAGATATCACCGATATGATTTCTTTATTTCATCTAAGAAGATACAATCACTTTTAATTTAATTGAATTGAAATTTTAAGGTATTTCCAAACTATTATAAGGTTGTCAAGAATTTCACGAAATTCACAATATTAGTAAAATGAATCCTCAGAAATCAGCAGCATTTTTTTGAGGATTTATCACCATGGCGTTTATGAGGAAATCGTTATGCAAGTTGGAGAAATTTAACATGCATCTTCATAAGCATGGTGACATAAAATGCACGATTCCGACTGTTTCTACTTCGAATTCTCTCAATATAGTCACGGTTGTTCTGAAATTCGACACATACAGTATAGAATGCGTCTTACAAAAATAGTTTTAAATACAAAATAAAATAAAAAATAAAAACATTATGACAAAACTTATGTGCTAATTAAGAATAAAACGATTCCATATTATAATGGCATTGTTCAAGTAGCAATTTTTTAAACTTTAATAAAGGTAATTTTTTAATATTAATTGGTACTTTATTATATATTCTATATAACGGGTATAATAAATAAATTTCACCATCAAAAGGAGAATTTCGTTGTTCCATATTGAATCAAGAGGTGGATTTTTGAAGGTAGGAGAATGAGAAAATTAATGAAAAATTAAGTTCATCAAAAGTCATAGTGTCAGGTGTCAATTTATATCTTTTCTGCATGGAAAATCGAATGACTTCGATATCAAGGATAAAATCAACCATTGAAGATATTAAATTTTTTCATCTAAATATTATCAAAATATTAGAAAAATAAATAAATCATAAATATTCATCAAATGTACACTATGAGCACATAAGTAATGCTCATTTTTCAAAACTTTATAATAGATTTCGAAAAAATAGTTTTGTATAAAATTTGTTCATTATAAATATACTAACAACTTTTACTCGAAACATTTTTCTAAAACCCGAATGAATAAGGCACAAATCAACTATAAAATTTTGAAAAATGAGTGATAATTTTCGTCAACAAAGTGATTTTGTACTATAAAACGAATTTATATCACAGTAATCATAGTTTATGTGTCACTGGAGAATAGTGTAATTTTCTATTATAGAAATATTTTTCAGAATGGGATCAGTAGCTCCAGAGATTATATCAGACATACTTACAAACAACTTTACCTCTTTAAAACATTAGTGCAGATTAAAATGTCAGCTCATTTCGGGACCACTTTTAACTTACAATACAATATACTGCATAAACCTTTTCTTTATGGTTTAATACCTTTCACTTTTTTTTGGTTTTTTTTTTCCTATATAAATATATTCAATATACGATAATAATGATATTAATATAATAATAACAATATTTATATATTATTTAAATATTTATACAAAACAGAATGAAATTCACAATGCTTAGTATTTAAGTCACACGTAAAATCATTCATATTTTTTTTTCTGCAGATATATAAAACACACCTTCTCCATAATATAATATGTAAAAAAAAAAACAACAACAAATCAGATATCAAAAGATATTATTATAAATTTTATAATAATAATTTTTGTTTTCTTTCAATACCCACGATTTTACTTAAATAAAAACCAATTTAAATTATAAACACACACACAATAACTGAGCGATAGACATTCTTTTTAAATTAGATTTGGTATTTTAAAATGAATAATATTCAAATTGTATAATTAAGTTATAAATATATATTTGAAAAGTTAAATAATACTTGAACTGCATTTTAGAAATATATGTGTAGTCTTATTATAAAGCATAGACCAACATAGATATGAAACCATTTATATTTTCAAAACAAAACATACATTCAAAACACGAATGCCGATGATTGCCGAGCTTACATAGCCGATTGCTACCAGTCCAAGTGGCCGAGCCGTCTAAGGCGTTATGTCTGCGCAGTATGCAAACTTTGAAACTGGGAGGTTATGGGTTCGAATCCCTACATCGGCAGTTTGTCGATTATTAAAATAAAAAAATAAAAAAAGGAGCGGTTAATTGACTAAACTGTCGGCGTATGAACAAGAACGAACGAAGTAACCGGCTATGCTTGAGAAGGTATTCTACAGTTTCCTTCACGAACTCCAGTTGAATATCGACATAGTTCCTATCATAGTCGGCTGCAGCCGCATATCCTACCAATTCCTATTCTACACACAAATTCCTTTCACTGCACTCACATCCTCACATCCTTAGGCATCATAATGGACCTTATGGTCGAAGTGTATCCCGTCCAGAATAGCCTCTACAATCTTTCTACATTTAAGACTCGAGCGTCCGTATTGAAAGATCCTATTTAATCACTGGAAATAAATTATTTTCTATTTTTTAGTGCAATTTTCATTATAAAATAAAATCTTTGTTCTCATAACGTCTTTTATTTATTGATTTTAATTTTAAAGCAAAAAAAAAACAGAATTTAATTTCCCAACGCTTCCAATATTCCTTCTCAATATTTATCAGCACTTCCACTAATACCATATTATGAATTCCGATATCAAATTATTGTATTGTCATCAGTTTTGCATGCATTTGTAGTCTTTAAATCAATACGACAATTAGAAATGAATGAAATTTCAATTTAATTCATTCAAACACAATGCTGAATATAGTATAACAAAACGATTGAATTAAATCAGTTCCAACAAATTGTTCTCGCTCTACTCTCGTATCAAGGAAATTTAAGATGTGTGAAGAAATAATGGGAAATTAAAATGACAAATGGTTTTACAAAAAGGTTACAAATATATTATTATTATTGTCTTTATAATACAAACAAAATATAATTAGTAAATTATTTAATATATTATGAAATAATTTATTACATTATAATTTTTATTATTATTATTCGTGTTTGAATGATTTTGTCTATCTAAAACGTATGCAAACGTTGAATGTAGTGTACAATCAGCGTCAAAAGTTGATGTTATTTTTTATTGGAGTTTACTTCTTTAGAATCGATTTCAAGTTAAAATCCCCGGTACGACAATTTGATGGGTATAGTGAAATCAAGTGTTAAAAAAAAGCGTTATGTTTTTTTTACAAGCTATCACTTTATATGCTATGATATTCATATTGAATTTATGATATTTTTCATATCCTTTCAGACTGATTTTACATTACAAATTTTCCTTTTTCGTAGGTCATTAATTTATTTTAAGAAAAAATAATAAAATAAATTTTTTATAATAATTTAAATATTATTTTGAAATGTATATTAAATGTTTGCTTCTAAAAAAAAATAAAATTTAAAATGATTGTTGATTGTCATTTCCACAGATAGCTAGATTATAGCGGCTGCCCTGGACTGCTTTCACTTCGACCATAAAGTCCATTGTGATGCCTAAGGATGTGAGTGGAGTGAAAGGAATTTTGTGTGTAGACTAGGAATTGGTAGGTTGCGTGGCTGCAGCTGACTCTGATAGGAACTATGCCGACATTCATCTGGAGTTCGTGAAGGAAACTGCCATTTCCATAGAAACTATACTTTGAAAAAATAACTATAAAATTATTTTATTAAAAGTTTGTTTCAATTTTGAAATGTCAATTTTGATTGTCATTTCCATAGAAACTATAAACTGTACTAGCACACTATAAATCGTTATATATAGGAGAGAAATACACAAAATAACTTCTCGTAACATAGTCAATATATTCGTAATATAGTCAATAACTTATAAAAGTAAACTGCGATCCCGCGTCGGAGCTGACCCGCATATATTTTTTTCATTTTTATTATTTGATTTGTGCCTTATTGATTCGGTTTTCGAAAAAATGCTTGGGGTAAAAGTTGTTCATTATAAATATAGTAATAACTTTTATTCGAAAATTTTCTTCGAAAACCTTATGAATAAGGCACAAATCAATTGTAAAATTTAAAAAAAACTAACTGACTCAACTTCTGACGCTTATTGTATCTATTAACCTGCTTGGCTGTTACGAACACTACACCTATTAAATATGTATAAAAACAAATTATCCAACAACAACAACAAAAATCATACTATTTCAAAATTGTCTAAATATTGCAAAAAAAAAAAAAAAATTAAAAAAAACTGTTTTTGCTTTTTAAATACCTAATTTGAATTTCATATAATATAATAAAATAGTCTAATGAATGAATAAAATAAATAAATTATTAATAAATATTTTTTTGTTTTACATTAATATAAAACCACAAATTTTATGTGAAATTTTTATTATGACAAATATTTTTAGACCATTTTGTAAATAATAATAATATTTATGAAATATATTTATTATATTTAGTTTTTTTTTTCTTCAAGGATATGTACTAGAAATGAATACTATATAACAGGGTTGGCCAACAAGTCGAACGGTCGATTGCGAAGCCAACTTTGGTCGATCGCTCGTGAAGTCTTGACAAAAAGTGATTGAAGAATTTGAGGTAAGATTTCAAGAAATTGTTGAATTCATATCTTTTTCTATTAAAAAAGAGTTAAGTGTGAAACTGATTTAAGTCAGAAAATTTGAGGAAAATTGTTGGAAATACATCAACCGAGAAAAATATCCCAATATCATCAAATGTAGCGAATATATTTATTGTTGTTTCGGATCTACATACCTGTGAGAATCGGCTTTTTCTACTTAAAGTTAACGAAGACTAAACAACGTTATGTCCTGATTAATTCCTATACTGAAGACTCGTTATTATTATCTTTGTCAGGATATACAATTAATTACAATCCCTTCCTTAGAAACATGCAAACTCAGTCTTCCCATTAATGTTAAGGCTATAAAATTAATTCAAAATCTGTCTTTATCTGTAGCTAATTTGAATTAATTTTGATTCGTTAAATAATTATGTTGTTTTTTACGTTAGTGGACATACAGGGTGTTTCAGTACGAGGTAAACTTCCACGAGCTATTAATAGATTCGCAAAAACAAGTCTAAAAATCTTATATCATTCTTTCATGATAAATTATCCTGACCCAAAAAAAAAAAAAACCGCGGAAGTGAAATCTTAAAATCAAACTATCAGCCATTTTGTGCATTTTACAAGCTTTTATTTAACTTACAATGTATGTATGTATGTATGTTCGGGTTAAATCTTGCAAGCTGATTTAGAACCACTTCCTCTTATCCTACGGAGTTGAATTTTTACATGATGGTTCAATTCCAATGACAATGCATTTTTATGGTAAGTATGACAAGTATAGATAAGGGGAAAGGGGGGTTTAGAGAGAGGGGGAAACACAAAATTTGGTATATCTCTCTTAATATTGAAAAAATCGAAAAACACATAAGAAGTAAAGTTGTAGAAAATTAGTTTTACTATAAAAAACTTGTTTAAAAAAATACGTTTTTAATAGAAACTTATTTATAACAACATTATAAATAACAAAATACTGATATGCTATACTATACCACTACAGTTCTAGGATTAATTGATGCTTGACCAGGTATATTTTATAAAATCATTATTGGTTTAAAGATGACATAATTATTCTAAAATTATTAAATTTATAATTAGCGGGCCCGTAGAACCATAAAAATTTATATTTGAATATTATGAAATGTACTATTACGCAAAATAATATTGATAATTATGTATCCGGAAACAATACATAACCGCAGGATTTCAAATGTAGTACCATATATTATTGGGTCGTGCAATTATACGTTGATGTACTGTAAAAAGAAAAGTTTTGAGATTCTGATATAGGGGTATGAGTTTCAACTATGTTACAAGTTACTTTAAAAATGGCCCGAGTCCGAGATTCTAGCATGATGTGAAAATATAACTTACTAGCTAAAAAAGCCGGCATTGCCCGGACTTAAATAAATTATTATAGCAATTTTATGTCATATAATTATCATTTTAAAACGTCAACTTTTTATTGTTTTAAATTTATTGACAAATAATTGATTTCTAAAATTTTGTTAATGCAGATATTTCTATAGAAACTATAAATTATATTAAAAAGGTAAGTCATTAGAAAACTTTATATTCATAAACAATGTGAAATTTCCATTTAAAACACGAATGCCGATGATTGCCAAGTGCCACATAACCGAGCGATTGTTACTATATGCGTTAAATGTGACATTCTAATATGAAATTACGTTACACTCCCCAAATGAAAGCATACTTGGATAGTCTCGCTATAATTGTTTTCACATCAAAAACTAATAATAAATTTCTAATTATAAAAAAAAAATTATACGGTTAAAGAAAAAATTTAACATTCATCTGAATACCCAACATTATAAATCGGTTCGCATTTTCTGCATTATAAAAATATCCTAAATTAATAGTTTAAAAATTGTAGTTCTTGATTTCTAAAAATCATACTTTGTGTGGGATTGATTTTTTAAATATAAAAAATTATGTTTCGTACAATTTAATAATTAATTTTAAAGTATAATAATATATTTTAACAAATATCTAGTCATGTGATTAATAGCAAATAATAATTAAAATAATGAAAAAAATATATAATATCTATTCAGAAATTTATTTTAACAATATAATTAGAGGTTTTGTTAAATAATATATATATATATATATATATATTTATATATATACATTTATATATATACATTTATATATATATATAATATATATATATATATATATATATATATATATATATATATATATATATATATATATATTGATAAATATAAATTTAATGCAAAAATACTTGAAAGATTTTTTACTTATATAAGTTTAACTTTGACCTCTATCAAAGAAATTTGAAAATAATTACTAACGAAACCTTAAAATAATTAATCATGTGAATTACGAAAGTTTTATGTGTTTAATTTTCGATTATATAAATTTTACCAGGTATATATATGATTTTACCCGGGATATATCGGCATCATTGATCGGAGAATCGATAACATACAACAGCCAAATACTCGTATATGCTTATATCCACACTATTACAACACCTCGCATGTGAGAGATTAAATACGTAGGCCATGAAAGTAAATTTTTTTCGAAATATCTTTATTAATTACGCATACGAAATTTTAATTAGGATGTACTATACATATAAACCCTCCGGTAAAAATTATATACATGATGGTGAAAACCGTTTCAAAATCCGTTGGGTGGTTTAGAAGGAGTTTGCAGATAAACGTACAGACCTGAAAGCAACTTCCTTTTATACTATGTATATAGATATATATTTGAAAATATAATGATTAAGAGGTAACCACTTTTTATTTAGAGTATTTGATTATTTAGTGCAGATTTTTCGAAAAAAGACAAAGAAAATTACCGTCAAAATCGACTTTTTGGAAAAATGTACGTAAATAAAAATATATAACTAGAAAAAGAATGTTTTTTTTATTCGAAAAACACAATAAAAGATGAGGTTTTCCATTAAAAAAAACAACTTATTATACACCCTGACCTCCATAAGTATTTCAATAAATTCTCATTTTCTGCTTCGACAAGATATGTCAAAAACGGTTGGCGATTAAAAAAAGATTTTAATTAATTCTTTTCTGATTAAAAAAAAACCCACATAACATAACAAAATCTTATTGAAAAACCCTACATTTCCGACATACTTTTTAAAATTGTCAATTTTGTAGGGTTTTGGTATGATTTTAGGGGGTTTTGAAATCACTTACACAAACATTAATTGCTTGAAAAACATTAGCCAATACGAGTGAGCTTATAAGCGCGGACGTCGATAGTGTGTTCAAAACCAATACACCCTTAAGCACTCGTGTAGAGCTTGTTTATAATTTTAAAATCGGTCACACTAGATAATTCCAACAGAAAACGCTATTAGCATCGAAGTTATATAAACGAATTTTTATTTGATCAACAATAATTTATAATGTTTTAAACATATAAATTGTAATTTGATCAAAATGACAATCCTAAAATATGACAAATATTTAAAACATTCAATTGTTTTTATTTACAATCACAAAATAATGACAAAGTATGATGACTGACTCTGCGTCTTGTAAACAAATAATATTGTCATGAAGAAATACAAATAAAATATGTGAACTTTTGAACTTAATTTTTTCTTTTTAATTTATAATATTTAATGTACCTACATGTCACAAGAATATAAAAACGCGAAGTCGACACGTCCCGTTTGGGGCTCCGTAGTATGTATAAATAAATAAAATATATCTGTAGATATGCTCAATTCTGTACAAGGAAAATTTTTTCAAAATATTTCTATTATAATGAAATATTTAAAAATAGTTAAAAGAACAGTATACTACAATTAAATAAGACAAAATCGACTGAACCTGTGAATGAAAGATAATAAGCCGAAAATTTGCATGGAAATTTCTTTTGACATCTAAACACTGCCTCGAAAGTCTCATTTGCTATGGGTCGAATCGTATTGGCAGTTATTATTGAACTAAATAAAATGATCTATAATTTACGTACTGATCATTTTTAAATTACAAACCATTTTTGAGATATCGTGCAGAAAATGGGAATTTATTGACATGCTTATGCATGTCACGCCATCATTGGATGTGATACATCATCTGCGCTATGTAATAAAAGATAAACTAAAAATTAAAAAAATTCTTGAAAAACATACGGACCATTCAAAAAGACACCAAAAGTGACCTTCATTTTTCAAAATTAAGTTACTTTGTACGATAAGTATTTATAAAATTACTTTCAACACATCTCTATCGAGAGTTTTACAAGATTTAGTAATATTAATCGCAAAATAAATATTATCTTTTAAGCTCTCGCTAGAGAAGTGTTGAAAGTAATTTAATAAATTCTAACGAAAAGTACCAAGGTATTAGAGAGATTCGAACCTACAGCCTAACTTATGAATTTTGAGAATTGAAATTATTAGCTCGTAGTAATTTTTGGTAAGAGCCTCTTCTTTAAGTCATCATATTTGGTGGTCTCAGAAGAGGCTCATTAAATTAATTCTAAAATTAATGTTCTTGTGATTTTACCCGTAAACATCTTATTACACCTAAATGAAGGGGTTATACAAAAGCTTTGGGTATCTGGTAATTTGCAGTTTAAACATAAACTGTAAACATTTAGATAGCCAAGTGGGGATCGTAAAAACGGTTATCCATTTAATTAGGGGAAGAAACTCTCAGCTAAGATGGTACACATATAAGGGGGCTTCAATCATTTGCCTAGGCAAGCAACATAGCGAAAACCTGATCGGACAGGGGATTTCCCATCCCCAAATCTTATATCGCGCTAAATTTGCTTTCTACAATAATTACGATAAAAACACATGAATAATTTTTTTATAAAATTATATTTCCCAAAACTTTTGTATGAAACTTTTTCGCATATCTATTACAGTTTCAGATATCATCTATATGGTGGTTGTTGGAAATAAAATTTTAAGAAAAAAAGTATTGATATGTATTTTTTTCTTGTTATTATGCACGATAAAAGATTTGGGGGTGAGGCAACCTACTATCTACTGTCGGATTAGCTTATCGCAGAGTTCCCTAGGCAAGTGATTAAAGTCACTATATGTAGTTTCTTTTTCTGAAAGTTTCATCTCCTAATTACATAGGCATTTTTTTTTACGGTCGCCGTTTCTACTAAAACGAAAATGTACGTGTTCCGATTGCATCTACGGAACCCTAAAAATGAACAATAATACTACTTATATGTGTCTCTGTTTTGGTTAATAATTATGTCGTCATAATAATATAATCATTATTACTGTTCAATCTTCCTACATATGAAAAAAAAAACATCTAAAAACTAAAAAACAACACATATACATAATAATACGAAATTGTCTATTAAAGACAATATAAAAAATCTGAGATGCCATTTGGTAACACACACACACTTAAACTGTTACATAATCATATCATACTAAGTTTAAAAATGATTATATGGAATAACAGAACTATTAGTTTTTACATAGTCAATTATATAATTTGAAATTCACGCAAAACGGCGATTATATATATATATATATATATATATATATATATATATATATATATATATATATATATATATATATATATATATATATATATATATATATATATATATATATATATATATTTAAAATGGACATTTGATTTATATGATTTTATATCTCTTTTAAAACAATTTGTATTATGTAAATTCATGATGTAAAATTATTCGTTTAAACGTTGTTCGATAGTAAGATATGTTCCAACTTAAATAATAATTCATAGATAAATAAAACGCAAATGCTGTTAGCGAATACTAACTCTTCTACAAGTGAATGCAGCTAGTGTAAGGAAATTTGAAAACTCTCGCCGAGTCTTCGGTCAGTAATACAGTTCTCGTTAGTTAGTTTACTTAGCTTGGTTAGAAATTACGTTGGTATACCTGAAAAATGACATTTTCAAATAAAAAATTATGGAGTAATAATTTTTTTATTAAGGTTGTTGTGAAGAAAATTCAATTTAATGACAGATTCTTCAAGACTTTACAGCATATTATTTCAATAATAAAGAATATCCTGTCAAAATTTGAAGTTGATCCTGTTTTTAGTTTTTGAGTAAAAAAATGTTAAAGTTACGATTTTGTAAGAGATTTTTACAAAGGTAATAACATGAATACGAAGAACTCGTAAAAACATGAATACATAAATCTATATCTCGACAACCAGATATGACAGTGTTATGAAAAATTGTCATAATATTTATCAAAGTCTTATCAACACCTGGACCAAATTTCAAATTAATCTTGTTTTTTTGTTTCTGAGATAATTAAATTGGTAGATAGAAAAATTTTCTAAATCTAGTTTTATTTTTAGTTATATTTATTTTTATCTAGTTTTATCACCATGAAACTTTTTTGAAATAAATAAAAACATATTTTTAATTATTAAAACTCTTCGAAAACATGAAATTTAGGATTTAAGTTTCAAACAATATGTTTTTGTTTACAAATATATATGTTTTTTATAAAAAATTAAATTATTTGAAACGAGTTAATTGAAATTTTTTTAATTATTTAGAGTTGGCAATAGATGAGATATTGTGTAGAATTAGCTAAGAAATAGATTTAATCATGACCTCTGTTACTGTAAAAACATTAGTTTACGAGATATTTGAGAAAAATTGATTTTCGGTTCCTTTGATCTTCAATAAAACTTTTTGAACACACGATTTCGTCATGGACTTTTTGCCATGATTTCATAGTGCCAATACGAAGATAATTCCGTTGGAAAACGACTATTTTTTTAAGAGGTAAAAGTAATATTTGACTGAGTCCTAATTTATATACAAAAATTCATTTAATTTAGTAAATAATTGCAAATCTTTCACAATAATACTCAGGGCAGGAGTGAAATAACTTTTCAATTTCTTAAATAATCATATAAATAATTGATATGATTAATAAGAGATTATATATTATAAGCACGTCAAAAATTACTCTGTATAATGAAAACTTAATATGTTTTTTTTTTAAAATTGAAAATCACGGTACGATACTGGTTTTCAATATAAAAAAAAATCCACAACAAACAAGAAAATCAACAATTTCAACAACAACAAAAAAGAAGCAAATGAGATAAGAGAAATCAAGAAAACTTTTTTTTTTAAAGTCCTGCATATTAATATACGGAAAACGCCAATTATTTCCACTAAATTAAAAAAAAAAGAAAAATCCATCCTGTGTATAATAAATAATAATTCAATTAATATAAATACTTGTCTCTCCTTCCCATTAATTAATTTATGCATGATTTATCATCAGACATTTTACTTTCATTAATTACTAACTATATGCATTCTGAGTACATATATACTGCATAACAGCTACAAATGTAAATATTAATTACCTACAAAGTACAATAGTTAGTATTTGTTGCTATAAAATCTTACACAGTATATAATTTTCACATCAAGCTCGCTACCTATACAGCTAGCTAATAATGTAATTTTATGTACCAATTGTGTTAATTATACTTGAAACAAAATTGTTTGTAAATATTAAAAAATTTAAATATTAAATATTCCATTCATTCATGTAAGCGAAATAATTTATTGAAAATGAAATTCATACAATAGTTTATTTATGTAGTAAAGGTCTATGTACACAGGGCCGTACAGTGTCAGTACCGTGTCAGTTCAGTTACAGTACCGTGTTTCTTCAGTGATTTGTATTCTCACACATCAATACCGTGTCAGCCCAATACTATTTCAGTCTTTAAAGAGCATTGATTGAATGATGGCCAATATCTTACACAACGATTTGGCTATGATTGCCCTAATTTTAGACGAAGATGAAGTAGAATATCATCAGGCATGTATGAACAGAGAATGTGAAGAAGAGTTAGCCACCTTGTATAAGGAGTTGATTGATGATGAAACAAAGTTTTATGAATATTTTAGAAAGAGTGAAAATAGTTTTAATATTAGTATTTCCTCTCGTATCTAATCCATATTTTGTTTTTAAACGAGGTATCCATATATTTTGGAATAGATAAATCATACAAAACGGGATACTTCTACACAAACTCAATAAGTTGTTCGTCGTCCATGCTAAATTACTAAAAAACTCAGTAAACTTACAAAAATCACGTCAGAGAAATTTTAAAATCGTTGGTAATTAATCTAAAAAGCACTGAACTGATACTGAGGACTCACTGATTACACACAGACAACACTGACACTGAACTGCGCCGGATGGATGGGGATACCCTCTATTAAATTCCACAGAAGAATATTATTTTTAACTGATACTGAAGCACTGAACTGATACTGTACGGGTCTGTGTAGATAGACTTTAAGACTCATATTAAGATAGTTGTCTTGATACAATATTGTCTAAAAGTTTTGGAGCGTATGCGTATAGCAAGAGATAAGGAACGTATAGCATAATAAGTCATTATTTTTGTTCAAGACTGTACCGGTAGACACGTTACACATACGATACTTATCTGTACGTATATACAAATACCTAACATTTGTATAAGTTGCAATCCGGCAATGTTGCTTATATTCCACCAGTTGATGTTTGTTTACATATAGTACTTGATATTTTACAACGTATAGTGACGTACAGGGTTGTCAAGTTTTATATGTTCAGCATGCCGACATGTATATTTATTTGTAAAATGTATGACTTTGCGTTGTTATAACTAAACAATGAGACGGTCAACAACTCTTGTTTTTTTTTAAATACGCAGAATTAATCCATTAATTAATAGCTATATTTGTAAAAGATTCTTAAAGTATTTCCAAACTATATCAGCTGATCGGGTACCCGTGCGAAAAGAACTATATAACAAATTATATGTGTAAAAAATATGTTGGTACTCCTGCGCGTTGTTGAAAACAGCTGTCCGTTGTCGTCAGTGTTCCCATTCATCACATAACATTTCATACATATACTAGTCATCATACATATACTTATATAATTTCAAACAACAATTTTATCAACAATTATATGAAAAGTTAATGAATGTTCATTATGAAAAGTAGAAAGGCGCAGTTCGGATTCATGCCAGAGATTTTTCGTGCAAATGTTCTGCACA
Organism: Nineta flava; assembly: GCA_963920215.1. Taxonomy (NCBI): domain Eukaryota; kingdom Metazoa; phylum Arthropoda; class Insecta; order Neuroptera; family Chrysopidae; genus Nineta; species Nineta flava. The sequence goes on from OY986042.1 coordinate 102,346,077, forward strand.
AGACCCGAGACGTTCGTATTCGTCTGGCACTGAACTTTTACACTCGTTGGGATCCTTTTCATACAAGCTTTCCTCTGATATGTATTTTTATTTAATACCGATTTTTATTTTATTCCGGCAGAATATTTTTATTGTTTCACTATACTTCCGTCGTCTCATTAAAACATGGATGAATGGGAAGCCGCAGGTGGAACATCTTAGTTATATGTATAATGTATTTAAACCACGTAAGATTTATACTAATTATAATTAAATTAATTAAAAATTATGTAATTAAATTCACCCACAAGGCTCTCTATAAAATAGTTCTATATAATTAATTTTTAAAAATTACACATTTCAAGAGAAAATAATGTCTATTTCATTTGGAATAAACAAAACAATTACATATGAATTACATTACAGAGTTGCGAACTGAGAAAGTTCAGTTTCAACAATTTAATCATTTGATTGAATTTATTAAAATGAACCATTAGATTGATTTATGTGGTTTATTTTTACCCGACTACGGAGTGTTATGTGTTTAGCAGTAGTTATGATAGTTTACACATATTATACTTATAACTAAGATGTTCCAACCGCGGATTCCCATTCGTCAATTTTTAAAAAATTGTCGAATGGGAATTGTCGAAGTTTATACTAAAGTATAAAATAATATATCGACAACGTAAAAACAATCGAAGTGGTTTTTTTTAAGTCTATCGCAATGGAATATAGTATTGGAAAACCAGCCACTCGAGTACCCGAGTGTGAAAAACGTCATTCGGTTAAATAGAATTGAAGTTAAAACTTTCGGAGATTTACAATTACTGTAGAGAGTAAAAAAATTTGCATATATTCTAGTAAGGTTGTCGGAACCAGCTAAGTTGGCGAGCGGTCTAACGCGCTCTGTCTACTTGGGGACTGGGAGGTTATGGGTTCGAATCCCAACATCGGCAGTTTGTCAATTATTAAAAAAAGGGGTGGTTAATTGACTAAACTGTCAGCGTATGGACAAGAACGAAGTAACCAGCTATGCTTGTGAAGGTTTTTTGCAGTTTCTTTCACGAACTCCAGATGAATATCAGCATAGTCTCTATGAAAGTCGGATGCAGCCACCCAATGTATATATATGTATATATGTATACCATGTATATATATATACCATGTATTTATATATATATATATATATATATATATATATATATATATATATATATATATATATGCATATACATATGTATAACCATGTATATATTTGCAACCAATTCCTAGTCTGTACACGAAATTCTATCCACTCCACTCACATCCTCACAACCTTAGGCATCACAATAGACCTTATGGTCGAAGTGTGTCCCGTCCAGGAGAGCCGCTACAATCTATCTAAGGTTGTCTGATATTCTTTAAGATTTATTTCTTAATATATGTTTTAAGTTGTGTCAAAATAGAGACAGCTTTTATTTTGATGAAATTTTACTTTTAACTTTGTGCACGGTTTGCGCATATGTCCAATCTTCTTTTTTGTGCTTGATATACTTGGAATATGATTTCTGAATTAAAAAATATTATTTATTATATGTTTATCATTTGTACAAAATTTGACATCAGATTGACAAAAAAAGAAATATTAAACACGCTGTGAACGCCAGTGAAATGTTACATTTGTAATAAAAAAAGGTTTTATCATAATGAATGGTGGAAGAGGTGGTAAAATGTTAAACATTTGTTTGTTCTTACACACGGGATCTAGTCTGAGGAATATAAATGTATTATTTTTTACAACGATTTGAATTTATCAAAATCGTGATTTTTCGAACAGTAAAAATTAATAAACTCCAAAAATATTGAATTTTAACAAAAAGATTAAAGAAATTTTATGTTTGTATTTAGTCCAAAAATACAATAAAAATTTATCTCGTTCAAAAACATAATTTATTTTGTAATTGTTTAAAAAAATTTCGTTTTTGAGAATATCACTCCATGTCATTCGTGAATACCCATCAAAGCTGTATATTGAAGAGAATTATGAAACAAAATTTTAACCAAATTGGTTCCGTTAATCATCCGTTGATTTCTCCTAGACTAGTAACCCATGTATACATGTCAAAGATTGGCAAAAATAAACATAGAAATTAGTTTAACACAAGTAGATACAACAGCTGATTTAAATAGCGTATAAAATATATTTTAAGATTTATTTAACAACTTTAAAACTATTATCTTCCATGCATCCTTTTTTTTTTTTGCTATAAATAAATACCATTAACTTTTAAATAAATAATAAATAGGTATATACCATTTATACTATTATTTAATATGAATAATAATTGGAAATAATAATAATAACTGAAATAACTGTAAAAATTATTAAATAAATAAATAAAATAAAAAACAAATGAAAATGTAAAAATAAAATGTGCACTTCTGTTTTGCTATTAAAATATTTACTACTTATAATAATAGTAATAATATGAAGAAATGTCATGGCCAGTAAAAGAAATAAATATTATTAATAATAATAATCAATAAATTTATATATATAAATTTATATAGGATGATTCGGAAGGAACGGACCAAACTCCAGGAGTGTATCAAACACGTGAAATTAATGCAAAAAAATGTTTTTATGCGATTTTTATTTATTTTTTCATAAACGTGAAATATTTAGTTGTATCTTACTCGTGCATGTATACATCGTTGTTATTGTCCGTCGTCCTTCGTGTGAGTGTAACACCATATCATGGCATACTGTGCATAGACGGTGATAGAGATGCACTATACAATGTTGCTATTGGGTCTATTTTAATTTACGTAGTGTATATAAATTTATATAGAATGAATCGGGAGGAACGGATTAAACTCCAGGAGTGCACTTAATGCAAAAAAAAGTTCTTATGCGATTTTCACTTTTTTTTCATAAACGTCAAATATCTGTCATAATGTATTGACACATTATCAAAAAAAACAATGTTATCAATTGTTAAGTTGGTATAGGTGATCATAAAATAACCGAATTAGCCCATTTCTGCAAAATTGTCCGTCCGTAAACACGATCACTCAAAAAGGGATAGCAAGCTCGTGTGTGTATTCTAGAGTTAAAAAGTTCGTGAATGGGTAAAATCAGACCATGTTTGGGCGAAATGGGACAAAACTGTATGCCTATGAAACGGTAAGAGATAGAACAAAAATTTAAAGACAAAAAATTAACATATTTTTTTTGAGATTTTTTTCATAAATTCCAATATATATCTACCGGATATTTTGGCAATTATCTGAGTTAGTTGTTATTTTCACTTGTTTCGAATTAATTACACTTGTATACGGGTACACTTCTGAAATTTAGTCCGCGTTCCTTCTGACTCACCCTGTATATATAAATAAATTGCATATATTATATTTATTATAATCATTTTACAATTTACAACATAATTAGTTTTTATTACAGCTTAACTAACTAACTGACTAACTCAACAACAGGTAATTCTCTCTATAGTAAGTACAGGGTGTCGCATAAGTAACGTTATGATTTAATTAGTGAATAAATTTTTTGTTTACGTATTTAAAAAAATTTTTTTCTTCAGAATTAACTTTGAAAAACTTGGAAAATTAATGATGTAAAGACTCAGCACATAACAAAGAACCAAAGTTGATCAATTTTATTTTGAAATTCAGCATTCGATTATTCAGACACAAAGATCATATCGAAATTTGTTTCATGTTCCGATAATTTCCCGATTGGTTCAGCGTTTTCGGCAACATGGGACTGCCTGTGATCTGTCGCGTTCTGGAAGACCTCATGCAATTCGAAATGATGTGGAACATTGCTCGGGTGCAAGTTCTCAGCAGTTGGTGATATCTAGGCGGACTTTTCAAAGAATTGTATATACGTTACACCTTTTCCCATATAAGATTCAATTGGTTCACGAGTTAAAACCAAATAATGCACAAATACGCATTCATTAAATAAATCATAACGTTACTTATGCGACACCCTATATATGTAATATTAATAGTTTTTTTTTTTCGGTCATTACTGTAACAATATTATAAATATTCTTTGCAATTGTAATTTTCTCATTAGAAATGCATCATATACGAGTCAATAGTACTGTTGTAAATGTAAATTTAATTCAATTGAAATTTATTGTTAATTAGAACAGGATTGTGTGTTATACACTGTAAAAATAGTGGACCCAACAACCAAGAAGTAGTAGTTAGCCGTTACTATCAACGGGTAAATGAATAGCACGTATGCGGTATAGCTCGTTACAATCTAAAAACGAAAAGTGTATGTGTATACTTATGTACGCACGTAAGAAGTTATAATTCTTTTTAAATAATTTATAAAAATAATATTAAATAAGTTCAACAGTATTATTAAGACACACAAGTTTAATTAAATGATAAAGTAGTGAAAAACTACAATAGAAAAATTATATATTGTATCTAAAACTAATTATTCTATATTTTATCATGGTAGAACAGAACCAACGTCACATCTTCCGTTAAAATTAGAGTTTGAAACAATACATTATTTTACATTCGAATCATAATTAGTGAAATTTATCTTGACCAGGCCAGATTTATCAATATATATAAAGTTAATATACAAAGTTTAGGAGCCCATAAAAATCATTAATAATGTGGTGCTTAACTCTAATATTCTTCTTTTATCAGAAACATGGAGTAATAATGATAAAGACATTCCTGTAGCTAATTTCAATCAGTTATATAGTTAAATTTAAATGGTCTAGCTATTTTCCAAAATAATAACCATCTCCATCTTTCGTTCTATGCAAAAATTGTGTTGACATTGATTATATTGTATTTTAGGTATCGTAAATTATCACCTTTAAATATATCTTTTTAAAAAGAAGCGCAGTGCATGTTTTTTTTTAAATTTTGTTATTTTAATGGATACTTAATGGTTTTATTTCATTTTATTCAAATTCTTATGAGAAATGAATTCTTTAGAGAAACGAATGAATTACCTTAAGTTCAAAATTCTTATTTGTGTATAAATAAAAACGTTTATAATATTGGTACAATATTACATATTATTAATTTAGCTAATTTTTTTTAAATTATAAATTTGGGATTTAATTTAAAAATAGAAATCTATTAAATAATTATTATGTACGGGTCTGTATAAAGGAGTACTGTAATAATCATTATCCAGTACAAACCACATATACAAAATCAAAAAGAAAAAAACGCATTAAATTATTATTAATTGCACTTTTAAAAACACCCATGTATAGTCAATAAACATTTCAATTAAAATTTTTATTTAAATCAATAAATTGATTTGTATTATTGATTTTTTCCGTTCCGCATCATTTTTTTTATGCAACTTTGTTGTATAAAGTCTACAATCTACAGTATGGTAATTAAAAATAGTTTTGCACAAAAACGTTTTACATAAATATGTACCTATATATGTTATGTTTTAACTGTTCGGTAAGGATTTCAATCAAACGTTTATTTTGCCCGAATATTAACAATCAATACATTAGTTTGTTGGTAGTTACCAGGTAACTCAGGGTTATATGTTCTGTACGGTCAAAAGTCATCATTTTAGTCCAATCGGGAGGAAAGTTGGTATACGACGTACTTTGCTAATGGGCTAATGGGCAAAATCAGTCAAGAAGAAAGTGTGAGGAGGGGGGGGGAGGAGGTGATCCAAAATCTCTAATAATATTTCAAAAATTTATCATCTGAACAATTTATCACCTGAACATATTTTCTGCAAATTTATAGTACTAATGTCACCTTCTTAATTAGAATTGATATTCATTCGTTTTTCTTAGAAAATTTGCAAGTCTACGTAGCTCCTTCATAACGTTTTTTTTTTTAATGTTTATATCAAGAATATTTTTTTGGCTTTAATACAATGTGCATCCTTAAGTCCCATAATACTTTACATTTAGTACTTTATTAAAGTTTGTAATCCAAATATTGTATGTAAAAATTAAATGTGAAATTAATAGATCCGCTAAAACCATTTGAAAGTTCACGGGAATGAACATTACTCACTGTACAACCTCGTGGTTTTTCAAAAATGAACAATTGATTTCAGACAAAAAATGGTCCAATATATATACTAGCAAATTTTATTCGAAACATTTTCCCAAATAACGAATAAATAAGGTTCAAATCAACAACAAAAATGTTGCAAAATTAATGCTGCTTTTGTGATCTATAATCTTTGAAATAAAATGGTTCTTAATATTCACAATATTCTTTCTAAAAATAGTCTGGGACTCAGGCATGATGTGAAAATACATGATGTGTTACTTCGTATTTATTGTGAGAAATGTGATTGGCCGATAAAGGATATCTCCTATCACATACCCGATTGTAAGACGTGATATTGTATCATCTGAAATTTTATTTCACTCTCCATTGAAAATCTTGCACAGTCTCGGTATAAATGATTTCAAATCAAAAATTTTATACTCCTTTAATAAAAATGGTTTTTATAAATAGAAAATGCATTTATAAATAGACATTAACACCCTGTATAGTTTATTTGAATATTAATAGCTTTTAATTAAAAGAAATAAACATTAATTTTAATATAAATTAATTAATGAGAAATTTGAAGAAAAAAAAACACAGTATAATACCAGACATTTAATTTATATATGTTGAAATGTTTTCATTTCATTTGAGAATACTTTTATTTAAATAAATATCTATTGTTTAAACTTACTGGAGAAGAACCAAGGAAATACATTTACAAATAATTAATAATCACTTGTATTATGAGAGATGGTCGGATGCAACAATACCCAAACATAAAAACAACGCACCTGTAACAATGCAAAAAATATATAATTATTATTTATCATATTTATTTTTATTAATATTTATTACACCTAATATCTATCTGCTTACATGCTAGCATGTTAATAACTCTTTAAAATTTTTTTTTTTTTGTAAATCAGGGTCTATTTATCGATTGTTTGTATGTTTGCCTTTCGGTTATATTATACCAATGGAAATGACTAGCGTCTACTTAAGGTTGTTAAGAAGTTTAGACTGTCACAGTAGGTCTGGCAACGTCAGTGTAATTAAAATTAAATAAATAATTATTAATAAATATTAAAATAAAATAAATTAATTTAAAAAATTTTTTAAAATTTTAAAATAATTTTTTTTAATATTATTTTTTTATTTAATAATAATTTTATTAATAATTAACTTAAAAAATCTTCTAACGCGGATAGAATTTATGTATTTTGAGTTACACGAACTTTATCATTAATTATGGTTGACTTGTCCCCAACACTTTCTTAACAATCTTAATTTGACATTTAAGTAATATGTCTGTCTGAACATTGATAATATTCTTTGACATCAGATCAACGTCATTCTAGATCAACACTCTGCCTTCGAGCTACCTGAGATGTTATGGTAGTGTAATAGGTATATTAATGGAATTAGCAGCATGCTAGGGTGTGAAGTGACATAACTTAGGTGTAAAATATATTATGTCATAATTAATTCTGAATTAGTAATAAAAAGTGAATAATGATAATGATAAGGCCACAATATTTCAATCTAAACAATTGCTGAATTAAATCTTATGCTGAAGATTTTTTTATTTTAATGATATGTGAAAAAAAATAAACAAGGAAATAATTTCTATTTAAATAATCACTATTTAATTTTAATTAATTTTAAAAAGTAAAAATGCAATTATAGAATCAACAAAATTAACTATTGCAATGCTAAATAAGGTGTTCAGGTAAAATTATATGTCTACTGATATTAAAGCGTTAAAAGAGATGAAAGGGGACAACAAATTATACAATATTTTATGGTTTGAAAGTATCCTCTTTGATCTGTGCGTACCAACGGTTCTGTACAAAAAAAAAATGGAAGAGAATGTAGTTCTTTGCCCATCGGTAACGGAACTAATTAAGATGCTACACTATTTGAGACAATATGGTCCAGTCAAGTGCGCATGCGGTAAAACGCACTCTACTTGGAACAGGAAGGTTTCGGATGGTTTTTGACAATCGAAATTTATCATTTCAATAAACGGGGTGATTAATAGCTACGCTTGTGAAGATTTTATGTAGTTTCTCGTCACAACCAATTACAAGTGTGCAGTCCAAGTTCCCTTGTCCTCTAACCAGGGTAGAGTACAACGAATTGTATGCAAACAAGGAATTGGTAGGTTTTGCTAATGCAGCCAACTTTGCTAGGAACTATGCCGATACTCATCGGGACTTTGTGAAAAGAAAGTGCAGAAAATCTTCACAAACGTAGCTATTAACCACCCCAATGATTAAAATGACAATTTTCCACTGTCGGGATTCGAACTCATAACCTCCCAGTTTCCAAGTTTCTAAGTAGGCATACTGCGCAGACATAATGCCTTAAACCGCTTATGAGATATAAAGTTTAATTCCGATTTTGTAACGGCTATCTGTCTGTTACCACGATAACTCAAAAACGAAAAGAGATATCGAGGTTATATTCGAGGAAAAATAGGCAAAACTGTCTATATTCGAAACCGTCAGAGATAGAACAAAAAAGTAAAACAAAAAATGTCCCTTTATTAAAAATAAAGAACTTTTGTATTAAACTTTTTTTCATAAATTCACTATATATACCGGATATTCAACCAATTAACTCAGTTAGTTGTTATTTTCCCTTGTTTTTTTCTAAAACTAACTTTCTGTTTCGAAAAACTTTGACAATTTGGTTAAAAAGATATATGATTTTTAAAAAGCCTTTTTACTTTCTCATCTACGTTAAACGATAGATCGTGTAATAACTATTAAACGTACACGATAATCGTGTTAAAAAACTTAAACATACAGTAATCTAAAAAAAATAATAAATACTTTAAATATAAAAAAAACAAAATACTAAAAATGATAAAATAACCAACACCTATTATTATATTTTTTTTTTCTTCAAATTTCCAGACGTACACTACCAGTCAATTGCATATAAGCCAGCCAATCAATAGCTGGTAATGTAACAAACTCTTTAAATCACCTATAATTTTAAAATAAATACTCTTAGTGTATGTATAGGGTGGCGCGCATAAGTAACGTTATGATTTATTTAATGAATGCCTATTTGTGCATCATTTGGTTTAAACTCGTGAACCAATTGAATCTTATATGGGAAAAGGTGTAACGTATGTAAAATTCTTTGAAAAGTCCACCTAGACATCACCAACTGCTGAGAACGTCGCCTATCGGAAGTTTCAGGGTTTTTCTCAACACTTGCTTGCACCCGAGCAATGCTCCACATCACTTCGAACTGCACGAGGTCATCCAGCACGTGGAAGATCACAGACAGCCCCATGTTGCCGAAAACGCTGAACCAATCGGTAAATTATCGGAACATTCGATATGATCAGAAATTTCGATATGATCTTTGTGTGTGAATTATTCGAATGCTGACTTTCAAAATAAAATTGAACAACTTTTGTTATTTGTTCTGTGGTGAGTCTTTCCATCATAAATTTCCTAAGTTTTTCAAAGTTAGTTCTGAGAAAAAAAATAAAAAATACGTAAACCAAAAATTTATTCACTAATAAAATCATAACGTTCCTTATGCGCCACCCAATATATTATCATTAGTTTTACTCGTAAGTGCAACACATACAGGTATACTCTAATTGTACATCTAGCAAAGGTGTAAAATATTTTTAATAAAAATAATGGAAGAACGCGAGATCATGTACAGAGACATTACAAGGTCATTTAATATATTCGAGTAAAAGTAAGTATACGATCCTTTAATTTTTTTATAGATGTTTATTATAACTATTACTTTCAATATTGTCTATACGGAATTGATTAAAATTTAATAATTGTAGTTTGAAACAAGTGAAAATAACAACTAACTGAGTTAATTACCTAAATACCCGATATATAATGAATTTATGAAAAAAAGTTTTAAACAAGAAGTTTTTCCTATTTTTCCCGAACATGGTTCAATTTTGCCCATTCACGAACTTAATCTTACTTTTTAGCTCAATAGACAATGCGAATAGACACATTTTCGGAAATTAGATTTTATGAACGCCTATACCAAAATTTTTTTTGCGATTAATATTTTCAACTGTTACAAAAACGGAACTAAACGTAATATACTCTGGTATATATTATATACCGGATATAAAAATACGATTTGGAAATCTTACAGATAGAACGCTTCCTAATCGTTGGCATAGCATTTACATATGGAAGTATCTTTGGAAAATGTTTGTTTATATATTCAAACGATGTGAGCCTACATACACACTAACGTAGAAATGACGCTTCCAGACGAGAGTAGCATGTCTCTTGTATTGTATTGCTTTGTAAAATGTCCAGTTTTTACAGTTTCGATAATGATTATCGATATTGTTGCTCCACCTTCTATAGATTAAAAAATAAAAAACTTCTACTTTTATAAATTAAACCTCGTGCATTACGTTAAAATTAAAATAAAAAAATTATCTGACAAGTTTTTTAAATGTCTTAATTAAAAAGATAAAAAATAAAACAACGATTTTATTTTAGTAATTAAATAATTACATAAATCCGATTACTAGTGATGCTAGATCCTATCTAAATTTAAATAATTAATTTACAGATTCAAATTTTTAATTTCTGTTAAAAACAGTGTTTCTGTTTATTATGAAATGTACTGTACTCAACCTTAAACAAATTAATAATATATACATGACATCGTGATAATGAAAGATCATATGAATTCCACTGTCATAACATTTCACGTAGATCAGAGGCAGAGCGTTTGTCTAGTGCCAGAGGTTGTATGTTCGATTCCCATTCTAGATGTTTATGATTTTTCATATCAAGCATTTGATGTTGTAGCGGTGTCGCTTCATCATTAAACTATTATTATAATTTTGTTCTTCATTTTTTATCTGTTGCATTTCAACTATAACTTCCCTCTATTATCACGGTTGCTGTGAATGTTAACAACCTTGGTAATTTACATATAAAAATAATAACATTTCATAAATCAAATTAATAAAGATCAATTATATCTTTTTCATGTATTTATTATTTATTTAAATAATAATGATTTGATATAACAAATTTTCACCTTACAATGTGAAAGAACGTTCATAGAGCTCGCTCTCTGTTTCCGTGTGTTTCGTAAATCATTCTGTATTTTCAAGTATCATGAACTCCAATAAAATGTTTTTCTATAGTTAATAATAAGAAGAAGTTTAGAAGAAAAAAAAACGATCAATAGATATGCATTCTTTTCATCTTGTCCTGTAGCATGAAGCACTCTCATGAATCGTGCGTGAGTGCTACATAGAAGAAACAACAATCTTTTTCATTATTACGAATCGACAACATTACAATGAATAACAAATGTATACACAGTTGAGTTGATTGGTAAGACACGAGGGATATATGTTGTGTATGTAAAAAAAAAAATTAAAATTATTAATGGGTATTTAGTTTAAAAAAAAAATGGTGTTTAGTTTTTTTTTTAAAATAAACTAAACACTTTATTGAAAATAATTGAAGTATCAATTATTTTCATAAATATTGGAATGAAATTAAGTTAATTTAGTAATTTTAATTAAAAGTTATTATGATGTATTTTTAAAAAAAATAATGAAAAATAAATATACAGTACTTTAGAAAAAAAATCCAAAACAGAGTATTGTATGTGGAATTATGAAAATTAGAAAACGATCGGTCCTAACGCCATACACGTAAATATAAAAAAAGATAATCACGTTGAACCGAAAGTCTTTCAATAAAAGCTGGGCCCATTTAAAAAGATAATATAGAGGTAGTAAGATCTTTACTATCCAGTAAGTGTCTTAGTTATCGACAAGTGATTCGAATCTAAAAAAAAAAATAAAAGGTACAAAACGGGAACAAAACAAATATATTTTAAAATAAAATATATATTTGAAATAAATAATTTCTAATGTAATACACGATAGTACAACTATCCTTAGAACACTAACATTGGTTGTACAAGTTATTAAAACAAAGATTACGTGAATATGTGCTAAATTGAATTATAGTAAAAGAAAACTACAGTAAAAAAAAAATATGTTCAAATATGTCTGATTTGCAAAATATAAATATGGATTACAAATTTAATTCAGATACATACTTGTATATATAAAGAGACATTACGCTTCTGTAAAGAAAAAATACACGGCCAAAAAAAAACCAAGCGTATACAAACAATATAGATATAAATTGAAAACGTCAATGCATATTCACATAAAATATAAATTGTACACCAAAAGTGTGTATTGAATGTGTATTGAATTGTTACAAGTTTGAGAGACCACAAGTTTTTGAATAGTGAATTAAATAAATTATACAAAAAAAAATATACTTAGATACAATCAGATAGAAACCATTAATTCGCCCATTCGATATTTCAGCACAATCCATAAAAAAATATTCAACTTGTAAATTGAAGAAATAAAATTTTTAAATACCATCTAATTAATTGATGTGAATCAACTAATTTTTGTAACTATTTTTTTGTGTGACTCTACTGAGAGAAATACTTTTGGTAATTAGACTGAGCGAAGTACCTTCTGTAACTAACTTTAAATCTGTGCTGAAACATTGAAGTAAGCTCGTATATACGCAAGTCATTTCTAATCTAAGCAAATGCCTGTTGAAACTATGCAAATTCTCAACTAGCATAAGGCAATAATTATATAAATTCTTTGAATAATAAAAATATGAAAAAATATCAATAATAAATTTTTATACAGTGGAGTATTAAAAAAAATTATTCTCCACTCCAGGGGGCCAAAAAAAATTAGCGACATGCTAATTGGAGAATATTAAAACAAGAATGACATGAATAGATGAATGAAAAATCTTACAAATGTGGATTAGACGTGAAGATTCAAATACATTTAGATGTTTAATTAGGATGCAGTAACGTTACCATTCCCTTGATATCCTCTGAGATAGTATGGCCGAATGTTGTATATCGACATGCCGAAGGTTTTCTTATTGGATTTTGGAGCTTTTAGCCTAACTGAAGTTGGTGTAGTGAACTTTATTATCTTGTACGGTCCATTGAATTTTGAAGCGAATTTAGGTGCGATATTCTTGTTCATATTCGGGGCCAAGTTTTTAACCATGACCAATTGACCCACTTTATATTTAGACAGCGTTGGTTTATTTAAAGTCTGGTTGACTCGTTGTTGGTGAGCAATCTTTAACGCATCTTGTATATGTGCTTGTGATGGTTTAGCAGAACTCGTGATTAACTCAGTTAATTCGTTTATAATCACAAACGGCGTCATTAACTTTCTACCAAAATAAACTTCAGCTGGTGTTGAGTCGATTGTATTTTTGTAGGAGTTATTGTAATTGAAAATTACAAAACTCAAAAACTTAGACCAATTTTTATGTTGTACAGAATATTCCTTGAGAATGCATCCTAAATTATATTTTATCTGTCGATTGAGGCACTCGCTCTTGTTCGAAGATGGTGTATAGCTCGAACAGTAGGCAGCTCTAATACCATTGTTAAATAAGAAGGTTTTCCACTTGATCGACGCAAAGGCTGGTCCGTTGTCGGCTACAACAACCGTCGGATATCCATTTTGCAGAAAAATCTTCTGTATCAGTGAAATGGCAACGTCACTGGTCTGCCTTTTACATGGAAAGGCGAAAGCAAATTTTGAAAATCCATCTACAACAGAAAAAATATATTTAAAACCTTCACTTGATCTAATAATAGGACCGATAAAGTCGACGTACAAAGTATGTAGGGTATACTCCGGCACGGAACTACTCAACTGAACCCTATCGTTACGTGTATATGGCCTTATAGCCTGGCACACTTTACAGGTTCTGACATAGTCCCTTACTTTCGCATAGAGGTTTTTATAGTAAAATATTTTACTAATTTCACGGAATGTTTTAATTACTGAATTATGCGCAGCATACTTGGAATCATGATAATATCGAAGAACGTAATCGAGTAAATTATCTGGTAAAAATATACGTTTTAGTCGATTCCTTCCGACGAACTTATAAATTAACCCATCCTTTATGCAAAAATTAGGGACATTCATCTGAGCCTTAAGGTTTTGATAAATGATTTTACATTCGGGAGAGTTACGTTGTTCGCTTTTAACAGAAAGGTAATCAAAATTTGTATTAGCTAAAACGTTAATAAAGTTCAGTTGCGCATTGTTCCTGATTTCTTCATTCACCGATTCTAAGTCAGTTTGATCCAAAGTATTGGTTATCTTTTTTAAAAGGTTTGCATAACCTGGATCATTGCTATGCAACTCTTTAACTTTAATGAAATTTTTGCCTGAATCTTGATTTGAATCAGAAAATTTGTTCACTATTAAATGGTCAGTTTCATATAACCTAGATAGAAAATCGGCCATATTGTTCAATTTGCCCTTAATATGTTCCGGGGTAAAGTCATATCTCGAAATTTTAAGGATCCACCTAGATAATTTATTAAATTTATTGGGGGTATTAAAAATCCACAATAACGACCTGCAATCAGTCTGTAGAGTAAACTTGCGGTCGGTTAAAAAATCTTTAAATTTATCTAGGGCCGTCACTACTGCGAGAAGTTCTAATTCATGACTGTTATATTTTAATTCGGCTGGATTCAATTTTCGAGAACAGTACATAATGGGGTGCAAACCGTCATCATACTTTTGAAGTAATACCGCGCCCAGACCAGTAGCTGATCCGTCAGTTTGTAGCACAAAAGGTTTGTCAAAATTAGGATGTTTTAAGACAGGCGCACTTACTAAAGATTTTTTTAAAGTAGAGATTGCATCAAGATGAACCTTAGTAATTTTGAACCTTACACCTTTCTTTTTTAAATCGTTTAACGGAGCTACAATCTGACTGAACATGGGAATATAGCGGGAGTAAAAAGCCGCAGCCCCAACTAGACGCATAACTTCTTTGACGTTTTTTGGAGTTGGCATGTCATTGATTGCTTGCACCTTAATAGGGTCTATAAAGCGTCCCTCAGCGGATATTACGCTACCCAACAAACGTACCCTCGACATACAAAATCGAGCCTTAGAAGGATTAATAGTGATACCGATAGACTTTATTTTAGTGAACAAGAGATTCAGGTGATTTAAATGTGATTCAATGTCGGGTGAATGTACAATTAAATCGTCATAATAAATAAGAAGAAATTTATGACGAAATTCTGCGAGACTGGAATTTAAAAAACGAGCTAATGATTGACTAGCCACCTTTAGCCCGAAAGGCATGGTATTGTACTCAAACAGACCATATTGTGTGACGATCGCGGTGACATGTTTCGAGTCATCTGATAATTTTATCTGATGAAAACTGGATTTCATGTCGAGGAGTGTAAATACTTTCGAATTACCTAAGCTAGCGAAAATATGAGCCATACTGGCTGAACTCATCGGATCAAACTCTATATGTTTGTTAACAAACCTATAGTCAGCGACTAACCGATAAGAATCGTCTTTCTTTTTAACAAAGAAGACGGGTGAGCTATAATTAGAGTTCGAAGGAGAAAGTACCCCTTGTGTAACAAGCTCTTGAACATGCTCGTCCAAAAGTTTGGCTTTATCGGGTGCCAGATAGTAAGGAGCTTTACAAACCGGAATGTTATCGATTAACTTAATTTTATATTCAAAACCCTTGGCAAGACCAGGAACGTCAGAAAAAATCGATTTAAAGTTTTGAAGAAGTGTTTGCAACACTTTGGTTTGTTTGCTATTAAGATTTACTTTCGCTTCGACAATGGTATTAATAATTCGATTATTATTACAAAAACCCGAAAACGGTATTTCAACATTAGGATGAAAATAAAATTTGATCGTCGACTTAAAGAAGTCCAAAATGATGTTGCAATTTTTAAGTGTGGCAACACCTAAAATTACCTCAAACGGTAATGAATCTACTATAAAAAAGTTTGAGTCCATGAAAAATTAGCCAATTTAAAATGAAGTTTCGCAGTTAAATTACATTTTAAAAAATTATTTCCCGGCAAAGAAATAGTTTTATCAATTGATTCGGTGACGATGTTTCTACTGTTAGATTTTAACTTGTTAAAAGTCGCAGTTTTAATAGCATTAACAGTAGCACCGGAATCAAAAAGTGTTAATAAAGGATAACCTTGAATGAAAATGGTTTGTAGGGGTAAAATAGTATAATTTAAAATAACATCATTAATAAGAAACTTGGGGTCTATTGCGAGTTTTTTGGAACCGTAGTACTAACATTTATATTATCCTTCTTTCTTTTAAAACAATATTTAAAATTGTGATTAGTACCTTTACAGAAGGTACAAAAAAATTTAGAGTCATTATGCGTATTTTGAATTGAAGTAACGTTTACACTGACGGGTGTTGTAGTTATTCGCGCTTGAATTTCCTCAATTTTAGTGATTAGTTGATACAAATCTTTATAAGTATCGGGAATTTGATATAAACCAAGAATAGATAGTACAGAATTATTGGCATGAGCAAAAATAATTTGTATGATTTCGGATTCAGATGAATCATTAAGTAGGATGTTCGCGAATTTTATTATTGAAGGAACAAAAGTCGAAAATTTTTCAGTGTCAGGTTGATTTCGCCGGACTAATCTATCAATTAATATCTGTTTAGTCAAAGGTGGAATATAAACTTGTAATAAATTATGTTTAATATTTTGCCAAGACAAAGAGTCAGCCAAACAAGTAGACCAAAATGTTTGTGCGTTCGAAGCACACCTATTGATTAAAGATTTCAAAAGAACGTCTATAGGTAAAAAATTAATATCAACTAAATGTTGAGTATCGACAATAAACTGTATAATATTTTCTGGAACCGAAATGTCCAGAATAGTGATTTTATTTATAAAGGAATCAATACTCGGTTTTGCAAAAAAACTAAAATTTGAAGTTAATTGATTTGAACAAGTGCTATTATTTGATAGAGTAGTTGTAATTGTTGCCAAGGCATCGGTAATGCTACTTATCTGTTTGCTTTGATGTTGTATTTGTTGCTGTACATCCGAAACGTGCAGCACTGACGCATGGAACTGTTGAGCTGTAGTCTGCATCTGCGTAGTTATAGCCGCTAAGTTAACCGCTGATACTTGATGAGGCGTGATGAATAAGTCATCTGGTGCAGCTGGAGGATCGTCATCTCCTGGGGTACCTGGTGTATTACGAGTTGTTCTCGGCATAATGAAAATTTAAACCACAAACAAAATAGAAGAAAGAGAAAAAAAATTAGTACTAAGTTAAATATAATTAAAGAATTAAAGAAAATGTAAAAGATATAAATGAATAAATATAAAGAAAAAATTATAATCATTTCAAATTTCAAAAAGAATTTCAGAATCACAAGTCGAGCTTTGTGAAAACTATCGAAAACAAAAGACACATATGGATATTTGCTCTGCTTCCATATGTGTATGAAAAAAATTTAAATAATGATTAATGGGTATTTAGTTTAAAAAAAAAATGGTGTTTAGTTTTTTTTTTAAAATAAACTAAACACTTTATTGAAAATAATTGAAGTATCAATTATTTTCATAAATATTGGAATGAAATTAAGTTAATTTAGTAATTTTAATTAAAAGTTATTATGATGTATTTTTAAAAAAAATAATGAAAAATAAATATACAGTACTTTAGAAAAAAAATCCAAAACAGAGTATTGTATGTGGAATTATGAAAATTAGAAAACGATCGGTCCTAACGCCATACACGTAAATATAAAAAAAGATAATCACGTTGAACCGAAAGTCTTTCAATAAAAGCTGGGCCCATTTAAAAAGATAATATAGAGGTAGTAAGATCTTTACTATCCAGTAAGTGTCTTAGTTATCGACAAGTGATTCGAATCTAAAAAAAAAAATAAAAGGTACAAAACGGGAACAAAACAAATATATTTTAAAATAAAATATATATTTGAAATAAATAATTTCTAATGTAATACACGATAGTACAACTATCCTTAGAACACTAACATTGGTTGTACAAGTTATTAAAAC
Organism: Nineta flava; assembly: GCA_963920215.1. NCBI lineage: Eukaryota > Metazoa > Arthropoda > Insecta > Neuroptera > Chrysopidae > Nineta > Nineta flava. The sequence continues at coordinate 102,364,058 of OY986042.1, forward strand.
AAAGATTACGTGAATATGTGCTAAATTGAATTATAGTAAAAGAAAACTACAGTAAAAAAAAAATATGTTCAAATATGTCTGATTTGCAAAATATAAATATGGATTACAAATTTAATTCAGATACATACTTGTATATATAAAGAGACATTACGCTTCTGTAAAGAAAAAATACACGGCCAAAAAAAAACCAAGCGTATACAAACAATATAGATATAAATTGAAAACGTCAATGCATATTCACATAAAATATAAATTGTACACCAAAAGTGTGTATTGAATGTGTATTGAATTGTTACAAGTTTGAGAGACCACAAGTTTTTGAATAGTGAATTAAATAAATTATACAAAAAAAAATATACTTAGATACAATCAGATAGAAACCATTAATTCGCCCATTCGATATTTCAGCACAATCCATAAAAAAATATTCAACTTGTAAATTGAAGAAATAAAATTTTTAAATACCATCTAATTAATTGATGTGAATCAACTAATTTTTGTAACTATTTTTTTGTGTGACTCTACTGAGAGAAATACTTTTGGTAATTAGACTGAGCGAAGTACCTTCTGTAACTAACTTTAAATCTGTGCTGAAACATTGAAGTAAGCTCGTATATACGCAAGTCATTTCTAATCTAAGCAAATGCCTGTTGAAACTATGCAAATTCTCAACTAGCATAAGGCAATAATTATATAAATTCTTTGAATAATAAAAATATGAAAAAATATCAATAATAAATTTTTATACAGTGGAGTATTAAAAAAAATTATTCTCCAATGTTGTATTAAATAATCTGTACAGAGTGTAAACAGTCAATATTATATTACGTATAATCCAGTCATCTTAGGCTATAAAGGGGGTCAAACCTCGGAATGAAAGATAAGATGCTGAAAATTTGTACAAACCTTTATTTTGTCGTTATGAATGTTACCTCCAAAGTCGCAATATATATCATGTGCGTGTCGTCTTAAGATATTCAAGGTCAAAGGTAGTGAAAATCAGTTTTTCGTAAATATCCGGCTTCCTAATGTCCATTAAGCTAGCAGAGCAACCTGAGCAGAACACAATTATAAGTGTCTCATAATTAGATGCTAATTAAATTCTAATTAAATGCCCTAATTAAAAATTAAATGCTCTTTGTTGAATTGACCGCATGCTCAGCTAGCTTAATGTTAAGCTAGCAGAGCAATATTTAAAAATCAATTTATTATATTGTATTTAATATCAAAATTATTAAGCTAATTAAATGCTCTTATTAAAAACTAACTGCTCTTTGTTGTATCTTGTAACCGCATGCTCTGCTAGCTTAATGCTTAATATTTTGGTATTAAATACATAATGAATGTATAATCAATTCACAAAATCTTAAATACTAATTAAAATTTATTAATTTTACTTTGTTGAATACATTATACTGCTTTTTTCCAATATTATAGATAAAAATATTAACATATATTTAAATAATATTTTTCCAATAGTATAGTAAAAATATAAACATAACAGGTAATACAGAGTAAAAAAGCAGTACTTCTTGTCTTTTACCTAAGCTGAACAGTATGATCTTTTCGCGTTATCTTTGGAATGATATCATTAAAAATACCAAACTATGTATGTACAATATTACATAATACATTCTCATTTAACACACCCAATAACATAGCAACAAGAAATATATTTATATAAAAAACAAGATGAACAAAAGGTAACTTTAGTTTATCTGTTTCTGCATTCCAATATATTGCATATTGAAAGGTTGCTTGCTGCACAATATAACTATTTAAAAAGATAGGCAAGTCACTCACTCTTATAGTTCATTGTCGACGGTATTGAGCAATACCGGCTATTAATTCTATAAATCCAATACACAGTATACAATTTAAACTTTTATGAAAATAATTCTAACATGACCACCGACTATTCATTGTGATTGAAAGAATCTTCTAGAAGAATTGAAGGGTGTCGAAAAATGAGCATGCCTACATCAGCGGCTCCATATACAAGGTTTTCAAAAAATCGGAAAACGGTCGAATAACTCGAGAAAGACACTTTGGAATGAAAAATGAAAAAATACATATCCTGACGTGCGGCGGAGGTGAACTTTGAAATCTTAAATGGGAACATTTTCCATACAAAAATAATTTATATTGATTCGAAACTTTTTGTTCCATCGATTTCTAAAATATACTTTTTATAATATACAAGCTGACCTGTACGGCTTCGCCGCGTAAAAGCAAATATATTTCGGACAAATTCGAGTAGTAAGATATTTTCACACCCTCTGGAGGGTGTGGGTATGTAAGAGACAATTATCGACTTTCCAAATTGTTTATTTTAAAGAAATAAACATACAAAATCATACAAAAGTCCCATAGAAATAAGCACTTTCATTTTCCCCGAATTGTCCAATTTTCTGGACAATTTTCTTACCCTTTAAAACCTTATTCGACTACAACGAACATTTAAAAAAATTTCGCCAAATCGAGCCAACCGTTCTCAAGGGATGCGGTTACTAATGGACAGCATTTAATTTTATTATACAGGATGTTGCATAAGTCACGGACACAACTGAAGGTGTGGATAGAAAATTGAATTCTGAGACAAAAAGTCCTTTATAATTTTTTAATCAGGTACAGGTAATTAGTAATTAGTTAAAATTGATGGAAGACGACGGGATGTACCAAGTGTGGACAAGCCAGAGGCCAGGGCTATAGAATCAGGGTACAACTTGCGGCCCAGACGACTGACAATTAACACCAGGCTCCGTTGATGAAGAACGAAGGACTAAGTAATGTGTAAGATAGCCAGCTAAATGTACTAGTACAATTTAAAAATAGTTCTAAGTTAGAAATTGATCGACCAAAAGTTTAATAGAGAATTAGAAAATATGTGTAAGCAATCAGAGGAATCTCAGAATTCAATTTTCTATCCATACCTTCAGTTGTGTCCGTGACTTATGGGACACTGTGTATAGATACAAATTTTTGGTCCATTTGTAGTATCTCATACTGCATATATAAAATATGATATTGCGTATAATATTTTATTGTTACTCAGAGGTCATCCACATCATTCTAATATTTTTTTAACATAAATATAATATTTAAAATTTCCATATATACCGGTATTTTATTTTTTAATAATCTAAATATCAATCACAACAGTTTGATTTCCTGTTTGAACGGAAACAATAGTTTTTTTTTTAATACCTGTATTTATATTTCTGATACATTATGCATGCTGATTGATTTAAAGGCCAATCAAAATTTATAGCTATGTAATACTTTTATCTATACATATCTATATCCAAATAACAATTGTGTTGTTTAACTGATTTGTTGAGTTCATTGATCAGTTTTCATCAATTTTATAGCAAGAAATAAAAGGGTCATGACCTGAAATTAGAAACAGTATATTTCATATTCTATTCATGTTGAAATTTGAAATTGATCACTGATATTTGTCAAATATTTCGGCCCACGCAGAAAATAGTAGACCAAAACGATTTCAAAAAAGTGAATCGGATTGTAGAGGTCCTCACCAAGAAGAGCCCCCCTCAGTGTAGCCAATTAAGTGGAACATTACTTAAAAGTTTTCAAACTAAAGAGGTTGTGCCGATGGAACGATTTTTCGAAAATTGCTTAAAATGTAGGTACATCAATTTTGACAAGTAGATGTCGAAAAATTACTATATAATTACTATAATATAATTTATATATATATATATATATATATATATATATATATATATATACATGGAAATGGAAAAATTTTGCATGAATAAAGGTAACTTAATTTCATATTCATTATAATTTCTTTCTCCGAGAAATTTGCTTCATCTGCGTTGCTCCTACACGTGAAACTTTTTTTCTCTGTTTGTATTTGCAACGTCCAAAGTAGAAGATTTTTTGGCGACGCCAAAATGATATTATAATCTTGTTATCTTTTAATTTTGGAAGTTACCCAAATCTTTTAGCACAATGATTCGATTTCCGCTAGAGGGTTTTGTTCAGATTTTAACACGATTTTATTAGGTCGACTTGAATGTGGGTTTGTAGGAAAATCAAAGAATCGAAATTTCTCCTACTTCTATAAAATTCACTATATAATTATTAAATAAAACAAATATTTGAAATTTTCGTACCTGAAAATGTTTACCTTGTTGCTATATTATGTAAAAATTGTTCATTTAAATTTTTATTTCTGAAGAAGGGATTGTGTTCCGAAACTAATCAAATAAAGTGATTTTACGAAAATTTCAAATATTTGTTTTATTTAATCGTTAAACTGTATTTTTTATTACAAAAACTGAAACATTTTACGTGAAAAAATTTACGTGTTAAGCCTGCAATACGTATACTAAACAAATCGTGTTAATTTTTGGTGTATCGTGCTATCAGACATACAGAATTGTAACACACGAACAACAGTCGAGCGGATTTCATGATTCAACTATCATTACCCCGTTAACTTGTGTTAATATACTAAATAAAGGATCATTAACATAGCTCGATGATACCTCTAACTTAAATCAATAATAAATATCAAATGATGGTGCGTGATTTTAATAGATGTTATTATCATTATCTTTCTTTTTTTTTTTTTAATAATTTTAGCATTCGCCTTACTTCAAGTTGATAAATTTTTTACTCCCATATACAGAAGACTTCAATGTAGAAGGTAACATAAAAGTTATCACGTGTACGGTGCTGCACGTGAATTTTAATTTAATGAATTTACTTGGTTAGGTTAGACGTGAATAATACAAGTTTAAAGAACTATTTCGAATTGCATTCGGTTCAACTCTAAAAAATTGCAAGGAACTTCGTTCCTCACGGAGGTCCCCGACCGCACCCACTCTTTTTTTCACTTGAATTGAAGCATGTTTACTTGACAAATATCAAGGTAAAGTTACTTTTTAAATAACTTTAAAAATAAGCGAGATATGAATGATTGAAATTCCCGATTAGACAAAGAGGGTGATAGCCCTCTTGATATGTTATGTGACGTCATATTACACTTTCACCATTTGAAATACACGTAAAACTCCGTTTTTAGTATTTTTGCAAGAAAGAGACAGATAATAATATTTAAAAGCTTATAGCTTCCTTGATATTTGTCGAATTTTAATTTCGTTTTTTAATATTATTACAGTATTAACAGTATTTTCATATTCTGAAAATAAATGTGAAAAAAAATTTTCATGCATATTCCCTATTGTCAAGGTGGCTTTGTAGTCTGTATATAGAGATCGTGTGGCGTTTATAATAGATTTTTTTCTTTGAATAAAATACACTGCACGGCATCACACTGTTTATAAAAGATATTTTCATCATGTCATAAATATAGCAACTTCAGTGCAATAATAAGAAAATTACTTAAATCATTATTTTTAACACAGTATAGATACGCGATGGAATAATGTTTACATTTCGTGTCAATAATTTTAGAATACTAAACGTATTACATGTTTTTAAACAGTCATTACCTGTATGATTTAAATAAACAATTAATATTTATTTACTTATTACCCTTCTGTATTCTAACTATTCCTCGAAAAAGTATTTAAATTCATTCAATTTACAAAATAATTGGGTATTACGTATAATTTTATTTTCACTCTTTCGAGATTCAATCAGCTATTTTACTTTTATGTTACATTTTATTTGGAATCTCGAAACTTTACAGATAAATAAATTTATTGTCGTTAAATATGATAGAGAGTATTTTATAAAACATCCACAGAAAGCACGACATATATATCAAATTTCATTCTCATTACCATACATTTACTAGGTATATTCGATGAACATTCGAAGAAATTTTCCCGAAATTCGTTACATGTGATACAAAACCAATAGCTACATTTTCTTCGAAAATGCGCTAATAAATAACAAAATAGTTTAATTAAACTGTGACTACTTCTTAATTGACTAAACTGTCAGCGTATGGATAAGAACGAAGTAACGGACTATGTGTGTGAAGGTTTTCTGCAGTTTCCTTCACGAACTCCAGATGAGTATCCGCATAGTTTCTATCAAAGTCGGCTCCAGCCGCACATCCTACCACTTAATAGTCTACACACAAAATTCCTTGTCCTCCACTCACGTCCTCACATGGGTAGACATCACAATGAACCTTATGATTGAACTGTGTCCTGTCCAGGACAGCCTCTGCAATCGAATCTATACTAAACTGTGACTACACTTTTGTGCGGTGGGTGTTTTTACCTATAATGAAATCTTTTTGTCTTCTCTATCTTTATTTGAGTGCCTTTAATTATCTCTTAACGTATATAAATATCTCGCCGTATAAAAGATAACATATATTTAAAAACCTTTGTATAATTAATACAAAGACACTATACATATCGCGTTATCTTCAGGCGTTACTTAATGTTAACTATCAAAATTATCCATAAAAAACATTTTTGTTTGTTTGAACAAATGAATGATATCGCGCGCGCCTACTTGAGTCCTACATTTAATTAAAATTTCTCTTTGCATACAACAAACAAGTCAATTTACAAAAAAGGCAGTTAATTTTATTATTTGACAATGTCTTCATTCAACATGAATGAATAAAATAAGACACCCAAGAACACTCGGCATAGTCTAAGAGTTAGTAGCAAGGCAGACGGTCGTAAGGTTCATATTGAGCTTTGTTATTTTATAATGCCGAACTCACATGGTGCAAATGATATGGTTTGATACACCTCACATTGAATGGGGATTCCGAATTTCAGGCGGTGGTTTCTTAAATGGTTTGCTGACTATGGGTGTATCTTTGGAACATATAAACTTTTTGGAGTTTACTCCTTAAGAATCGATTTTCATATAAGGCCGGTATGAAAAAAATATGAAGAGTAAAATTTAGTGATCGAATGACCTCGTTACGTTTTTTGTGCGCAACCTACCGAGCGCAATTTTTAGTAATGAGTGTGTATAACTTGTATACTTCAGTCGGTCAGTCAGTCAGTCAGCGTCATAGTATATTAGATACTTGCGTGCTGCCGACGTACACAGGGAATGCTGATGCATGTAAGCATATATAAATATACATATATATATATATATATATATATATATATATATATATATCAGTTTTACTGTAGTGATACGAATCGTGAGCATCATTTTTTTTGTTTTAATCAAGTTTTGTTGTATTATTGATATTGATATCGATAATTAATATGATTATTGTGGATTACTTCAAAGGCTTACTTCAATCTCGGAAAAATTTTTAATTCAAGAAAATTTATAGAAAGGCAGATTTTTCTAGCTCCAATATGGTCGGTCTTTTTTTTACTCTACTAAGTCTTTTTTACGTGCCTATTCAAAGACAATCGTTCTTAAGGAGTAAACTGTAGTCGTACGTCGGAGCTGACACACACTTTTTTTTTCTTATATTGGTAGGTTGCATCATTTGTTAAAAACAAAATACTGCCCTTTTTTATCCTTATGAAATAAGATATTACAAAAACTGTAGCTCCTAAATAAATATACCCCTGAGGATTCCTTTTGGAATGTGAGGATTCTAAAATGCTAATAGAATATCTCAACACAATATGAACCTTACTTAAATACAGTAAATTTTCCTGCAACAGCTCTTTGGCTAATTCATCCTGATAATATAAACAAAGACATTTTGATTGTTATTGTTGTACGGAATAAAATAAATAAATAAAATTTTATACTATTTAAATTAAATATTAATTTTTAATTGCAACTTTCTTTATTTAATTATTAGTTTAGGCATATAATAATTTATAATGTTTAACAAAAATAAAAATAGAAAAATAAAATAAATATAATATTTATCAACAATCAAACAACTGTGGTCTATTTTCAAATAATTTATTTAGAGATTATTAATGATTTTATTTTGGAATTATATTTTAAGGCAATAATATTTTAATTACAGGTGGAATATTTTTAATATAAATTAATTGTGTGTATGTAGTTGTGTGTAATTGATTTCATTCATATAAATTAGTGCGGTAGGTAATTTATTTCCGTCGTCTTGATTTATTATTAAATTCTTTTGTTAATTGAGCTTTAAATTAAATCGGAAAGAATCTGTTTTTGCATCTTCTACAGACATATTATGCCTTTGTGTTATAGAAGGCAAAAATTAACATGTTGATGATTTTTTTTAAATTGCAGTTTCAATTTACTGTCTTAATAATTATTCTCTTTTACAAGCTTTTATTTAACTTACAATGTATGTTGTATGTATGTATGTTCGGGTCAAATCTTGCAAGCTGAATTAGAACCACTTCCTCCTATCCTACGGAGTTAAATTATTACATGTCGGTGCAGTTCCGATGACAATGCATTTTTATGGTAAGCATGACAAGAATCGACAAGAGGAAAGGGGGGTTTAAATGAAGGGAAAAACACAAAATTTGGACTATCTCTCTTAATATTGAAAAAAATCGAACAAGACAGAAGAAGAAGTAAAATTGTAGAAAATTAGTTTTACTATAAAAAGCTTGTTTTTAAAAATGTTTTTTTAATAGAAACTTATTTAAAAATAGTCATAATATACACTCCAATTCAATATATTTGAACCAGTAAGTCACATTCTATGCGTATGTATTACTGAATATATTATGTATTATATTACATAAAGTAACACTTAAAATGTTTCAAGTAGTTCAACTTTTTTGAATGGGAATGTATATTATCAACCACCTCCTTTGGATTAATATTTGGAGCCCCTATTATGTGAATAAAAAAGAGATGAGCATTTTTTCTATTTCGAGATTTTCTCTATTTAGTATCGATTAAAAGATGGAACCCTAAGAGGTACATGAAACGAAAAATTCTATAGCTTAATTTTTTTTCTTCAAATTTATGTAACATACGGAGAAAACCGCATCGTTTCGGCAGTTAAAACGTGTTAAAACAGACAGCCAAACGATTTAAATAATTTTTTAATCCATTTCTGATAAAGTTGTTTAGTATAGTTTTTAGAGAAACCTAAATTATAGTTTTAAGCCTAAAATCCTAGACTAATTATTCGATATTTATTTTCTATATTTTTAAACATCTTGAGTTTTCGTGCACGAAGAAAATGTCTACGGAAAACAACTAACTGATTGAATTACTTAAATACCCATAATATATAAAAATGTTTCAAACAAAAGTTTTAAAAAAAGGAACATTTTTTGTCCATTTCTTATGGTTTCAAAGATGGATATTTCGCCACTTAGCAACGTGAAGCATGATCCGATTTTGTTCATTATCGAACTTGACCTTCATTTATAGCTTTAAAAGACACACGCAAAATTTCAGCTCTTTACAGCTCTTTTCGTTACCCTGCTTACGTACAGGCGGACAAGTAAATGCATATGCGGAGATGAATTAATTAGGTTATTTTATGAACACTTAAACCAAAAATTCTTTTCTGTGATCAATATTTTCAACCGTTACAAAGTCAGGACTAAAGTTAATACACCCAACTCGTATATGTTCTATATATCGAGTATAAAAATGGTGTTAATTGACACTGGTGACCTGAAAATGTGGAGATACAACGATTTTATTTCGATTTTCAAACCGATTACTGTAACTTCCGTTTACTGGAAAGTAAAAATTTTATACATATTTATTAGATGTACAAATAAAACGCCAAAATATTAGAACATCTTTTTTGGTAAACAAACAGGCCCGATTGCATTTAAAAAACATTCTTCAAACCGCATACAATAATATAAATGAAAGTAAACAATTAATCAAACATCATGGAGATACATATATATATATATATATATATATATATATATATATTTTGATAAAATCTTAGTAAAGAAAAAAGAACTTTCATTTTTAATAATAATCAATATAATTTGACCTGAAAAATTTATACTAACACTAACACTAACACAATCAACTCAGACTCAGCCAAAACAACAAGTGAGTTCTGAGAGAGAACAGACTGACTGACTTAGTGACTAACTTACAGATTGATATTAATAATAATAAAAGGTGCGGTCAATAATCTTCTAAAAAATAAATATCGAAAGTGTATAAAAATTTAAATATAAGATTTGCTGTTGTAAAAATTTCATTGTCAAGTTTGTAGTTTGGAGTTTGATAATTATTTTCAGGAGGTTCTGATATAGCCTGAGTCTTTTTTTTTGCTGAAATGTATGTTAGAGTGTTGCTCTGGCAATTCATGAAACAGTGTTGAGAGATCATGGATAGAATATACATTGGTGGGGGCGCTGGTTAATTTTAAATACTAACTCAAGTGACAGTAACCACTAACTGAGTAAATTGCTTAAATACCCGGTATAAGCAGAGTTCATCCTCAATGTGTGAACTTTTTTTACTTTTTTATCTGAATTTATGGCAAAACTTTAAAAAATTTCAAAGAAAGGTTGTTTATTTTTTAAAGAGGAACTTTTTGTTTATTTTATCTTTTGGCTTAAAATTTTGGCGGTTTCAATGATGGATAGTTTTCTACCTGATGAGAGGATGTGAACCGATTTGTGAACTTGACCTCATTTTTTGCTCTAGAGCACACACACAAAATTTTAGCTCGTTATTTCTTTTCGTTTTTTAGTTATCGTGTCTACGGACAGACTGATGGACAGATATACGGAAATGGACCCATTTTGTGAACAACTATTACCAAACATTATTTTCTAGCGCTTAAATATATCCTTAAATAAACTTAATATATCCTTGTAAATACAATATATATCGTTTATTATAAAAATAACATTATATATAGCTAATTTTGTAGCTATTATATACAATAATATATTTTATACTATAATAATATAAGTAGCCATGAATGCTCAAAATTTAGGAGTTTTTTTTACTAAAATCTCAATTCACATTAGTTTTTTTTTACTATTTGATTATCTTATCTCATTTTCTATCCAGAACGGATATATAATACAACATTCTGACGGTCGACTCTACGAATTCTAATTAAATACTTTTTGGGGAAATTTCGAAGAATGCATCATAAAATAAAAACTATTAAGATTTAAACTGACGATGGTATTCACAAAGAAGTTTTTAATAGAGATATTTATTTCATTTCAGTTTTATTTTTTTCAAAAAAAGTTTTAATAAAATACTTTAATACAAATCAACCAATTTAAATCAACCAATAAATTACTTTCTTCTTTCTTTCTTTATATCAATGATGACGAAGAATTTCTTTCATAAATTATAAAAGATATCATGATCGGATGATACAGAGAGGTAGGCGGTCTATCATCCATTAAAAAGACTTCAATCATTATTGAAAAGTGTTTCTATTTTAAAATGTATTGATTTAATTGAAAATTGTATTGAAATATAAAAAATATCTAATCATAATTTAGAGATATCACCGCAGTATTTATCTTAAGTAAAGATATGATTCATTCGATTGCTATTGAAACGCTACAAAAATGGGAACATTATATTGTTAAAAAAAAAAAGGACTTTGAAAGAAAACTATTGAAACCTGGTTCTAAAATCATAGAAACATTGATTAAACAAAGTAGTTTTACATTTAAGGACGTTCATACATGAGGCCTGATCGTAGATAAAAAAATTTTTTAGTGAATTGAATAGCTCAATTATATATTTATGCTCCCTCAAAAATTTAAAACCTGTTGACGATCATTTTAAAGAGTAATTATCGATTAAAAATCAAACTTTTAGCATAGCATCTTATGGAGAACAGAATTTTTGTGTACGTGAATTATAACTGGTGGCTACTTTAATAACTATGTTATTAAAGTAGACACCATAATAAATAATGTTTATAAATATTCTTTGAAATATGCAGTTTATAGATTTGCATTAAAAAATGGTGTTGACGAACGTTTGAATTAATTATATAATAAAATTAAAACTGTTTTGTTAGGTTTATTTTTGCCACCATATTTTTAAAACGGGCAACAGCGCATGGTAAAAAATATACACACAAATATACAACATAATTTATTGTTAGACCTGTCACATCAAGTCAAATCAATTTCTAATTTACTTTTTCTGATATTTTATTAATTAATTCTTTTAATATATTTAGGACAAATAAAAAAAGTTTATACATCGTTGTAAGATTATTGATATATTTTACAACTTTTTTAAAATCCTAAATAAATTTTATTAAAGATAGTACTCATTTGATTCTAGAGTAGCACATGAACGTCCTTAAATTTATTTTGTGGTGAACTTAATACGTCTGAATTATAAGATAACTCAAATGCAATACAGTTAATACTACTTGTATTTGAGCAAACGAAATGGCTGCGCTATTTAGATTAATCTATTTAGATTGGACACTAATAATATGAAAAATATAATCCAATCACTAGAATTCAAGGTTTTAGACGGTACTCCGTCAAGTTAAGCTATGGCTACTTAGTGTATTTTCTTAATACATTTTTTTTTGATTTGAGATGTTTTTATAGTAGTATTAAAATATCATTAGTTTAATCATAAATGTGAATAAAAACATATAATGCAAACATTATATTATCGAATGATAATTAGTGAGAACTCTAGGTTTTTGAAATAAAATTTCAAATTCACCCCCTTTACCTAGATCAGTTTTTTGTATTGTAAATACGTATTTCGACTACAATGTAGTCATCATCAGTATAAATTAGCTGGTCGTACTTTACTCTTTGACAATTAGAGATAGATATAAAGTCGAGATCAACAGACAAAAATGAAAATAAATAGAAAATTAACTAGATTAAAATATACTAGATTTAAAATATAATAAATTTTAAATTATATTGAAATTGCCCTTGTTAAAATTTCCTTCATTTACATTTATTCCTGTTAATTTTACTCTTATTAAAATTACTTTTATATTGTCGCAGGATATGTTACTTGTTGCTAATTTGGTAACAGTTTCACCAAACATATCCTGCGATAATATAAGAGTAATTTTAATAAGAGTAAAATTAACAGGAATAAATGTAAATGAAGGAAATTTTAACAAGAGCAATTTCAATATAATTTAAAATTTATTATATTTTAAATCTAGTATATTTTAATCTAGTTAATTTTCTGTTTATTTTTATTTTTGTCTGTTGATCTCGACTTTATATCTATCTCTAATTGTCAAAGAGTAAAGTACGGCTAGCTAATTTATACTGATGATGACTACATTGTAGTCGAAATACTTATTTATTATACAAAAAACTGATCTAGGTAAAGGGGGCGAATTTGAAATTTTATATAATGCAAACTCTATATAACCCTTACTTAATTAGTGAGAATACTGCCCGATTAGACGAAGATCTATGGATAGAATCACAGTGGTTGCACTATATTTTTCCTGTTCATGGTTTCGCTCGTATTTTCGAGTGCTCATGACTTCGGCCTTTGATTTATAGATTGATAACAAAGTTTGTAATATCAGTATCCCTGAATATTAAACGAATTTGGTCTCAAGCGTTAATTGATCTTAAAACTAAATGTCTAAACACTTATCTATTGGTAAGCATTTACCTTATCAAACATTTACCGATTTTCTCTATATGCGGTACGGCCCCGTAAATCCAGATTGCTCAAGACAGTAACGAGACTAGCGGAATTCTGGATTAACCAGAGCTTTTGTATTTATATACTAGGTTAGGTTTTTACAAAAACATATTCCAAAGAAATATTTATTTCCGCTTGACCTTCATTTATTCAACCTTGAAATTTAGCAACAACAACAAATTGCACAAACGACTTTTTTAACAAAGTTGACGAAGATTCCCACGCATATTCATAATTCGCGCCTTCGGATATTATTGCTAATTTCTAATAATTAGTCGGCGATTTCATATGTTATTAAAAAAAATTGATAATTTGATAATAAAATTAATTATAGGATATTTAATTACGTCCTATCGAACAAAACTCTCTTCTGTTTAATTGATCATACTATGATTCATAAATAATATGACTGAGATATTATTTACAGCAATCAATAGATAGAATATCTTTCAAAAAATATCACCTTTGGGTATACAAGATGGGCTACTTAAAATCTAATCGAAATCTTCTTGTAAACAAGCCTGAATTTTTCAAACTATGAAAAGCTGAAAAGAGGTATGAACCTTTATAAAATACTTTGAAAGCATGAATTTTGAGCCGAATTGATCCTTCGGCATCCAACGACCCAATGTAAAAGGATTATAAATGTTTCAAGACTTGAGAAAAAATTAAATAAGAAAATATATTTAAAACAATAAAATTAAAATATACATATAAGACTTATACGCCTATATACCGGTATTTCGATTGCAACGCAATCATCGTCAGTAGGACACATTATGTGTTATACGGAATAAAAATGTGTTATACGTAATTTTCCTACTAATGATGACTGCGTTGCAATCGAAATATCGATATCTATCATCTTTAATTGTATTTTTTTTAAATAAATTTGCAGTATTGTGGTAGACGTTTTAAGAAGTCAATAAAAAATGCATTTTATTAATTTCGCTTATGAAAAAAAGTTTCAGTTAAAAGTTGTTTGTTTTTAAACAAAAAAAATGTTATCGGGTTAACGGGCAAACGACATCTGGGAATGGAGTGATTAGAAAATTTAAACACCTGTAGCAGAATTATTTTTCTACGATAAACATTTTCCAACGCTATAAACTTGAGACTAACCTTATAATACTCTTATAACTATACAGTCTGTTTTCTAAAGCATTTCTAAAAGGGAATCAATGTTAAATAAATAAATAAAATATTTACTATAAAACCATACATCCATACACATACTTACAAATATCTGGGCTGCTTGTGTTATGATGTTGGTTTGATGTCATTTAAGAGTGGGGTTTAGTGATGCCCACTTAATTTATAATATTATTATTCATTACGTATGCATACACAAACTACTGACTACAGAGTACCCCCCCCCCCTATTTTTATTTCTTTATGAAGCATTGTGTAGTTATTATAGTAAATAATATTTAACATTGATTTTCTATTAATAATGCTTTCCAAAACAGATGGTATGTATATGTGTATATTACTAGCAAAAGTGCATATTACTAGTAAAATTGACAATGACGTTTGTTTCATTCAGGCATTGTATGGTAAATGATAATGAAATAGTATACAGTAATTTTTTTCCTTTGTTACGAACAAAATTTACGCACTGTATTTGGATTTTACAATGATAATAATCCGTAAATTACGCACAAAAAAAAGGCGCAATCTATTTTGGTATTTGTTCCTTAGGACTATGACATCTGGGGACAATAATTAAAAGCGGAGTAGTCGGGCTCAACTGTAATAGTTACATATTCGATACTAGGGTTACGTTAAAAAAATAAACAAAAATTATTATATTGTTAATGAAACTGTTTAAATGTAGCCTCACTAAAGCCGCCATTTTGGAATATGACGTCATGAGTGACCAACACAGGACGTAGGTTATAGAAATAAACGGCGAAATATTTCTTATTTCATTTTTTGACATCAAATGCTTGAAATCATACACACCTAGGGATGAGGATCGAACTCACGACCTCTGGCATTCTAGACCAATGCTCTACCAATTGATCTACCTTAGATGTTATGGTAGTTCTATGCATATGATCCTTCACTATCATTTTTGATGCCATTCTATTATTAATTTTGTTCATTTACTATTAACATAATTTTAAATTGTTTTTTGTAAACTAGCGTCTATTTATTTCCATTGTTAGTATGGTTGCCTTTCGGTTATATTATACCAACGGGAGCGACTAGCGTTTACTTACTTTGACATTTGAGTAATATGTCTGAAATTGATATCATTTTTGACATTAAATGCTTGATATGAAAAATCATACACATCTAGGGATGGGGATCGAACCCATGACCTGTGGCATTCTAGACCAATGCTCTACCAATTTCTTTTTTATTTAGGCAATATGTAAAATACAAAAAGTGTCGCATTAATTGGGTGATTATTATAAAAAAAAAAAAAACATAAAGTGCACCTTGCCAATCTGGTATAGCGACAGACACTTGCATATTTATTAAAAGTATCGTAAATCATGATATTTATATTGTCGATTCAAATAAAATCATTTAAAAAACGAAATTTACCTTAAAGGCATTTTTCAGAATCTTAAAAAGAGAGATTGAACAAATAATCATATTAATATTGTCGTCTGCGTGTAGTAAAATAAAGTAGTATTTTAAAAATCTCTTTTCTCCCGCCGTTTTGTTTTGTAGTTTTTTTTTTTGCTTCTTATTTCTTTAGGTATAGGTACGTAGTAGATACTACAAACAGCATGATGGTACGCTATGTATATTATTGCAGTTTGCTTAGTGGCTATATTGCAGACATAAATAACCTCTTAACCCACTTTTTCAATTCAAGTTTTTCAATATGAGTATTATTATGGCTGGTTTTTACTACGTAGTGTGTGTAAATGTGTTTTTAAATATATATTGATTGATTTTTATATATTTTATGACGATAAATTTATTGTATCTTGTTTTTTAAATCATTTTTTTTTTTGAATTTTTTTTTTTTTGTGAAATTTTTATTTATATTGAATTAAATTTACTTCGTTCATTAACATTATTATGAGAAAATTAACACGCTGGACCTCCGGATATCATGCCCAGTGTGCGTACCGTTACACCACAGATGATTAGCTTGATGAGTGTTTTCATCATATGGCACGGTAGTGCGTCTGATCAAGTTTAAGCATCTACCCAACAATATATACAGGAAGGATTAAAAAGTTGATTTTCTACAATTTTATGCCTCATATAGTTTTCGACTTTTCTAATATTAAGAGAGATATTTTATATTATGAGTTTTTTTCTTCTATAAAATATTTAGATTATATGAATATTTCATTTCACGCATCATACAGTGCGCATAAAAAAAGTAATGATATCCGACCAGAAATGATCAATGTGATAGGGGCCAAAGAAAAAGGACCAAGAAAGGACTAAGTAATTATGTCAAGTGGCCAGTATACCAGTCCAAATGGCGAGCGGTCTAAGGCGTTATGTCTGCGCAGTATGCCTACTTGGAAACTGGGAGGCTATGGGTTCGAATCCCGACATCGGCAGTTTGTCAATTATTAAGAAAAAAAAAGGACGGTTAATTGACTAAACTGTCGGCATATGGACAAGAACGAAGTAACCGGCTATGATTGAGAAGTTTTTCTGTAGTTTTCTTCACGAACTCCAGATGAATATCGACATAGTTCCTATCATATTCGGCTGCAGCCGCATATCCTATCAATTCCTAGTCTATACACAAATATTCCTTCCACTCCACTCACATCCTTAGGCATTACAATGGACCTTATGGTCGAAGCGTAGCCCGTCCAGGGCAGCCTCTACAATCTATCTATCTATCTATTATATCAAAGTGAGAAAATGTTAGGTATATATTTATTAGGTAAGTTTCTCATGTCTAGGGTTTTCATATTTTACTTTGAAGATTCTACTAACATATTTTCAAATACTATTGTAAATGTCAAATATAAATAATCAGCTTTACAGTTCCGATTTGATTTAGGTTTTATAATTACAATATTTATTCCATCCGATTTCAAAATAAAATTAAAAAAAAACATTAAAGCAAATAAAAGAAAAAACAAATGATTGAAAAACAAAAAAACATTATAATAAAAACAATTGATGGCACAATAATTGTCTATTGTTTTTTTTTTCTACAAATAATATAAAACAAATACAAAAAACACAATTGAAATTAGTTGTACACACACACACTCACGCTCACGCACACATTCAGGTGGTTTATTCACCTGTCCGAAAACAATTGAATAAATTTGTTAAAGAAATTTAAATAATTGTATTTCAATTTATTGTATTTTTTTAATTTAAATCTATTTTTCGTAATTGTTAAAAAAACTCAAAATTAAACACCTGATGGTTGGACGTCTATAAAGTTAGCACAGCCAAATGAGCACAATCGATTTTAATTAACACAACGATTTAGTGCTCTTTTTGTGCTAATTAATTGCGCAATTTTTAATTTTTGTGCTCTTACCATTTCGCTGAAGTCGATGGCTGTGCCAGCTTCAAAAAAAGCTAGCACAGCCATATATGAAAAAATTTTTTATTAAATTTTCACTGGCACAGCTATTTAGTGCTAATTATGTGCTTTCAGAATATATCATTGGAAAAAATTTCGGATCACTATTTGCCAAAAAAGCACCCCCACACTGACGAGTTGCAAGAGTAAAATACTCAAAATTATCAGCACAATCGAATTTGAATAGTCGATTTCGAATGCATTAATAATGGTCATTAAAATTACTTAAGTGGCGCTTTTATTGCTCAACCCTTCATGTCAAAAAACCACCCACAGCTTGATGACGTGCAAGAGCAAAGTGCTCGAAACTATCAGCACAATCGAACTAAAATAAGCGATTTCAAACGCATTAATAAAGTGTTACAAAATTATTTATGTGGCACTTTTATTGCTCAACCCGTCTTGTTAAAAAACAACCCCTAGCATAATGAGATGCTAGAGTAAAGTGCTCGAAATTATCAGCACAATCGATTTTGAATAGACAATTTCTAACTCATTATTAATAAGCTTTAAAATTATTAAGGTGGTGTTTTTAGTGCTCAACCCTTTATGTCAAAAAACCACCCCAACTCGACAACGACCAAAATTAAAGTACTCGAAATTATCAGCACAATCAAATTTTAATAATCGATTTCGAACGCATTAATTATGTGCTTCAAAATTATTTATGTGTCGTTTTTAATGCTCAACCTTTATGTAAAGAAACGACCCCTAGGTTGATGACGTGCAAGAGTAAAGTGCTCGAAATTAACAGCACAATCGATTTTGAATAGACAATTTCTAACGCATTATCAATAAGCTTTAAAATTATTAAGGTGGTGTTTTTAGTGCTCAACCCTTTATGTCAAAAAACCACCCCAACTCGACAACGAGCAAGAGTAAAGTACTCGAAATTATCAGCACAATCAAACTTAAATAGTCGATTTCGAACGCATTAATTATGTGCTTCAAAGTTATTTATGTGTCGTTTTAATTGCTCAACCCTTTATGTTAAGAAACGACCCCTAGGTTGATGACGTGCAAGAGTAAAGTGCTCGAAATTAACAGCACAATCGATTTTGAATAGACAATTTCTAATGTATTATTAATAAGCTTTGAAATTATTAAGGTGGTGTTTTTAGTGCTCAACCCTTTATGTCAAAAAACCACCCCAACTCGACAACGAGCAAGAGTAAAGTACTTAAAATGATCAGCACAATCAAACTATAATAGTCGATTTCAAATGCATTAATTATGTGCTTCAAAGTTATTTATGTGTCCTTTTTATTGCTCAACCCTTTATGTTAAGAAACGACCCCTAGGTTGATGACGTGCAAGAGTAAAGTGCTCGAAATTAACAGCACAATCGATTTTGAATCGACAATTTCTAACGCATTATTAATAAGCTTTAAAATTATTAAGGTGGTGTTTTTAGTGCTCAACCCTTTATGTCAAAAAACCACCCCAACTCGACAACGAGCAAGAGTAAAGTACTCGAAATTATCAGCACAATCAAACTTAAATAGTCGATTTCGAACGCATTAATTATGTGCTTCAAAATTATTTATTTGGCGGTTTTATTGCTCAACCCTTTATGCAAAGAAACTACCCCTAGGTTGATGACGTGCAAGAGTAAAGTGCCCAAAATTATCAGCACAATCGATTTTGAATAGACAATTTTTAACACCCTAATAATTAAAGTTTGATTTTGCTGATAATTTCAAGTACTTCACTCTTGCTCGTTGTCGAGTTGGGGTGGTTTTTTGACATAAAAGGTTGAGCACTAAAAACACCACTTTAATAATTTTAAAGCTTATTAATAATGCGTTAGAAATTGTCTATTCAAAATCGATTGTGCTGATAATTTCGAGCACTTTACTCGTGCACGTCATCAACCTAGGGGTCGTTTCTTTAAATAAAGGGTTGAGCAATAAAAACGACTTATAAATAATTTTGAAGCACATAATTATTGCGTTCGAAATCGACTAATAAAGTTTGAGTGTGCTGATAATTTCAAGTACTTTACTCTTGCTCGTTGTCGAGCTGGGGTGGTTTTTTGACATAAAGGGTTGAGCACTAAAAACACCACCTATATAATTTTAAAGCTTATTAATAATTCGTTAGAAATTGTCTATTCAAAATCTATTGTGCTGATAATTTCGAGCACTTTACTCTTGCACGTCAACAACCTAGGGGTCGTTTCTTTACATAAAGGGTTGAGCAATAAAAACGACACATAAATAACTTTGAAGCACATAATTAATGCGTTCGAAATCGACTATTAAAGTTTGAGTGTGCTGATAATTTCAAGTACTTTACTCTTGCTCGTTGTCGAGTTGGGGTGGTTTTTTGACATAAAGGGTTGAGCACTAAAAACACCACCTTAATAATTTTAAAGCTTATTAATAATGCGTTAGAAATTGTTGATTCAAAATCGATTGTGCTGTTAATTTCGAGCACTTTACTCTTGCACGTCATCAACCTAGGGGTCGTTTCTTTACATAAAGGTTGAGCATTAAAAACGACACATAAATAATTTTGAAGCACATAATTAATGCGTTCGAAATCGATTATTAAAATTTGATTGTGCTGATAATTTCGAGTACTTTACTTTTGCTCGTTGTCGAGTTGGGGTGGTTTTTTGACATAAAGGGTTGAGCACTAAAAACACCATCTTAATAATTTTAAAGCTTATTAATAATGAGTTAGAAATTGTCTATTCAAAATCGATTGTGCTGATAATTTCGAGCACTTTACTCTAGCATCTCATTATGCTAGGGGTTGTTTTTTAACAAGACGGGTTGAGCAATAAAAGTGCCACATAAATAATTTTGTAACACTTTATTAATGCGTTTGAAATCGCTTATTTTAGTTCGATTGTGCTGATAGTTTCGAGCACTTTGCTCTTGCACGTCATCAAGCTGTGGGTGGTTTTTTGACATGAAGGGTTGAGCAATAAAAGCGCCACTTAAGTAATTTTAATGACCATTATTAATGCATTCGAAATCGACTATTCAAATTCGATTGTGCTGATAATTTTGAGTATTTTACTCTTGCAACTCGTCAGTGTGGGGGTGCTTTTTTGGCAAATAGTGATCCGAAATTTTTTCCAATGATATATTCTGAAAGCACATAATTAGCACTAAATAGCTGTGCCAGTGAAAATTTAATAAAAAATTTTTTCATATATGGCTGTGCTAGCTTTTTTTGAAGCTGGCACAGCCATCGATTTCAGCGAAATGGTAAGAGCACAAAAATTAAAAATTGCGCAATTAATTAGCACAAAAAGGGCACTAAATCGTTGTGCTAATTAAAATCGATTGTGCTCATATGGCTGTGCTAACTTTATAGACGTGATGGTTGGATTGGTTTTAACGTCAATTTTATGGTATTTCCAAACTATTATTAGATTGTCAAGAAATTCACAATATTAGTAAAATGAATGACACAATATAGTCACGGTTATTCTGAAATTCGACACAAACTTTCCTCAATTCCTTAGAAATATTTTTCCTTAAAACTTTCCATCGGGTTAATAAGTATTTTGATAAAATATGCGTAAAAAAGTGCATTTTTTTCATGTCCGCAGCAGAAGGTTATTTTTTATGGTTCAGTTGGCATCCTGAGTACCAGCGCGCGCTGTTTGAAAGTCGTTTGAAATTATATACTACTATATGTATGATAACTAGTATATGTATGTATGATAGAATTAAGTGCATTTGTAAAGAACCTCTTCGAATATCGTCACAGTTTGAGTGGATCAGTCTATTTTCAAAATGAAGGGGAGTAAACATATATTTAATACTAAGAATTAAATATATGATTAAAATATGGTCAAAATAAGTTGCCCTTCTACTTTTAAATATGTTCCCCTTACGCGCATATAAAGTCCAATACAAATGAATTTTATTCTATATTATGTGACGAATGGGAACACTGACGACAACAGACAGCTGTTTTCAACAACGCGCAGAAGTGCCAACATATTTTTTACACATATAATTTTTTATATAGTTCTTTTCGCGCGGGTACCCGATCATCTGATATAGTTTGGAAATACCTTAAATCTATTTTTCATTATTGTAAAAAACTCAACATTAAACACCTGATGATTAGATTGGTTTTCACGACAATTTTAAATATTTATCAAATGAATATAATTAATATCACAAACAACATTATTAACAAAAATTTTGAAAATTGATCGCTACTTGTTCAATTAATAGTACGATCACAACTCAGTAAATACAAGGTACTTATTAATTAAATTAAATACTGATATGAAAAAATTAACTCGTCAACCAGGAATCGAACCTCGGGCCTCTGGATATCTAGTCCAGTGTGCTATCCTTTACACTAAAGACGATTGTGATGCAACCGCCAACTTTTTCATATTATTCTAATTTTATATTTATATATTTTTATATATTTATTAGACAGTATTAACTTCTGTTGAAGTGATATTTTTATTTTTTAATATTTGTTTATTTGTGTATACTTTCGTGTCAACATACAATGTTTGTCCAAATTCCTTTCGGTTACGTATGACAAACTGTAGAAGACTATAGCATATACTCCGACACATTTCATTGTCATTGAATTTATTCATTAAATTAAATACTGATATGAAAAAATTAACTCGTCAACCAGGAAGGACAAGGTAATTAAACAATTAATTCAATGTTTCAGTAATCTGTGACATTTCTAGCCTATTGGCGAGTTTTTTCTTTAAAGTTATCCCCAATCCGTTATTTAATAGAATTAATTGATTTAAATTAGCCTATTTAAAAACAATTCAATCTCTTTTTAGAACTCCAATTATGGGTTATGGATTCTCTTTCTCAACAGAAAGTGTTGAATACAGCAAACACTTGAATACGTATCAACACTTTTTTATTTATTTATGAAATTCAAAATAAAAAATGAAAGGTGAATTAATAAATAAATAAAATGAATAAATTCATTATAAAACAACATATTGAACAACACATCCACATATTTACTTCCGATGTCGTCCTCCATGTTCTTCGTGTTTGCTTATAGTCTAGCCGTCTCGAATTATTCAGTTATATGTGAACCAACCAGTCCAAGTGGCCGAGCGGTCTAAGGCGTTATAACTGCGTTAAGTATGCAGTACTTGGAAACTGGGAGATTATACAATACAGTTTGTCAATTATTAAGAAAAATTCGTTACGCAGGAGCTACTTCAACTTAGCTAATTTCCTTAGAATACATAAATCACTCTCTAGCGATCACAATTTTAGTCTGATCAAAATGAAATGTCGTATATGATTATAGTATTTGCAAGGCCAATTTTATTAATAAATGACATACGTCGAGGGAAATGGAGGGGGGGTGGGGTATAAAGAAAGAAGAAAACACAAAATATAAAATATCGCTCTTAATATTAGATCAATCGAAAAATGCATAAGAAATAAAGTTGTAGAAAATCAAATTTTCTACAATTCATCACCTTATCATTTTTGCTAAAACTCTAATGTGTGCAGAGATATTAAGGAATTTAACTTTCAATCTTAAACCGTCAATATTACTATAAATATTAATGTAACAGAAAAAATGATAAGAAACAAAATTACAGTAAAACTTAGTACCTACAACTTTACTTATAAATTTTTCGATTTTTCGAATATTAAGGGAGATATGTCAAATTTTGTGTTTCCACTCACATCCTTACATCCTTAGGCATCACAAGGGACGTTATGGTCGAAGTGTAGCCCGTCCAAGGCAGCCTCTACAATCTATCGATCTAAGGCGACTGTACTACTAATCGAGTGCTTACATACTTATCACACACCAAATGAAACTTGACTCTTTATAACATTATAAATGTTTTTAAGAAGTTAGTTGACTAGAAGGCATAATATTATTGTATCACTTTCTAAAAAGGTCAAGTTCAACTTTTAATTTTTTGTCTACCATATTTATAAAAATTTCAATTCCTGTTAGGGAAGAACAACAAACTAACTGACAACTATTATTTATTCATATTTTTCTTAAATGACATTAAAATTGTTTTTAATAGATTTCAATGTCAATAAGTAAGTAAATAAGTTCTCTCCGCGAACGTATATAGACGTGCAAATTGAGTTATTAAGGTGTAATTTTCTTCTCTTTTTTTCTCTCTCATAATAATTATGTAGTGCGCAGTAATAAATGTAGTAATTAGTAATTTTCTTTGAAAATTAATTTAGGTCATTTTATATCATTTATACTTCCTCATTTTGACCACATAGATTAGGATTCCGTAGTCACTTCATTTTATTAAAACATTGACTATTATTATACCATAAAGGAGGGAAATCATTTCTAGAAAGGGAAATATTTTCTTTTTCTAGAAATTAAAATTGCAAATTGGCAGGTCAAATATCTCACTTGTAGCCAAAAAATAGGCAATTATCTTTAAAATAGGCAAGAAAATTGCACAAAATTATCAAATCTGAACGCCACAAAACACTTTCTGTATAGTGTTAGGCGAGGCGAGGTTTTGGTATCACCTCGCCTCGCCTCGCTTTTTTAAATATCAACCTCACCTCGCCGCGGCCTCGGTCGAGGTAGAATGTTGACCAGCTTCGCCTCGCCTCGGTTGGGTTAGCTATCATCCTCGCCTCGCCTCGCCCGAGGTAAAATTTTTACTAAATTTTACTTATTTTGCATGATTGTACATAATATGGTTAAAAAATCTTGTTAGATAATAAATGTCTTTAAAACACGCAATATAAGTTGCTTAGTCTCTAAATTTTTAAGACTCCTCGAATGAAAACAGTAAATTCAAAAAAATTTGGCCTAAAAAAAATATTTTGAAAAGATGAAATCCCGTGATGTTTTAAGAACTATATAAGAGGTTCTTCAAAATGCTTCCACGATTTCCAATGCGAAACCCATATACAAGTTACTGTAAGTATAAAGGAAATTAAGCTATTTTCAATTATTTTAAATTCATTAATTTAATTATATATTTATTCATTGAAATAACAATAATGAAAACATACATTATATAATATAGTATTACAGTATTATATATAAAATGAACAGACCCTCAAAATTTTGATTATTCTTGTAGTAAATGTTTTTTAGAGATACAACATTTTATTTTATTTTTATACGTAAGAGGAACATATAACACTTAACATGTATTAACATTACATATATTTTTTAAACGCTTACACTGTCACTGCATATATAAATAAAAAAATTTTTTTTGTAAATTTGCCTCGGCCGAGGCGAGTTTTTTGTGATGATATACCTCGCCTCGCCTCGGCCTAGGATTCTAAATAATTGGGAGCTGTTATAACAGAAAATAATGAAACTACGCAAGGTATAACGGCAAGAATAAAACCTGGAATATCATACGTTATCCTGGTATAATAATTTGCAAGCTATAAACCAATGTTTATTATTATCTTTTTCTGATCTATTAACGAAAATACCAAGTTTTTTGATAGATACGAAAAGTATACTAGCCACGTATAGATTGTTATGAATGTGACTATTTATTAAAATTCAACAAACCACCAGAACAACCTTTTTGACCAAAAACTGAAGCTCTGTATTGATCTAAACGGGAATATTAGATTGCATTTGTAATTTTTGCACCAAATTTACCTTCACAAACGTAGATAGATAGACAGATTGTAGAGGCTGCCCTGGACGGGCTAAACTTTACCATAAAGTCCATTATGATGCCTAAGGATCTGAGGATGTGAGTGGAATGGAAGGAGTTTTTGTGTATAAACTAGGAATTGGTAGGATATACGGCTGCAACCGACTATGATAGGAACTATGCCGATATTCATTTAGAGTTTGTGAAGGAAACTGCAGAAAACTTTCTCAAGCATAGCTGGTTTCTTCGTTCTTGTCCATACGCCGACAGTTTAGTCACTTAACCACCCCTTTTTTTCTTCTTAATAATTGACAAACTGCCGATGTCGGGATTCGAACCCATAACCTTCCAGTTTCCAAGTAGGCATACTGCGCAGACATGACGCCTTAGACCGCTATGCCACTTGAACTGGTCTCACAAACGTAAACCTTAGAGTTTTGGGCATTTTTGGGCAGAGAATATTGCACAGTTACAGATGACTTTCACTTACAGACTCTTTGAATTCATCACAATTTAGATGGAATAGAATTGGATGACGTTTGAAATGTTTGTGTATAATATTGTCAACACTACCATATGTATACACATAATTAATATTTATTTAAAAAAACTTGTTTTAAAGGAACGGCTTTGGTATGGTAATCAAAACTGGTAAACTTTTAATTAGTATGAGTTCCGTTAGAAAATCATTGTCATCCACTGATATATTTGGTGACTACGATGACGGTGGGTGGAAATTTTCAAAAATTTATTTAAAGATGGCAAAAAAATTTACTTAATAAAGAAATGCCGTAATTTCAGGTATTATAATTTATGCAAGACCTTTTATGACTATTTTATTAAGGTATTCGTCTGTTCGTCCTTTGACTAAATAGTAAAATCAAAAATTAAAACTAATTTTATAAAATAAACATTTTTGAATTATTTTTGTGTGTAAAGTAGCGCCTATTTATTTATCCATTGTAAGTATGATCGCCTTTCGGTTATATAATACTAACGGAAATGACTAGCGTTTACTTAATTTGACGTTTAAGTAATATGTCTGAACACTGATAACATTATTTGATATCAAATGCTTGATATGAAAAATCATACATGTTTAGAATGGGAATCGAACCCACGACCTCTGACCTTCTAGACCAATCCTGTGCCTTTGAGGTACCTTAGACATTGTGGTAGTGGAATGTATATGATCTCTCACTATCATGTATTATTAATTTTTTATTTACTATTTACAGATTTTTTAATTGATCTTTTTTTTTATAAACTAGCGTCTATTAATCCATTTTTAGGATGCTTTTTTACATTTACTTAATTTGACATTTAAGTAATATGTCCATTAAAAATATGTAAATAATAAATAAACAAATACATTGACATTTTCTAAGTATTGATTACCATGAATAGCTATCATCATTTATCCGTAACTTTATCCGTGTCTATATGAATATTTTAACAAATTCATTTGACCATACCAAATTTATTTTCTTGCCAAAAGAAAAAAACCTTCAAAATTATTACTCAGTCTGCTTAACTTATAAATACAAATTTTTATACGTAGATAATCTTTCTAACTATTTCGTTTTTATTTGTAATCATCCTAATTGTTATATTTATTTTATTTGAAAAAGCTTATCACAATTACAAATGCCCTTAAGATCCGCTTCTAGCACAAAATTATCTCGAAAAACAAGTTTAATATTTAGCCGTAGTTTTTTTGTTTTAATAATAAGAAGTGTAAGGTTATTTGAACTAAGCGCGTTGGCGATATAAAACAACCGTGTTTCTAATAATCATATAGATATTAAAATATATTTGTACAGAGAGTTTAAAAAGTATGAGAGCAACTTTCGCAACACTTTTGCTGTAATCCGATACGCTGCGTAAATTATATTGAAATTTCCAAACTGCATGGTTAGGTTTTAAAAATTGAATAAAACTTTGTGGTTGTAGCGAAAACGACAAGAGCAGGTCGAAGCCTGGCAAGAAAGCCTATCTAGGCCTATTTTACCGATCCCCAAAGTACAAGTAATTTGTATGCAGTCTTGGAATTTGCAGGTTGGGCGACTGCATCCGACTTTGATAGGAACTACGCTGATAGGCATCTGGAGTTGGTGGGAGGAAACTGCAGAAAACCTTTACAAACATATCCGGTTACTATCGTTCTTGTCCATACGCTAACAGTTTAGTCTATTAACCGCCCCATTAATTAATTAATTAATTTTTTAAATGGACCAGATACGCCTACAGTTTAGTCAATTAATCGCTCCATTATTATTTTTTTAATAATTTTATTGACAAACTGCCTCCGTTAAGAATCGAACTAGCAACTTTCAAATTCCGTACAGAACGTCTTTAACAGCTCGACCACTCGAATTGGTTTATAAATTTATAGTTGACAGTATTGAGTATTCATATTGACGAGTAGCGGTGTCGCTTCATCATTAAATTATTATTATAGTTTTGTTCATCATTTTTATCTGTTGCATAACAACTATAACTTCCCTCTATTATCACGGTTGCTTTGAATGTTAACAACCTTGGTAATTTACTTATTAAAATAATAACATTTCATAAATCAAATTAAAAAGATCAATTTCAATTAATAAAGATCAATTATATCTTTTATATATATTTATTATTTATTTAAATAATAATTATTTAATATAACAAACATCTACTACAGACGTATATGTAGGTAATATATATACAAGAGTATATTAAGTTTCGTAATGGATGAAAATATTGATCGCGAAAATCGTAAATTATTGATCGTAACTTTCGAACGATGTTACGCATTTACGCATTTATCAGTCAGACGTCATTTATCGTCACTAAAATACGCAATTATCGCCAAACTTATTTTCTCACTCAAACCCAATAAAATTTTCCCTAATTTTACTAGCATATGGATAACAGTGTAGATATACAGACACTTGGGTTCATATTTAGACATGCATGTAAAGTAAATTACTGAAAAACGACAAAACTGTGAATCCAAATTACGGTTATTGCTAATATTAGATTCCGCTCAGCATATATTCTGTATTAAACATATAATTCCTAAAATGACTATTATGGGAGATCCAACTTTTTGAAATCATTGTAGAAAAAGAAATAGATTAAATTATTATGAATTGATTAGTTTGAAAATCCGGTTCGAATTAATATAATTCCAATGACATTTTTCTCTTACAGTTAGATTGATAATAGAATCTGTTTTATTAAACACTTCAATAATGATTTTCAATTTTACTTATAATTCACCAGATCGTTTAAAAAAAAATTTAATAAATGTTTTTTTTTTCAAAAATTTTAATTAATGATTGAAAATAATTATTTGAAGTCACGATATTAGTTCATTAATAACGTTTTTTTTTGAGAAAATTTTTTTCTTTGTCTTTATGTACACTCCCGTTCAATAAAATTGATCTGAATCGAATCAGTCTCTTACAATTTTGATTATTATTGTAGTAAATGTTTTTTACTATACTTCCATTTCTTTTTTCACACTTAAAATATATCAATCAAAGTTTTAAGTACATTTTCATAATTCTAAATCAAAGCGACCTTTTAAACATAATTTTATTCGGTATTGAAATGTGTACATTTTCGACAATATGTGCCGTTTTTGGCTTACATTACCTGCAGTATCCAACGTTTGTGTATTAATTAATAATTTGCCAAACGTATTTTTCGAATGGATTGTTTACCATTTGCCTTTTTCTAATTGGAATGTATTTGGGATGATAAATTACCTGAAAGATAAAGAAAAATATAATTAATTTTCTGGCCATACATTTTTTTAATACAATAGGGAATATGCATGAAAATTTTTTTTTCACATTTATGTAATAATAAATTTTCACTGTTAATGCTGTAATAATATTTAAAAACGAAATTAAAATCCGACAAATATCAAGGAAGCTATAAGCTTTTAAAGATTATTATCTGTCTCTTTCTTGCAAAAATACTAAAAACGGAGTTTTACGTGTATTTTAAATGATGAAAGTGTAATATGACGTCACATAACATATCAAGAGGGTTGTCACCCTCTTTGTCTAATCGGGAATTTTAATCATTCATATCTCGCTTATTTTTAAAGTTATTTAAAAAGTAATTTTACCTTGATATTTGTCAAGTAACATGCTTCAATTCAAGTGAAAAAAAATTTTCATGCATATTCCCTATTGTATAAATTACATATTTCAAAGAATATTTAAAAGTTAGATTTTTTATCGATAATTACTCTTTGAAATGATCGTCAACAGGTTTTAAAATTTTGAGGGAGGATAACTACTGAATTGACTACTGATTAATACTACTAATTAACTACTGAGCTATTCAATTTACTAAAATACAATTTTTTTTTCTACAATCCAAGCCTCATATATGAACGCCCTTAATCAAAATAAATGTATAGAACTAGCTCACTGTAATACTACATACTTTTATTTTGAATTTTTCAAGAACAAAACAAAAAATTGAATTAAAAAAAAAAAACGTAACTGTGTTTACCAGTTGAATAATAATAAAAAATTCTCTTAAGGTCACAATTTACTAAGATGATAGTTTAACCTTCGTATCTTAGTTACTATGTTACTATCTATATATCTAAAATATTCGTAGAAAAAAAATTAAACATAATTTTAATATGAAAAGTATGCAAAAAGAGAAGGGAAAAATTATATTAATATTAATAATAACTTTTATTTAATATTAATAATAGAAAAAAGTATTTAAAAAAAATGTATAGAGTGATTTGTTTAGAGGTATACAACTTCAAAATGAAATAAAACACCAAAATCATGATAATGCCCATGATTTTTATTTTATTGGTAAGGTAATTGTATGCCATTAATGTTTAAATATAGTTTCGGGTGTGGGCGCCTCGCCTAGGGCTCTGCTGGTAGTTTTTTACGGGTTTGTGTTTTTGAATTAACAACCATTTTCCATTAAAAATAATACATCACGATAAAGTTAATGGAGAGCGTTATAAATTCATGATTAATAACTTTTTTGTTCCCCAATAGGGAATAAGCATGAAATTTTTTTTTCACATTTATTTTCAGAATATGAAAATACTGTTAATACTGTAATAATATTTAAAAACGAAATTAAAATCCGACAAATATCAAGGAAGCT
Source organism: Nineta flava (assembly GCA_963920215.1). NCBI lineage: Eukaryota > Metazoa > Arthropoda > Insecta > Neuroptera > Chrysopidae > Nineta > Nineta flava. The sequence continues at coordinate 102,394,846 of OY986042.1, forward strand.
ATAAGCTTTTAAAGATTATTATCTGTCTCTTTCTTGCAAAAATACTAAAAACGGAGTTTTACGTGTATTTTAAATGGTGAAAGTGTATTATGACGTCACATAACATATCAAGAGGGCTATCACCCTCTTTTTCTAATCGGGAATTTCAATAATTCATATCTCGCTTATTTTTAAAGTTATTTAAAAAGTAATTTTACCTTGATATTTTTCAAGTAAACATACTTCAATTCAAGTAAAAAAAAATTTTCATGCATATTCCCTATTGGTATTAATATGGAAAAGCTTTGGTTTTCCAAAATAAGACGGTGCAACATGCGCCACAATCAATTTATTGAATGAAACTGTCGATGAGCGCATAATTTCACGTAATGGGCCACCTGTGGGGATATATGAAATCCCTAGTCAAGACTGATAAACAATGGATGACTTGAAAGCCAACATTTGCCGTGATATGCCCATATACGACCCCAGTTTCTGGAAATAGTGATCGAAAATTGGACTTCAAGATTGCGCGATCTTCGAGAAATCCGAGAGACCGATATGCCCGAAATCATGTTTAATCATTAAAGGCATAAAATTACCTTACTAATAAATGCCAAACCACCGTGTTTTATTTCATTTTAAAGTTGTATAACTCGAGAAAAAACACCCGTTATATAAACTACTAGAAAAATTTCTTGCATAACGTTAAAAAAGGCGTAGACAGAATTTATTTTAATTAGATTAATTTATAAATAATTAAAATAAAATTAATTATTTTATCATATAATTATATAGATAGACAGCTGAAGGAATTACTACCGATCTACAGAATGTAATACTCCCGTCCAAAGTAATTGAATGTCCGTACGTCCATCTAAATCATTAATTATAAAATTATAATAACACTATAGACAGGGTCAGAATATATTTTCAAAATAATACTTAACCTATCTCCCTAATGCTCAAAATATATATTTTTCAGCGAATTTTCTGAAAGGAAATAGAGCTATTGGTCTCGAACCGATTTCAAAATTTTACAAAAAATTTTTCAAATGTCCATCGATCCTACCTAGTAGATGTCGAAAATTACCATCTGTAAAATTTATATATATATATATATATATATATATATCTATGGACATATGTATATATATATATAATATATATATGTATATATAGATATATAAATAGATATGTATATATATATATATATATATATATATATATATATATATATATGTCTGTAATCGCTCTAGCGGGCACAATTTGAATCTGATTGGAATGAAATTTGGTATTTGAGGCACTTTTGGTATTCAAAAGGTCAAGTTCGTTAATGGGTAAAATCGGGCAAAGGGAAGGGGGTATTTAGAGGGAGGGGGAAACATAAAATTTAAAATATCTCCCATAATATTCGAAAAATTGAAAAATTTATAAGAAGTAAAGTTGTAGGTACTAAGTTTCACTGTAATTTTGTTTCTTATCATTATTTCTGTTACCCTATAACATTATATTTACAGGAATATTGACGGTTTAAGATTGAAAGTTAAATTCCTCAATATCTCTGTATACATTAGAGCTTGAACCAAAAAAGGATAAAGTGATAATTTGTAGCAAACATGATTTTCTACAACTTAATACTGCGAATTCTGGCCTATTCTGCGAACAGATCTGTATTTTGAGAAAACCCCACAAAAAAAGTAGTTAGGAGATTGATGTAGCGATCTGGATTTTGGCTGGCCACTTGAAGGTTCCAAAACCACTCATAAGACGCTCATGGAAAGTTTGTTCCAGAAACAGCCTTACTATCATGGCTTGTGTGCAGAGCAACTATCTTGTTGGAACCATACAGATTCCAGGTCTAAATTAGGAAGAGCTCTAACATTTGGCAAAATATTATTTCGTAACAAACTCAAATATTTTTGAGAATCTAAAGATCCGTCAATGAAGAGTGGTCCTATAATATGGTTACCCAATATTTCAGTCCAGACATTCAGTTTCAGTATGTATGTGTATGTATGGTTTTATAGTATATATTTTATTTATTTATTTAATACAAAAATTTCTGTATACAAAAATTTTTTATTCCCACATCTCACAGATAAATGAACATAAACATGTGACGTTTGAATGAATGAATTCTTAAAACAAAAGTTGTCTAAAATGAAATGCATCTGTGTGTGCTAATGAAATGAACAGTTTGTTTTTTTCAGTAATTATTATGATATATTCATTTAAATACTACATTTAAAACAACACCATCAGAGATACCTACTTAACTTGAAATCTCACACTAAACAACAACGAAATACGTGAAAGTGATTCTTTAATCATCTATCTGTCTTCTGTGTGAGTTTTGTGCTAATTTTTTGGAAGTCATTCATTTTGTTTCTCTTATTTGTAAATGTTATATTAAATATCTTTTAACATAGTTATAATCTCAGTGGGCGGTCTTTAATAGGCGAGATTGGTGATTTTATTATATAGTCAAACAAATTGATATTAATTGTATTAAATGAGTCAGTCAATTCGCGTCTTGAATAGGGAATATGCATGAAAATTTTTTTTCACTTGAATTGAAGCATGTTTACTTGACAAATATCAAGGTAAAATTACTTTTTAAATAATTTTAAAAATAAGCGAGATATGAATGATTGAAATTCCCGATTAGACAAAGAGGGTGATAGCCCTCTTGATATGTTATGTGACGTCATATTACACTTTCATCATTTAAAATATACGTAAAACTCCGTTTTTAGTATTTTTGCAACAAAGAGACAGATAATAATCTTTAAAAGCTTATAGCTTCCTTGATATTTGTTGGATTTTAATTTCGTTTTTAAACATTATTACAGTATTAACAGTATTTTCATATTCTGAAAATAATTGTGAAAAAAAATTTTCATGCATATTCCCTATTGTGAAAGATAATAATAATTTTGTATTTAAAATTAATTAATTTTATTTTTTACTTTTCAACAAACATTTTTGAGCATCAGTTATGTAACATTTTCAAGTAGCAAGTGGTCTAAGGCGTTACGTCTGCGCAGTATGCATACTTGAAAATTGGGAGGTTATGGATCCGAATCCCGACATCGGCAGTTTGTCAATTATTAAAGAAAAAAATGGGGGCGGTTAATTGACTAAACTGTCGGCGTATAGACAAAAACGAAGTAACCGGCTATGCTGGAGAAGGTTTTCTGCATTTTCCTTCACGAACTCCAGAAGAATATCGGCATAGTTCCTATCAGAGTCGCCTGCAGCCGCATATCCTACCAATACCTAGTCTACTCACCAATTCCTTCCACTCCACTCACATCCTCACCTCCATAGGCATCACAATGGACCTTAGGGCAGCGTCACAATCTATCTATATATCTATGTAACATAACTTGTACCCTCGACAGAATGACTAATTTACCAATTTTTATTGCGCTTTTTCAATATATTTGGTATTATCGAATTTCTTTTAATTGTCACAGAACCTTCTAAAAAATCGTATATGGAGTTGAAGACGAATGAACCGATTTAATTTTTCATTTCTCTGGAACCATCGAATGTGTTACAATAAAATTAAAAATTAAATTGGTGAGGTCACAATTTCAAATTATGTACAAGTAGGTAGTATTTTCAAAATAAGAACATAAGTGTTAAATTACGGTTTTTAAAGTGCTCTATTTGGCCGGTTTTGTTGTATGGCAGTGAAGCATGGACGATCTCAAAAAGAATGGAGTCATCCTTACTCCATGTCATGACCTAAAATGTCGAATTTGTAAACAATTGCAATTTAAATATGAAAGCAATTAATATATTAAAAATATGGAGAAAAAAAAACTCGCAAAAAACGTCACAAAACGAAAAGATTTTTTGGAAATTCCCCATTAATTTTCGTTTTTGTTAAATTTTTTATCAAGAGCAGGATAGTGCGCAAGGTCGACTTTAAGGGACACATTTGGACTTCTCACTACAGTGCTATTACTACAGGAAATATTAGAATGTGATCTGACCCCGAAATATCTTCTGAATGAAAAGAGCTACAGTGTTGATATTTAAAATTATCGATACTTTACGGAATTATAAGAAACCGTTTTTTTCAATGATCGTTAACGAATTAACCGTTAAAAAGTTATTTCACTTCAAAAACGCAAAATTCGCGGTTATGCCTTAAAAAAACGTGTATAGTACATCGTAATTCTACGCTACTTCCAGATATCCTGTAAAGTTGATATATGGCATACAGTTAGATCTACTACCCAAACCGACGGGAAAATTGCGAAAACTGGAAATTTGTATCGGAAAAAAGAAAATTTTTACAATTTTCGTTTTAATTATTTAACATTAGAAAACATTAATTAAATTAAATACTGATATGAAAAAATTAACTCGTCAACCAGGAATCGAACCTCGGGCCTCTGGATTACCGGTCCAGTGTGCATCCTCTACACCAAAGACGATTGTGATGTGACAGCCAACTTTTCCATATTATTCTGATTTTTATATATATATATACTTTTTATATATTTATCAGACAGTATAAACTTCTTGTTTGAAGTGATATTTTTTATTTAATATTTGTTTATTTGTGTATACTTTCGTGTCAACATACAAGTGTTTGTCCAAATTCCTTTCGGTTACGTATGATAAACTGTAGAAGACTATAGCGTATACCCGACACATTTCATTGTCATTAAATTTATTAATTAAATTAAATACTGATATGAAAAAATTAACTCGTCAACCAGGAATCGAACCTCGGGCCTCTGGATTACCGGTCCAGTGTGCATCCTCTACACCAAAGACGATTGTGATGTGACAGCCAACTTTTCCATATTATTCTGATTTTTATATATATATATATACTTTTTATATATTTATCAGACAGTATAAACTTCTTGTTTGAAGTGATATTTTTTATTTAATATTTGTTTATTTGTGTATACTTTCGTGTCAACATACAAGTGTTTGTCCAAATTCCTTTCGGTTACGTATGATAAACTGTAGAAGACTATATATATAAAAATCAGAATAATATGGAAAAGTTGGCTGTCACATCACAATCGTCTTTGGTGTAGAGGATGCACACTGGACCGGTAATCCAGAGGCCCGAGGTTCGATTCCTGGTTGACGAGTTAATTTTTTCATATCAGTATTTAATTTAATTAATAAATTTAATGACAATGAAATGTGTCGGGTATACGCTATAGTCTTCTACAGTTTATCATACGTAACCGAAAGGAATTTGGACAAACACTTGTATGTTGACACGATAGTATACACAAATAAACAAATATTAAATAAAAAATATCACTTCAAACAAGAAGTTTATACTGTCTGATAAATATATAAAAAGTATATATATATATAAAAATCAGAATAATATGGAAAAGTTGGCTGTCACATCACAATCGTCTTTGGTGTAGAGGATGCACACTGGACCGGTAATCCAGAGGCCCGAGGTTCGATTCCTGGTTGACGACTTAATTTTTTCATATCAGTATTTAATTTAATTAATAAATTTAATGACAATGAAATGTGTCGGGTATACGCTATAGTCTTCTACAGTTTATCATACGTAACCGAAAGGAATTTGGACAAACACTTGTATGTTGACACGAAAGTATACACAAATAAACAAATATTAAATTAGAAAACATATATATAAATATACCATCTGATTCGTTGATATGTATATCCGCCTCCTTTCTGATTGGTTGGATATTTTCTATAAATTAATCTATTTTCTAAACATCATTAAATTTTATGAATTCTTCTAATATAAATATTATCTAATAAAATATGTTATTTAATAATACTATCTCAAATAATAATAATTTTTTATTAGATTTTTATATATTTATTAACATTTTTTTTTTTTTTTTTCAAATGGAATTATTTTTTTGTTCGTGACAATGCAACAGTGTTACGCTCCCATAAAATTCCAATAAAATATATTTCTCACTCAGTACTATACATGTTATGCAACAAATGATCTTTCACGATTTTTTATTGTAGGTTATTTTTTCCATTTTCATAGCCAAGATCAAACAAATATTTACGATATGCTGGTTGAGTTACAAATGAAAACTATGATATATTTTCTATACATTTAAACTTAAACTCAAAATAACTTCTTACAGAAAGAAGTTACATGTTCAAAAACTACACAAGCTTTCTGTATTTGATTAAGCTCGGTATTACACTATAAAAGATCTTTGTCGAAGATCTTTTGAAAAAGAATCGATCAAAAATATTTTTTTTAATCAAAAATATTTGACAAAGAACTACTCTTTCATATTTGCATAGTTTTTTGAATTCAGAAACAATAAAAAAACGAAATCTAGAACCAATGTTTATAAATAAAACATGTGCTTTGTGTTTTTTTTTTTTTTTTAATTTTATTCTTTTGTAGCGATTTTAGTAAATATTTGTCCTTGATACTTTCAATAATTTTGGTATTTAGTTTTGTGACTAGATGTATTGAATTACAACTGTTTACAAATTCGACATCTTTCAGGTTAGTTAATAAATATTTATAATTTAGTAAATATTACTTAAATATGCGTTTGCCAATGGGTTTATCAATTTTTAATTTCAGTTTCTACCCCAACCTATTTTCAATTAATATTTTTACTTTAACTAATTTTAGAAAAGAATGAAATGAAATTTCTGGGTTTCTTATTTTATTGGATAAATCCAAAGACACTGAACAAGATTAAGACATTATTAAATTATAAAATTTACTATAAAAAAATGCTTACAGAATTCAATTGAAATTTATACCTTGTAAATTTATTTCTTATTCTCAGGGTGTAAATTTTTATACTTAACTAGCAACTCGCTGCGGCTTAGAAGATGCGCCGGGTACAGTGTTTAGATACAGTACGCTGGGAAAAGCCAGTAAAGCTTCCAGTCGGCATGTTTTTTTCCGAATTCTTCAACTATCATCGTCATATTTCAGCCAATTTACACAAAACTTCGAAAAATTATACATCTAAACCTTCCTCATGAATAACTCCGTCCATAAAATCCCCCAGCCGCGTCCGTTTGGACGGACGTCTGTCTGGATTTTATTTTATAATATGTAAGGATTAGGATTCAGTATACATTTAAGGCATCAAAAAGAGGGTCTCTCCAAAAATTTTCAATGGTTGGAAAATCCGTTGGGTCGTTTTTGAGTTTACCGCGTACAGGCAGACAGACACGGCTGAGGGACATTATTTTATAATATGTAAGGATTTCTAATTCTCAGGGAGTAAAATTTTATACTTAACTAAGTAAATAGTATGCAAACTATTTATAAGTGAGAAAAATATTACATATTTAATGAAGCAAATATGAAGGTTTTAAATAAAAAATAGATTTACGGAAATGTTAATATTAAATTTAAATAAATAATACTGTTTCCTTCGAAAAAATTACTAATATTAAATATCCTTATATTTCTCGTCATTAATAACAAAGAAAAATTATTTTAAAAAAAACTTATTTCGTAATGAAAAAATCATAAAATTTCGAATGAGCTAAACATATCCATCCGTATGCCTGTCGCCATATAAACAACACAAACGTTAGCTAACAATGCTATTAGTTAGAAAGTATTTTTGATATTGCTAAAAAGAAAAATATGTTTTCATAATAATTATACTTATCGTTCGGAAATGTTTTTATATAAAAGTTATAAGATATATATATATTTATTTGTAGGTTAATGTATTCTTTTACAGAAAGTTAAAAATGATAACAGTTAAATAAATAATGGTATTCGCTGATAAATTCTTGGCGAAGTTCATTACTATATGTGGCTAATTAATCAATGTAACCTTTTACGGAATAATAAAATATTAAAATGAAGGTATTATAGTACGGGAGACCCAAGGGTTTTTTTTCAGGATGATGAGCATCAAGCTGAAACTTTGTAAGTAGCTTCGTTTTGACAAGACGCCTCTTTTTTTAAATTGTAAAATTTTGTAAAACGGTATCCAAATTTTGTGAAAGTCGTTGTAGAAGGCAATAATTTAAATTACAAAATTATTCCTGACCAAAATATAAACAACCTTTCTAACAAGAATTTTCTCTTAAACTAAATATATTCAGTTCAATAATTTACTTACTTTCGTTCAAATTCAATTTTAGTTTTAAATAAATACCACTAAGGATGTACGAGCACTAGATAGTCCACAATAAAGTTTATTATTTTTTGTCGAAAGTTAAATGGAGAAAATTCTATATTTTTGGTATGATGGACCTAAAAAAAAGATAATTAAGATCAAACCTGAGATTTAGGGTAATTAAGCTACTACCGACAGAAATTAAATTTACCCGAAATCTCAGTTTTTTCTTAAATACATTTTTTTTAGGCCCATTGTACCGGAATTTTATTTGATAAATCTTTTTATTATTATAATTCTATTTTCTATTGCGTAGTTTTTTTATTTTATTCGTCTTATTTTAATCCAAGTGAAAATTATCAAAATATGTCGACGCTCACGGGTTTTGCTCTATAAGAGCAACGCATTAAAACTCGAATTTTAACATTAAATAATTAATTCACGATCCCCGTAAATCTCCCTCCCCTCCCTGAAACTTTTCTAATTGATTTATATGCACTTCAACTACATGTAAAAAAAAATCAAGCCTTAATCTTTTTGAAGCTCCAGTGCTCGCACATCCTGAAGTGTGTATATATTCCACTATAATGTTGAATTCAAATATATGTTAAAACCATTTGTTAAACTCTGTATATAGAGGTGTGGTGTGAATGTTTCACACCAGATTCTGCAAGCAATGCATTCGTAGTGTTTGGCTACGAGTATTTATCTTGACTTACCCAGTATAACGTTCATAAATAAATATCCATTAACATAAAGTGATTAATTACATACAGTAATGATGAAGGAGCCTATTCAGTAAAGTAAATCTCCTTCAATCACGTTAAAGTAATCTTTTACTAATTGTACACATGGCCACAAAACTAGCACTCATTTCTAAAAAATGTATAATTGATTTGTGTCTTATTGATTCGGTTTTTGAAAAAAATGCTTCGGATAAAAGTTGTTCATTATAAATATAGTAACAACATTTATTCGAAGAATTTTTTTCGAAAACCGAATTAATAAGACACAATTCCAATAGGAAATATGCATGAAAATGTTTTTTCACTTGAATTGAAGCATGTTTACTAGTCAAATATCAAGGTGAAATTACTTTTTAAATAACTTTAAAAATAAGCGAGATATGAATGATTGAAATTCCCGATTAGACAAAGAGGGTGATAGGCCTCTTGATATGTTATGTGACGTCATATTACACTTTCACCATTTAAAATACACGTAAAACTCCGTTTTTAGTATTTTTGCAAGAAAGAGACATATAATAATCTTTAAAAGCTTATAGCTTCCTTGATATTTGTCGGATTTTAATTTCGTTTTTAAATATTATTACAGTATTAACAGTATTTTCATATTCTGTAAATAAATGTGAAAAAAAATTGTCTATTCCCTATTATAGCATTTAAAAAACTAACATCAACTTTAGACGTCAAGTGTACATACAATTAATACATAATTCATTGACAATGACTTTAGTAACTCCTTATTAAAAAGATTTTGTAATGAACTGTGGTGATTCATTTATGTGTACACAGTTTACACTTGACTTTATGCAATCAACAATAACACAATACATTAATACTCTTTACAATAAGCCCTGTTATTTAAATATTAATAAATATTGTAAATACAAAATTATTTATTAAATGCATTAAGTGTACCAAAACAAACAAATTATAATGGTAATATTCATATCCTGTTTGTATCAGAAGAGTAGTGTTGCCGCGAGACACAAAAATTCTGAGACGAAACGAGAAATATATTGTCGAGAGAATTCGAGAAAATTTTTGTAAAAATACTGTGTATTTTTTGTGTACTTTTTTTATACAAATACAACAGATCTGAGGGCTTTTATAAAGGTTGATTTTCTAAAGTAAGTTAGGGAATAGCTTACCCGTACAAGTGGCCGTGCGGTCTAAGGCTTGATGTCTGCGCAGTATACCTATTCAGGGCCGTGCCTGGGTATATGGCCGCCTGCGTGCCAGTCTGTATGGCCGCCCCCAGGATAACATTAAAAAAAACTACTTTAATTTTTAATGTTTATTATTTTACACAGGGCATCAAACCGGGAAAAAAATCAGTTTTTGGTTTTTCCCGGGCCCAAAAAGTGAAAGTCTACCCAAATTTTACATTTTTTGTGTATTACCTTTTTCAGTCTTTGTCGAGTAAATAAACTTTTTATTAAATTTCACCACACGAACACACAACTAAAAGTTTTCAGGAATTAAGCAATTTATTTTTATTCGTTAAATTAAAGACTTTAATAATATCGGATCACACACAGGACACAAATAACGATTTATCCTCGCTAGTCTATAGACTAATACGACTAATAAGACGAATAAGACCGCTTACGCGACGCCGGTCAATTGAAAAAACTATTTCGGCTCGTCGCTCGTGCAATGTTCGAAAAAATTCGGATTCGCTGCATGACTAGGTATATAAATACTACAACGACCTAATCAGTTTTTATACATTTCTTATTTCTGAGAAACTCTTTTTAGATAGATTAGATTAGAGAAACTGTTTTTACTTCGTATCTTAATGAAAACAAACCGATTGTATTTTTGCCCAGTAAACAACTTGTAACGATTTGGCCGCCTCTTAATTTCGGCCGCCTGCGTGCGGTGCACGCAATGAACGCCCGTCAGGCACGGCCCTGTACCTATTTGGAAACTGGTAGATTATGGGTTCGAATCTCGACACCGACAGTTTATCAATTATTAAGAAAAAAAAAGGGGCGTTTAATTGACTAAACTGTTGGCGTATGGACAAGAACGGAGTAACCGGCTATGCTTGAGAAGGTTTTAGTGGATCTTTAGTGGACCTTAATGGTCGAAGTGTAGCCCGTCCAGGGCAGCCTCTACAGTCTATCTATCTATCTATCTATAATCAATCATATATTATAATATTTTAAAAACTATACTTAATACAGGTCAATTACCTTTGCAAAACTTGGTCAAAAATTAAATATCTTTAGTGTCGCATCAAATATTTACTGTCAATATGTATACTGTCAACACAAAACTATATGATGTAACGAACGACCGTACGAACTGAACTCCACATATAATTTTTGTTTAAAGTGATAATTTCAAAAAATAATATTTAAAAATATTACATAATCTTCATCAAACAATGTGATAAATTGTGATAAATTTGTAAGAAACAAACATATACGATTATATATATTTACAAAAATGAATCCTGATGATAAAATAAATTAAAAAGACATTGAACTGAGTGTAGTACGATTATCATCCATCATATGGGTGTTTGTTATATTAAAGTCTCACTAATTAGCCTTACACACATACACATGCGAGTATAATAACAAATAAACTTGATTTTAAAAAGGTGATGATTTTTTTTCAATATTTAAAAGTACACTGTAAATAATATTATTTCAGGAAGTGTATTCAAATAGTCGGAAGAGACTATAAGCTTCCCGCAAGGCTTTCTAGTATGCTATACGGATGGTTCCAAGATAGAAGATGGTCAAACGGGTGCTGGAGCAAACGTGTTGGAGCCAGCTATGCGATAGGATGGTAGGTTTATCCCATACGCTCAGTGGCAAATATGCAGGAAGTAGTGGGTTAAGCTGAGTGGTGGGTCTATATTTGCTCAGATAACCAAGCTTCGCTCAATGAAGTCAGCTCCGTTAAAATAACATCCCCTCTGGTTCTCGAATACGCAGAATCACTAGAAAGCTTTTCAAGGGCAAAAGAGGTTACCTTGATGTGGGTACCAGGACACTGCGGGGTTCGCAACAATGAAACGTTCGTCAAACTCGCACGTGTAGGAGCGAGGCACTCCCTTTCTATACCCGGTATATAGTATATACCAGGGTAATTTAGGATTAGTGACTTTGTAACGGTTGAAAAAAAATTTGGTATAGATGTTCATAAAATGGCCTAGTTAGTCCATTTCTGCAAAGTTGTCTGTCCTTCCGTAAACACGATAACTCGAAAACGAAAAGAGTTAGTGAAGTGAATGTGTGTTCAAGAGCTAAAAAGTAAATTCAATTTCGTAAATGGACAAAACTTCCTATCTTTGAAACCGTAAGAGATGGAACAATAATTTAAAAACCAAAAATTATCCTTTTTTAAAAATAAACTTTTGATTGAACATTTTTTCCATAAATTCAGTATACACTGGGTATTCAAGCAATTAACTAAATTAATTGTTATTTTCACTTTTTTTTTTGTTAAAAAGCTTCTGATTAGACTTTGATGAAAACTGGTATGTAGATTATCTCGCTACGAGAGATAGAATTCAAAAATAAGTGCTGAAATAGAAATTTGGCGGAAGTGTCGATATGGTCTCGATGGTAAATATTTAAAATAGTAGAAGCGGTAGGAAATTACATTTTTAGTCTTATTCCGAAGAGAGCCGGAGATATAACAATAAAAAGCGATGAAGCCGCGGGTATCAGTTAATTTATATATATATATATATATATATATATATATATATATATATATATATATATATATATAAACTAAAACCATTTATCTAACATATACACAGTTTTACACAGTGTACACACGAAGTGTACTTATCATATAAACACAAATGTTAATAAAAAAAACACTCACACATATTTACACTAGACATATGTCACTTCCGAGAAAATGTAGGTAAGATTATAATTATTACATTGTAATATAAATGAAATTATTATAATTAAATATTTTCTATTTATTTTTTATTATTTTTTTGTTTAATAAGACGAACAACAAAGATTGATGACATTGAAAATATCCGTTTATGAATTTAATGTTTGTGAAATTATATTGATAGTATTTCACTCATTAACTCTTTTTTTTTTCTTAATAAATCGATTAAATTGAAAATGACTGATTTAAGGGCAATGGACTTTATTTAATTTGTTTTTAAATAAAATTTTTTTACCGATTGTAATGCGAGATATTCGCAAAAAATGTCGAAATTGTTAACACACGTAAGTTTTTAAAAAACACGGTATACATCTACGATTCGTACATACTCTATTTTTATACCAGCAATATAGTATATACCAGGGTATATTAAGTTTAGTCCCGCCTTTGTAACGATTGAAAATATTGATAGTAGAAAAAATGTTTTAGTATAAAATGGCCAAATTAGTCCATTTCCGCAAAGTTGTCGGTCCGCCGATTCGTCTATAAACACGATAATTCAAAATCCAAAAGAGGTAGAAAGTAAGTTCAAGCTCGTGAATGGCAACATCGGATCATGTTTGGGAAAAACTGATTATCTTTGAAACCGTAATACATGGAACAAAAATTTAAACACCAAAAATGTTTATTCCTTTTTTATAAATAAACAACTTTGTTTGAAACTATTTTTTCATAAATTCAATAAGTACTGGGTATTTAAGCAATTAACTCAGTTAGCTTCACTTGTTTTTTTTTATAAAATAGGTTAAATTGTTCAAAGTATTTCTTTTAACAACAAACGACTTATGAAGTTGAAAAATTAAAAAAATAAAAACATAAAACTTTCGCCGGAAAGGGCAATAATACCCAATTCACCCACCCACCCCTCATTCCACACCAAGTCTATTTTATCGAAAATATACGATTTAGGGACCCTTTAACGTCTACATCTGACAGGCTAAAGTATACATATAGAGGTTGTGTACAGGTATTTTTGTCACATAGATTGAAAAAAAAGTGTAAACTTCTTTTTAAATAATGTATTAAAATAATATTAAATAAGGTGCATACTACTATAAAGCCACAAAAGTTTAATAAAATGATATATTTGTGAAAAACTACAAGAGAAAAATTATATATTGTATATAATTCCAATGATTCTACATTTTATCATGGTGGAACAGAATCAGCATAACTTCTTCTGTTTAAATTAGGGTATGAAAGACTGGCATTAATTCCATTATTTACATTAGAATCAAAATTAGTGAAATTTATCAAAACCAGACAAGGTTTATCAATATATACATTTAATAAAGAAAGTTTACAAGCCCATAAAAATGATATCTAATATTCTTTTTCAACAGAAACATGGAGTAATAATGGTGAAGACATTCTGTACCTAATTTCAACTGTATATTTACCAAAATAATAACGATCATTCATCTTTCCTTCTATAATGGATAATATTGTCCTAGTTTTCCTCAAAATTATTGACACCTGTTATATCAAATTGACTAGACGCAGTTTTGACTTTCCCACCATCAAAGAGGTTAATCTTTTTAATTTGTCTACTAAATGTTAACGAAACTTTGCCATTTAATCATCTATTAAATTTTACCACCATATTTCCTCTATAAAGTAGATTATAATCTTGAAGATAATTTACCACAATCTCATGTCATATAAACCAAAACAATACTACTAAAAATTATCATTAAAAATTTTTACCACAATCGTTTAAATTGTATACCTACCATTTTTTTTAGGCATCAGCTTAATTTGGATAACAATTTTAGGTACTCATAAACTACTCTTATCTTGCGAACAATGCCAGATTTTCTATCTACTCAAATTCCGTTAGTATAAATGATAACAATTAACATTTTCTTTCTAAAAATGACCCATTGAAATACAAAACAAGTAAATTTCATCTGATTACTACAAAAACAATTTTTAACCCGACTTCAAAAAAGGAGGATGGTTCTCAATTCGTCTGTATTTTTTTTTTTTTTATGTTTGTTACCTCAGAATTCAAGTAAACAAATAATTGCATATTCTTGTGCCAATTTTAGTTCACCAAAGGAAAAATTTTTAAATATATATGTACAATTATTGTTATTTTTGGAGGCGGTGTCCAAAAGTTATGTGAATTTCTCTATGCTGACAACGCCTCCAAAAATAACAATAATTGTACATATATATTTAAAAAATTTTCGTTTGGTGAACTAAAATTGGCACAAGAATATGCAATTATTTTTTTACTTTTTAGTGCATCTTTTGTTATAGAATATTTGATTTTAGAAGTCGGGTTTCCATTTTGTCAGAATAGGTTTTATAAAGAAACATATTCATTTAGTAGTGAGTGAGTGGCTGCCTATTCTGTGATATTTAAAATTATAGTTATTTAACCTAAATTATAAAAATAATTTTACCCATTTTAAATAATTATGATATCCAATTACTAATGTAATGGTTTTGTATTTTTTTGAAATTCACGACAAATAATTTTAATGCGTTTATAATCATAGTTTTATTTTTTTTAAATATATCTATTTGACCTCTGTGTATAAAGACTACAACATAGAATGTTGTTGTATACAGATAGCAGTTTCTCGTTTCGAAAGATATCAACTTCATTCACAAAAATAAATTATCCACAACAAAAATAAGTTATTTCATAGTTAAATTAATTGATTAGATAGGTAGATTGTAGAGGCTGCCTTGGACGGGCTACACTTCGACCATAAGGTCCGTTGTGATGCCTAAGGATGTGTGGAAGTGAGTGGAGTGGAAGAAATTTTTGTGAATAGACTAGAAATTGGTAGGACATGCGGCGGCAGCCGACTATGATAGGAACTATGCCGATATTTATCTGGAATTCGTGAAGGAAACTGTAGAAAACCTTCTCAAGCATAGCCGGTTACTTCGTTCTTGTCCATACGCCGACAGTTTAGTCAATTAACCGCCTCTTTTTTTTCTTAATAATTGACAAACTGCTGATGTCGGGATTCGAACCCATAACCTCCCAGTTTCCAAGTAGGCTTACTGCGCAGACATAACGCTTCAGACCGCTCGGTTACTTGGAATGGTTACAAATAATGATATTTATTTAATTGTTAGTTTTTTCAGGAAAATCTTTAACTGTAAAAACGAAACGAGACGAGACTATAGAAAACTTTTACAAGTCAATAACAATACAAGAGATATGCCACTCTCTTCTCGTCTCATCTTGCGTCATCACTAGTAATAATATCTACCTATGGATCAAGCTATTGCAAGGATTTTCTTATTTACTATATAATACT
Organism: Nineta flava; assembly: GCA_963920215.1. Classification (NCBI taxonomy): domain Eukaryota; kingdom Metazoa; phylum Arthropoda; class Insecta; order Neuroptera; family Chrysopidae; genus Nineta; species Nineta flava. The sequence goes on from OY986042.1 coordinate 102,410,896, forward strand.
TTACTTGTAAAATTTGTTTATAACGTGTTTCTAAAAATACCTGAGAACATACCAAGTAAAATATTAAATTGCTACTATACGGGAAACCTTGCAATAACTTGGCCGTGACGTATAATCACATTTTTTGGATAATTTCTCCTTTTATGTTTTTGATGGAGCTTAATGTGTTATGAATCAAATACATAAATAAAAGTACTATCTCTTTTTCTATAGAAGTAAGAAGGATATACGTCCTATATGTATATACGTTTGTACAACACTTGTTCACAAAAGTTGATGTTATTTTTTTATTTATAGTTAATTTGTGTCTTATTCATTCGGTTTTCGAAAAAAACTTTTATCCGCAGCATTTAATCGTAAAACCGAATCGATAATTTCAATTTTTTTCAAAATGACATCAACTTTTGTGGTCTATAGTACAAAATATATGTCGCATATTCTGCCTGGCGTCTATCACTTTTTCCAAAATATCTTTCCATATTCAAATACGGCATTGTTGTTGCTTGTGTATGGAGGTTGTGTGATGTTCAACTCACGATTATCAAACACACGTAGCTCATCATCATCATATCTCAATTCCATAATTTTTGTGTTAATATTGAATTAAAATGGCTATTATTTTTTCTCAAAAACAAAATTAAGAACTATACAAAAAAAAAGAACCGTTTGAAAATTATCTTTCTTACCAGTGATCTTATTATAAACGAGTTGATGAAGATGATATATTTTTAAATATATTATAGATAATATATAGCTGAACTCACATTTACTTTGATCAATTTTGACTTGAGGACGTCTATTCGCTCGTTACACTAATGGTCGGTCGCACTTTATTGTGTAACGAAGATTTAAATCGCTAAGTACTACTCGAGACTAATAATCCGTTTACAATCGTTGAATCCACAGCAGATAGATAATACCTTTAAGGTGTATGCTCATGCGCATGAATAGTTACGAATGAGCTTTGCGTAAATTTATAAATTGGTGTCGCGTGGAAACGCGTTTAGCCAGGACATCGATTCGAGTGCCATTGTGAAGAATTTACGGATCACTACTAGTAGGCAAAGTGGGACAATTAAAATTGAAGATTTTTTCTCATATGACTCGTAAATATGCTCGGAATTATTGACAATATATATCAAAAGAAAGCTCGTATTTAAAGAAATCCAACGAGCATAAAAAAGTATAATGTGAGAGCTACTGCACCGTCGGAAAAGAAATTAAAAAACGGCGCAAAGGTGTTACGTAGCTAGCTCATCGGACCTACAACGCTCAGTGACCGTCCAAACATCTACGGATCATGTGCAAGGCGTTTTCAATAAACATCTACGGCACGGATCCGAACTACGCCTTTCTTCTTCTTTGTACTATTTCACTGGGCACTCATATAGCCCTTAATTCAGGTATTTGAATTTGTAGCGGTACGCTCCTAAAATCAATTATGCTTTCTTTTAGAAACCATTGTTCCTCAACTATATCCTCCCCAAGTTACCACGGTAATTGTTATTATAAATTACCTTGGTAATTATCAACAAACATAATTGGCACTCATTCTATATTTTCAATAAAGATAATTTATATCAACTTGTCTTTTAATTTATTAAATGTATTATAATTATTAATAATTCAAATATAATCATTTATTATCTTACATTTTTTGCTGTCCCCTCGGAGAATTGATCCCCGGTCTCCCGCACTACAGGCGGGGATACTGACCACTATGCTACAAATTCATTCTATTGACTGCCCATAAAATATGTCTTTATTTTAAATGTGAATTCAGCTTTATACATCCGAAGATTTGTTTTATAATTTGTCTAAATATTTTTTTTAAATTTATATATATCCTGTCTATAATTATTATTTTAAATATAATTTTGCTGATTTCGACTGAAGTTATAATACTGAACTGTTTTTAGAAATATTATTTATTTTTAATAATTTTGTTCTGATAATCTACAAAAATTTGTGTTCTAATTCTTGTCGGAAATAATTTATTTTAACGGTATATCTTAGGATTATATAATTATACGGTGTGTATCTTATCTTCTTTAGTAAGTTTCGTGATTTATCTATAATGTGCTTTAAATTATTAATATTTAGGCTTAAAACTGTCAATAAAAAAATTAACCTTGTTGAACGTTACACGGGTAACCTTGTAGTTTTATTTAAAACAATGGTTTAAATAAAATAAAAACTATATTGAAATAATAATTTTATCAACTTTTGAAGAAAAAAAAGTATTTTATAATAGGGAATATGCATGAAAATTTTTTTTCACTTGAATTGAAGCATGTTTACTTGACAAATATCAAGGTAAAATTACTTTTTAAATTACTTTAAAAATAAGCGAGATATGAATGATTGAAATTCCCGATTAGACAAAGTGGGTGATAGCCCTCTTGATATGTTATGTGACGTCATATTACACTTTCACCATTTAAAATACACGTAAAACTCCGCTTTTAGTATTTTTGCAAGAAAGAGACAGATAATAATCTTTAAAACCTTATAGCTTCCTTGATATTTGTCGGATTTTAATATCGTTTTTAAATATTATTACAGTATTTACAGTATTTTCATATTCTGAAAATGAATGTGAAAAAAAATTTATGCATATTCCCTATTGCTTACGGTACGCCAATAATTATTTGAATGTTTATGTTCTTAGCATATAGTCAGAGATACAAGGACAAACTATTGAATAGACAAAGAAACAAGATTTTAATATTAAAGATTAGTCAAAGACAAATCTTAAAATGCTGCAATGTCTGCCTTCGTTTCTATAACATTTTTAATTAACTGAATGTATAATATTTTCATTTAATTTACTTTTAAGTTTTTTTGGCGCCTTACGTAAATTCGATCACAGTATATTTTCAGCAAAAACCGTCTCGTTGATATAATACTCGATTGATGTAGCGCTGGGTCGATCGATGTAACACGGATTTCTATACTATTCTATTGCACAATGTTTGGGAAACATTCATCATCAAAAGTGTGTGTCATACATTAAATAGAAAAAAAATTTATAAATACATACACTCCCGTTCATAACAAATGAACCTGTAAGTCACATTCAAAGCATATCTATTACTAAATCTATATATAATATGACATACAGTAACATTTAGAATATTTCAACTGGTTCAATTTTTATGAACGGGAGTGTACATTATATGCTGATAAAAGAAGAATATTAGAATTACGAACCATATTATCAATGATATCATTTTTATGGGCTCCTAAACTTTATATATTAAATATATATTGATAAACCTGGCCTTTGTTTTGATAAATTTCACGAACTCTGATTCTAATGTAAATAATGGATTTAATGCCAGTCTGTCAAACTTTAATTTGAACGGAAGAAGGGACGCTGGTTGCGTTCTACCATGATAAAATGTAGAATCATTGATTTTAGATATAATATATAATTTTTTCGTCAATATCATTTTGTGTCTGAATAGTAGTGTTGACTTTATTTTATTTTAGTTTAATAAATTATGTAAAAAGAAGTATAACTTCTTACGTGCGTAATTAAGTACACATACACACTTTTAAAAAAAAATTTTTTATATATTTATTCTATATTTCAAATTATACTAATATATTGATTATATTTGTGTATACTTTGACGTCAACAGTACAATTTTTATCAATCACTAGTCCTCTCGAAACCGAACTGGAATTGGATAAATATTGTATTGTTGACGCCAAAGTATACACAAATATAATAAATATTAGAATAATAATGTTGATATTTGACAACAAAAGTAATATTCTCAATGACATGAAAAAGTTGACTCTTACGTCGGTAAGCACGCTGGACTAGATATCCAGAGGGCCGAGGTTCGATTCCTGGTTGACGAGTTAATTTTTTCATAACAATATTTAATTATACTCATATAATTTTAACTGACCATCATATTTTAATTTCTTCAAATTTTTAAGAAAAATACAATTACGAGTGAACTTATCTGTTAATTCAAAATTAATAATAGGGAATATGCATGAAAATTTTTTTCACATTTATTTTCAGAATATGGAAATACTGTTAATACTGTAATAATATTTAAAAACGAAATTAATTTCCGACAAATATCAAGATATAAGCTTTTAAAGATTATGATCTGTCCCTTTCTTGCAAACGGAGTTTTACGTGTATAAATGGTGAAAGTGTAATATGACGTCACATAACATATCAAGAGGGCTGTCACCCTCTTTGTCTAATCGGGAATTTCAATCATTCATATCTCGCTTATTTTTAAAGTTATTTAAAAAGTAATTTTACCTTGATATTTGTCAAGTAAACATGCTTCAATTCAAGTGAAAAAAAATTTTCATGCATATTCCCTATTGTCATTAAATTAAAAACAATTGATTTGTTACAATAAATTAAAACCTAACCTATTTTAGCATTTAAAAACCCGTTATACAAACAAACAAATAAAAACTATACTATAAAAACAAACCAAGGAATTTATATCAAAATTAAAAACACATAATAATACAAATATAAATTAAATTAATATGCATAACGAAATGAAATCGACTAAACGCGTATTTTATCATATATTTTTTATCGACAGATATAGGTTATGTCAATATGAATGAACTAGTCGAGTGAGTGTTGTAGACTTAGTTTAGAGTACAATAGCATGAATAAATGTATTAAAAAAAATTACTGTAAAAACAAAAAGAATTTACGCATTTTAATAACAATAAATAAATATTATACACAATATTGGTTATCAACGAATAGTATGTCTTTTTTTTTAATGTCTATACGTGAGGGTATTTCCTATAGTTTATTTTATAAAATATATGTGTATATAACAAATCTACTTAATCAAATTCTACAAAATCAAAATAGACAACACACAACCTTAACCAGAGGGTCTAGAAGCATGGAATTTTGCACATGAGTTCCTTATATAACGTTATTTAAACCCCTAAGGGGATTAAATAGTGGATGAAATTTTGTATAGGAGTTTGACATTTTTTAAGTTAGAAATATGAAAATTGGTGTTTAGACTTCTGTTTATAAATAAACGTCAGTTGTGTCAGCGTTTTTGGAAATTCATCCCCTAAGAGGGTAAGATAGATAGATAGATTGTCTATCTATCATTGTGATACCTAAGGATGTGAGGATGTGAGTGGAGTGGAAGGAATTTTTGTGTATAGATTACGAATTGGTAGGATATGCGACTGCAGCCGACTATGATAGGAACTATGCCGATATTCATCTGGAGTTCGTGAAGGAAACTGTAGAAAACCTTCTCAAGCATCGTCGATTACTTCGTTCTTGTCCATACGCCGACAGTTTTGTCAATTAACCCCCCCTTTTTTTTCTTAATAATGGACAAACTGCCGATGTCGAGATTCGAACCTATAACCTCCCAGTTATAGGCTCGAATATATAACCTCCCACTGCGTAGACAGAAAGCCTTAGACCGCTCGGCCACTTGGACTGGTTTGAGAATGGTATACGAAAAGAAACTCTCGTGTCAAGTCATTTGCAGCTTTTTTACAATAAATAATAATAAAGTCATAAACAATATATACACTTAGTGTCAGTCATTTAGTATCGACTAATGTTATTATTAGGTTTTTATTTATAATATTTTGACATACTTTCTTCATTTACATAAATTTCAATATTACTAAGTATTGTATTTTTTTAATAGCCAATTTTTTACCTCTATATACAGATTATAATGTAACATGTATATAGGAGTTTTGTGTTTGACCTCAGAAATCAATATTTCACAGGATCTTTTCGAAACGAAATGAGCTTATGTTTTAAACGCTATTGGAAACGTTTAAATTTCTAAAAATGAATATTTAATTTTATAATATTTATTTTTGTTTATTACTATGTACATGGAGGTTGTGTGACATTCACACCAGTCTTTAAATATTTATAATTGAAGTGCATTGATTTATTAATCAATTGTTTAAGTAATCAATCAAGAATTTATGTAAGTATTTTGACATGAAAATCTCATAATAATAAAATAAATAGCGTTGAATGTCGGGTCAGAAACTTTCTTCCTTATAAAGATTTTTGTAGGGAACTACTAGTAGTTTCCTACCAATTTTTTTTAGGGAACTACTCCGGAAGAATACGGAGTTGTTCGAAAATAGGTGATAATGAAAAAATTAATAGTTACATTGCTGTAAATTTTATTTATTTGAAACGTAGTTCTAAAAATTTAGATAATTATTCTCCTACAAAATAAAGGTACCCTGTTTACCTTGGCTTTAAACTGATAATAAAAATTGTACATATTAACGGATGGAAATTTCATATAGATAAAATAAAATGATTTGTTTTCAATGTAATTTTACTCTTTAGAATTAAAACAATTGAATAAAAAAAACGGTAAAATTATTAAATATCTGGTGTTAAACACACACTTGACTTCTGTATATATGCATAAAACTATACTTCCGATTGTATAGTTTTGTCTAAAACTTTATATTTATATTCTTTGACGGTATATAATTTATACCGTCTCTGTTTTAACACATATAGGTGGCTATGTTTTAGCACCTTTTACATAAACTCTTCATTCCGACTTTGTTCTTAGTCTTAATTTTGTGTGGGTATACACACTAGATTTTTCTGTTCAAAAACACAAATTCCACACTCACCCAGATACACTTCACACAGAGCTGTTTAAAAATAAGATTTATAACATCATAAACACTGAGCTTAAAGTAGTTGGCTTCCATCATGTTAAAAATTTCAGCTCATAACCCACATCAAATATACGAATATAATGTGATTTTTATTTGTTTTACCTAGATGTGCATATGGCCACAAATTAGCCTTCGAGAAAATATTTCGAATAAAAGTTATTAATATTTTTATAAAGAACAACTTTTCCCAAAAACCGAATGAATAAAGCACAAAATGGCCATATAATTTTGAAAAAAGGGACCTAATTCTGTGGCTCATAGTACATACAGTAGATCTTGGACTTCAATATACAGTCACCTAAGTGCAATTCATATGTCTCCAGATTACACATCGTAACCAACAACAAACTTGTATAGTCATTATTAAATATTCAGGTAACAATAAACATTGGTTACAGTCCATCAATTGTTTTTTTTTAATTTAATTTTTATTAACCTTGGTTTTACATTCAATATACTGAGAATATTTAAACAACAGATATCATTTTTTGAAAAAGATTGTACTTTTTTATAATACAATGGAAAATAAAATTTGTCAATTTCCCATGCTTCTCCCATGATGCATGCACAAAAAGTATCAACTGCAATTATATCATGTTTGCTGTAGTTAATCGTCCTCAATTTTTAGATGTGCCAACATCTATAGCGAGACATCTTTACAAGTATGATTTTATATAGGGAGTGAATTGAAATTTGACTATAATATCCGCTGATGACACATTTTTTTTTAAATACTCTATAACATGTTTTTGTTAATATATGGGTGAGTGGGTGTATATGACTTACTCAAAGTTAACTTTAATTAACCTGTTTTGTTCTATCAGTGTGTCCCCAAGTCCCAATTGTTATGTTTCCTTTTTTCTATGTGTACATACACGAAGAGAAGTATTTTATGTCCTGTAAACATATTTCTTAATGTTATAACAAATTCCCAACTTATTAAAAACAGTTTCTTTAACCAATATATTTCATTCGGATATTCAATGCGTATGGTATTTTTAAACCTGATTTGTTGTACGTATTGTCACCTATGAATGAGTTTTAGAACCTGTATATGTACTGCCATGTATGAGAATCATTTTAAAACTGATTTGTTATATGTAATATCACCTATGAACAACTTGTTGATCGCGTGACGAGAAAACGTCGCCGGGCCAACAGTCGGTCTAACACTAATAAATGTTTCACATCAAAATGAGTTTACAAGTGAACTGCCAACCAGTTTGCAAGTGAAGTGTAAAGAACCGGTGAAATCTCGACGTTGAGAAAACAATACTTCTACATGACATTATACATCGTGGTCTGTGTATATAGAGGTATACAAGACGATTTAAACAATATAGTTATGTTATATTCAATTTAAATTTCATATTTATACACTTTCTTTGTCTGTCACAATGCAATGGATGGGTTGTACATACAATTTGTTACATATTATGTGGGTATTTTTTTTTTTCTATTCATATAGTTCACATTTTAATTTATAGTAAATATTTTTTAAACAAATTATTTCCTATTTGTAATGAAATTCCATTTTAAATAGTAGTAAATTATTAGAAGAGATTGTAAATTGTATATGAAATTATTGAAAAATATATCAATTTACATGTGAGCTATTATTTTAATTGATAATAAAACTAATAAAATACAAATGTGTTTTTAATGATTTTATAAAATACTAGTGGGTTATACCCATGGCTTCACTCGCGTTTTATAGACATTCAGAGACTAAATACTCTAATTCAATTTCATACCGCTTCCACTACTTCACATATTTATCGACACTTTCACCAAATTTCTATTCCAGAAAATATTCGTATCGAGATAAAATACATACCAGTTTTTAAGTCTAATCATATGCTTTTAAATACAAAAAGTCTCATCAAAATCGGTTCAGTAGTTTTTGGTAAAAATTTTGGAAATAAATTATTTGTTAATAAAATGTAAAACGTAAAAGAAGTTGTGTATAGAATGTAAATAAGAAGCTTGAAAAAGTGTTTTCAGGCTTCGTTTTTGAGATACAGGTTGTTAAAGTTATTTAAAAAAAGTTTTGACTTCAAATGTCTCAAAAACTACTTGGCTGATATCTATTACACTTGGCATCTTAAAATATAAAATATAAATAGAGGTAAGTAGCTTAATTTGATGAAACTAGATTTAATTTAATTATTCCAAGAGCTGTCGCGGTATCCTGGCTCTCTTTTATCCTCAAAGGAGCGCTGCCCGAACCTGCAATGATTCCGATACTCGACAAAACAAAAAAAAATATATTAGTAAACGATATTACTAAATATTTTGTAATTGTAACAACACGCACGTTTTTGTTTAAAGAAAAGAAAAAAAAATTAAATTAAACACAAGTTTTTACGAAACAAAAAAAAACCTGAATTTATTGCTTTTAAAAAAAAAATGATTATCCAATTTCTTTTTTAACAATTATTTTAATTCTTTTTCACACAATGTTAAATTTCGAATTACTTGATCAAATTACTTGTACAAATTCCAACTTATACTTTGATCTGGATTGAACAACAATCGATATTAAACTTTGATACTAACAGACGATACTTGATATTAAACTTTTATACTAATCGCACAATGATCGATTTCAAACTCTGAACGAATCGCACAATGGCCGATTTAAAAACTGATTTGAATCGACACTGGTCACGGTTTATATACCCACCATGGGTCGTTCTAGAATATGATTGTTTTTATGAATAAATATTATGTTTTTGACAATATATTTTTGCATGGAGGCTTCTAGAATATTTAGTATATCAACACCCATGGACGTAGTCGGAGTGTTCAGACAATTTATAAAATTAATTAAAAATTATACCTCTCCTTGGGTTTGACCCATAGTCATACCCCCGCTTGGTTGATATTCAAGCAGTGACTTAATGCTCATGGCCAGTGTCAATTTAAAATCTATACACAAATTGTATGATACATTCATAACTGTAAGCTAGCTTACGTCTGTTTACAAAAATTGTCTTGTTTTTACAAAATTATTTATTTGTGATCTGTTTATGTTATTTTGTAAAACATTCAATTTGTATAACTTTTGATTCTCTTAAATTAAATTATATGCAATAATTTTTTTCAATTTTTGATTTTTTCTTTCTAAACTTTAAATCAAAAGTATCTATTAATCTAATTATCATTTTTCGACTTAAAAAAAAAACTTTGTTTAAAAAAAAAAATAAATCGAGCTATATTATTTTCTTTTTGTACTTTCAAAAAAAAAACTCCTTCTTTTTACAAGGAGAAAAATATTGTTATCTAAAATATTTTTCGTAATATTTTACTTTCATAATTAAAATGTGTGTTGAATCAAAAAAATTATTCTTAATAATTTTCATTACAACAAAATCTCCCCCTCTAGATTCCAACACACATTTTCTAATTTGCTTATTATATTTGGTCGACCAATTTTTGACTTAGAACTATTTGAATTATTTCAATTGTATTAGTACATTTAGCTAGCTAGCATAACTTAAAGTGTACGTACACATTAGTTCTTCACTCTTCAATGGCGCCTGGTGTTGATTGTCGGTCGTCTGGGCCGCAAGTTGTACCCTGGCTCTAATGCTCTGGCCTCTGGCTCGTCCACACTTGGTACATCCCGTCGTCTTCCATCACCTCCATGCCTCTGACCCCCCAATCGATCTGGAAGTAGTTGGCCGAACACCTCGTTCCCCACACTCAATCTTCCCAGATTCCCATTGGCGGCGGTCCTTGCACTGGCCGGCTTCAAGAGACCTCCATGTATTTTCGTGGGAGGCACTGTATCCACAACATATACTCCAGCTGGTAAACTCCTCAGCACTCTGTAAGGCCCTTTCCACTTCGGTGCCAATCCACTATGGACACCCTCCACCTTACTGCTGAGCACTTGATTGCGCATCCAGACGGACTCTCCTGGTTGATAACTGAGTCCTGTTTCCACTTGGTCATTTACTTCGGCATTGGCCAATATTGTTTGCCGAGCTATCTCAACATTCTGTTGACGTCCTTGGCTTCTCTCGTTGGCCCAATCTTCAATTTCTTGAGGCTCTTCTTCGACTTGCATTTGCCAATCCCCAGGCTTCTTCATTTCAGCCCCCAGTAACAATTGGGCAGGCGAAAATCCAGTTGTTCTATTCACTCTGTTACGTATCGCAAATAATGATTTGTGCAGTTGTTGATCCCAGTTTTTATGTTCTTGATCCAACAAATGTAATCGTAACAACTTCTTCAACTCCTGGTTCTGTCTTTCCGTGGGGTTGGCTCTTGGATGATATATTGGTGTTGTCCATATCTCTGTGTTCCAATCTTTGTTCACTGCTTTCCATTCTTTTGATCTAAACTGGGGACCATTATCACTTAGTACTGCTCTTGGATATCCATAACGACTAAATACTTCGTCCTTCAGTACTTGGGCTATCTTCGAGGTCGACGTGGCCCCCAATGGAAATGCTTCGATCCATCTAGTGAAAAGATCCGTCACAACCAATATATTTGTTTTTCCACGTGATGTGCGTGGGTATGGACCCATCAAGTCGATGCTGACTACCTCCCATGGTGAAGTAGGTCTTCGACTTCTCATTGCTGTACTTGGTTTCTGATTTAGTGGCTTCACTCTAGCACACGTATCACACCCTTTTACATATCTGCGTATGTCATCTTGCATCCCATACCAATACACACGGTTACGGATTTGACGATACGTTTCTCTCCATCCAGGGTGTGCTGCTTCATCACTATCGTGATATCTTCTTAGAAAACCAAGTCGGCGTTCTTCGGGAACCACTGGCACTTCTTGTACCATCTGTTGACTATGGTACCAGAGGATCCCGTCAGCTACGGTGTAGTTAGCTCTTGTTCTGTCCACTCGTCGACGTAGATTGCTTCTCAGTGGACTATTATGATCATTGATATATCTTCTGATGGCAGTCACATCACGATATTCATCCTGCCATCGTCTAATACCGTCGAGTGTGGGTGTTTCCACTTCGATGACGTTGAGGGTTATTGGTGTTTTTGCCCTCTTTTCAATCACCCACTCTGGAATGTCCTCCACTTCTTCATCTTCTGCCTTGCCCTGTGGTTGTCTGGACAAGGAGTCGGCGGCTTGATTATCTTTTCCGGGAACATGAATTATCTCAAAATCATAGGCTCCCAATGTCAATGCCCATCTTGTCAATTTGGCTCGACTATCCTTGGTTTTGTTCAGCCATTGGAGCGCTGCATGATCTGTATATAATTTGAAGTGTCTTCCTTCCAGATATCCTCGAAACTTCCTCAATGCCCAGATTATCGAGAGACATTCCTTTTCTGTAGTGGCGTACTTTTTTTCTGTGGGTCCAAGCTTCTTGCTGGCGTAATTTATTATTCTCCTTGTCTTGCCATCATCTTCCATTTGAAATAATATTGCACCCAATCCGACGTCACTTGCATCCGTATTTAAACAAAACGTCTTCTTAAAATCTGGATGTGCTAGTTTCGGTGCATTCACAATCGATGATTTCAGATTTTCGAACGCCTTCTGATGCAATGTTAGCCAGCGCCACTTTGTGTTCTTCTTGAGCATTTCGCTTAGAGGTGCAGCTATATCTTCGTAGTTTTTCACGAAGCTCCTGTACCAACCACATAATCCCAAGAATTGTCGTAGTTGTCTTCTTGTTCTTGGTACAGGGTGATTGCTGATAGCTTCGTTCTTCTCTTCCTCTCTGTCAATGCCGTCTTCGCTCAAAATATGTCCCAGGTATTTGACTTTGTTGCTGCCAATGACACATTTGCTTGGTTTACAAGTTAATCCATGTTGTTCTAGTCTTTCAAGTACAAGATCCAGGTGATGTAAATGTTCCTTGACTGATCGACTGTAGATTAATATGTCATCCAGGTAAACTTGACAGAAATCTTCGATGTATCCAGATAGTACTTCGTTCATTAAACTCTGGAACGTAGCTGGCGCATTCTTCAATCCAAACGGCATGACGCGAAATTGATAGAGACCTCTTGGGGTGGTAAATGCTGTGTATTCTTTCGATTGTGGCTCCATCTCAATTTGCCAATAACCAGTCTGAAGATCCAATGTAGAAAATATTTTTGCTCCATTGACTTTTCTTAACATCTCTTGCAGATCTGGAATCGGAAACGCATTGCTCTTTGTAATATCGTTCAACTTTCTATAGTCGACGCACAATCGAAAAGTTCCATCTTTCTTCTTCGGCAATACGACGGGTGCGGCCCAAGGCGATGTGGATGGTTCTATAATGCCATCGCCTTCCATCTCTTCAATCATCTCTTCTAATACCCGTTGCTTCTCATTATTGTACGGGTATGGTCGTAATTTGATGGGGGAATTCTTCGTGATCTCAATCTTGTGTGTGATTGTTTTTGTCCTTCCAACTTTGCCGAAAACGCTGGGATGTCGCCGAATGACATCTTTTAACTGCTCTTGGTTCTCAAGGAGTTTAATTTGTAACTCGCCCAATGCGTTGTTAATTGTTGCCACTTCTCTATGGGCTCCATCTGGTTTTCTCCATGCAATGCGGACTCTCTTATCACACCCCAAGTAAATTATACCACTCCGGTAATCGATGCTCACACCATTTTTTGTTAAAAATTCATGACCAAGTATTAAATGATTCCGTAGGCCAGGTACAACCATTACTTCAACATTGAACTTCATTCTTGATATCATCACATCCATGCACATTTTTCCAAGAATTCTGAAAGTATTATTTCTTGTGGCTCCACTCCCTGCACTATCTCTGACAGGGTGCTATTTTCCAATACTTCTTGCCAATTCTTCGCTGATAAAATTGTGTGATGCTTGACTATCGATCAGTGCCAATATTGATCTTCCACGCACATCAACTTCCACAATTGGCCCATTCTGGTGTGAGTTCTTGGTCTCCATTGTTGTCAAATGAACCGGTAATTGTTGGTGTTCACGCCGATGTTGTGCGTTTTTGTGGAGGTTAATGTGTACCCCAGAACCAATTTCCTCCTTCATTGATCCTGGAATTAGTTTCCCGATGGCCCAGGTCTATTTTGTTGTCCCCTTCTGGGACAGTTTCGACTTATGTGCCCCGCTTGGTGGCATACGAAGCACGTGCCTGGACTGCTTAGACGTGGTGGTGGTGGTGCTCTTGCTGGTGGTTCTTGCCGATTCCTTGCTGGCTCTTCATCCAATGTTCTAACGGTTATACGTAGCTCATCTAATGACTTTGGATTCGAAATCTTCACCAGCGGTCGTACATTGTCGCGTAGTAAATTCAATATTATGGGCACCACGTCATCAATGTTCCTATCGGCGTGCACTCTTCTGAATAGCTGCACCTTCATGTTGACGAACGCTTCTGTCTTCATTCCTGTGGGTTGGGAAACGGTCATCAATTCCAGTTCGGCTTTGGCTTTCCTTCCTATACTGTTGAAGAAACTCTCCAGTTGCCATTTCCACTCATCGAAGGTGTAGCCCAACCCACGATTCATCAATGCCCAATCTCTGGCTGGTCCTGTTAATTTTTTTGTGACCATCTCAATCCAACAGTCTACGGGCAGATGCGTTTGTCGCAGTAATGTCGTTGCTCTGTTCAAAAAAACAACTGGATCTTCAGCCGGTCTACCACTGAACTCCGGCATGATGGACAGAAGCGTCGTTGTGTCCAATGTGGCGGAGCGAATGACTGTATTAACTTCTTGCGGATCAATACGCATGTCGCGCAGTTGTTGTGTCTGCCGCTCTTCGATCCGTATGATGTCATCCACGACTTTATTGTATTGTTCATTCATTTTCGTTTCCATGCCATCAAGTCGTGTGGTTACGTTGCTTTTTATGCCATCGATTTGTGTGCGGGTTACAGCGACATCGGCTTGGATGTTCGTGATCTCAGCTTTCACAGCCTCGACGTCAGTGCTTATTTGGCTGATACGTCGTACGCACACTTCTCTTATGTTCTCCATTCGCTCCGACAAGTCCTCTTTCAGCTCTTGTTGGACTTGTTGCATTATACTTAATGTCTGTTCGCCCACCCTTTCTTCAGATTCCTGAAGTCGATTTGTCATCCTCTCTTCGGACTCTTGAAGTTGGTTGCTCATTCTTGCTTCAGATCCTTGAAGTTGGTTGCTCATCTCTTCCAGTTTGTTGGCCGATTTTTCATTAGATTCTTGAAGTCGTTCGCCCATTGTCTTGTCCATGTTGTTAAGCTTTGTCATCAATGCTGCGAGCATCTTCTCCATGCTTGCTGCAGCTGGCTCCTCCGGATCGGAAACCACACTTCTACGTAGTTCTGATGTGGGGTTGGCTGGTCCTTGAGTCCTTGAAGTTGGTGTTCCTTGTTGTCTAGATTGGTGCTCCTCCCATCTTGCCTGTAAGACCTCTCTTGTGCCAGTGCTGTCCAGTCCCTCGGCCTCCATCATCTCACGCAGACGTGGCATGGGAATGCTGCGGCTTGCCATTGTAATTCTTTTCTTCTTCCGTACGTCTCCTGATCCTGTCACGGTCGCCACTTGTCGCGGTATCCTGGCTCTCTTTTATCCTCAAAGGAGCGCTGCCCGAACCTGCAATGATTCCGATACTCGACAAAACAAAAAAAAATATATTAGTAAACGATATTACTAAATATTTTGTAATTGTAACAACACGCACGTTTTTGTTTAAAGAAAAGAAAAAAAAATTAAATTAAACACAAGTTTTTACGAAACAAAAAAAAACCTGAATTTATTGCTTTTAAAAAAAAAATGATTATCCAATTTCTTTTTTAACAATTATTTTAATTCTTTTTCACACAATGTTAAATTTCGAATTACTTGATCAAATTACTTGTACAAATTCCAACTTATACTTTGATCTGGATTGAACAACAATCGATATTAAACTTTGATACTAACAGACGATACTTGATATTAAACTTTTATACTAATCGCACAATGATCGATTTCAAACTCTGAACGAATCGCACAATGGCCGATTTAAAAACTGATTTGAATCGACACTGGTCACGGTTTATATACCCACCATGGGTCGTTCTAGAATATGATTGTTTTTATGAATAAATATTATGTTTTTGACAATATATTTTTGCATGGAGGCTTCTAGAATATTTAGTATATCAACACCCATGGACGTAGTCGGAGTGTTCAGACAATTTATAAAATTAATTAAAAATTATACCTCTCCTTGGGTTTGACCCATAGTCATACCCCCGCTTGGTTGATATTCAAGCAGTGACTTAATGCTCATGGCCAGTGTCAATTTAAAATCTATACACAAATTGTATGATACATTCATAACTGTAAGCTAGCTTACGTCTGTTTACAAAAATTGTCTTGTTTTTACAAAATTATTTATTTGTGATCTGTTTATGTTATTTTGTAAAACATTCAATTTGTATAACTTTTGATTCTCTTAAATTAAATTATATGCAATAATTTTTTTCAATTTTTGATTTTTTCTTTCTAAACTTTAAATCAAAAGTATCTATTAATCTAATTATCATTTTTCGACTTAAAAAAAAAACTTTGTTTAAAAAAAAAAATAAATCGAGCTATATTATTTTCTTTTTGTACTTTCAAAAAAAAAACTCCTTCTTTTTACAAGGAGAAAAATATTGTTATCTAAAATATTTTTCGTAATATTTTACTTTCATAATTAAAATGTGTGTTGAATCAAAAAAATTATTCTTAATAATTTTCATTACAACAGAGCGGTCATGGGTTATCTATCCTAACTAGATATATTAAAGAAGATTTTGAGTACGCTACTGGTTTTTTCTAAGTTTATAAAAAACTTCCCTGAATTAAATTTAATTTTAATTTTTTTCTCGAAACATAAGCAAAATAGAAAGAAAACGTAAAACGAGAAAAATTGTATTTTTAATTACTCAAACTACTAATAATATGAAACCATGAAAAAAACCGTAGCGTACACAAGTTATTCTTTCAAATATCTAATTAGGATGCCACAGTGCCACCCCTGGTATAATCAAATTAATTCTAATTACATCCAATTAAGCGACTTACTTATAACAAAAAACGTGCCAAGTGCAATCAAAATCACCTAAGTAGTTTTTGAGCAACCTGTATTTCGAAAACGTAGCTTGTAAACATCCGAGTTCACATGAACTGTTCCTCTTACTTATGGGAGATATATCGCCTATTCAATTTTCCGGATTAAAATATGAGACGCCCTATATAAAGTATTGACCTCCTGATATCTCCAGACAAGATCGACATATATGTTGTTCTCCCTACTTTCCGGAATTTTGAGTGTAATTTACCTTGTCTATAAAATAAGTCGGTTATGTTACACTTTTTACTACCGGCAAGTAGCCGAGCGGTCTAACTTGGGAGTGGAAGGTTATGGGTTCGAATCTCGACATCGGCAGTTTGTCAATTATTAAACACAAAAAAGGGGCGGTTAATTGATTAATCTGTCGGCGTATGGAACGAAGAACGAAGTAACCGGCTATGCTTGTGAAGGTTTTCTGCAGTTTCCTTCACGAACTCCCGATGAATATCGGCATAGTTCCTATCAAAGTCGGCTGCAGTCAATTCCTAGACTACACACGAAAATTCCTTCCCCTCCACTCACATCCTCACATCCTTAGGCATCACAATGGACCTTATGGTCGAAGTGTAGCCCGTCCAGGACAGCCGCTACCATCTATCTATCTATCTACACTTTGTACTACAAAGAAAGTTCATTCACATTCATACATAGTAGGATACAAACAATTTTTGCATACCATAACTTTTTTTTTTTGAATAAATATTTGTAATGATAAAGTATTACACAATATTCATCATCGTATACAAATCAAGCTTATAATCAAATCAAGAAACTAGTTCTGGTTTATAATGATGACTACCTGTTCCATACACAACACATACTATACATAACTATACTGTGTACTGCCTCAAGTATAAGAACACAGTCTAGGATGTTGTTTTTGAAGATGATGATGACAGATAATAAATCCATATCTGATGGATAGTTTTTATTATACAGGATGGCTCAGATTTAAATCCAGAAAACTGAATACACGATAGATCTCCCAAAAATACGAAGAAAAGTATAAATGGATAGACTTAAAAGTCAAAATTTCACTAACTCTGATTCTAATGTAAATAATGGATTTAATGTCAGTCTTTCAAACTCTAATTTGAACGGAAGAGATGACGCTGGTTTTGTTCTACCATGATCAAATGTAGAATCATTGGTTTTAGATACAATATATAATTTTTCTACTGAATTTTTTCACTACTATATCATTTTATTAAACTTTTGTGGCTTAATAAGTAGTGTTGATTTTATTTAATATTATTTTAATATATTATTTAAAAATAAGTTTAACTTCTTACGTGTGTAGTTAAGTACATACACACTTTTATCTAAAATTTGATAAGTTTTACCCAATTATTAATCCGACTTCAAAAAGGAGGATGGTTCTCAATTCGTATGTATTTTTTTAATTTTATTTTTTTTAATTTATTTATTTATTTATTTTTTATGTGTGTCACCTTAGAACTCCGTCATTTATGAACCGATTTTGAATTTTTTTTGTTTTAAAGGGTTTGGTTATTGGCACCAAATCGCATTCTAATGAGGGAATCCCCGGTAAATCGAGGAAAATCCTCATTTTATATGTGCTAACCGATTTCTGCGAATTTTTTTTTTTTTAAGGATATACTCATTTATAATGGGAAAATAAGAAAAATGTTTTAAAAACAAATGCATGTAAAAAAAATTGGCACAATTATTTTTTTACTTTTTACTGCATTTTTTGTTATAGAATATTTGATTTTTGAAGTCGGGTTTCCATTTTGTCAAAATAGGTTTTATACAGTATACATACTGTAAATTTGCCATACATAGAAATATGACAGATACTGATACATATTACTCTACAACCGGCCAGCTGCCTTAGCTGCTATACAATGTATTTTTATTGCATTATAAAAATAGGTATCATTGAGGTCACAGCCAATACTTTATTTCAAGTTTTACTTGAAATAATTGTGTCTTATAGAAAAATGTTATGTAACATATAAAAACTCAAAATCGCACATGAAACCGTGTATACAAAAGTTTTGAGCACGGGACTCAGACGTTATTCCCTATATACAAGAGTAATGAATATTAATATACAATGTTAAATTTCCATTTAAAACACGAATGCCGATGATTGCCGACTGTTACATAGCCGATCGTTACTATAAAAACGTGACCATCTAAGCTGAAATTTCATTTCACTCCCCATATATAATCATACATGTATAGTCTCGCTACAGATGTTTTCACATTAAATATGTCAATTCTCTACAAAGAAAATATAACCGATTATTATCAAATTTCTAACGCTTACAATTCTTTTTTATTCCTAGTGTTGCTCGAGAGTAAAAATATGATCCAAGTAATAAAATACCCAGCAGTCATTATCCGAGATCATGTCAAGCTAACCACAACTGGATTTAAACACTCAATTTCGAAGGTACACTTCCGTTCATAATAATTGAACCAGTTGAAGCATGCTTAGTGTTACTGTGTATAATATTATACATATATTTAGTAATATACACGCGTATAATGTGACTTAATGGGTCTATTTTTATGAACGGGAGTGTACATTGCAACATTGTAACTATATTTTCAAAATGATATTGTAAATTTTTATATAAAGAACTCTAATTATAACTTACGTGAGACTTACATGACTTTATGAATTTATTTAAAATCAGGAAATAAACGGAATAATAGCACAACCATTAAATAAGTAGTTTTATAATTATTTATATTAAATGAATAAATAATTGCAAATATATATATATATATATATATATATATATATATATATATATATATATATATATATATATATATATATATATATAAATATATATATATATATATATATATCACAATTTTATTTAAATTTGTACTTATAGAGCCATTGATTTAAAAAAATAAAATATAGAATGCAATAATCATACATATTAAATATAAAAAAAATTAACGAACTGTAAACATTGTTGTAAGGATTCGGTTAGTTTATAAATATACCACACTATACGCTAAATACAGTAGAACCTTAAACCTCGATAACGTAAAAACCTCTATAAATCAAAAAAAAATTTGTATTCCCCTCAGAACCCAAAACCTCGTTTTCTTATACGAAGCCTCTATAACTTAAACGAATAATTTGAGTATTGGACCTCTGTAGCCAATAAAAAAGCATGTGAGACTGTAGAACTTTTTTAAAATGGCTTATAAAAACAGACAAACAAATTTTGCTTATGCATAAAAACCTCAATAAGTAAAATTATGAACCATTAAAACCTCTCTAACTCAAACCCTTAGTAAGTTCGAAAAACTCGATAACTCCAATTATTCAACATTTCCCCTGGTCTTTAAGTTATCGAGGTTCTACTGTATTATAGAAATGCTGTTTGACATGGTGAATATATAGAGTTTGTTTTAGATATTTTATGTCATTTTAAACAAAAAAGTTATCTAGTCATTTTTTCATGAACTTGGCGTTTTTCAAGTTATAAACAATTTACTATTTGAAAAAACGTAAAAACGGCCTTTTCGAGGCTGAAAAACAACATTAAATTAGGAAATTTCTAAGTTTATCAAAATTATAATATAATCTTTGAATATCTTTTTCCATACTCTTAAAAAGTATTTACGGATTATTTCATTCGGAAGCTTTGTTTTTTAACGTTTGTAAAACATGTAAAACGTATATCAATAGCTCAAATAACCGTACCGATTTAAAAACAGGCTTGCATAAGATACTAATTATGAAGATAAAAATAAATGGTTATACTTTTCGAATACGCTTAATGGATACATCGACGGCTTATATGTAATTGCCAACCTATTTAAGGATTTTCTATTAAAAAATCTTTGTATCCTTTTTGTTTCCATTTTTTACGTTGTCGGGATTTGGGATGCTTTTAATTTATAAATTTTATCTGTATCTCTTTAATGCGTGCTCTTTAATAACTATACGATTTTTAAAAATATCAAAAATTGTCGAGTAAAAAATGATTACCTTAACCTATATATTTTTCAAACGGTCTCCGTCATTTATCTACGGAATGCTAAAGTCAATAAAGCATATAAAATTAATACAACTAAAACTAATAATTATCTTAATTATTCGCTTTATTATTTTTCTATGATTGGTCAAGTGTATTATAGGTGTACCAAAATGTACTGTTTTACTAAGAACTGACAGTGTATCCGGTAGACATTATTTGAAAATGACTAAATCTGTCATCGATAAGTTTAGAGTTTCAATAAAAAAAGAAACTAACTAAAAAAGAAATTTTTAATCCAGTCCTTTTTTTCTAGTACCTACCCCTTTAATTGTCCATTCATCAACGATTTAATTGTTAGCTCTAGTGAAGTGTGAAGGCAACTCTTTACACCTAAATTCACTTATCTAAAACCTAACTAAGAAAATATTTACTTTATAAAAATCTACTGACTGACAGACAACGCACAGCCTAAGCCGGTGGGACTAGATGCATGAAATTTTGCACAAGAGTTTCGTATAAAACGTAGGTGAGCACTAAGAAAGGATTATTAAAATAATCAAAGAGAACTTTAGGTTTTTTTAAATTACATTTCAAATTTTGCCTCTATTCCTAGAACATTTATTTGTATTTTATAAATACGTATTTCGACTACAATGTAGTCATCATCTGTATGAATTAGCTAATCGTAACTATCTTTGGGATATGGATTCAGAGATATGTTGCTTGTTGCTAATTTGGTGCGTGTCACACAATGGTATTAAAAAAGTTCTGTCTTTTATGATTTAACTGAGGGTATAATCTGCCCTGAGGATTATTTAAGTTGACTGACTAAAATATTATATGTGCGAAGAACCCCACCTATTTATTGGGTATCTTTTTGTGATTATGCGGCGTTGTTATTGTCACTAAAGTGAGGGTATCGAAGCTAACCTTAATATTCAGGTATTAGATTTTTTGAAAATGGTTTAATTTTATTAAATCATAATTTGAAATTGGGCCATTGCCTAAAATCATTATCTGTTTTCTCAATTTGTATATGTATGCATCTAATTCTGTGGGGTTTTGTACCGATTGCAGTAGAACTACTGAAATCGGTACAAACAACTGTTATTCGATAATTTTTTTCGAAAGCCGAATAAATAAGGGCCAAATCTATTATAAAATTTAAAAAAATGACATCAAGTTTAGTGGCCAATTGTACATTTTAGTATATTCTACAAAAATATCAAAAAAACTGTAAATTTAACAATTTATATAATAAAATTTATTAACTACTGAAACGTAAAATTAGGACACACTATAAGAAAAAAAAAAGCGTTTATTTTTTATTTTATAATCAAACAAAAAAATAAGAAAAAATTAACTCAGCCATAGTTTTCTAAATTTAAATCTTATAATAATATATTTTGTTTGTGGGTACATTATTGGAATTGAATATTATAAAATTATAATATATTTATATACAAAAACAAAATAATAATAATCATTTCTTTTTGTTTATTGTAATATTGTATTTATTTTTAAAGTGTGTGGTTTTTGACAAAAGACGCATTAAAACAACACGTCAAGAAATTTAGCACACAAGTATCAATGTCATCTCTCATAGACATTAAAATTTTTGTTTGTTTGTTTTTTTTTTTTAACAATAGAAATATTAAATTTCCCGAAATAAATAGATATTTAAAAAAATATAAATAAATACAAATTATGAGAATAATTTGAAGAAAAAAACCACAAAAAACATGGGTTTTAAGAATTAATTAAAGTTTTTGTGTTTTTTTTTTGAATTAAATCGAAACAAAATTATATGTTTACCAACATACCTATCTATTAAATATCAAATTTGAGATAAATAAATAAAAATTTAATTTCGCAATAAATTTGTCATTTTATTATGGCTGTTATACCGAATTTTAATTCAGATAAAATGTTAAGAATTTATATAGTAGTAAAGGGGCATATTAACTGAGTTTGCCCACTCAGGAACTCGAAGTTATATCTAAAGAACACTCAAAAAAATTTAACCTCGTTAACACTTCTCGTAATTCAGCCAATAAGTAGTCAATTAGAAAATAAAAATAATCATAGTAAGTTAGTATTATTTTCTAAAAAGTAAATCCGATAAAAAACAATAATGTGAAACTGACCAAATTTTCGCATACATAAAGTATTGATACCCTTAAAAATGATCGCCTACAAAATTAATGAAATCTAGGGCCAGGTTTTTTAACAAAAATGAGAAAATGATTGGTATATATTTATTGGATCAGTTTCTTAGGTACAGGGTAATTCATTCTTTACTTGGCAAGTGGCCAGGTTTCGATATTCTCTCTTACCATTAATTGGACAAGTTCATTCTACTTACGTATTTAAAATATATCCAAATTTATGTTCATATTCACCTGTAAACAAAACAAAAAAACAAAAATTAGTAAAGTACAAAGACAAAATGGTAGCCTAGACTTAAAAAAATATTATTCCTAAATTTCAAACTACTAATTTTTTAAACTGCCGTCTATCATGTAAGCGGTATGTATATAAGGCATCTCTTAGATTTCAACTAAAGACATTGGGAGATACTTTGGGAAGATGCTGAATGAAACCCAAATATAATGAAACTATTACAATAACTGTGAGAAAGTTAAATCTATACAGAGTGTGTATATAAAATTCAGCGGTTTCCTACCTAGTAGATCTTTTATAGGAATTGTATCTGAAATGAATCCCCATTACTTTACCACTTATTCCAGTTGTTCGTAGTGGGATGAAAGTTTTTGACAGGAATACAGGAGGGGTCATGGTAATAATTGGATGAAGCGGACGATGGGTAATGGTTATTCTAATACTTTTCAAATTGTTTTTATAAACTAACGTCTAGCGTTTACTTAATTTGACATTTAAGTAATATAATTTCAAAATCGCCCCAATACCTAGATCAGTTTTTGTATTATAAATATTAATCATGTATTATAAATATAAATATTGTCAAAGAGTAAATTACGACTAGCTAATTTATACTGATGATAACTACTTTGTAGTCGAAATACGTATTTATAATACAAAAACTGATCTAGGTATTGGGGCGAATTTTATTTCAAAAACCTAGAGGTCTCATTAATTATCATTTGATAATCTAATATTTAAGTAATATCAGAATATTGATTACATTCTTTGACATCAAATGCTTGATATGAAAAATCATACTCATCTGGGGATATGGATCGAACCCACTATCTCTGGCATTCTAGGCCAATACTCTCTACCAACTGAGCTACCTTAGCTGATTAAAAAAATGTGTAAATGGAAAAACAAAGTAATAAAACAACAACAAAAAATAGGGAAAAATCATATGCATTGCAACTACCAATATTACATTTAAGATAGCTCAGTTCGTAGAATATTGGTCTTGAATGTCAGAGGTCGTTGGTTTGACCCCCACCCGTAGATGTGTATGATTTTTCATATCAAATAATGATAGTAATTTTCTTTGTTTTTAATAGATTTTTAATTATTGAAAAAATAAATGATAATAACTTTTTTCACTATTAGAAGCATACATAATAGATATCCTATATTTCATCAAGTATTTTTATATAATTTTGTACAAATAAAAGGTTCTTAAATGGTATTCATAGCTCTCTTTCTTGAGAACAGTTGTACTCGTATGTAATATACATATATAAATATGAACTGACATAAAATATATTATGATATTTTATATTATTTCCTGGTTAGTTTATATCACCAGGTAATACAAGTGGTTTCAGAAGTTTCATAGTGATAACTATTAAAAGAGGAAGTTTTGGAGTCAATCATGTGTTATGTTCAGATAAATATTGCTGAAGAATTGATTTTGATGTCGAGATAAAGCCTCAGAAAACCATATATATATACCCTATATATACATATAATATTTAAAAAAATATAAAATATAAAAATATAAAAATTTAGTCACATATTTAAAATTAATTATGGGAAAAAAGTTTTTGTGCAGATATCCAATAACTCCATTTTTGATGTCCCTATCAACGTGTTTTGGGTGCCCATCAACGTGTCTGTTCGTCAACACTCAACTCAAAAACTGACTATCGTGAGTTCATGAATGGGCACACTACATCTCTTCACAAATGAAAACCGTAAGAAAATAAAACTAAGTATTTTGTTTCTATCAAAAACAAACTGTTTTTTTAAATAAACAGGTTTTGACCGAAATTTTGTTTTAAGAAACTCAATAATATTGCCACAATTTCCGCTCTAACATGTATAATTAGGTACATGATAGATTGTAGAATATGTACATGTCAATATGTACAATATGTAAATAACATAAACAGTACACTGATAACTTAATGAGTTGTTCATTTTTTATTTCGTCAATACGAGTATTTAACGTCTAGTGTTAATACTTTCAGTATTGATTCAAAATATGACCAAAAATGAACTCATATCATAATCCTAGACATTAAATACATTTTTATTGTCTTTAATGTATTTATCACACTTTGACTGAAATACCCTGTATGGATACGGCACTATAAAATATAATATAGAGATTATATTTTTTATATATGAATTATTTCTTAATAAAATGTATTATATAATTTATGGATAAATAAATATTTCATATTTTAATATTAAAATAACAATATTATGGTATTGTAATTTTAGCACAAACATTTTTTTTTTAAATTTTGTAAAATAAATTTTATTTAATTAGATCTAATTTGTTACAAACAAATTATATTTATTTACCACAGAATCAAAAAACTCAAAAGATGTGATATTGTGAATCAATTATACCGACACGATGTGATTGTCATGAATTCTAAGTGTATACAGTGTGTTTGTGTATTATTTGAATTATATAATCGTATCTTTATAGACATTTGGACACACTTTCATACAAGCATTTTTTATTTCAATGAGGCTTCCCATTGAAATGTTACATGTAGCTTGCATTTTAAATAGGTCGCGATTTTTTGTTGTTGTATAGGTGGGTCCAGCATGTATATAACATGAAATTTTTTATGCCAGACTACCAAACTACTCGACCTTAGAAAAGGGGGTGCAAATAGTTTTTGTGTTGCAGTTTCGTAACGGTACAAACAATTTTTTTGAGAGATTTTCTGTATAAAATAAAATTTTGTACAATTGTTGACTTCAGATACTTTTCGACATAATGTGAATAATTAAAAAGTTACTTTGTACATAAAAATTCTTCACAAAATTATGTTTAAGATGGTGGAACGTTTTTATCAAATTTAACATATCACAAATCTGTTGAAGAAGATCTTTTTACAAATAATTTTTCGCTTTTATATTTACAATTTTATTAATGTTTTTATTAATGTCGGTGTAAAGGACTTTACACCGATGCGACCAGTCCAAGTGGCCGATCGGTCTACGGCGTTTTGTCTGCGCAGTATGCCTACTTGGAAACTGGGAGGTTATGAGTTCGAATCCCGACATCGGCAGTTTGTCAATTATTAAGAAAAAAAAAGGGGGTGGTTAATTACTAAACTATCGGCGTATGGACAAGAACGAAGTAACCGGCTACGCTTGAGAAGGTTTTCGGCAGTTTCCTTCATGAACTCCAGATGAATATTGGCATAGTTCCTATCATAGTCGGCTGCAACCGCATATCCAACCAATTACTAGTATATACACAAAAATTTCTTCCACTCCACTCACATCGTTACATCCTTAGGCATCACAATGGACCTTAAGATCGAAGTGTAACCCGTCCAGGGCAGCCTCCACAATCTATCTATCTATCTACACCGATGTTAAGGGATCAAAGTATCGTCTATGAATTTTTAAAGGTAAGATTGCATTTTTTGAGAAAAATAACCTACTTAGAAAGGAGCTTGTTTTCTTATTGTTGTTTTGTTAAAATAATAAAAGAATACAAAGATTGAATAATATTTAAAATTCACAAAATTGAAATAGGTAAAATGTGCGAAAATGCATACTTTCATTAAACATACTGTACTCCGTAGGTAACTGTACACGCAAAATCGATAAGTATTTAGGAGTGACAAAAGTAATAAATATTATTAGTAATAGTCAATCATCTTAGATTGTTTATGCTCTAATAACTTATCATGTTTATATTCTAAATACTTTCTCATTCTTTTACTACTATATTTGGTGATGAAACTTTTATTCATAATTGTCTGTTAATATAATTTTTATCTGGACTTGTTAAAATAAATTTAAGGATGTTCCAGCATACCACCACTTTTCGACAGATTTTTCTCATTTTAAAAATAACGTTTTTCTAATAAATCTCGAAGTTTCAGAATTTTTGACCGTTTAGAACGCGAGATAATTCATATCAAAGTTATCATTATCTCTCATTAGAAGCATGTTAAACCTCATGCCCGCCCAACTATTATCTGTTGTATTAGAAAATATACTCGACAGAATTTTAAAAAAAAACTAGGAGAGTAAAGCTAAATATTTATTATATAAATTTAAAATAAAAGAATGTGGGTTACCGTTTTTTATCGAAATATAAAAGTTTAAAATTATTATTTTTCTTCAAAATAACATTATTTTGTATATGTGAACCGTGTATTTTCTATGTGTTAATTGTCTTGATTATATAACACAGTGTTGGAACGTTCTTAACAAAATATAATTATTTATTTCTTCTTTTCTCTCTACAATTTGTTTACTCAAAAACTATTTGAATTTACACTATTTACCTGTCCGTGGTCTGAAGGGCGATATCAATCTCTGTACCGGTAAGAGAAACAATTTAAAGGTAAACTATATTCCTTATTTAAAAATAAACAACTTTTGTTTGAATATTTTTTCATAAACTCAATATATACCGGTATTTTGGCAATTAACTCAGTTAGTTGTTATTTTCACTATGGTTTTTTAAACTCTATTCTATCATTTAAATGGAATTTTTTTAACTGAAATAAATGGTCTTAATAAATAAATGGCATTAATAAATATTGTGTAAAACTTCGATTATGTTTTTAAACCAAGAAGTAGATCTCAACCACTAAAAAGGATTAGACAGTCCTGCCATAGAACAATAATACTAAGAAAATAATAATAATTGAAAAACTCAAAGTATCTTTTTTATGAAAAATTTATCTAACAGCCATTTTAACCCCCGACGCAAAAAGAAGGTTGTAATAAGTTTGAAGCCTATGTGTATCTATCTGTCTGTCTGTGGGTCTGTCTGTGATATCGTAGCACTCAAACACATGGACCGATTTAATGCGGTTTTTTATTAGATAGCTTCTTATACGGTGGTTCTTAGCTATGTTTGATAAAAATCTCTTCAGCCGTTTGAAGGTTATCAGCTCTTTTCTAAAATGATGTATAGGAAAACGTTGCCTTTTTGATTACATATAAATTTGGTAACGGGAGGTTCTTATTATATTTCATATTATTACGTTGAGGGTTTTTTTGTTACTTGTTTCATCTTATCATTCAACAAAAAAATATAAAAAGATTACATTATATAAAAAAAAAAATTTATACGGTGATTTATAGTTTTATCAAACAAACGACATAATAAATTCTCTGATGATTTGATTACATTCAGTGTTGTACAAATAGTAGAAATTTTTATTACATCAATGTAAAAAAAAACAGCATAAATAATCATTATTTAGTTACGGTATTAACACAATTTGTTTATATATATATTTTTTGAAAATAAAATATTAATTTTTTTAACACTTATACAAGGTGGTACAAAAGTACCTTCATGATTTTAAATTAAAAAAAGCATATGAGAAGTTAAGAAAATTTATATTTTGCAACTCATAAAAGTGTGTTTCTTGAAGTTTTTTCCAACTATTTACGAAAAATGATATTTAACAAATGATATCCTCTTTCGTGCTGAAAACTATGACCTCTTTTCAGCACATTTGACCTTATCTCGTAAAATATCTTGAGATATCCCCAAAATCTCTCGCCTAATATTCTAAGTTGTTCCAAGCTTTGGTGGCTTGTTTACATAAACTCTTTCTTTCACATAACCCCAAAGAAGATAATCAGTAATATCGTATGGTTAGAAGGAGCATATCTGAGATTAAAATATCGTCGATAGTTTCTCTGAGTAGAAATAAAGCTTCTTCCGTTTTCCAAATAAAATTTACGATATTTATCCTTTCTGCAGGCTGGTATCGCTCTATATCGAAACTCCTAAGTATTTACTATAATCTAAAAAAAAAAAACTCAATAAATATTCATTCCAGAAAGAATTATTGAATTTCAAATTCGTGAAGATATTTTTGTGCCACCCTATATAAATAGGTAAGAAAATATATGGGCCACAAAACTATGACCCACACAAGTTGATATCAGTTTTTTAAATTTTATAATTGATTTGTGTCTTATTGATTTAGTTTTCGAAAAAATGCTTCGGATAAAAGTTGATCCTTATAAATATAGTAACAACTTTTATTCGAAGCATTTTTTCGATAATCAAATCAATAAGGCACAAATCAATTATAAAATTTTAAAAACTGACATCAACTTTTGTGGCCAAGTGTGTACAATAAATACTATATTTTGGTCGAATAAAACGAATTTGAATAAATGAAAAAAATAATAATGTTTTAATGACATAATAATCTAATTTTTTTTCTAGATTGAAATCATTATTCATATAGGAGGTAATTGAATATATTTTTAGTAGGTAGGTATTAATAATTAAAATCATTGTACAATTTTTAATTTAATTTTATATTTATTATTTAATTTCATTTGTCAATTTTGTAGTTCTAATTTTCAATTGTTCACTGAAAATATCAGGTCATAAAATTATTATTAATTAAAACCTTTAGAGTTAAAATTTTGCTTGAATGTATAATTTATTTTTACTGATTTGTGTTTGACATCTCGAATCGTGTTAACCTTTTTGTGAGCGACAAAATTACTAAAAACTGTTTTGTCTCTCATTGAGAATAACGTTCTAGCCAATCATTTTTTAAATTTAAATAATATAGATTTTTAGTACTAACAAATATTTTTAATATCGGGACGTTTTATTCGATCTTATCTAAACAGGATTTGTAGAAAAAATTCAAATGAAAATATAAATTCAAAGTTCATCATGTAGCATATGGTATTTATCAATTTGAATTTTCATTTAGAAACACAGAAACACATTTAACAAAGGATTTAACCTTATATATATATATATATATATATAATGTATCAAGTAAGAACATTTTGTAACTTCGTCAAAAATGAAAATTTTATTAAACCAATGTAATATCGGTCCAAAGCTGCCGTAGCTCTTGCACTCGTTCGGCTCTGGACTTTTTTATCTCGTTCGGTTCATTTCGAGGCCAGCTATCCTCTGTTAAGCGTTTACTGTAATTCCGAGCATATTTACGATTCATATAATATGGAATTTTCCAATTTTATGTAATTTTCAATTTAATACCAATTTTTACTTATATTCCGGGAAATATTTTTATTGTCCCATTTTGTCCCGTAGTATTGTTTCGCAAGCTCTTTATAATGAGACTAGAATCAATGATGTAGCTTAAAGCATTTTCACGCTATACCAATTTATTACTATACACAAAGCTAATTTGTAACCATTCACGCGCATGTGCCTGCACTGTTACGATGACGTCACATGCATAACAAATACAGCGCAACAGGTATGTAAAGACATGATCTATTTGTTGTAGTCCCAACTATTGTAAACGTATTATTATTAATCTCGAAGTTATTAGCTTTTGAAATATGACGGTAATTCGTCTCACTAAAACGAATATAGGATCAGGTTCGGAAAAAAATGCCACAGCATTGATTGCCTCATCAAGTTATTATACATTTAACTAGTATATTTAATTCCCCCCCCCCCTCAAGTAATTGTCCCCAAGTAATTATATGTAATTGTCCCTTCCCCAAGAACTCTGGAAGTATGACATTGGCGACATATACAGTATATAATTGACGTTGCTCAATTAACAAAACGGTGTTACTATTGGGATGGATTATTATTTAATAAGCTTCTGTTCAACGACCCAACGTCCTTAGATATGAAAAAACGGATTTAAAATTTCACTTCAGGTGCACAACACACATTTATTGTTTTTATATATCTTATTATTTTAATTCGTTATTAATTTATTTGTTAAAAACTTTCTAAGTATTTTTATATTTAAAATATAAAATAAAAAAATATATTCTTTTATTTTTATTTTCCAATTTATAATTTCCAATTAATATTTTTGACAATCATTCTTTAAATATTATTAAGTGTGTATAAACATATGTATGTATGTATGTATGTACAGTCAGCGTCAAAAGTCGAGCTATCATTTAAAAATTTTATAATTGATTTGTCCCTTATTTATTCGGTTTTCGAAATCCACAATCCAAATTTTACAAGATTTTATTTAACTGCTATGTATATATGTTCGGGTCAAATCTTGCAAGCTGAATTAGAACCACTTCCTCATATCCTACGGAATTGAATTTTTACATGTTGGTTCAGTTTCGATGACAATGCATTTTTATGGTAAGCATGACCAAAATCGACAGGGGGGAAGGGGGGTTTAGAGGGAGGGAGAAACACAAAATTTGATATATCTCTCTTAATATTGAAAAAATCGAAAAAAAACATAAGAAGTCAAGTTGTAGAAAATTAATTTTACTATAAAAAGCTTGTTTTAAAAAATGTTTTTTTTAATAGAAACTTATTTAAATGATATGCGTCGACTTTTGACGCTGTATGTACATACATATGTATGTATGTATGTATGCTGGCTGGCTGCGTTTATTTATTCATCATGCATGTCAAAAAGATTTCACTTACATTAAATAAATAATAAAAAATTTAGATTAATACTAAATTATTATTATTATTATTATTGTTATGTTTAATGTACAATCGAATGCAATAAACATGAACGAACGAGTGACAGTCACAGTCTAAATATCCTTTACCGTTCATATAGATTCATATTTTTAAAGGATACAACTTTTTTTAATCAAGGACGGAAACTTACCTTGAAACTTTAGTAGAATATTCCTCATTTTATGCTAAAGGTACTGTGAAAAATTCAAAACAACTTACTAAGCCCTTTAGAAGTTAATGCAATTTTTTTTAAACTGTAAATTTACATGCGTCCTCCTGGAGGTTTGTTCATTCAATAGATTAAATTCATTTCAATTGCCTACCATTAAAAAAGCAACGAAGTATATTCAATACTTTTGCCGTCGATTATATCTCCTTAACATCCTTAAGCAACAATGCAAGTGGTAATAAAATAAGGATTATTATAATAAATTTATATATGTACCCGTAAATCTAAGTAATAAAGTAAACTGTATTACCAATTACTTTTACCACGCATTGAAGTCTCCATTTCATATATAGATTGTATGTCCCAAGCTTCCCTAAATATAAACCCCAAATTATTCTTTTTTTTTTTTATTCATTTTTATTGGTCGTTGCTTGATGAAAATTCATTAATATTTGAGATTTTCGTAACAATAATTATTGCGAAACTCTCAAATATTTGTTTTATTTAATAACCCAAATTATTTGTTGCGTAGATTTGTTTATATATAAGAAAAATTCTGACATTAACGCCACACAGTGATCGGGCTATTTATTAAAAATAAATTTTGGGAATTTTATAACGTCTCATGATTAGTATCTCAACAAAATATCTCAAAAATATCAAACAATTCACACCATAATGAGCAGTAAAATTCAGTAAATGCAATTCAGTATATACGGAATCATAGAAATTCCACTCTTTTAATTTATAATTGACATTAATAGGGTAATTATTATATTTGTTTAAAACCTGTATATGGAAAATTCTTAAACACGCTGGCTGTTTGAATTATTTAATTAATATTTATTAATTTTTTTACGACACAAAAACAGGTTCGGACAAGTTATTTGGATTCTTTCACATATATTAATCACAGCAGTAGTGTTGGTTCATTGATCATTTTAAAAACAGTTTCGCTTGTCCCTTCCATCGATCTAAGCACTCAGCCAAAGGTGACTTTCTTATGTTCACCTAGATCTTTCAGTGTGAGTCGATACACTCCAGGACAATTTTGGAGTTTATTTTAGGTAACCTTTACGCTTTCAACTCTGCCTGACTATCGGATACAATAAACATTATCCTGCCTATGTAGTTTCACTGAAGGTTCCCGATTGCAAGAAGTTTGTAAAAAGTTAAAGAATTTAATTAGTCGATTATAAAGCAAAAATTTACAAGCCACAATTAAAAAATATATACTTATGCTCGTAAAAATATATCAATAAATTTGTATATATACTAAGTACATTGATATCAAGGTTTTTACTTGAATAATTTTCATTTATTATTATTAAAGAAATTATAAATTAATTATTGTATATACTTAAATTCAAGAAAGAAAAAAATAATATATTTTTATAATAAAAAATCATTATATAATTAAAATTGAAAAAAAAAATAAAAGATATTGCATGTTCCAAGGTTGCAACGCGATAGATTTAAATATAATAAAAAGGTATTTAATAAACATGCTACAGCTCCAGCCAGCTAAATTAAATATCCGAAGAAAAAAAACCCTCTTTCAGCTTAAATTATAATCTAATTTACAAAAGTTATAGTGAAAATATATATTCCATCGTAGTTATTATATTAAACCAACCATATGGTTAAAAATGTCTGCATCCATGGCATTGTAAAATGCTACTCATATATTGTATACATTTAAAAGTTGAGATAAATAGAAGCAGATGTTATACAATAGGGAATATGCATGAAAATTTTTTTTCACATTTATTATCAGAATATGAAAATACTGTTAATACTGTAATAATATTTAAAAACGAAATTAAAATCCGACAAATATCAAGGAAGCTATAAGCTTTTAAACATTATTATCTGTCTCTTTCTTGCAAAAATACTAAAAACGGAGTTTTACGTGTATTTTAAATGGTGAAAGTGTAATATGACGTCACATAACATATCAAGAGGGCCATCACCCTATTTGTCTAATCGGGAATTTCAATCATTCATATCTCGCTTATTTTTAAAGTTATTTAAAAAGTAATTTTACCTTGATATTTGTCAAGTAAACATGCTTCAATTCAAGTGAAAAAAAATTTTCATGCATATTCCCTATTACGCCGACTACTCGACTGGGCCGATTTTCATTAAAATTTGTTTTTGGAGTTGGTGGTTCGACATTTCATCGGATGAGAAGATACCAGGATGAAGTTTTTAGGGATATTCTAGGACTTAAAGAGAAAAAGTTCTTCCACATTTCCAAATAAAAAACATCCATATAAAATCTTTCGAACAGAAAGAGATAAACAACAAATTTTAAATATTAGCAGCGAAAGACGTATAGTGATTTTCTCCAACGAAAGAACATTCGTCATTTAATAGCCAGGATTACACGGACGCGTAGATAGTAGTAGTAGTTGTAGCGGAGGGGAGATCCAAACCTGCCAAGTAGACCTTTTTCACAAACTGTAAAGGACAAGGTATTTGTATGTAGGCTAGGAATGGGTAGATTGTGTGACTGCAGCCGACTTTGCTAGGAACTATGCCAATATTCATCTGGAGTTTGTGGAAGAAAACTGCAGAATAACCTCCACAAGCATAGTCGATTACTTTCTTTTCCAAACGCCGATAGTTTAGTCAATTAACTGTCCCATTAATCCTTTTTTTAATTAATTTAATTGACAAACTTTCACCGTTGGGAATCGAACCAGCAAGCTCCCAATTCCGAGCAGAGTTCCTTTAACAGATCGATCACTCGAATTGGTTGACGGACGCGTGATAATTCATGTGAAATTATTTCATCGATACAATAAAAATACTCAAGAAAAATGTTTTTACATAAAAACGTATAGGCAATTAAATGTGCATTATAAATTTAATATCGAAATAAAAAGGAAACTTACATAGCCTCGAATAATTGGCTATAAATAATGATTGGCTAAAGTTAATTTATCAATTTACTTCACATTGAAATTACCGTCATTACCTACTCATAAATATGATTAAGAAAAAAAAACTAATTAAATATTTGTTTATTTTATTAATTAATTTGTTTTTGTCTTATGAAATGAAAAATATTTTAATAATTATAATTCAAATCAAATCAATCATGTTTAAAATTGAAAAAATTATATATTTCGACATTTGTATTAACAAATTAATTAATAAACACTTTACATTTTTTGAATTAATTAATTTGTTGTTTTTTTTAGACCAGTTATTAGAAGAATGTACTTGTCTGTCGCGCTTGATTTTTTTTACCTGTGACGTCATCGTATTAGTATATGCGCATGCACGTGAATGGTTACGAATTAGCTTTGTGTAAAGTTATTAATTGGTGTAGAAACGCTACACCAATTGGTGAAAGGAATTCAACGAGCCTAAAACGTTCAGTACTAAACGAATGCGAGATCTACGGCAGCGTCGAAAAAGCCCTGGGCAGCCTTTACAATCTATCTAGGGTAATAAAAGCAAATTTCAAGTTTTTGTATAAATAGTAGATTACTTTTTCTGAAATCATCTATAAATAGGAAATTAAAGGTTCTATTTAAATTGTAGAAACATTTTTACAATTTTATCCTTGAATTGAGTAGATTCAATCATGACTTATGCATTTGGAACCCATAGCTAGCTGAAATGATAGCTGAAATAAATGACCTTAACATTGATTATACAATAAAATAAATAATAACTTCCCCTCGGAATTCATAAATATATCCAAAATTTTATAGTTGCAGTATCCAATCATGTTGTTGAAGTGATATATTTTTGACTATTCTGACTGGTCTATTTTATCAGAATATAAATGTCATATCAATAAAAAAAATTTATTTAAATGTGTGGCAAAAGTGATTTTTTGCACGTTATTGGGAAAAAAAAAAATTTTAATAATGTATGCAATTAATCTAATGGTACATCAAGGCTACATTTATGTATATATATAAATTGTTTTTTCTTATATAAACTGTTAATCTTTATATACTTTAATATAGAAGTAATGGTTTATTTATAGATTTAATAAAGATTTCAAAGGTATGGAAGGAAGT
This sequence comes from Nineta flava, assembly GCA_963920215.1. NCBI lineage: Eukaryota > Metazoa > Arthropoda > Insecta > Neuroptera > Chrysopidae > Nineta > Nineta flava. Next base: position 102,446,708 of record OY986042.1, read on the forward strand.
TTTCTCACAAATATTAAATTAATTTTTTGTGTAATTAAACTTTAGTATTGCTATATACATGTTGTCAAAGGTTTGATTACAATATTTTTTACGCAGTATCAGGTTTAATTTCTGTGGAATTACAATTGTGGTTAATCTAGTTTATTGAGTTTTTTTCTTACAATAAAGTCCAAACTATATTTTATGTTTTCAAACCTCAATACATTGTTTACAATATTTTTTATAATTTAATCGAAAAAATTCTATTAATAATTATCGAAAATACGCTGATTTACCAGTAAAAAATTTAATTGGAAAAATAGTGATTTTCACAAAGTTAAGGTCGAGCTACTCAATTTAGCTAAGAAATTTTTTGGCTCAGAATTTCTTCTCTTCATTAATGTGAAGAAAATTCGGCGGTCGTTTCATTTTGGACAGGTTATATATAATACCTACTAGCTACCCCCCGCGGTTTCACACGCGTTAAATATAAATTAAATAAATTAAATAAAAACAAATTTAAAACAATGAAAAATAAATTATTTTAAAAAAAATTCTCCCTCCAGCCGGGTTTGAACCAGCGATATCCTTATCAAATGAATATATTTTTTCTTCCGACTGACTATACAAATATCAATATTTAAGGCTAACTAAGAATTTTAACGTAATGCTAGATAGCCTATAGCCTTCCTCATGAATTTGGCTATCTAATATGCAATTGAATTTTTCAAATCGGCCTGGCAGTTCCAGAGATTAGCGCGTTCAAACAAACATGCAAAAAACTCTTCAACTTTATTAGTATAGATAGTACTTTTGTTAAACAAATGGACAGCCGTGTTCAGCCGATTAGGAAATTAGAAGATAAGAGCTAAAAATATTCATAGTCATAACAAATTTAATTGCATATAAAAATCTTGTAATATACCAAAAGAATTTTTATGAAAGTAAAAATTGTAATATATAACCTATGATATTTTAATAAGATCATAATGACACATCAAGGTTTACAACAAATTAAAAATGAATTGAATTGATTTGGGTGTAGGATCCATCTTAATATCAACCAGTATCCAGTATTCTTTAAAAATTTTTTGTATGTAAAAATATTTTTTTTTTTAGCCTCTAAAATTTTTATAAAGTTGAGTCAAGTCAACAAATTAACGAATCAATTACTAACAAAAAATTTTTGAGCCCGGGAATCTTCAAAACAACTGACCCAATTTTTATTGATTAAGGAAATATTATTTGAAACCTGTTAAAAATCCTCACGCTTATTACCAGAAAAATCTGAAAAAAAGCGAGAACATTGAGAAATAGATTAGTCCGAAAGAATTGAATTAGGATTGGTAAATTCCAGCGTAATAAATTTTTATAAGCAATTTAATTGTTTTTAGATCACATTTTTTAGTTTTTACACTTATATCCAAATTAAAACATTAGTGTATTGTGGGTTGTCTATTTCAACAGAGGAACTAAAAATCATGTTATATATAATAAATATTAATCATTTTTTTCTATCTTTTTTACAGAATACTAATTGTGCAAGTGTGGCCTGCACCTGTACCCTTGACTTGTTTTAGGTTATGTAATAGCATTTCGTTTGATACATTCAGTATATATATTTATAAAAAACAAAAATGTTCATAAACGTTATTCTTTTTATTATCACTCACGTAAATCGTTAAATATAAATAAAATTAACGCAATGTAATAAATTTATTATATTAAATATACGTGATTTTTAGAATTTAAAAATTATTAATTTGATTTCATCAAAAACATGCTTTAAAACATTTTTTATAACATTTTTTTTTTATCATAAAAAATTGCACAATGACCTATTAAACAGATTTTTACTGTTTTTTTTTTCTCATTATTTTTATAACAAAATGGACGTATTATTTATTTGTACAAGAAGTTCAACAAACATTTTTATTAATTAACTTTTTTTTAATATTAGTTCTCATCTTTTCTGATATTATTTATAGTATTGAAAAAAGACTTTTGTTGTCTTTTAAGTTTAACGAACTACTGAGAAGCATTGCAACTGCCTGTAATTTCAATAGAGTGTAGATATTGAAGTAAAAGTTAATATTTTTATTCGAAGCCAAGTATTTGTGGCTATCCATAAACCACGAACATGTTTTTCGAGTAGGAAATGTATGCTATAATGTTATGGGTGTATTCGTTTTGAGCGCTTATAAGCTTTCAGCGTTGACGTTTATAAGCGCAATTTATTGGCGTTCGTATTCGCTTTTGAACGATATATAGATAAATAGACAAACGCTTATACAGTATTCGTTTTGGGAGTTAGTAAGATTTGATGGATAAAGCGTCTGGGAGCATCGTATCTATCGTTTGAACTCAACCATTAGCGCGTTTTGTCAGAATACACAGCGACAAGTTGAACACTAAAATCACCGCTTGATGGCGCTGAAAGCGTGTAAGCGCCCAAAACGAATACGTCCTATATGGATAATACTTGGGAAGGAAAGATCCTACTCCGTGTTGCACAACACAGAAAATATCAAAGAAAAGTATATAAATATCAAAGAATATCGAAACGGGCAGTACACCTGACGTGGTTCAAATCCTGACGAAATGTGATTAATTGTGAAATATTTCTTGGACTAACTAAATAGCGCCTTGCAGGGAAACAAAATGTTTGAGAGACGAAGCGCTAGTCGAGTATTTTAAAAATTGTATTGGTTTAAAAGGTTTAGAAGGGAGCACATTGAACCATAAGGTCGAAGTGCTATACTTTTTAACCCCTAAGATGTATCGATCTATCTATGTTAAAAAGTTACGAAATACAAGATATCCAGGACGGGGATGAAACTAAATGTCTAAATAGTGTTACATGGTTGGGAGTAGTTAGAAATGTATGGAAAACACGTTACGTGGTTTATGAATACACCATTTCGTCAGTGTAAATAATCGAAAAACCTTAAATCATTAAATAAACATAAAGATTTTTATGTTTAAAGATTAAAGATTTATAAAACACTAACGACATTTCCAAACTTATAAGAGAAAATTATTTTTTGTAATTATCAAGTTCGTGTAAAACGGTGGTCCATCATCAGAAATTTCTTACCATAAAGAATTTTTAAATCTTTTATAAAAAAAAAAAAATTAAATAGTAAACCGCACTAAAAATATTTACAGAGTTAAATGACATTTTTGAAATTTTTATTTATTTTGTTGTTAATTAATTTCCGACATATTTTGTCTACTACAACACTAAAAATATTCAATTTTTATAAAACTTTATTACATAGACGAACAGTAGTTAATGTCAAACTAAATAGCTGAATACCAGTCCCCAGAAGATTAATTGCTTCCAAATTATTTGGTTGTTAACCTACCAAAAATTAATAAAATGTTTATTTAATTCCTCACATAAAATCTCATTTATTACTGCAATTTTTTAATAGGAAATAATTATAGATATAATTTGCTTGATGTTTTTAACGACGCTTCCACCATTTGTCATAATAGATACTTGCTCCCTAGAGTTTTCGTTAAATTAGGGTACAATTAAGAAAAGATGACATGAAGTTATTGAGAAAAAACTCAGAGATGTATCTGATTATAAAGAAATTATTAATTAGAGTATTTAATTAACCAGTCACTTTTCAGAAGTGCTTTTCTAAAGTTGGTTCTATTTTTAAGTAACACAGAGTATTATAAGTTTGTAACGGTTGAGATTATTGATTGGAGAAAAACTTTTGATACAAGTTCATAAAATATTCGAATTATTCCATTTCTGTCTATCTATTAAAAAAAAAAAATTAAAACGAAAAGAGACAACGGGCTGAAACTTATTGAGCATGTTCTAAAGCTGAAAAGTAACAGGGGAATGCTCAAAATCGACGCCAAATCCCAAAGATTTCTCTTTTTAGCCGTAAGAGACAGAAGAAAAGTTTAAATACAATTTTTAACACCCCTATCGAGTAAATGACCAAAGAGACCTTGAATCAAAACATATAGACATTCATTCATCACAACCATCACAACCTTTAAAGTTTAAGCAGAAAAAAGAAGGCTGGATTTAGTGGCTGGATAATTTTTGGATAAAATCAGGCTCAGTTTGTGTCCATTCAATAATTCACAAATATTTACAAGTTTGTTGATTAGTTAAATTAAAGATGACATCACGAATCATAATGTTTTGAAAATGACACACTATTTAGTTTAATTACATTGACAAATGATACAGCATTTCCTGGACACTTTTACCTAGTTACAGAATAAACGTGAAAGAATTACTGGCCCAATTCATGACGTCTGAAACATAATATTTCTACAACCATTTTCAAATGAGAACAAACAGTTAGAAACCGATCAGGTAGGTATGTATACAAAATGTGTTTTGCTAAAATAAAAAAAAATTATAATAATTGTAGGCATGTTTTTTTTTTCTATCTATTGTTCCACCCAGTGCCCTAAAAATATAAATTAATAATGCGCGTTGTATATAATATACAAATAAATTGATCTAAAACATGTAAATAAAATGACGATCAACTGTATAGCTAAACTTATGATGTATCTACCAGCTATAATCTATATGTTTATATGTAGAATACATAATATTTATAATAATTTGAATTTGTTTTGAAGTATTTGAAGTTTGTTCTTTTCAATATTTAAAGAACATACCTACAGTCGAATTTAGATAAGCGCGATACTTCAAAGGCCCTGGAAGTTTTTTCATCGTTTATCAAGGTTTTTCATGACCAATTTCTTCCCTAGAAAGATTCTTTCTCTCCCTTACAGAGGTATAAGAAAATACAAGAAATAGTGTTTATTTATTGAACCATTTTTTCACATAAAGTAATCTATTATTTCTGTAGCACTTGGATATGCTCTCTGGTGGTTAAATTATAAACTAGAACTAGTAGGTCGATATTTCCTGCGCAAAATTACGTGACACACCCCTCGGTCTACAAGTTTTGTGATCGCACTCTGATGAACAACTTAGTAACTACTACTAGTAGGTTGTAATATTAAGCTCCGCCCCCTGTCAGAGATCCCAATACGTATATGTTTACTAGATCATAATGTTTATCAAAAACTATGGATCTAGCGCAATGGAAACTTCTTCCTTCTTTGGGCTTTATTTACAATGCTCATAACTACGCTCATCTTCAGATTTTTTATCTGTCATGTTGGTTTCCAAATCTTGAAACAACTCTCATATATTGAGTCTTTCGAAGGTCAAAATACCGGGACATACCTACTATTTAGAACATACTTGTTAGGACATACCTATATTTCTCACTTTTTCCAATATTAAGAAAGGGATACTAAATTTTGAGTTTATCCCTCCCTCCAATTCTTCCTTTTTTACCAATTACGCTCCTTGCTAATTATCTCCTGCGTAACGAATTTTTGATCTTTCAATACGCATATCTTTTATCCAAATAATTATTCCATTTACGATTAAAAAAAAAGAACATACTTACATTTGATTTTATAAAACAATATAAAAATATTTGTATATAAAAACGTGATTTAATAACCACCGTTATGTTTTTATATAATAATATTCCGAGCAATCAATTGCATTGGTCTAACATGTTGTCTATATATAGTCAAACATACTACCAATAGTCTATCTAATGATAGATACACTGAATAGCACACATAACAGATAATCAAGTGTTATGATTTTCAATGTAGTTAAGTGTACATATGGCCACAAAAGTAGCAATCAGGTTTCAAAATTTCATAATTGATTTATGCCTTATTAATTCGAAAAAAATTCTTCGGATAAAAGTTGTTCATTATAAATAAACTAACAACTTTTATTCGAAACATTTTCCCGAAAACCAAATGAATAAGGCACAAATCAATTATAAAATTTAAAATAATGAGCGTTATTTTTGTGCGTACATATAATATATACATTTGTCCAAAAGTCAGGCAATGGCAGATGTATTTCTACCACAGGCGAAGCAAACACAATGGGGGGGAATCGAATAAACTAATCAGTTATTGAGATTGATTGAGAAGAATCAAGGTCAAGGTTCACGTCCTAACATTATCGTTTAATCAATGTATCAGTTTTTCTAGGAAATTTAATCGTATTGAATGAAAATTTCTGTCCACTGTCTAGAGATGATTTTGGAACTGAGGTTACCTCAAGAGTAGTCAAGGGTTGTCTGGAGGAACTTCTGAAACTGGCCAAACGGAAGAATGTTAAATTGATCTGGGTGCCGGGCCACAGTGGTTTTGAAGGTAACGAAAATGTAGATACCTTAGCAAAGAAGAGAGTTGGAATACCCTTTACTGGCTCAGAGCCTATCTTTGGGAGTTGGAATTCCAAGGACTGCATGTAAACAGGTGATCAACGAGTAGTCAAATGCTAAACACCGTGATCACTGGGAAAAAGTACCGCGGCAAGAGCTTGGGAAGGTACTACTTCAGAGCGCAACAAAGAGGCTATCTCCCGATGCACTGAAGCTGAACAGGATGCAATTGCGGAGGGTTACCAGATTCATTACCGGGCATTATCCTCTGCGAAAGCATCTGCACACAATGGGACTCCATAACGGGTCCATTATGTGCTGATTGTGTGGCGAGGAGGAAGAAACATCCAGTCACATTATCTTTGACTGCGAACCTCTGGGTTACAGCAGATACAGGATATTTGGTGCATCTCACCCCGAATATATGAACCTTCTGGAGGACCTGATAAGCAAGCTCCAGGCTATTGCCAACATATGGGAGAAGCTAGCTCGTCGGACTGAGGCAGAAGGGGGAGCACAATGGACCATAAGGTCGAAGTGCAATAGTTTTTACCCCGATATTAATCAATCAATATGATGAAATGAGATGATTTCATTTTCTTGCCAACTTGATTAAATTTCTGAAAGTTCTGCCACATAAGAAATGGGATTTTCGTTAGGAATGACGTGTGATATACCATTTCTGAATCATTCTGTATACTCAATTTAGTTGTTTATATGCAATGATTACACTCAACTAAATAAAATATTTAATATTAAATATTTAATTTACTCTGTCTGTAGAAGACATAATTGTGGTTAAAAACCCTTTTTACAGAAAGTAGTTATAGGTACCCTCTTCTTTTTTTCTTCCATTCGTTTAAAAAATAATAGCCTGTTATTAAATTCAATTATAGAATTTGTATTTTATATGTTTTAAAAATCGTTTAAGGCAATAGTTTTGTATTTAAAAAAAAAGAAATTCAGGGTTAAATATACTGACTTCCATATATGGATTGGCTAGTAGTGAAAAACTACTATCGAAAAGTATTATATCTGAAACCAATGAGTCTACATTTTATCATGGTAGGACAGAACCAGAGTCACTTCTCCTATTAAAATTATAGTTATTACATTATTTACATTAGAATCAGAGTTTGTGAAATTTACCCAGTCCAAGTGGTCGAGCGGTCTAAGGCGTTATCACTGCGCAAAATGCCTACTTGGAAACTGGGAGGTTATGGGTTCGAATCCATACATCGATAGTTTGTCAATTATTAAGAAAAAAAAGGGGATGGTTAATTGACTAAACTGTCTGCGTATAGACAAGAACGAAGTAACCGGCTATGCTTGAGAAGATTTTCTGCAGTTTCCTTCACGAACTCCAGATGAATATCGGCATAGTTCCTATCATAGTCGGCTGCAGCCACATATCCTACCAATTCCTAGTCTATACACAAAAATTCTTTCCACTCCACTCACATCCTCACATCCTTAGGCATCACAATGGACCCTATGGTCTAAATTTAGCCCGTCCAGGGCAGCCTCTACAATCTATCTATCTAGTGAAATTTATCAAGGCAGGTTTATCAATATATACATTTAATATACAAAGTTTATACGAGCCCATAAACATTATATCGTTGGTAATGTGGCGCGTAATTATAATATTCTTCTTTTATCAGAAACATGGACTAATAATGATGAAGATATTCCTGTACCTAATTTCAATTGTATAGTCTAATGTCCAAACTGGGGGTTTAGCTATCTTTCGTTCTTCAATGTATAATATCGTGTTTTGTGTCATTATGCAAAACGTATACCACACACCAAATTATTGTCCACTGAAGAGTGAGATCATTATGTGACAGGCTTACTTTTTGTCTGTTTCGCTAAGCTAATGTACGTATGTATAAATTTACTATTTGTATGACACATATTTTTTACTAAATGTCTCCCAAACACTGTGCAACAGAGCAGGATAGAAAATAAGATAACCGTGTACAATCAATCGAGCAAGTGCTACATCAGTCGATTGCCATAAAATTGCGACTCTGATCGGATTCTCATAACTCGCCAAAAAATAATAACTTTTAAAAATATATTCAAAATTAAGAAGTTAGTTAATTTTATGACTGGATCAAGATTTAAAGTTAAAAAAAATCCCATGACAATTTACATCATTCACAGCCAAAATGGAGATATGACTTTCTCAAACCAATTTCCAGAAAGTAAATTAAACTATATAATGACGAAATCAAACAAAAGTAAATAGAAGTTTTGTGAACTTCACATAAATTTTTGACAGAATAATACACACAAAAAAAGACTGAAAACTTTTCACTTTCAAAGACAAATGCAGATCGGATATGGATGATGTGATACTCTTTCAAATTTAAATGTCTCTAAATTAACTATTTAATGAGATTTTTGTATATTATTATCTTTTAATGGAATGTTTCGCACATTCATTCATATACACCATATTCATGAACACATAAAACACACACATGCACACACACGTTTAATAAATAAAGTTCAATGCACCGCACCATTATATTTTAAAAGTTCACAATGTGTAAAAAAAAATATACAAACATTAAATAAAATCACACATACACATGCACATTTAAAAAGTGTTTATTTTTATTATAAATTAAATTAAAAGATTTTTTAATTTTGATAAAGTTATGTGAAATAAATTTACAAAAAATACTGTAAGCGAATTGTTTTCTATACTACTAAATTTTTAGAGATATTATTTTTATTTTGATAATTTTTGAGAAATTTCCAAGAGAAATTAAAAGTGAATTAAAAATTATTTTAGAGTTGTTTTGTTAATTGTTTCTGTTTAACGATATTATATGGGCCTATGTGACCTGTGCAATTTATAAAATAAAGGTACTTTCTTAAGTCGTTTGTTGAAATTAAACTTCTTTTACCGCGTTATAAGAATCCAATTAGAGTGTATTTTCCGCCCTTGCTCGATCGATGTAACACTGATTTCTATTCTGGTCTATTGCATAGTGTTTGAGAGACATTCAATAAAAAAGGTACAGTATATAGAAAATTTTATATAAAAATGCATTATATGCTTAAGCGAAACAGACCAGACCGTTTGTGGCATAAGCAGTGTGACTACAGGGGACAGTAAATTTGTTTTTGTGTGATAAGATTTTTGGATATTAAAAGACAGTACAATATATATATATTTATATATATATATATATATATATATATATATATATATATATATATATATATATATATATAGGTGAATGATCGTTATTATTTTGATAAACAGCTAAACCACTATAGCTCTTACATTAGAATACTTCAATTTGATTATACAGTTGAAATTAGGTACTGGAATGTCTTCATCATCCATGTTTCTGATAAAATAATTATATTCGAATTACGAATTATAAATGATATCATTTTTATGGGTTCGTAAACTTTATTTATTAAATGTATATATTAATAAACCTTGCCTGGTGTTGATAAATTTCTCTAACTCTGATTCTAATGTAAATAATGGCTTTAACGGATAATTTTAACGAATGAAGTGACGCTGGTACTGTTCTACTATGATAAAAGGAAGAATCATTGGTTTTAGATACAATATATAATTTTTCTATTGCACTTTTTCACTACTATATATTATTATTTTATTAAACTTTTGTGTCTTAATAGTAGTGTTGATCTTATGTAATATTATTTTAATAAATAAATAAATTTTAATAAATTATATAAAAAGAAGTATAACTTCTTTCGTGCGTTCATAAGTACACACTTTTTTTTAGATATCGTATACGCGTTTGATCACATTTACTTAGAGCATTCAAAAATAGTACTGTTTTAATTCTGCAATGTTATTAACCTCTCTGTTTGATATATTACAAAATACAAGTGGCATCGAATTCATGTAGTTCTTAGTGCACAATCTTAATTACACTGCTCTGCATATTATTTTCACACACATCATTTTATTATTTGTTTTTCATCAAATGTAATAAAAGAATTCCTTATTTATATCAGCATATTTAACCTCCATATGCTGATCTCAAAAAACAAGTATCAAATGTAAGGATTAACCATTAACGTTACGAAGACATAAGACATATAGACAGTATGAAAGAACTAGCGTATACTATATAGACAAGCATTGTACATAAAAGTAAAATAAAAGTAAGTTTCTATTAAAAAAACATTTTTTAAAACAAGCTTTTTATAGTAAAACTAATTTTCTACAACTTTACTTCTTATGTATTTTTCGATTTTTTCAATATTAAGAGAAATATACCAAATTTTGTGTTACCCCTTCTCTCTAAACCTCCCTTTCCCCTTGTCGATTCTTGTCATGCTTACCATAAAAATTCATTGTCATCGGAACTGAACCAACATGTAAAAATTCAACTCCGTAGGAAAAGAGGAAGTAGTTCTAATTCAGATTGCAAGATTTGACCCGAACATACATACATACATACATACATGCATACATACATTATACATACATACATTGCAAGTTAAATAAAAGCTTGTACAAATTAGAACTGTTTTATTTGAAGATGTGTTATTAGTATACAGTCTGTTTTCAAAAGCATTTCTAATAGGGAATCAGTATTAAATAAACAAATAAAATATTTACTATAAAACCATACATACATACACATACTACAAACATTTGGCTGCTTGTGGTATGATGTTTGATTGTTGTCATTTAAGAGTGGGGATTTAGTGATGCCCACTTAATTTATAATATTATTATTCATTACATATGCACACACACACAACACTACTACAGACTCCAGAGTACCCCCACTATTTTTATTTCTTTATGAAGCATTGTGTAGTGACTATAGTAAATAATATTTAAACATTGATTATCTATTAGCAAAGCTTTCCAAAACAGACGGTATATATATTCTTTATGATTTCTTCCCCTGAGAAAATGCACATTCTACGTAGCTCGTACACGATGCAGGTGTTTTTTGTAAGTATATATATATAGAAGTAAAATAAAAAAATATTAGAACTATTTTATTAGAAGATGTTGTGTTGTTATAAGTTAAACATAGATCGTACGATATGTAGTATCTATCTCAGTACTATAATTTATTCACATAAATAATTCAGTTTTGAATTGTAATTACCTGCGAGTGTAGTATACTAAAAGTGTTTTTTTTTTTCATGTTGATGTTGTTTATGATGCATGTTTAGTTCAATAATTTTTTTTTTTATTACAGAGGTACTAAGCTACTTTCCCTTTTGTTATTATTTTTTTCTGCATTTCCCATTTCTATAACAATCGAATAAATTAACATATACATATACATATACTACTTGTATACTACATATATATGTGTCTGACTGTATATATGTGAGTGTGTGTATTTATGAGATAATTTTTTAATCTGTAAGTGTGTGTTGTACCTGATGGGTTTTACTATCAATCTAAAGTATAAATAAGTTCTAAAAGAAAAAAAAACTTTCATTATTATTGAATAAAATATGATAATTTTTTCAATTAAATGTATATTATTTCCATTAATTAATGGCGGTTTTTATTACTATATTTATTTTACTCTGTCAATGATATTTATTTATTATCCGATAAAAGAACAATGCCATGTATATTCGTGTTTACAAGTATTTAAAATATCGAATGGATTCGGCATACACTTCCTTTCATGAAAATTAAACCAATAAGAGACATTCTAAGTGTGTATATTACTAACTGTACAGTGAAACCTTGGTATAACAAATCTGAAGGAGATTAGAAAATATTCGTTTTACCAAGTAGTTTGTTACAATGAGATTTGTTATTTAGAGATTAGGTTGGTCTAAGATACGTTTTAGTAAGGTAAGCAAACTTTTAAAAAAAGTAAAACATATTGTAATGAATGCACAATTTATTTAAAAACACAATATGAAAAATTTGCACAAAATAATCACAATGCAAAATATATCTTTAGATTATGTATAACTTTTGTAAAAACCTCTTTATAACGATTTTTCAATCATTGCAAAACATAAATAGAAAGTATAATTAACCTCTGCATAAAGTTATTCTACTATAATCCATCTAACAAGGATTCATGCCTCGATATGAACCTGTCGATTGTTATAAAGAGGTTTTTACAAAATTTATTCGTAATGTAACGGTATATTTTGCATTAACTCTTACGACGGATTTAGGGGATTTCTAAGAATTTGTTACATGGAGAAAATCGTTATATACTAGAGTTTCGTTATACTAGAGTTTCATTGTATATGTATAATATTACATACAGTAACACTTAGAATGTTTCAAGTGGTTCAATTTTAATGAACCGTAGTGTTCATCAAGTCTCACGCATAAACGTTCTTACGGAAAAATGGTGCTGACGAACATTTGAATTAATTATTTAATAGAATTAAAACTGTTTTGTTAGGTTTGTTTTTGCCACCATAATTTAAAAACCGGCGACAGCGCACAGTAAAAAGATGTACACATACACACAAATATACAGAATAGTTTATTGTCAAATGTCAAATCAATTTCTAATTTACATTTACTGATATTTTACAATAAATACTTTTAAAATATTTAGGACCAATGAAAAAAGTTTATAAATCGTTGTAAGATTATTTATATACTTCAGAACTTTTTTAAAATCCTAAATAAATTTTATTAAAGATAGTACTCATTTGAGTCTAGCGTAGCGCATGAACGTCTTTAAATGAATTAGTTGTTTTAGATCATTCCTCTTCGTTCTACTGTTAATATTACTTTTACATTTAAAGCCGTATTATTTTTCACACTTTTATACATATATATATATATATATATAAATTTTATAAATGATTCAAAGTTTTATATTACTTGAATTCAAGTTAGTGTGTGTTTTTTTAAATGAAAAGTAGGTCATTTTGTGTGTAGGTACATAAGTATAAATATATATATATATATATATATATATATATATATTATATGTAATGTAATTTTAAACCTGATTTCAAGTTTCAATTTCACTTTGAAATAACAGAACAAAGATTTTTTTAAATTATATTATATTATATTTTATGGTATTCATATCATTATTTTGTTATCGTGGGTACAGGATGCATCAATATATGATATAAAATTGCATCTTTTATGTTTCCAAAAGGGAAATGAAATTTAATTATTCACATATTTGCCCCAAGTGTAATTTCTTTTTTTTTTCGTTTATACAAAACACTTACTTAATTGCGAAATATTATATTGACATCAAGAAAGTGAGGCTCATATGTATTCCACACTACCAAAACAGAGGTCGTGGATTCGATTCCCATCCTAGATATGTATGATTTTTCATATCACGCATCTGATGTCAAAAGAATGTTATCATTGTTCAGACATAGGTATGCTAGATATTTGGTCCAATCATATTTGTTCCATCGATAGATATTTGGTCCATTGATATAAATTGTTGAATATACCCCCCCCCCCCTGGGGAGTTTTCCCATTTTTGAACCATCGTGTCCACGGACAGACAAACGGGCGGGTATGCAGTGTTTTTTAAATAGACTAATTAGATCATTTTAAAAGCACCAATAATAAAATATTTTTCTACAATCAATATTTTCAGTCGTACAAATTCGGAATTAAACTAATTAACTGTGTGCACAATTGTCGAGACTAGCGACAATGTGATAAAAATTAACACTATGGGACGGTTTGAAAACTTGTCTATAGATTATCATCTGATTAAAAGATGGCTTCTATAAATCAATTGAGTTATTTTTAAGTTTAATTGTAAGATAAACAAATGAAGAACAAGGAAAAATTTTCGTCCTAGAAATTCAATGGAATGGATTCCGAGTTTCCCATCCTCAATGTTCAACGTCTTCCAGAAAATTTCGATACCGTTTTCCAAAATTTTATAATTGTAAAAGTTGGACGTCTTGTCAAAACGAATCTACTTACAAAGTACCAGCTTGATGCTCATCATCCTGAAAAAACTCTTTGGTCTCCCAGACCATATAGTTTGTGACATATTTGTGTGTCAAAAGCGACAACTTTTAAAGCGCTAATTTTGTATATTACTAGAAAACAATCGTAAAAATCGACTCAGTAAACTGGGCTCCTGGATAAAATTTGAATTACCTACGGCCAACAAACTAGTAATTAGTAACTCTAAAATTTATTCTTACAATGGTAATGCAGATGATTCAATGAACATTATTCAACTGTTATATTTCATATTGTTATTACATAATTCGAATAACCAGGCGAAACGATAATGATAAACCGGATGAATATTTAAAGAAATAATAATGTTATAAAATTTTGTACTTAACAATTCACACTTCGTTGCTTTGTAAATTAAAGAATGGGGTTCTTATAAAGAAACCTACACGGTCTATAGAGATAGAACTATAGCAACTACCCATATTATTCTTTGGACGATCTTTGTTTTTTGTTTCTGTTTTGCTTCGTTTTAAAGCATATTTTGTAGTAATCCACACACAATTAATGTGTTAATTACTTTTATTTTGTGTTTTTTTATCGTGTAAAATCGATTATATAACCAACGGTTTCTTTTATTCATCGTTGTTGCTTCTACAATCTTTGGTACAATGGATATCAATCATGGGATTATAAAAGACAGAGGTGTTTAAGTCAAACAGCATCTCATTAACTCTGCTTTGAAAACCATTTAATTGAGAATTTGTTTAACGTACTCAAATTTATCCAATACGTGTTAATATTTGGGTCTAGTGATGTTTTTGTGCAGTTTGGTTGCAATATGACAATTATGAAAGGTTCGTGCATACCCTTTTTTTATATAAAACTGCTAAATTTTACATTATATAAAAATATTCCAATCCTTTCAAAAAACAAGTCACTGTCAACACAACTCAGCTTGCATGCATTGTACAAAATACAAAACATTGTATCATGTAATGTTATATCGAATGTTAGAACACTATATATGTTTCACAAGAGAAGTTCAATTGGTTTAACTGTAATAAATAAGACTGGCATACTACCCTTTGATGTTATACTTCTTTTGACACGTTCTGAGTATTCGATCAGAGTGTATTTTCAGCACATAACGATATACGATACGCTGATGTGATACTCAACTGATGTAGCAATCAGTCAATTGATGTAACACTGTTTTCTATCCTGCTTTATTGCACATTGTTTGGGAGACATTGAGTAATAAATGTACAGTATACAGACAAAATGTATATATGTACATACATTAGATGCCTAAGCGAAACAGATTAAACAGAAGTCTATCTGTCACATAGGCAGTGTGACACCACTACAGTGGACAACAATTTTGTTTGTGTATGATACGATTTTTGGATATTGAAAGAGCAGGAAAGAATATGCCATTTAAAATTGCCATTCATGGACATAATTTTTTCGAAAACCCTAAAAATTGAAATATCTCAGAAACCACTTGAGATATCGAAAAATTATCACCGATTCTTTCGTTAAACGACAAAATAATCCATAGAACCTATGCAAAATTGGAGAGGGCATACAAATTCTATGGGCTTGGCAAGTTAATGCTGAATTTTACGGACACAGCCGTCAGAAAACGGCTATGACTTTTGAATGTTTGAAGTTTTTATGTCAGATACTGGCATTGTTATCCAGTTCTGAACTATGTTTAAAGTTTCAAGTCTCTAACGCATCGGAAAATTAGTATAAAATCGGTTGCAAAAATTATATCGAACATCCAAACAAGCAGAAGAGAAAGCCAGTTCATAAAATTGTGGTAAAATAAATACATTTGTTTTGATTTAATTTTGTATTTCGACTACAAAGTAGTCATCATCAGTATGAAATAGCTAATCGTCACTATCTCCGGGATATGGAGTCAGAAATATGTTACTCGTTGCTAATTTGGTGCATATCACACCACCAAATTAGCTACGAGTGACATATTTTCGACTCCATATCCCGGTGATAGTTACGATTAGCTAATCCATACTGATGATGACTACTTTGTAGTCGAAATATGTTTTTATAAAATACAACTCATTAATCCACGAATTGGTGCAAAATTTGAAAATTAATTTCAATAGAATTTAAATTCAATAAATTTAATTTCAATAGAATTTAATTTTATCTTTATTTTTTACAAACACTCTACATTGTCATGCTTACGAAGCATAATGACGTCATTGGATGCAATATAGCTTTACATTTAAAGATAATCAAATTCTTGAACTTCTCCACTACCATATTTAAAATAAGTAATCGATGTGAGAATATTCCAAAAAGCACAGACTGTAATTAGAACATGATAGGTCAGTACATTTCGGTCATATTTTGCCCAATTGAACACATAAACCATACATCCAGCAACAAGTGTACCAAACAAACAATTCAATATTTTCGAAACGGCAAATATCGTATTAAAATATCGTGGTGACAAATCAAATGGATTAATTGCATTTGTTAGGACCGTAGCCGATTGTATTGCAAATGCAGCATAATTAAGTAGAATACAATGAAGCCATCGATCACCCGTTGGAAATGTAACACCCAATATAATTAAACCACATGTTGTATGTGAAAATAATGCGAAAAATTTACGTAACGTTGTAGTTTTCATACGCTTACGTACACCATCACCAATATGTCCAAAAACGAATCCAATGAAAAAATTTAATAACAATGGCAACGATATATATAAGCCACTTTTCAATGTAGCCTCTGTATTGTTATAACATAAAAATTTCGGTGAAAATACTAATAGCATTGGTAACGCCCATGTATCACCCAAATTTAGAAAAATATATGCAATAAATGCACGATTTCGTAAAATTTTCCCAATTGGTGGCATCCGAAAATGATTCTCCATAATTGGATTTGCAACTAATGGAATATATTCGGCTAGATATTTGAGCTCTTCTTGTGTTATTGTTGTATGTAAATTTGGTGTATCAAAAATTCCATAAATAAATATTATAGTCCAAACGATGATAATAATTCCAGATAAAAAAAATGAATATTGCCAACCAATTGTATAAGTTTGATGCATTAATAACCAACAAAAGAATATACCACAATTTGTACCGCATAAGGATGCCATCATTATGCCATGTTCATGTTTTGGTATCCATAATGCAACTAGTTTGTAAGTAGCATAAATTATTAAACCTCGCATTATACCAAGTAAAAATCGTATAGCACATATCCAAGTGTAATGTACGATGGAATGTAGTAAGGGGATGACACTTTGAAAAAATCCAGAAAATAAGGCAGCAACTGTAATTATAGAACATGGACTATATACTTCGGATAACCAAACACCAATTATACTCGATGGAATTATACCCCTAATAAGTACAGTAAAGTTAACTGAAAAATCATTATATGATGTGGAAATGGTAGTACCCCATACACTATGCGCACTTAATGTACACTCCCGTTCAAAAAAAAATGAACAGACCTGAACCGAATCAGTCTCTCACAATTTTGATTATTCTTGTAGTAGCAGATACAACATTTTATTTAATTTGTACACGTGAGAGTAAGATATAACACTTAACGTGTATTAACATTACATATATTCCTTAAATTCTCACTCTGTCACTGACACCGTATATTCAAATAAAAAATATAAATTCAGTTTATACTTCTATTTCTTTTTTACACACTTAAAAAATATACTACTTATCTTTAGTTATAAATAAATAAAATTATACATTGTACAGAGAGTTACAAAAGTGAGGAGTTTTATGAAATGTAAGAAAATTAACAATTTCAGGTCTGTTCATTTTTTTTGAACGGAAGTGTACAGTCAGTGACCAAAAGTGGTGTATATTATACAAATGTTTGTAGTCGATTTGTGTCGAAACTATTCGGTTTTTTGAAAAAGTGTTTGGTACATAAGTTGTTTTTATTTTCATAAGGAACAACTTTCGGCAGAAATTTTTTTCGAAAACCGTATAGTTTTGGCACAAATCGTCTACAAACATTTGCATTATATACACCACTTTTGGTCACTGACTGTACAACGAACTATACAACACATGTGAATTTGACCAGCTTATTCCGTCAAAATGGTTAATTAAATCGCCTATGCCATAGGCCAAAGACTATAAAGTATTTGTGTATTCGGTTTTTGGGTTCATTCGGCTTTTGGGAAAATGTTTCGAATAAATGTATAACAAACAGCTTTTATCCGAAGCAGTTTTTTCGAAAATGGGGTGAATTAAGAAGGCATAAATCAATTATAAAATTTTGCATAGTGTAAAAGTACAACAAGTTGCATAGTTTGTGGTCCCATTTAAAGATAAAGATATGTACCCACACTTTATTACATTTTAAATTTTACTAAGATGAAACTATTTGAGCCATTCAAAGAAGACCAAACTAATCAGACCCGTCAAAAAATGTATTTTTATGAACTTGTAAACCAAGTCGAAAATTTAAGGTTCAGGTATTTCTAACGGCATGAGAGTAAAAGTAGTTTTGCACAAAATTTTGCAAAGTTGTCAATATTAAACACTTAAAGGATAGGAATCCATACTGTTTAGGAAACATTTTTGAACATTTTGATGTCGCGTTTTTGCTATAGAAAGTAACTTTGCAAACAAAACTGCATATATGTAAATAAAAAAATTAGGGATGCTTTGAGCCTAAATAAGATATAATTTACCGTGTCGTTTACGAAAAAACAATAAACATAGATTACTTTTTGACAAATATTTTTAGGCTATTCCAGAAATAAATTGTACAAGCTAATACAACTACTATTTAAAAAGTTGTCCTTTCTCTCTTTCTAAGATATCGCGTTCTCTCTCATTCCGATAGAAATACCTTAATAAAATAAATTATTTAGAAATTACTATATATCATGTATTTGTTCTATAAAATAAGGAAAGAGTGGCTTTCAGCCCTACTCCCTGTCAGGATGCCGGACCTATATTTTCGTAATTTACGACTCCAAAAACATTGAGCAGATAGACTTTCTTCTAAAACATTCTTTTTTAAAAGAATTTTACTACCAATTAGATATATTTAAACCACTGACCTCCATCATTTTATAGAATGTCGGAGGTCAGTGATTTCTACTGAGAGTATTTTTAATTTTTCTTAGTTACCAATAATATGAAATAATTAATGCGGCTTCTATCAAATCCTCGCCAAAACAATGATAATTTTTTGCATCATTAATTAATAAATGATTCATTATGTGATGATCTTTCTTGCATGGATGTAATATTTTACATTCATTTGTTGAACATTTTCTATCCATTACTCTATCCAATATAAACACGATTGATGTATTTAAAATGCTTAAGAGACATTGGCCAATGCATAAATGTAACAACAGAAATCGTCGTTTCGTTATTTTCTTGAACAACATTTTCAATTTCTTTGTGGGTGAATATTTTTTTGTACATAAACTTTTTTATATTTATTATTCATCGAAAATACTGTTTGAAAAATATGAAATATTTTTTTAGAATACATAAATTACTTAAATAAAAATTACTGAATTTTTAGTTGTTTCTATGGAAACGATTGAAGACGTTGAAATAAACTATGGTTGTAGATCATATCTGAAGAGAGTGTATGACATATTGTTTAAAGTTATTTATGTCATTGGTTTAAATGTATCTAATTAGGGGCCTCTGGATATAATATAAACGTCAACTTCGTAATTTAACCAAAGTTTTTATGGAAATGTTGGATTTGAACTTTTTATATGTATCAAGTTGCCGTGGCCGAGAAAATCTGATGATACAACTTGACTTATGGTAAGTTTTGCCATTTTACTTTGTCGGAATTTCCAAAGTTTGTGTTTTTCCTCCTTCTATCGTTCTCTTTTTGCTTGAAACGATAAAGGAACTTAATTTACACTTTCAACAGCACAAAGAACATTAGATACCAAATTTTATTTCGATCGGTGCCACTATAATTGTGCATACAGGCTGTCCCATAACGACCAATCAAATTTAGCCCAGAGGAAAGTGTTCTAAAACGCCTTTAGCTATTTTTTATTCCGCTTAACGGTACAATGACCTATTAATTAATAAACTATCATAAATGATTGCTTACAAATTTCCAGTAGTCCCAGTTTCTTCTGTATTCTTGAGCATTTCTCGAGATAGACATCTCGAGATTTCATCTATCTCAGAGATCTGAGACTAGTTGAGTATATGCCATTGGTTAGATTTAACGAACCAGTCTAAGAGGCCCTCAAAGGGTCTAACTCGCTTTATTTGGAACTAGGAGATTACGGGTTTGTATCCCGGCGGTGACTGTGCGTCCATTATAATTAATAGGCCGGTTAATTGACTAAACTGTCGGTGTATGGACAAGAACGAAGAAACCGGCTATGCTTGTATGGTTTTCTGCAGTTTCCCTTCATAACCTTTCAGATGAATATCAGCATAGTTCCTAGTCTGTATACAAATAAAACTAATAATCTGTGTGGCCTTTGTTATAGACCATGGAGTCTTAGAAACGGAGGTAGCACTCCCATTAATATGTAATGAATAATGAACAAAAATTACAGAGGTCGATTTTAATTATTTTTTCATAAATCTTAACAAAAAACTAATTTTGTAACTACTCAACGAACTATTCAAATAATGTATATGCAAAATTATATTATGAAAAATATATATATATAAATAAATTCAAATTTCGATATCATAAAGAATCACCGGAAATTTAAACATTACATATGAATGAAATCTAAAACATAATATGTATGCAATCTTCAGAAATTAAAAAACAAAAAACACAATATTTCAAAATATGTAATCTATGAATATTACAATATTATTTTTGGTTACTCCACCAATTAACAAATTGACTGGCCTATAAATTTTTAGAGTGTAATTAAATAATTAAAAAATTCAATATATATATACAGTGTTCCACCTAAAAATGAAAATTAATCTTACATATTAAAAAAAAAACATTTGTCTTGCAATATTACAAATCCAATGAAATGTTTGGAAACGAATATATATTATGTAACCTATATTTCACAAGTGGCCGAGCCGTCTAAGACGTTATGTCTGCACAGTATGCCTACTTGGAAACTGGTAGGTTATGGGTTCGAATCCCGACATCAGCAGTTTGTCAATTATTAAGAAAAAAAAAGGGGCGGTTAATTGACTAAACTGTCGACGTATGGACAAGAACGAAGTAACCGCCTATGCGTGAGAAGGTTTTCTGCAGTTTCCTTCACGAACTTCAGATGAATATCGGCATAGTTCCTATCATAGTGGGCTGCACCCGCATATCCTACCAATTCCTAGTCTATACACAAACCACTCCACTCCACTCACATCCTGACATCCTTAGGCATCACAATGGACCTTATGGTCGAAGTTTAGCCCGTCCAGGGCAGCCTCTACAATCTATCTGTGTAACCTTTTAAAACACTCTGTGTATTTGTAATATACAGTGCATAAATTTTTTTTATAGTAGTATAAAAAAAAAATTAATGAAACACACGTGCTAGTCAGTTTTGCAAGTAGCATGCTTCTATACTAATATCGTAAAACTTAATATATAATTTTAAAGACGGCCAACATATTGTGTTTCAAATTTGAAATGATAATAATCCAGTCAATGATAATAAATCAGTCTTTTTAAATGGGTCCAAAATCAGTCCAGGCATTCCCCCACAAAATCCTCAAACATATATTTATAAAAAGTAAAAAAGAAAAGAAAAATTTTAATACAAAAAATGTTTGTCTTCTAGATATAACTTTTCTAATAGCATTTAATAGCCAATTTCATTGCATCTTAATAGGTTTACCACAATTTCAGCTCAAACATCTGCAATAACATGTAAATCGCTTCCTGAGCTTTTTGTAAATTTAACTGATAATATGAACAATATTTCATGTTGGTTTTAAAGAATTTTCATCATGTTTGACAAAGGACGTTGCGTCCCTTGAAGAAGTATTTTGTTTCTGATCTCATTAAATTTCATTTCTCGAGAAGTATGCAGATGTTATCCAAATCAAAAGTGAAGCGACTCCAAGATTGTTTCCATTTAGAAAAATTGTCAGGAATTCAATTAAACTTCAATTAAAATTATTTTTTTCAAAAATCAAATATTTTCAGCTTAAATCCTCTGCATAAATTTTTAAAAAGAAAGGTCATTTGTAAAGTTGATGTTAAAATACTTTGTGTTACTTTTGCACATGATTTTATCCGTTGATGGACCACCTTGTAGACACAGATAGGTAACTAGGTATTATATATATTTTCATTTTGACTTTAAAGGTTAAATTTCTTAGATAATTACTTAAAAAGAATTCTAATTATATTTCTTATAAAATATACATTTTTTTTATAATTATTTTCATTTAAATATTATTAATTCTTAACAGTAATAATATATATATATTTATATAATTATGTAAATTAAGATTATTAACGTACATACGTCGTACATATATATATATATATATATATATATATATATATATATATATATATATATATATATATATATATATATATATATATATTTATATATATATATATATATATATATATATATATATATATATTTATATATATATATATATATATATTTATATATATATATATATATTTATATATATATATATATATATATTTATATATATATATATATTCATGCATATTACGAAAAATTTAACTTTAAATCTTTCACATATAATAAATATTATATTATTGTAAGTATAAAATAAAATATTTTAGTTCCACTTTCATGAGTTTTTCATTGGGGATTTACGGATTTCTGCATCTATTAATCACTATATTACTGTAGAAATGATGTGTTAATAAATGAAAATTTATTATTTTATACGATTATTTATTATTATAAGTATAATTTATGCATATGTATTACCTGAAGGATGAGTGAATATCTCTTTTATATTGTTTTTAGAACAGTTAGTTTATTTTTAAATTAGTTTTAGATTGCAAAATCTGCGAGTGTATTTATAAATACTATTCTATCGGTGGGTCCGTGGACAACAGTAACATTATTTAAAGTGCAACACTTTATAAACACAGGCTAAAATGTAAAAAAAAAGTTATTAAGCGCTAACGGAATTCAAACATACAACGCTTCCATTGCTATTTCATTGAATTTTTATACTTATGTCAATAGAGAATTTAAAAATTAGGCTGATCGTCAAACTGAAAACAATTTTATAAAGTTGATACACCTTTACGACTTAAGTCAGAGGACAAATTTTTTTTTAAAGTGTGTGTGTTCTTATGTACGCACGTAAGAAGTTATAATTCTTTTTAAATAATTTATTAATATAATACAAAATGAGGTCAACACTACTATTACAAAAGTTTAATAAAATGATATTGTAGTGCAAAATTATATTAGAAAAATTGTATTTTGTATCTAAACCCAATGATTCTACATTTTATCATGGTAGAACAGAACCAGCGTCACTTCGTCTGTTCAAATTAGAGTTTGAAAGACTGACATTAAATCCATTATTTACATTAGAAGTAGATACATCTTGGGGTCTAAAAAGTATTGCACTTCGACCTTATGGTCCATTTTGCTTCCCCTTCTAATTCAGTCCGACGAGATTCGCTTCTCCCATATGTTGACAATAGCCAGAAGCTTCCTTATCAGGTCTTCCTGAAGGTTCGTATATTCGGGGTGAGATGCACCGAATATCCTGTATCTGCTGTAACCTTGAGGTTCGCAGTCAACGATAATGAGGCTAGATGTTTCTTCCTCCTCGCCACACAATCTGCACACAATGGACCCGTTATGGAGTCCCATTGTGTGCAGATTCTTCTGCAGAGGATAATGTCCGGTAATGATTCCGGTAACCTTCCGCAGTTGCGTTCTGTTCAGCTTCAGTGCATCGAGAGATAGACTCTTGGTTGCACTCTGAAGCAGCACCTTCCCGAGCTCCTGCCGCGGTACTTTTTCCCAGTGATCACGGTACATTAGGAGAAAGTGAAATTTATTAAGACTAAGCTAGAAGTTTATCAATATATACATTTAATAAACAAAGTTTACGAGCCCGTCAAAATGTGATATCATTGATAATGTGGCTCGTAATTCTAATATTCTTCTTATATCAGAAATGTGATGTAATAGTGATGAAGACATTCCTGAACCTAATTTCAATTGTATAGTTAAATTTAAATGTTAAATTTAAGTTTAAATATAAAGCTGGCGTTCTAGCTATTTACCAAAATATTAACGATCATTCATATTTCGTTCTATAATGTAAAATATTGTCCTTTCAATATGCAAAAATCATCACCTACTTAGATAGTGATTTGATACACGATATTTAAAAACGGAAACATAGAAATAAGAAATATTCCCCAGTTTAGTGGAAATCTTTATCTATTTAGTCCACATTGCAGAAGATTGATCAGCTCTTGATAGTAACACGTTTCAGCGGTGTTTTTTAAAAGTATATTTAATATGCAGCTGGTGCAAAACGTTTAGTATCAGCTGCTATGTATGATGTAATATCCGCTTCCAAGGTAGCGTTTCCCTCTTCAAAATTATAGAATTATAGCAAAAATGTCTTTAAAAAAATTTGTTAGTGTTTTTATAACAAACACGTTTAAGTTTTTTTGAAAACCAAAGAGATTCGTCATAAATTGGCTGTAGAAATTTAAAAATGAACGCCATTTAGTACACTTGATGAAGCCAATCGTACACTTTGTCTACTAAATATACTCGTATAAGCCTATTAATAGCTTATAATAACAATATAAAATTACAGTTTAATCGCGCTCAAGTTGAGATAACTATCCCTGGAATACAATAATCTTTCTGGCTAAAATTCTATAATGATTTTTCTATATATACTAGACAAATTTAAGAATGTTAGGCAGGTATGTCAAAATGCTACGAAACGGAATTTAGCAGAATGTTCCTCACGTAATGTTAAAGCTACTGTAAAAATTTCAAAACGATTCACTAAACCGTTTAAAAGTTATTGCAATTAAAAAACACTGTAATTTTGCATATTCTGTTCCTATGGAGATTTGTTCACTCAATAGATTAAATTCATTTTAATTACCATTGAAAAAGCTACGAAGCATCCCAAATTCATTCAAATTATATAACTTGAACTCTATAGAACCAATTTTACACAATTTTATAAACATTCACTAAACGGTTGTTGTGACTCGAATTATAAATATTATAAATCAATATAAAAATGTCTTTGCCACAAAGAAAAAAGGTTTTATGTTTTTGTTGATTTAAATTAAAGGTACATTCGCTGTCACGAGGTAAAATTTTCTGTTTTATTTTAAATTCAATTTTTTTTTTCGTATTGGCACTATTTATTAGGCTACACTTTTATTATGCTATTTACTTCCGATTGTATCTCTCCCTCACATCCTTAAGTAACAATGCAAGTAATACTACAATAAGGATTATTATAGTACATTTATAGCCGTAAATCTAAGTAATACAGTAAAATGTGTTACCAATTTGTTTTACCATGCATTGAAATCTCCATTTAATCTCTTCAGATATTATATTTTCCACTGATGGATTTGTTAGTATTGACACAGATTTATATATAAGCTAAATATTTATTTTCAATTTTTGTTAAAAATTGTTCTAATTTATGAAAATTGGAAAGATACCACAGAAAACAGATTTAGACCGACAATCATAAATAATTTATATTATTTATATGCTATAAGTTCATATTTGTCAGTGACTATTTATCAGTTCATATTAGTTCATATTATTTATCTTTTGAAAATTATATTGATTTATGATTTCGATAATTCAATTTTTTCCTTTGAGCAATGCCTTCAATACTCAGCGGCTTAGAAGGTTTATTGTGTCTTTTCTCTCTTTTCGATGGATGAAGTTTGAATATTTGTCGAAATAATTCCCTCAAAAAGGAGAATAAATAAATAACCCTTAATGTTACCTAAAAATCAGAAGTCAAACGGTTTTTCTATTTGTTGATTCCACCGTTAATAATCTTCCCCTTACAAGCTTTGTAGTTTCCATTTTGAAAACAGTAAGAGGAATACCAAAGTTTTAATATATAGATAACTTAGTTGGCAGAGTTCTGGTCTATAATGTCAGAGGTCTTGGGTTCAATCCCAGCCAAAATGAGTAAGATTTTTCATATCAAAATATTGATATCAATATAATGTTACAAATTTTCAGGCATATTACTAAGATGTCAAATTAAGATAATGCTAGTCACCTCCGTTGGTACAGCATAACCGAGAGTCAACAATGCTAACAATGAATGGATATACACAAAAAGTTTACAAAAACAGTGTGCATGCAAAGTGTACACTTTGGGATACTTAATAATTTGGAATACAAAAATTAACCATTTTGGAAAGTGAATTCGAATTAGATGAGAAAGAAAAATTCAAAATTATAACGGCACAAATCGTTACGATTAAAATTACAAAATTTCCAAAAACATGAATGCCATTGTTTTAAAATTGATTTAAAACTCCCGTTTTTTCGCAAACATTCACTTTAAAAGTAAACAGTGCCCATACTACTTGAATTTTACAACTTAAGTAAAGTGAAATCTTAAAAATCGATCCAACAAAACCATATTTAGGAGAGCAAATTAGAATTAATATAGAACACAATTTTGTACAAAAATTTCTTCTCTAGCAACCACCACGATGATGGAACAATTAAAACTAATGATACTACAAAAATAAACCTTAAAATTAAATATACAAAAAATCTACAAACCTTGTAAAAAAAAATCCAAAAAAAAGAGTATTAAAATCCAGCCAGTAAATAAATATATTAAGTAATAAATAATCACATTATATTATATATAGAAGTATATCAACGTACGTTTAATACTACTAAACACACAAGAAATAAAAATTATGTCAAAAAGTCAAACACGTTAAATAAAAAATATAAATGACCGCCAAACACTTTACAAAAAAAATTACAAAATTATTAATATAAATTCACACAAAATTCATATTAAAAACTCAAAAAATTTATAATTGTGGCACTATATATTCAACAATAATCACACACAGCTGCAACAATGAAATACACAGTTTTTTTTTCTTTCTATTGCACAAGAGAAGACAAGATAGAGTAGGTTGTTTATTTTTTTCCGTATTAACCGAACCAACAACAATGGCTTCGTCCGCACACAGCACAATAATAAACCTAATGGCGACTGTTATGTTATGTTTGAATTTTAACTGTAGGTTAACACACAACGATGAATGCTTACAAAAACAACAACAACAACAACAAGTCGCTCTGAATATGGGAAAAGGTAAGTTTATTTCTTCACTCGTTGGTTGATTCGCGTATACAGTTCGTTGATTTTCAACTTCGTTTGTTACTAATATACACATATACAAACATATACAACGACTGTATGTAAACTGGGCAATACACTTTTGTGTGTACCTACCGTTAGATAGATAGATTGTATCGGCTGCCCTGGACGGGATACACTTCGACCATAAGGTCCATTGTGATGCCTAAAGATGTGAGGATGTGAGTGGAGTGGAAGGAATTTTTGTGTATAGACTAGGAATTGGTAGGATATGCGGCTGCAGCCGACTATGATAGGAACTATGCCGATATTCATCTGAAGTTCGTGAAGGAAACTGCAAAAAACCTTCTCAAGCATAGCCGGTTACTTCGTTCATGTCCATACGCCGACAATTAACCGCTCCTTTTTTTTTTTCTTAGTAATTGACAAACTGCCGATGTCGGAATTAGTACCCATAACCTCCTAGTCCCCAAGCAGGCATAACGCCTTAGACCCGCTACTTGGCTGGTGTGCCTATCGTTACACCCCGGATGATACTGATGAACGGTAGCACAGTGGACTAGAAATCCAGAAGTCCAGATTTGGATACCTGGTGGATGACTTTAGTTTTTTATTTCAATATTGACTTAAAAATTCAATGAAATGTTTGTCGATATAGTGTACGTTAGTTCTTTTGTACTATGTCTTCTTAACCTTAATGCCAATTGACAGAATAATAGGTTAATGTTACCAGTCCAAGTGGTCGGGCTGTTATAGGCGCTCTGCTCGGAGCTGGAAGGTTACTGGTTCGATTCCCAATGGTGGTAATTTATCAATTAAATTAATTTTAAAAATTTAATGG
This sequence comes from Nineta flava, assembly GCA_963920215.1. NCBI lineage: Eukaryota > Metazoa > Arthropoda > Insecta > Neuroptera > Chrysopidae > Nineta > Nineta flava. The sequence continues at coordinate 102,475,037 of OY986042.1, forward strand.
GGCTATTAATTGACTATCAGCGTTTGGACAAAAACGAAAGTAACCGGCTATACTTGTGAAGGTTTTCTGCAGTTTTTTGTCACAAACTCCAGATAAGGATCAGCTTAATTTCTATCAGAGTCGACTACAGTCACACAACCTACAATTCCTAGTCTACGTACAAATTCCTTGTACCTTAGTGGTCGGTAAAAAAGATCTACTTGCCAAGCTTCAATATCCCCTCCACTACTACTACAACTAATGTTGACGGGATGAAACGGGACGTTGATAGGGTGAAATTAACTCATTCATCAATATTATCCGTGTTTTTTTACTAGATAGATGGTTTGTTTCCTTTCTAAGCTATATTTGATAAAAATCTGTCCAGTCGTTTGAAGATTACCAGCTCGTTTCTAAGATAATGTACTGGCATATTAATTGTATTATGTTTTTACATATAAATATGGTGAAGGTAACGGGAAGTTCTTATTTTGTTTCCTATTATTGCGTTGGGGGTAAATTAAATTTTAAATTTTATTTGTCTAAATTTGTAGGTCTATTCCTTGGTGATATACGATGTCAAAAAATATACCATGCATCCCATGAGATAGTTTTAGAGTTATTATTGGACCGATGCACACCAAATATTTAACAAACTTATGAATTTCAGATATTTTTTATGTTCATTTTATCTATCTATCAAACTTTTACTTACCTTTCAAGTAAGGTAATAAAGATATATTGCCCAACTTACACCCAGTCACATTGCACTGTCTGAATCAAGTTTTTAACACATTCACCAGTTTAATATATTTTTATTAATTGAATATAATTGTCATTAAATAAACAAGGATAGGTGTATTGTTGTACGCTTATATTTAAATATATGTGTCTCTTTCACATGGAATAAGTATAAATACGTAATGATGTTTATATGTACACAGTTGATACAAAATATAACGGTGAAAGGTAAAGAGAATAGTACTTACTTGCTATAGGACAAAGTCGTTGTGTTTTTAAATTTTACGTGGAGTTTAGTTAACAGTGGCGGTACCCAAAATTAATATTTACATAGGTACAGACATGTTATTAGATAGATAGATTGTAGAAGCTGCCCTAGGCGGGCTACATTTCAACCATAAGGTACGTTGTGATGCCTAAAGATGTGAGGATATGAGTGGAGCTGTGGAAGGAATTTATTTGTATAGACTAGGAATTGGTAGAATATGCGGCTGCAGCCGACTACTGACATGTTATTACTAAAACAAAGTTTTGCTAATATCAGAAAAACTGTTGCCGTGAGATAACACAAAAGTGTCCTCTTTACCGTCTCGCTTTGAATTATGTGGATTCATTCTCGTCTCGTGTTCTCTATTATGCCAAGAGGAAAAATTTGTGTGTCGCTCTAGAAATAGACAAAAATCTAGTCTCATCTCGGCTCTCGTGTCATACAACGAGAAAAAACATTTACCGAAAGACCCACATGCGGAGCTGGACTTATGTATTGAATATTTTATGAATACCTATACCAAATTTCTTTTCTCAAATCAATATTTCCAAGGGATACAAACTTGAAACTATATTATAATCCCCTTAGTATACATCACCTCAAAAATAGTATTGCGTCACACAAGAATGTCCGACCAACCACCAGTGTAACGAGCGAATAAGCGTTTTCACGTCAAAACGAATGTGTAACTTTTCTACTATAACATGCCAAACTTTTTCCATAGCTAATATATGCCTGATCAAAGAAAAATACTTTTATTTTAATTACTTCAGTCATAGGATAAATTCTGAGTATTGGTAAACTCGGAGGTATATTAAATGATATTCAAACTTGGTAGTTTTCCTTTAGTTGACACTCTCTTTCGATAAAGAAGAATTAAGAGATTTTCACTATCACTAGTTAGAAATTATTTATTTTAACTTCCGCTACTGATGAGAAATAAATAAAATGTTATCTATTTATTTATTGAATAGGCAACTCTATATACATAACTGTTAATATGATTTTACAACAATGTAATATAAACTCATAATGTATAATAAAATAAAGATTCGATTTATGGCAAATATTATAACATGGCTTCTATACTCAGTTTATTTTATATAATTGGTAGTAATTTCTTATTTCTAAATCTATAGATTTTTTGTAGTTTAGATTTTTAGTAGCTTTTTGTATGTATGCTTTTGCAGTTAGGCAAATTTCATAACATATCCATAAGTCACTTGTATAAACTCGTATATAATATATTTATGTACACAAAAAAGTCTCATGTTTTCTATTGTGAGCTAAACGAAAAGATATAGTTTTCTCTTATATTAATGAAAACATTAAAAGAACTGAGCTCAAGGTTTCGATGGATAAACTTTGATATGATCAGTATGTTATTTGTTTGTAATTATCAATTCAACCTATAGAAACTTGAGCATAATTATTTGCAAATTTCAAAATGTATAGTTTATTGGCTAACGTTTTGATTTTTGTCACTATAATCGTAATTTTTTTCAGATAGATGAACTGATGGACAACTGACATAATTTAAAAATTTGCAACAAAAAGTATGATTAAAATCTGTGGGTGAAAGTTAAGCCCTTATCGGAATTCTAGACCTTATTTTCACCCATCCATTTGTAAAATTGATTTTTCCAATAACTTGTTTACTATTATTACTCAACATATCCCAATACTATTCATTTTTTGGTAATTTTTGTGGACTAATATTGGATGTAAGGTCTGACAGGCCGCAGTGTTAACTAAATTCAACAATCGAAACTCGAACCTGAATTAAAGTTTTATATGAAATTTTCATGAAAGAAACACTTCAAATATAGTGTCAAAACGTCGAATTTGAATTGAATTTTTAAAAGAAACCACAACAGTCCGAAAAAGAATCATAAAAAATATTCACGCATTTAAGTACATGTAACCCATTAACATTATGTTCTGCGTTCTATTATATAATTGTGTATGAATCCTCCTAATATCCTGACGAATGATTCAGTATTCAAACATAGTACATGACATAACTGTAATAACAGTTGCTTTTATTAGATAAAAAAATTTAATATGATCAGCATACATAATTCATGACATGGCTGTTCTAGCAGTTGCCTATATTAGATAAGAATTATAAATGTGAGTATTAAAATAAAATTAACTAAATTTCATTAACATTACGTTCGGCCTCCTGTTATCTATTATGCACGAATCCTCCTATTATCCCGACGAATGATCGGGTTTTCATACAAAAAACCATGACATAACTATAGTAGCAACTGCCTATATTAGATAAAATTTTTAAATATGATTATTAAAATAATATATAATCAAATATAGTGTATCATCTTATTATGTATTAAATATAAAACAAAAGAATCATAAAAATTTGTTCAAGCCTTTTAATACATGTAAACCCATTCACTTCACGTTCAACCTCCTGTTGTCTATGAATCCTTCTATTATCCTGGGGAATGATTCAGTATTCAAACATAGTACATGACATAACTGTAATAACAGTTGCCTATATTAGATAAAAAATGTTAATATGATTATTAAAATAATATAAAATATAAACTCCCACTATAATCAGCATTAATCTGGTCTAATATAAGAATTACACTATTACTTATATACACTTGTATATACACAAAAGCACTTAACTATATATACATATATATTATATATATATATACGTATATACTTTATATTATTATATTATTTATATGTATATAACATTATAATTTAAAGTATATGCCATTCATTAATCATTTTATAACAATATATGTATGTAGTTAGTAGTATATACTAAATAAATACACGGACGAAGCTACAAATTTATTATTTAGATGTATCTGTTGTATATACATTTTACAAATAGTTGATTCTACATGTAGTGTAAGTGATAATAATATTAAGTGCGAGTGAAAAACAATATGATCATCAGTGATAATGCATTTGTGTGATGATAGTTATCAAAATTTATTAAACCAACGGTAGTGTTGTGTGTGTCTCGATAATTAATTGTATATCATCTTAAGGATAATTTTTTTCTCATTTATTTTAAGTAGTGTCACGTATAAAAATTGTTAAGATTATCAATTTTTTTTCAAGAGGTTATTATTATTAATTATTTTCTTACAATAGTTTAAATGTTTTGTGATAAGTTTGTGTGAAATTATCAGTTGTTATTTTTAAACCGGTAAAAAAATTTATTATTTTTCTTAATTTAATGGCGATTTGTGGGAGCAAATCTCAGATTCTGATCGTTTGTTTTGCAATATTCTGTAGATCTTTTCGGTTTTGATATTTATAGATAAAAAGAATATTTTTCAATTCAAAATTGCCGCGTACATCGTAAAGTAGTCAATACATCTGCTGTGTCTACCGGTAAATATAGGCGTCTTTCACATTTTAAGTGAAACAAACAAAGATATGAGCAGTATGTACCCGGCAAAAGTTGATCAAACTAGAAAATTAACTCACTTCTATATCGATTCTTCGAAAAAACAATCAAAAAAATGGTTATTCTTGTCAGAATTTGACTATTGGATTGGAACCTGGTAAACAGATTGCAAACAAAAACAAATGCTTGAATCTTTATCATATAGAATTTATTTTGCAAAAATTAACGGATTTCGAGGGTTGTGTAAGAAAAATATTGGGTATATATGGCCACAATATAAAGATTTCGATTCGAGTATTTTGGCCGATGTTAAAAGATACAAAACTTTTTGGATCGATAAAATAATGTAACAATACGTTGGTATTGTTTTAACAAAATGTTATCGACCGGCAGTCTTTCTTTATTGTCGGTTAAAGATAAAATATCACCAGATTATAAGCGATTAAAATTTTATGACTTTAATTTTTTACTAACAAAACAGATTAAAATTTTAGTTAAACAAATATTATCCGGAAACTAACTAAATAAGGAATACACAATTAAAGGATTTGATATTTCCTTTTTCATTATTCACAGAGTGACTATCTACTGTTTGAATTATGTCAACAGAAAGGAAGTTTCATATAGTTATCATGGAAATTTTATATATATTTCCTTGGAATAAATAAATAAGTAAATATAGTTTTTTTTCTACATATGATTTATTTTTGCCACATCTCTGTTAACAGAACATCCCAAAACGATGTTTAGAACTTTTTCCATGCGACTGTTAATCGACGTTAAACACTTAAGTTTTAACATTTATTACTTGCTTTAGTTGAATTTTCGTTTGTTAACTCCCGACACGAAATGAAGTTTGAAGCCTATGTGTTCTGTCTGTCTGTCTGTTTGTCTGTGGCATCGTAGAACTCAAACGTGTGAACCGATTTGAATGCGGTTTTTTTTAGATAACTGGTTTCCGTGCGGTGGTTTTTAGCTATGTTTGAAAAATCTGTTCAGTTGTTTCAAGATTATCAGATCTTTTCCAAGATGATATATAGGCATATTATTAACATTATCATTTTGCATATAAGTTTGGTGGAGGTAACGGGAAGTTCTTATTATGTTTCATATTATGCGTTAAGAGTTTTCAAAATTTTTAATTTTTCTTTGAATACTATGAATTGTAACTATTAATTGAATTTTTGTTAGAAATTAATGAAAAATCATACTCAAAATTAGACAACGAATTCTTGACACAGAAGAAATTAATTATTTTAAAATTATTTTTGTATATTAAATTAGTCTCCATTTTCGATTATCGAGCTGTTTGTTAAGAATTGATACAAAAAGGATTTGACATATAATTTTAAGTGTTTCAAATCTTCAACACACAGACATTTTTCTTCTCAATTTAGTCCTTAGTAATCTAATGAAGTAAGTTACTAAGTATATATAACTGAGATTTTTGTCAGGACACTTGACAGATACTAAATAACTTAGTAACATTACTATCTATCAGGCAAAGATTACTATCTATTCCATATAACATATAACAGATATATCGAGATAGGCAGACATTGTTCTCTATTATTATCAAAATATCTTCAAAACTATACGTCAGAAAACTTTGTTTATATTTTTAACATAATCTATAATAGCTTAACAACTTAAGTTTTTTACATTTTGTCTTTAGCAGTTTTAGTTCAATCTACTATGTGTGAAATTCCGTCTTTTGAAAACAAATTTCGGGATGCCGGATACTGGACGTCTGATCTCTCTCAAAAAATTAAATTAAACTCCTTAAACATTCATACAATGTTTTTACGTCAAATAAATCATTGTCAAACGTTAAAAATAAAAATATGATCTCAAACCTTTTTAGATGATTCCTAACTAAAAGACACAAAAATTTAATGCAGTTGCTAATTTAAGTCAAGCCTTAAAACCTAGATGGTATACGTTTTCAAAAGACTGCACAAAAAAACTTCAAAATATCAATTGCAAGGAGGTGGGCTAAGTTTACGGAGGTTTTTACCTCTTTATAATTTATGCTATTCCGTAATACGTATTGTTTAGAGGTATTGTTTTTCATGCGATTCAATATTGTTTAAGATGTACTGACAGGAAAAATACTTTTTCTGAACGTTGTCTTATGTAAATTTTATCTGAAATTATCTAACCGGGACTAACACGTTTTAATTCTCATTTTACAGCATTTACTTCTTTATTTTTAAATGTGTACACTGATTTTATTTAACTAATACTATATTTTATTAAAAATTAAGTTATTAACAATCCACTAGATACTTTACAGGATAAAGTAAAGCTTGAGAATATTTCTTTAAAAAAAAGGATAATTTTCTCCGTCATTTTACCATTCGTTATCTGAGTGTAAAATTTGACAGTTATCTTTGAGCTCAGATGAGCAATACTACTAGTATTATTAAAAAAAAGAACATATTTTTTGTCTTTACAGTTTTTTTTCTATCCCTTATGGTTTTTCAGATGGATATTTTCCATTGTAAGCATTGGAAGCAAGGTCCGATTTTACCCATTCACGAACTAGATCTTTCTTTTTAGTTATCTCATTTCGTTTTTGATTTGACGGACAGACGGACGGCTATGCGGAATTGGACTAATTGCGCCCGTTTATGAACATCTATATAATAAACTTTAACTAAACTTAATATGCCCTTGGATATATCATATATACCGGGTATAAAAACGTACAAATTATTATGCCAAACTGGCAAAGATAAAAATAAATATCAAATACCAAAAAACAAAAAGTTAAAAGTGTTGAGTAGTTGTCCAAATATTTAGAAGAAAAGAATACACAACCATGATATTTTCTTATCACTAAATAAACATAAAATTTGTTATTTGTATATTTTTAAAGATAAAATGAAAACTATATATATATATATATATATACTTTTGATACAAATTAATACAAATTAAATTAATGTCAACCTAAAATAGATTATTGTTGAGTTAGCTCATTATAATACAGGTGCACTTTTTATTATTTAAAGCACATTGCCTATTTTTTTCTAATCGGAAAAATCTAATTATATTCTATCAAAAAATACAAGCTGTCCTTTCCAATTACACAAATTTTACTATATATATAATCGATATAAACTTTACTATATTAAAATTTTATAACGCGGCAAGTAATTTGTTTTCTTTTGATTCAAATATTTTAAATTAAAACTTGCCGCGTTATAAAATTTTTAAAACATACTAAGAAAAAATTTACGAAATACATTTTTTCAACCAAATTTTTTCTTACATTTATCTGCCCGAAAACTCGGCCCTTTTTTACATTTATGTTTTTGATCAGATAATCTTTATGTAAAAATAAAATATTTTTGAAGTTATACTTCTTTTGACGCGTTTTGAGAATCCGATCAGAGTGTATTTTCAGCATATAACGAATCGCTTATATAACACTCGACTGGTGTAGCTCTGAGTGTTTGAGAGACTTTCAGTAAAAAATGTGTGTCTTACAATATATAGAGAAAATTTATATATACATACATTATATGCTTAAGGATAGTTCCAGCATGAAACCACTTTTCGACAGATTTTGCTCATTTTTTTTCACAGGCTAAAGATAACATTTTCTAATAAATTCTAATAAGTTCCAGAATTTTTGACCGCGAGATAATTTATTGCAAAGTAATCAATCTCTCTCCATATAAAACTTCATGCCCGCCCAACTATTATCCATGAAAAAAATACTCGACAGAATTTAAAAAAAAAAACTAGAATAGTAAAGATAAATATTTATTAAATAATTTGTAATTTTTTGTTTTCGAAATGTAAAAGTTTAAAATTATTTTTTATTTCAAAATTACATTATTTTGTATATATGGATAGTGAATATCATCTATGTGTTGTGTATGTGTGAATATGTATTTGTTATATAATAAAAGCAAACCGTTTTTTTGTCCTGATTATATAAGACAGTGCTGGACCTACCTTAAGTAAAACAGGCCAGCCTGTCTGTCACACAAGCAGTGTGACTACCTCCCTACAGTGGACAAGAATTTTGTGTGGTGTGATATGATTTTTGGATATTGAAATACAAGACAATATTAACATATTTTTAAATTGTTTTTTGTAAACTAGCGTGTATTTATTTCCATTGTTAGTATTGTTGCCTTTCGGTTATATTATACCAATGGAAGCGACTAGCGTTTACTTACTTTGACATTTAAGTAATATGTGTGAACATTTATACCATTTTTCATATCAAGCATTTGATGTTAAAAATTGGTACAAGACAATATTATTAATTATAGAACGAAGGATGAATGATCGTTATTCTTTTGGTAAATAGCTACACTGCCAGCTTTTACTTTAGAACATTTAAATTTGACTGTTGAAATTAGGTACAAGAATGTCTTCATCAATATTACTCCATGTTTTTGATAAAAGAAGAATATTAGAATTACGAGCCACATTATCAATGATGTCATTTGTATGGGCTCGTAAACTTTGTATATTAAATGTATGCATTGAGAATAATATTCGCGAACGCGCATGTTTATTAGAAACAACAGTTTTGTAATCTTTGGGGACAGGACAATCTGTATTATTTCCAATGCTATTGAAGGTTGTACGCAAAAATTTCCATCTCAAGGTTTTAGTTCATAAATATAATACATAATAAATATTAAATAAATTCAATGATTATTTAATTTATCAATTAAACTATTATTTGTAATTGTAATCATCTTTTTATATTTGTATGTTGGTAGGCTGTAAGTATGAATGCAAACAAAGTATAAGTTTAAAATTTGTTTCATGATTGTTACCGAATTTAGCTGATTACTTTGAGATTAATAAGATTATGTTTTGTAACGTTTACGTTTAATATAAAAAAGTATTTTGTTTTTATTTACTAACTTAACAGTCATCGAAAAGAGACTTTGGTTGCCTATCTGAGAATACAAGACGAAGGACTGTGGGGAGAGAACAGTAGCCATACTTGACCATATGGAAATATTACAAAAGGCGGAAATAGAAATTCCCTTTTCATCCTTGAAAGTGAGCAAAGCAAGTGGCCGACTGAGACTTCAAAGGCGATATAAGCTTTCTGTCCCTGATAGACAAAAAGGGGGACGAAAGAGACAATAAGCTGCCCGCAAGACTCCCAAGTATCCTCCACAGATAGTTCTAAGCTAAAAGAGGGTCAATGTAAAGAACAGGGACGTTAGAGCCACTTTTGCACTACGGCGATCTGTTTTTCAAACAGAGGTTTATGCCATAATTTCCGTGGCAAACATGGAGGAAGTAGTCGATTACACTGAGCGGTGGGTTAGTATCTGCTCGGATATCCAAACTGTACCCAAAGCAATCTGCTTTGCTAAAGTAACATCTCCTCTGGTTCTCGATGCGCAGAATTACTGGAGAACCTGGCAAGGACAAAATAGTGTACCTTGATATGGGTACCAGGGCACTGCGAAGTTGAGGGAAATGAACTCGCCGCACGTGAAGTACCCGCACTCTCATATCAGGGTAGGACCATATCTTAGAATAACTCGGAATATCTCGGAAATCAGATTACCTTTTCCCTAAACGAATGGGCGTCTAAGTCTATGAATAGGAAATGAAAAGTTATAGTAGGCCACAGACAAGCCAACTAATGATAGCTGGGTATAATGCTGTGAGGTCAATCTGGCTTATTGGAAAAAACCGGTAAGAGGAAAATCTCCTGGCTTGTGTAGGTCACTGCAAGCTCAAAAGAGAGGACAGTGCAATCTACCCGGATTGTAACGGAGTGGATGATACACACTTCCACCTTCAGTATAACCTCCTTAGAATTCAATATTTTCCCGACTCGATCTGATTTTTTTTATGTGTGCCAAATTTTGTACATCCCTTAATAATAGGGAATATGCATGAAAATTTTTTATCACTTGAATTGAAGCATGTTTACTTGATAAATATCAAGGTAAAATTACTTTTTAAATAACTTTAAAAATAAGCGAGATATGAATGATTGAAATTCCCGATTTGACAAAGAGGGTGATAGCCCTCTTGATATGTTATGTGACGTCATACTACACTTTCACCATTTAAAATACACGTAAAACTCCGTTTTTAGTATTTTTGCAAGAAAGAGACAGATAATAATCTTTAAAAGCTTATAGCTTCCTTGATATTTGTCGGATTTTAATTTCGTTTTTAAATATTATTACAGTATTAACAGTATTTTCATATTCTGAAAATAAATGTGAAAAAAACTTTTCATGCATATTCCCTATTTTCGATCAGACCGCAAAAAAAAAATGTTTACAAACTAGGCCCTAACCTCAAGCTGCCTATTAATTTTCAAATCATTTGATTAAATAATCAAAACCGAACGACAACAAATTTTAGACGGGATACGATGAACCTCAATTTTTTTTACGTCTTTTGAAATAAAAAATCTTAAAGGAGACACACAAAAATTCAATACTATACATAACATTTGTTTTTCGGATGAGTGTTATAAAAATTGATTCTGAATGTCGTATATAAATGATATACATTTTAATTGACCGGAAGTGATTCACAGCCGGAGTATAAATTCGCGGGCGGTGTATAAGAAAAGAAGTTATATTATATTATGTATTGCATATAATTGTACTTGAATGTTATGATAAATATGAACTTTATAAATATAATGAATAAAATTTAATAAATTATTAAATTTTTTCTTCACAGTTATTTTACAAATAAATTCCATCATAATAAATTTAAACAAAAAAAAAAGAATTAGATAACAAATTCTGACTCATAAAACGCTTTATTTTTTCAATTTTATGTTAAATTAGGTGCAATTTTATCGTTTTGTATTACCCAAAATTTACTCTTTATAGATCTTCTTCAAATCTATTGTACACAAAGCCACAAAAGTATTCATTCGGTTTTCGAAAAAAAGACTTCGGATAAAAATTGTTCGGTCAAATAGAACTTTTACCTCTGAGAAAATAAACGTGGAGATAATCCAACTGTATCATCTTCTTTTTGGCACTATGAAAACATGGCAAAAATTCTATAATAAAATCGCGTGTACAAAAAAAAATTGATGCTCAAACGTATCGAAAGTAAGTTTTTCTTGAATATCTCGTAAACTATTGGTTTTAAGTTAACAAAGATCACCATTAAATTTTCCAACGGTGTCATCTTCATTTTGGCACTATGAAAACATGGCAGAAAGTCTATAATAAAATCGCTTGTACAAAAAAAAAATTGTAGCTCAAAGGTATCGAAAATCATTTTTTCTTAAATATCTCGTAAACTATTGGTTTTAGGTTAAACTGAATGAATAAAGCGCAAATCAATTATAGAAGCGCTACTTTTACCGCATTTCCTCCTAAAGACAATAAAAAAATTTCTTTAAATGTCCATCGATCCTACCTAGTAGATGTCAAAAATCAGTATCTGAAAAATTAATATTTATATATCTATATATAAATATTATATATAGATATAATATAATATTATATAATCGTATACGCCACCGTATACGATTATATCTGTAGACACTTTAACGGTCACAGTATTATTCTAATTCGAATGAAATTGAGTATGTGTCAATGGGCAAAATCGGACAAGGGAAAGAGGGATTTAAAGGGGGAGGGGGGAAACACAAAATTTGGTATATCTCCCTTTATGTTGGAAAAATCGAAAAAAAAACAAAAGTTATAGAAAATTAGTTTTATTATAATTTTATTTCTTATCACTTTTTCTGTTATACTAATATTTACAGAAATATTGACAATCTCTTTGTACACATTAGAGTTTGAGAAAAAATAAGTAATAATGGATTGTAGCAAACATGATTTTCTACAACTTTACTTTTTATAAATTTTTCGATTTTTCTAATATTAAGAGAGATATTTTATATTTTGTGTTTTCTTCTTTCTCTATCCCCTCTTTTTCCTCTTGACTTATGCCGTTTATTAATAAAATAGGCCTTTCAAATACGAAAATCATATCAAATACGACATTTCTTTTTGATCAGACTAAAATTTTGACGGCTAGAGCGTAATTTATGTATTCTAAGGAAATTCGCTAAGTTGAAGCAGCTCCTGCGTAACGAATTTTTTAATCAATTTGCACCACTTTTGAGGCCATGTGTACGTAATATTCCCGGATAGACGCGGTTGGAATTATGAATCACGAACCAATCGTAAATTATCTGCCATAAATATTGTTTTTAAATCTATAATGGGTATTGATAAGAAGAAACTATAATAATTTAATTCATAAAATGAAATATCCATTATATGTACTATTAAAGTATGAAAATAGTTTCAAACAACACAAACACGTTCGTTCTTATGTCTATATTGAGTGTGTTTGATATAGTATGTGCGATAAAAATAGGGTTGCCACCTCTCCAGATTTCGCCAGAATCCCGAAATCGAACAGCTTCTACCTACTGACAAACAAAAACAAAATTAATAATTTTTGAAAAAACAATTCGAAATATAAATCCAAAATAATAATAATAATATTGTTATTAATTAATATTAATATGAACAAATAACTCTTTAAACCGCCAGGAAACGACCCCGGCCGCATACCGAATATGAGAAACAGTGGGGTTAGTAGCAATTTATTTTGTATGGTGAAATATACAAATACATGAAGTAATTCAACTTGAAAATATTTTTAATTAGTTGACTTGATCGTCTGATTTTGCTTTTACAAAAAAAAAAACAAGTAAAAATGCTGATTATTCATTCAATCTTGAAAGGTCAATCACATTTTATAAAAAGAAAAATATTTTTAAGTAAATAACAATTATCTAAAATATTTTTTAGGTAAATCCATAAAATTATTAGTTAGTTTATCTATTGGAACGTTAATTGTTTACACAGGACAATATATTTATAAAAAATTCCGGATAATTATAAATTTTTAATACATAAATAAATTTATAACCAATGTAATCTTATTTATGTTTTTCAGATAAAAATTTCTGACCTTTATTTTTATAGTTTGTTGGCTTATCCGATGATAGTTAATATTGTTAATTATATGACTCAGTTTTGCTACAGAAATGTTATTTGTGAGAAATCAGATAATATCTATATCAGATAAAATCGATCAATTCAATTGTTTTTTTTGAAAAATGTTTCTCTCAAAACTTGTTAGTTTATTTATCAAAAATTGTTCGGGGGCGGTTAATTGACTAAACTGTCGGCGTATGGACAAGAACGAAGTAACCGGCTATGCTTGTGATGGTTTTCTGCAGTTCACGATCTCCAGATGAGTCTCGATATAGTTCCTACCAAAGTCGACTGCTGCCCATCCTACCAATCCCTAGTCTACACACAAAATTCCTTTTCCTCCACTCACATCCTCACATCCTTAGGCATCGCAATGCCTAAGGATGTGGGATGTGAGGATGACACCCTCTACAATCTATCTATCTAATAAAAATCTATCTACAAACAATGCCTAAACCGGTGGGCCTAGAAGCATTGAATTTTCCACAGGAGTTTCTTTATACAGTCTGTTTTCAAATGCATTTCTAATAGGGAATCAATGTTAAATAAATAAATAAAATATTTACTATAAAACCATACATACATACACATACACACAAACATCTGGGCTGCTTGTGTTGGTTTGATGCCATTTAAGAGTGGGGATTTAGTGATGCCCACTTAATTTATAATATTATTATTCATTACGTATGCATACACACACTACAGACTACAGAGTACCCCCACTATTTTTATTTCTTTATGAAGCATTGTGTAGTTACTACAATAAATAATATTTAACATTGATTCTCTATTGGCAAAGCTGTCCAAAACAGACGGTATAACGTAGGTGAACACTGAGGACTATTTCACACAAACCCGTGTCGGCCTAAGTAAAACATCTCATTACTTTTAAACCCTGGTGTCATGGACCCGCTGTCGTTTACGCGACTGTCGGGTTGGTGTGAAGCAGTCCTAAGAAAGAAAAACGGTGAAATAGGGAACGAAAGTTTGTATTAGAGTTCGTCATTTTTGAAGTTAGAAATATGTAATTCGGTCTTTAGGCTTCTGTTTATAAATAAAAGTCAGTTGTATCAGCGATTTTGGAAATTCAATCCCTAAGGGAATCAAATAAGGGATGAAAGTTTGCATATGAAGTGTGCCATTTTTGAAATGTTGAAAACGTAATTCAGGGTTTTTACATTTGAGAACAGTCGGATGGTTCCTGAGATGTTGCCGATGCAAAATCTCATCGGACATGCGACTAGTATTTTTATAAAAATTCACTAATATCTTGAACTGTGAATAAACCTGCTTTTTTTGAAACTATTTCATTTTTGTCCATTACTATTTAATTTTATCACATATATAACAAGATCACCATCGCATATTTATCTGATTATAAAGGGAAAAAAACCGGCAGGATGATCTTAACAAAAATAAGATAAAACGTTTTAGTAAATACAATAAATATTATCTGTATCTAGATAGATTAAACAATTAGGTATTACAAATATTTAATTTAGAAAAATGATATCTTATATTAAACCAACTGTTTGTATATATGTTTAAAAGAATAAGCGGGATAATTTTCTGACCCATGGGACCCTAGTATTTCATATAATGTAATAAATGCATTTACATATCGTGTTAGGGTCATCCGTGAAGTCACATGTTTTAATGATTTGTATATTTATATAGTTAATGTCAATGATTCCGGTTATGAATACGTCATAACTATATTCATAATTCTTGATGTAGAACCTAATAAACATATATTTATTGACTAGAAACGAGAAGAAAATTATTTAAAAAAATATTTGTATCAAAATTGTCATATCGGAAATGGAACAATAAACTTTATTTTTGGGACACCTTTAAAATTACAAGTTACTTCGAGATTTTAACGGACGCGTAATTTGCCGCTGCTGGTTGGGCGATTTATCTTTTCCTTGAGGCATCGTGCTCAAACTCCTATTTAATTGGTCTGAGTAAATGCCGAATATATCCACCCACAAGGTGAATTAAAGACAGGGCTTCGAATTGGTCATTATGTATTGAGTGGCCCTGAATAACGTCTGTTTGAGTAAAGAGACACTCTGTAATATATTATTTGAAGCATAAAGCAGACCTAAACAAGTATGTCTAGAAATTGTTCTTGCATTTTATATCTCTCCAAAGACAGTTCTTGAACATCATCAATGTTGGATACAGAAAAAGAGCCTAAGATCTTTTATAATCCAGGAAAAACTACTTGAGGCGGTTATGAATTTTGTACCCTAAATACCGTTAGAATATTCAAATCAGAATCCATTTTTTACATAATAGTTAATCATTGTTTTATGACTAATATATTACGATTGTTTGTGGTATTTATTAAGAAGTTCATAGTTTTACCCATGTGTGTACCACCTATATGTATTATATATACAGGATGAGCTTTAAGTACCGAACCAATTTCTTGGAAAGTATTATTCAATAATAATATTATAAGATATATAATAACAGTAGCAATCTGCAAAAGATTTAAAGCTGGTATTTTAATCTAGCTTAGCATTTTCATGAAGCAGAAATAAAACCTATAGGGGAATTTTTTGCAAATTATTGGGTAAACAAAAATTTCTTCTACAGACGTTCCCAAAATACAGCGCGCTAGATAGCTCGTTACATATTGCTATAACTATAAATCATAAAAAACAAGTGCAAATAACAAATAACTGAGTTAGGTGCTAAAACACCAGGTATATATTGTGTTTATGAAAAAAAGTTTCAAACAAAAGCTGTTTATTTTTTAAAAAAATTTACATTTTATTTCATTAAATTTTACCGTTTCAAAGATGGATATTTTGTTCCCTGTCGTAAGCCTGATTCGATTTTGTCTATTCAGGAACTTTACCCTATACTTTTTAGCTCTAGAAAACACATACGAAATTTCAGCTCGTTATCTTTTTCGTTTATGAGTTATCGTGTCCATAGACGGGCAGACAGACAGACGGACATTTTATGTTAGGACATTTTATGAACACTTATACCAAACATTTCTTTCTGCGATCAATATTTTCAACCGTTACAATTTGAACAGACTATCGTAAGAAGTTTTCATGAAAAACAATTTGTGTGGCATGAATTTACCGGCAAATGTGTCATTTTATGGATATTATTTTAAAGAGTCAACGATAAAACATTTTTTTGTGTTATTTAACACAAAACACCTAATTGTAGATCAGTTTTTGGTAATTTAAACAAACGGGAGTTTTGTAAGTGAAATCTAAAATATCTCTCGTGATGAAACTGAATATTGGAAATTTTTCCATGAGGCAATTCCACTTAGTTATCCTATGGCCTATTAGCTGGTGAAGTATAGCATATAATGTTTCTTCCACCCCGTATAGTAGTACAGTAGTCTTTTCGGAGTTTGGTGTGTTCGTTCTGCATCACTCTGTATATATTTACATATATATATATGTCTGCAATAAATAAACCGTATTATACTTAATTAAGTATTTGTGGTCGCGACTTTTTAAGAGGTCTGCTCTAAGTAAGTTGTCGCTTACTAAAGATCATAACGTTTAGATTATAATGATTTATATTCTATTTATTAATTTAAATATTTCAAATATACATTGTGTTCAATATTTAGTCGATTTATTCACATGCGGTTGTCATAAATCAAATATAGACAAATAGTCATCTGACTAGCCATATGTATTCAATATTTAGTCGATTTATTCATATGGTTGTCATAAATCAAATATAGACAAATAGTCATCTGACTAGCCATATGTTCAGTGGCTATTGATTATCAATTAGATAAATGATCAATGGTCAATTGCCACTGATGACAATACGATAACATAATGAAAGTCGAAAATTCGACAGCATCTGATCTGGACCATGATGAAATTCGACAATACAATACGAATTAAAATTTTTGAGGCGCTGGAAAAGTGAAGTATTGTGCAGCGAGATATTCACAATTCAAGTTCAAATTTTTTACATGCTATGTATACGTAAATATGGCTACCTGGAAATATGAATAAGTTTCCAAGAATTGCTTATACAAGTAATATGGTATTAATCAGACTGAATTTTCGTTTTTTTTCTTGTCAAAATGGTTTAGGTAACATAATTTTCAATAAAATTGAAAACTGCGTTGGCTACGAATTTAACCAACATAAACTATGCTTTTATTAGTTGCGGTTAGACGGACTGAACAGCTTAAAAATAGTTTAAAATTCAAATTACTTGATTAACTTTATTAAATAAATCATGTGTAAAAACTTGGCCACGACACTGAACTATTCCAACTGATTAATTCAAAGAATATGACCAACATAATATATAATAAGTCACATGATTTTTTTCTCTTAATAGTTATTTACAAAAATTTTTAAGTCATTTAATTGATAATTAATGATGTAATTTAGATGTTGTTTATTTTTTTTTTTTTTTGTATTTAGGACTATTATAGTATATTATGGATACCTGTTGGGTGGATAAAAATAACCTTGATTTATGTTAATTATTAACAATTTATTAATTATTTTTAATAACACTCTTTTGTTATGCTTTATTTCATATCTTCTGTAATACATTTTTTTTTAAATCGATATTACATGTTAATTAAATTTAAAAATTATAACTGAATAATAATTAATAATAATCATATTTAACAAATACAGATTGATCGATTTATGTTAGAATTATCTAATGCAATCTGATTAGTGTTATCAAAAAAAAACATAGGTAATTTATTCATAGATAATTATGAACAAATATCATAGATAACTTTGCACTCGGGGGCAGTACCCTTATATCGCGAGATGATAACGAGGTTAAATTGTTTTTTTCGAAAATCGGATATAACTTTTTCAATGTTTTTAAGCGGGACTTCAACATTTTCAAAAACTTTCTAGATACAATTACGAATCGAATGAGACCTGGGTCATAATTTTCTGAGAAGGCGACGTGGAATTCGAAAAAAAGGCACATGTTGACTAGTCTAATATATACCAATAGATATGTTAAATCAATCCATACTTTGTAATATAAACAATCCAAAAAATTACATAATATTATAATGAATGCTACAAAATAATTTATGTTATTTTTATGCATATTTTTTGTAAAAAATCGAACAAAATTGATAAAGCAAACAATATCATGGCCGAATGGCTACCATATATTCTTAAAATTTCAGTAATTCAAATTGATGATTAGTTAGTCAGTCTTTCAAGTCAATTACATATATTATTATTATAATGATGTATATATTTTAAGGTATTTATATAAAAAAAAACCGGTCATAAATACACAATGCCCACTTTCAAGGTCACATAAATTCAATTATAACTAATAATTATTTAAGTCGGTCTTATTGCAATTGATGTTGATTGTAACTAATGCATAATGAACTTTGATTTGTAAAAAAAATTTTAATTCAATTACTGATGAAAAAAGTTTAATATACAGGATAATAGTATTATTAGGGAGAAATTTACTCTAACCAACTTCAAAAGGTTTTACAAAATACAAAATCCATAAAAAAATGGATTCTTCTTTTTTTAAAGTCGGTTATACGCCGACAGTTTAGTCAATTAACCGCCCCCTTTTTTTTCTTAGTAATTAACAAACTGTCGATGTCGGGATTCACGCCTTAGACCGCTTAGACTTAACGCCTTAGACCGCTCGGCTGCTTGGACTGGTCGGCTGTAGTAACATAACCTACCAATTCCTAGACTTCATACAAATTCCTTGTCCTTAGGGGTCGGTAAAAAAAGGCCTAGAAAGGTCTACTTGCGAGGCTTCAACCTCTCCTCCACCAGTACTACTACTAAATGTAACTAAACTTATTGAATAAAAAGATTTTGACAGAGATGTTTTTACAATTGCGGACAAAAAAGCACGTTTTTCAAATTTTTACAGATGATGGTGTACTATACTCGCTCCTAAATCTCAATTTACTTGATCATATTTGGATATACTTGCGTACACACTACATGTTCCCTGAATTACCACGGTAACTACTAACATACTGATATTCATTGATTATTTATTAGGCAAAATAAACGTTTGGTTTAAATTCCAAAATATTGTCAGTATAATTATTTGTAGAGTATGTTTTAGAATTCCTTAGAACCTTCGTTCCTTACATTTGGCGCCCGAGCAGCGACGATATTATCTTTAACTTGCTGTCAAAGAAACTTTTATTACTTTTCTTCCGAAAACGAAACTAGTTTTTCGAAAACATTCCACTCTCTCTATCTCTCTCTCTCTCTCTTTAACCAGCTTATGGGAGTATTATATTTATTAAGAGGGGATTTTTCTGATCAAGTTAATTTATGAATTTATGTAAAATATGAAAAATAGATAATAATGAGATCTAAACATGAAAAATAATACAAAAAAATGTTCATTAGATGCAGTGTGGTTAAAGTTCACCTTGAAATTAAATAGGTTTATTACAATTATTTATTTTTTTTAAACTGCAATCAGATAAAGACGGGAATTGCATTTTATTATTTATAAGAGATGCGGAATACTCGTTGAATAAAATACCTCCAGTTATTTGATCCAAATTTCCTGCACTTTCGTTTTATTATTTCCTATAAAGAACTAAGGTCGCAATGAATTTTATCATCTAGGATCTTAACCTGCAGCTTTCTACAAACTAACTTGATTCAATAGTAGAATAAGCCAAACGTCTAACAATTTCGGATGGCATACGGATTTTGTTTTCATACATTTTTCGAATTCTATAACTAATCCTTTGAAATGAATAACTTTGAGGGGAAAGGGGATTCCAGCAATTTTGCTGTGTACAGTTTTTCTCGAAAACAAATGTCACTAAAACTTGGCCCTCATGTCTAGCCTAACTTTCTAGTACTACAAAACATATGGGTGTAACAATATTTGACTCAAGGACAAAATAACTGCATATGAATAAAGAATTCAAAATATTGGGACAAAAAACTTCCAGGCCTGGAAAAGGTAAACCAACTGGGATTGAACATAAATATTGAAATAATAAAGGAGCAAAAAATCTCTGGACCTGACCAAATTATACCGGCCAATTCGGGTTAAATACTCGAGGCTCTAATTTACTGGTTGGTATTGTATTACACAGAGAAACTGAATTCAATTCGTGGTGCAAAATGGTAATGGTATGGTATTTTGCCAATACCTTTCCATTTGGTTATTTCCTATTAATAATGGTTATTCTTAGTATAAGCCAATTATTTTCTTTTACCGTAACATATATACGATTCTTCATAATAATATTAAGGTTGATCGGACACATGTATAGGTAAAATCGGCAATGTATACATAAAAATCTGAATTTTTAATATGTTATTAATAGCTTACTCATACGTATAAAATAATTTTTTGAAAAGAATCTCACGAAGGGTTTTCATGTAATTAATCATTAAAAATTGGAATTCTAACATGTTGTGAATAGCAAATGTTGAATGAACGCATGCATTTTCGATAATGTTGCTCCACCTTCTATAGATTAAAAAGTAAAAAACTTCTACTTTTATAAATTAAATCTCGTACGTTAAAATTTAAAAAAAAATAGTCTGACGAACAGTTTTGTAAATATCTTAATTAAAAAGATAAAAAATTCACGAAAATTTTTATCAAATCGTCAAAAAAATCGTCAAAAGACGATTATTTATTATTTTTAGTCATTCAATAATTACATAAATCCGATTACTAGTGATGCTAGATGCTATCTAAATTTAAATAATTAATTTACAGATTAAAATTTTTAATTTCTGTTAAAAAGGATGTTTCTGTTTATTATGAAATGTACTGTACTGTCCAGTAACCTTAAGAACAAATATCATATAGGTGTGTGTGTACACTTGGACACAAAAGTTGATGTTTTTTTTTTTTATTTTATAATTTCTTTGTAGCTTATTTATTCGATTTTCGAATAAAAGTTGTTTCTATATTTATAATAAACAACATTTATCTGAAGCCTTTTTTTTCGAAAAACGAAACAATAAGGCACAAATCAACTATAAATTTTTTTTTAATTGCATCGACTTTTGTGGTCCATAGTACAATGGACCACAAAAGTAACGCTCATGTTTCCAAATTTTTTTGTTGATTTGTCCCTCAAGTAATTCGTTTTGCGGAAAATGTTTCGAATACAAGTTGTTAGTATATTTATAAAGAACAGCATTTATCCGAAGCATTTTTTCGAGAACCGATTGAATAAAACGCAAATAAATTATAAAATTTGTATAAAAATGAGCGCTATTTTTATGGTCGCATGTGTACAAACTTATTGTTATTATTGCAGCAACACATGCATTTGCTATTATTTATAATTTGTTGTTGTTTTTGTCACATGAAAAGAAATTTATTTGCAAAAAGTTTATTTGTAAATAAATTGATCAGCGTCATTCAATGCATAAAAATATATCATTCATAATTCAAGTTAATTGTGTGGAATTTTAAGTAAGATAATTAATTACTGAGCATCAAGGTATACTCACAATATTATAGTCTCACTAAAATAGGTCATTTTAATGACATTGCTGATGAGCCTTGCGTCATCGAAACTACGTTGCCAAAAAATCATCTATACATAGTATAAAAGGAAATCATCCTCCGCGTTTGTCTGTTTATGCTCTAACTCCTTCTAAATCACGCAACGCATTTTGAATCGGTTTTCCCTGTCATGTAGATAATTTTTTCCGGAAGGTTTATATGTATTGTACATCTTGCGCCCGTGCAAAGCCGGGCCGGGTCGTATATATATATTTTTAAATATATATGTTCAATTATTGTTATTTTTGGAGTCGGTGTCAGCATAGAGAAATTCACATAACTTTTGGACACCGCCTCCAAAAATAACAATAATTGTATGCAATTATTTTTTTACTTTTTAGTACATTTTTTGTTATAGAATATTTGATTTTTGAAGTCGGGTTTCCATTTTGTCAAAATAGGTTTTATTTCTCGCTTTTTAGTGACTTTGAAGTTCTATAACTGATTTTATTTGTCTAAATATGGGTAGACCTACTAAACGACCAACTAATTTTTAGTGCATTTTTTTGTAACTTTTGTTTTTATCCTTTTTTTTTTTTTTTAATTTTTAGTGCATTTTTTTATAACAGATTTTCAGTTCTTTTTACAAGCATTTTGTTTTTTTTTGTAAAACTTTTTTTTTTGGGGTCGGTTTTTTTTTTGTAAAAAATTTTTTTAAAGTTGGTTTTTAAAAAAATTTTCATATTTTCCCATTATAAATGAGTATACCCTTTCAAAAAAAATAAAAATTTCGCAGAAATCGGTTATCACATATAAAATGAGGATTTTCCTCGATTTTCCGGGGATCCCCTCATCAGAATGCGATTTGGTGACAATGGGACCAATGGGAAACAATAGTTAGTATTTAGATAAGTGTATTTTCCAAGTAGATGTTTCGAATCAGTTATTTTTAACTATATTATATTTATGTATACAATCATAAGTAGCAATTTCGTTGCTTTATTTTCTAATATATTATTATTCTGACGATGTGATCAAATTGTCACAAATTGATGCATTAAACGGACATGTTTAGTTAACAACATTAAACTACTATCACTATATTCTGACGACTCAACAAGCATGTGATCAAATTATTCGTTATATGTGACAAGGTTCAATTCTTCAATGATTCAGTACATCACAATATGATAATTTTTTAGTTTTTTTAAATTTCATAATGTCGTCATATGTTCATGTTGATCTAAACTGTGGCAAAATATGGCATCAGAGCCAGGCCAAAGTCTAAATTTATTATGTAACGGTCATCCAATTCTATCAAAACCAACGATTAAATACAGGCTTAAAATTCTATAAAAACTGTGAAACTATTATCAGAGCTTATTTCTAAAGCTATATATATATATATATAAAGTCTGTTTTCAAAAGCATTTCTAATAGGGAATTAATGTTAAATAAATAAATAATATATTTACTCTAATATATTTATGCGCACACAAACATCTGCCTGCTTGTGGTATGATGTTTGTTGATGTCATTTAAGAGTGGGGATTTAGTGATGACTACTTAATTTATAATATTATTATTCATTACGTATGCACACACACATTACTGACTACAGAGTACCCCCACTATTTTTATTTGTTTATAAAGCATTGTGCAGTTATTATAGTAAATAATATTTAACATTGATTCTCTTTTAGAAAAGTTTCCAAAACAGACGGTATATATATATATACATAAATATATATGCCGTGCATATTTAGTTGGACTAAATATACGTATTTCTAGCATTACAGTAACACAATAACCATAAAGCATCTTGTATGACAAAGATAGCAATACACTCAATACAAAGATAGTAGACTGTCTTTATATATATATATTAGATATTATAAATGTAATTATATATTTTATTTTTATGTCGTTTTGATTTTTCTGCCAAGATCATTCCAATTTACTAGCCTCGCTTAAGAAGTTTCACACCTAAAAATAATTGTTTCTACTTTTTACGAAAATAATTTTTAAATTACTTTAATCAATGGACATCTTATCAACGGTATAATTATCTTACTGTTAATTTATTTATTTTTTGGTACATAGCCCTAAAAATATAGCAAATATCACAAAGTTTAAATGTCGTTTATCATAGTGTCAAATCCCTGTTGTATCTTTTATTCAAATTAGTTGGTACACTAATTTTACCATTCGTTGTCTACAATATAGTCAAATATAAAATTCGTTTAAAATATACTGTCAATACTTTAATATCAAAAGAGTTAATTTCGGTTATGTCTATGAATAAAACAAAAATTACTTATTTTTAACCCGACTTCAAAAATGAGGATGGTTCTCAATTCGTCTGTTTTTTTTTATGTGTGTTACCTCAGAACTCCGTCATTTATGAACCGATTTTGAATTTTGAATTTTTTTTTTTTTTTTTTTTTGTTTTAAAGAGTTTGATTTCCGATTGGTCCCATTGTCACTAAATCGCATTCTGATGAGGGGATCCCCTGGAAATCGAGGAAAATCCTCATTTTATATGTGATCACCGATTTCTGCGAAAATTTTTTTTTTGTTGCAAGGGTATACTCATTCATAATGGAAAAATAACAAACTTTTTTTAAAAACCGACTTCAAATAAAAAAATTTTTTACAAAAAAAAACTACGTGTGTTCTAGAACTTAAAAGTCAGGTCAAGTTCATGTGAATGGGCAATATCGGACCATATTTGGGCAAAAAGGGCCAAACTGTTCATCTTTGAAACCGTAAAAGATAGAACAAAAATTTAATTACAATAAATATTTCTGTTTTAAAAATTAACAACTTTTGTTTAAAACTTTTTTTCATAAACTTAATATTTACCGAATATTTTAGCAATTAACTCAATTGGTTGATATTTTCACTTGTTAACAAATAAAATTGATTAAGAAATTAACACAATATTATAATAATTGTACGTGTTAAGTATAAATAATTTTATAAGGTTATTACATATATTTTTATGATTATCATACGTGTGCATTCATTTATTAATAACAATAAATATTTATTTAAAGATGTTAACAACAATTGTATCTTTAATAATAATTATTATTAATATAACTTTACACCTGTCTATAAATTAAAAAATATACAAGTAAAATGATGCCGACATATTATGTATTCAAACAAATTTAAAAGAAAAAAATATTGTTTTTAATTATTAATCTTTAAAGTCACATGATAGAAAGTCGTTTAAAAAGATAATTAAAGTATGTTGTTTATTATTATTAAACATAAATATGAAACATTCATATTAAGAAATTATTGCTTTTATCCAGTCATCATAGACATTCAACCTCGTAATAAACTGCAAAATTGGTGTTGCAGACCTTACTACAAATATCATTTATAAGGTCTCATTTATCTTACTTCAGCTTAAAATTTTTACTAAAGATCAAAGGATTAAATGCGTTGTACAAAGTGCATAGATTATGTTTGGCAGATTTTTTTGCAAAAAAAGATCCCATTACTCTGTTTTCTATACGAATTATTATTTATGAGATATTGCGATTCCAATAATTAGAAAAATCGTAATCTGCATAACATAGACTCTGTTCCATATCCACCAGCTTCGAGGTAGAGTATTTGGTGCATTTTTGTATGTGTGGTTTTACCGTATAAAAGTATAAATTTGATCAGACAATTTTCGATTATATCACCGGAGGATCATTAAACCAAAACTGATCATTATTGATTTTTATACCCGGTATATAATATAATACCAGGGTATATTAAGTTTAGTCCCGACTTTGTAAAGGTTGCAAATATTGATCGCAGAAAATAAATTTTGGTATAGGTGTTCATAAAATGACCTCATTAGTCATTTCCGAAAAGTTGCTCGCCCGTCTGGAAACACCATAAGTCAAAAAATAAAAGAGATAGCGAGATTGTTTCAATCTTTCTTCGTCTGAAAAAATGCAAAGATCATGTATCAAAAGTGCATGTATGTAATTTTTCTATGAAGCTTTAGCTATGAAAGCTATTCATTTAGACGATGATTCGAAAAACATCGAGGAATTACACATGTAGATACACCCAAGTTATAAAAATAACAACTAACGGACTCAATTGTCTAAATACCCTCAATATGCTGAATTTATGGAAAAAGTTTCTAATAAAAGTAGTTTACTTTTTTTTAAAAAGACATTTTTTGTCTTGAAATTTTTTTTCTATATATTGCGGTTTCAACAATGGATATTTTCCCATCAGGCTGGGTGAACCACGGTTCGATTTTGCCCATTATCTGTAATTTTGTTTCTTATCATTTTTTCTGTTACACTAATATTTACAGAAATATTGACGGTTTAAGATTGAAAATTAAAATCCTTAATATCTCTGTACACATTAGAGTTTGAGCAAAAATGATAAGGTACTGAGTTGTAGCAAATTTAATTTTCTACAACTTCATTCCTTACGCATTTTTCGATTTTTATAATATTAAGAGAAATATTTTATATTTTGTGTTTTCTTCTTTCTTTATAACCCGTCCCCCCACTTCCCAACGACGTTTGTCATTTATTAATAAAATTGGCCTTGCAAATACTAAAATCATATACGACATTTCATTTTGATCAGACTAAAATTATGACCGCTAGAGAGTGATTTATGTATTCTAAGGATATTCGCTAAGTTGAAGCAGCTCCTGCGTACCGAATTTTTTTTTTTTTTCGGAGCTAAATAATATAATCTAAATAGTAAATTAATTAGCAAGTTTAGTAATTAAAACGATTATATAATCATATTTATTTTGTGTCATTGACCATTATTTAATAATTAAAAATTATTTTTTTTTAATCGTAACATTATTTCTTTAATTAGATATTTTATAATAATTAATAATTCACACTGTAATAATGATGCACAACATTGAAATGTTAAATTTTACACTTCAATTG
This sequence comes from Nineta flava, assembly GCA_963920215.1. NCBI lineage: Eukaryota > Metazoa > Arthropoda > Insecta > Neuroptera > Chrysopidae > Nineta > Nineta flava. The sequence goes on from OY986042.1 coordinate 102,501,845, forward strand.
TTGCACTTTACATCAAGTGTGTGATATTCTATTATTACGTCTTATATAATACGGTATTCACGTCATCAAATGAATGCGGATATATGTGTGGACTTGTTACAAACTATAAGTGGTTATAGTTTGAAAATATTCCAAATAATGATATCTACGTGAGGACGAAGCTTTTATAGATCACTTCCAAAAAAATTAAAAACCTAAAATTTAGTTAGAAATATACGGCATAGGGTAAACAACTAAAGGAATGAATTTGAAAACCTGAAATTTATGCTTCTAAAACGAAAATCTTACCATTATAAATCGTTAGTTTTGTAGCTTTATTAAATTTATTAAAAAAAATACATGTAAATAAGTTTCTATTAAAAAAACATTTTTTAAAACAAGCTTTTTATAGTAAAACTAATTTTCTACAACTTTACTTCTTATGTGTTTTTCCGATTTTTTCAATATTAAGAGAGATATACCAAATTTTGTGTTTCCTCCTCCCTCTAAACCCCCCTTTCCTCTTGTCGATTCTTGTCATGCTTACCATAAAAATGCATTGTCTTCGGAACTGAACCAACATGTAAAAATTCAACTCCGTAGGATAAGAGAAAGTGGTTCTAATTCAGCTTACAAGATTTGACCCGAACATACATACATAGCTATTCATACATACATACATACATACATACATACATACATACATACATGCATACATACCTTGCAAGTTAAATAAAAGCTTGTAAAAATAATAACGATCATTCCATGAAGAGGTATAATATTGTCAAAGGGGGGGGGGGGGGTTAATTGACTAAACTGTTGGCATATGGACAAGAACGAAGTAACCGGCTATGCTTGTGAAGGTTTTTTGAAGTTTCCTTCACGAAACCTAGATGAATATCGGGTAGATAAATATCATAGTTCCTATTTATCACATAAATAAATAAAAATACAGACGAATTGAGAACCATCCTCCTTTTTGAAGTCGGGTTAATAAAATAAAATTGGCACATAGTGAAATTCAAATTAGGCTAACATGAAATTATTTTATAAATAAATAAATAAAAAAGATAACTTATTTATTTGTATAGTAATTTTATATTAGACTTATTTGGATTAATTTCGACTTATTTTAATTTCATTCAGTAAAACTATGAGCCAATTTTTTTTTTAATTTATTCATGTATGACCACATTCATTGTCTCGCAACAACACTATCTAACTTGTATCGAATTAATATTAAACACAAAAAAATCACTAAAATATATCTAATTTAACTGAATGCGTTGTTACTGGCAATTTTCATCGAAATGAGAGAAAAATTTCATGAGAATATTGGTTTGATGGTATTTTCCACTGTTTCTTGAAGCTATATTTCAAGGACAAAGTATTTCATAGCCAATTGCATTTCGATGACTTCATATTAAGAAACAAACTTTTGCAAGATCCTGTATAAAAATTTTAATTTATGAAAATACAAAAAAATTTAACAGATCAAAAACTAAATTAACTTATTGGAAACGAAAATTAATTAAAAACTCGTGAAATCAAAAATAGTTATATTATTAACAAGTGAAAATAACAAAAATAACAACTAACTGAATAAATTGCTTAAATATCCGGTATATACTGAATTTATAAAATAAAATTTCAAACAAAAGTTGTTTGTTTTGCCCATAGTTTTGCCCATTTTGCCCATTCACGATCTTGACCTTACTTTTCAGCTCTAAAACACATATACAAAATTTCAGCTCGCTATCAATTTTCGTCTTTGAGTTATCGTGTTCACAGGCGGACATTTTTCCATACAACATATAGTTTATGCAAAATTTTAGTGCGAAGCTTGTGAAGACAACTAGTTATTTAAAACAAAGGCAAAAACTAAATGCTAAAATTTTTAGCATAAACTAAAATATCTCGCTTAAAACTCTGAAAACCTGAAAGTAATTTGCACCCAAAAAAAAATCCAAAACTATCATAAACCATGATTTTAATAGGGAATATGCATGCAAATTTTTTTTCACATTAATTTTCAGAATATGAAAATACTGTTAATACTGTAATAATATTTAAAAACAAAATTAAAATCCGACAAATATCAAGGAAGCTATAAGCTTTTAAAGATTATTATCTGTCTCTTTCTTGCAAAAATAGTAAAAACGGAGTTTTACGTGTATTTTAAATGGTGAAAGTTTAATATGACGTCACATAACATATCAAGAGGGCTATCACCCTCTTTGTCTAATCGGGAATTTCAATCATTCATATCTCGCTTATTTTTAAAGTTATTTAAAAAGTAATTTTACCTTGATATTTGTCAAGTAAACATGTTTCAATTCAAGTGAAAAAAAATTTTCATGCATATTCCCTATTCTAAATGATTATTAAATGTTCAATCTACTTGGAATAAACAATATTTTTAATTTACGCTTTAATGTTAAATTTTAACATAAAGAAAAAGATTTTTATAACAATTTATTAAACTGTTATTGCAGTTAAACTGCAAAGTGGCAACTCTACATTTGAAACTCAACAGAGAGTAGTGCAGAATCGAATCGAATTATTTTCATAAGTGTTTTTCTATTTTTTTTTCTAGGAGAAAATGCAAAAATATCTTCCATTAACAAAATGGATAATATACAAACAAGAAACTTCATACGTAACTCGAATATTATTTACATTATTAATAATCACGAATGTATTAATTATATGCCATGCATATCCATTTACCGAAAGCAATCCATTAGATCGATGTACGGGTGCAGCTGATATTGGTGATTGTCGATCATTTGTACATAAATGGTATTTTAATAATACGGCAAAGAAGTGTCAAACATTTATTTATGGCGGCTGTGGTGGAAATATTTTAAATCGTTTTGATTCCGAAATTGAATGTTTACATTATTGTGTCAGCGAAGACCGTAAGTACAAATCTATATTTTTTGTTAATTAGACAGTATTTACTTCTGTTGAAGTGATTTGTTTATTTAATATTTGTTTATTTGTGTATACTTTCGTGTCAACATAACGATGTTTGTCCAAATTCCTTTCCAAGTTTACCAGTGAAAATCATTTTATTCGAGCGACAAAATAGTTGTAGCGAGATTGTAACCAATGAATACCATCGGAAATGAAAAATCGGACTGTTCAGAGGTTCCTCGGAAAATATTCGCTATTCGTTATAATCGGAATAATTGAACAATTGAACAGTCTTTGACTAACGCAAGAATACCAGTCCAAGTGGCCGAGCGGTCTAAGACGTTATGTCTGCGCAGTATGCCTACTTGGAAACTTGGAGGTTATGGGTTCGAATCCCGACATCGGCAATTTGTCAATTATTAAGAAATAAAAATTATTAATAAATAGTTTGTCAATTATTAATAAATAAAAGGGGCAGTTGAATGACTAAACTGTCGGCGTATGGACAAGAACGAAGTAACCGGCTATGCTTGAGAAGGTTTTCTGCAGTTTCCTTCACGAACTCCAGATGAATATCGGCATAGTTCCTATCATAGTCGGCTGCAGCCGCATATCCTACCAATTCCTAGTCTATACACAAAAGTTCCTTCCACTCCACTCACATCCTCACATCCTTAAGCACCTTAGGATGTCGTCTTATTCTGCAGCTTAACTACAATTAACCGCATGTATAAGCAACACCATGTAGCGAATAAAAAAATTCAGTATTTCTTATACCATGTGTTCATTTGAAAACATGGTATAAGAAATTTGTTTCCACTCGGATATTTGTTTAAATATACACTTTAGACAAAAATTTTTCAAACAAAAGTTGCATAATTTAAAAGGCGAAACATAATGCAATAATTTTATTTTTGTTTCATGCCAACCGTACCCGCGTGGTATAACTTATCTTTTAAATAGTGCAAGATAGGGAAAATATTTTAAGACAAAATATGTTTATCTCATAAAAACAAACAACTTTTGTTTGTCACTTTTTTTCATGCATCAAATATTTCTACTTAAATACAAAATTAGCGCCCCGTATTTACATGGAAAATTTGGGATGTATGAAAAAACACTTTCAAACAAAAGTTGTTTGTTTCTATGAGATTAACATTTTGTGTGCTAACAAATTTTCCATATCATGCACCGTTTAAAAGATAAGATATACTACTCAGGCACGGATGTATATTAAACAAAAGTATAATTAAGTATTGCATTATATTTCCTCTTTTAAATTGTGCAATTTTTGTTTGAAACATTTTTTTCTAAAATGTATATTTTGAAAAACATTTTTGTGCTATTTTTCCAAATGAACACACGGTATATCGTAAAAATTTTAAAATTGACACCCTTTCCTTAATGGCTGCGAAGATATGAAGGGAGTATTCAATTGTTGGCCCTAAATGTAGCTTAAAATTGGTAAATGAACCCATAGACAACATACCTACCCGTCATATCGTAAACTTAAATATCTCGAACTCGAACGAACAACTGTAAGCTCTAAATCGGGTTCCAAGATAGTAGTAGTGGGGGTGAGAGATCGAAGTTCGACAAATAAGACTATCTAGGCATTTTTTTGCCAAAATCGGACTATTACCATCTCAAGTTCAACTTAACATGAAAAAATTTAAAAATTTTACAATTGTAACTTTTTAATTTTCAATATTTTGGTTTTGCAGATACACTACCTCCAGCATTAACATCGACGCCATATGACGAAAAAAACTACTTCACGTTTGGTACAAACACAACTCAAACTAAAGGTTTATATAGCAGTCCAATACCGCCAAACGAACGTGGAAAAGAATTAACATTCCAAGAAACTGGTAAACATAAGACGTTTATGTTTGCCGAATCGAATACGTTTATTCAATTGGATGGTGATATTATACAAACTTTTCAATTAAGGTAATTATTTGTTCTATGTAGCAATAATGTATCTAGATTCTGACATGTATATTGATACAGTATCTAGGAACGTATTTTCATCATAGAGATAATATAAATAGAGTAGGCAAGCCGAGTCAAAAGTTGTTCTGCAGATAGAAAGAGAATCATTAGCTAATAAGCTAATGAAAGAGACAAGAATACCTCATCGATTTTCTCTCTCTTTCTATTTGACGGGATGTTTCCACTTACGCGCGCGCCTATGACTTGTCTACTCTATATATATTATCTCTATGATTTACGTACATAATATCTGAATACTTTTTTAAAATATACGCGAAACTCTTTAAGATGGTAGCGCCGCGTGTCGATTAGACAATCTAAATCTAGAACCAATGTTTATAAATGTAACATATGCCTTTGTGGTTTTTTATAATATTTGATTACTTTGTAGCGATTTTAGTAAATTTTTGATACTTTCAATAATTTTGATATTTAGTTTTGTGACCAAAAGTATTAAATTGCAACCGTATACAAATTCGATTTTTTAGGTTAGTTAGTGAATATTAATAATTTAATAAATATACCTTTCATATGTTTACGAGTGGGTTTTTTAATTTTCAATTTCAATTGCCACGCTTTGTGTCTATTTTTTAAAGATTTACACCCCAACTTATTTTCAATTCATATTTTTTCTTTGTCTAGCTTTAGAAAATAATGAAACGAAATTTCTGGATTTCTTCTTTTATTGGATAAAGCACTGGACATGATCGAGACATTATTAAATTATAAAATTTGCCAAAAAAAACGCTTATATTATTAAATTTACGTACATGCCATGTAAATATATTTCTTATGTTGGTTTTTTTGTTAGTTACATCGTTTAACCACCAGAGGCGAAAGTTTCGCGTATTTTGTATCTAGATATTTTCAAAAGTGTCAAGTTGCGTATATTTTTTAAAGTATTTCAGACCGAATCGATTTTATTGTCTTAGCCGTTTGTTGAAATTTGATTTACATTATGAAATTTTTGAATATTGAATAAATAATTAATTATTATTTATTTTAGACTTTGCAGAGAAATATCTTTCGAATTTCGAACTAGACTTCCGCATGGACTTCTAGTCTATCATAATGTTAAAGTACCAAATGGTATTAAATTAGAACCATACGCTTTATATGTAATTGTACAAAAAGGACAACTAAAGGTTGTGCATGTATTTGGACGACATTTGACTGCCCTAACTGTGGGCCGAGGATTAAATCGTAATGAATGGCATTCCGTTACAGTTCGCATTGATGTTCACTTAGCCAAATTAATTGCTGTAGTCGATAATATTAAAGATGAAGTGAGCATAAAAGGATTACACGAGGAAAATAATTATGGTATATCAGAAAGTTTACCATCGGTTGTTCTTATTGGTGGTTTAAGTTCGGAAGAAAAACTGCATGGCGTCAAGTATATAATTGAATCATTTGTTGGATGTATACGAAATATGGTGTTAAGTGCTGGCAAAGCAGCTTCGGATTTAATAACAATTCAACCGTTAATTGCGACAAAACATGAAAATGTTAAAGAAGGATGCACAAACTTATGTTACACAGATAAAAATTTATGTTTTGTGGGATCTCATTGTATAAATCATTATTACACTTACACATGTGATTGTTTTGGAACACATTATGAGGGCGAGCAATGTGATATTTATAGTAAGTGTTTTACAGTATGGAGGCAGGTGTTTCTTAGGCTGTATTCTTTTTGGGTGCTTACGCGCTCTCAGCGCCATCAAGCGTTTTTAGTGTTCAACATGCAAGCTGTGAATACTGGCAAAGCGCTTGAATGGTTGAGTTCAACGATAGATCCAACGCTCACAGACGCTTTAGTCAGATAGGTCAGCAAAAGCGTGAGAGTCTTCAGTATTCTCAAAACGAATACTGTATAAGCGTTTGTTTATTTATATGCCATGTGCATCGGAAGTTTTTTGAATGTATTCCACATAGAGATAGATAATATACTAGAGGTGTAAAGTCGCCCGAATTTCTGCTAAAAAACCAAAGACAGATTCAATTCATGCTCTCTCTCTCTCCTGTACCATTGCGCAGACGCGAGTGATATTTAAATTTCATATAAAGAATACAACAGCTAGGGTTATGTTATTATATATATATGCATAGAGATATTAATACTGGTAAATTTTTACGCTCTCTTTCTAACTTCGAACAAATGCCACTTATCATCTCTTACACGGGTTATGTTATTTAAATATATTATATATGCATGGAGATAATAATACTGGTGAATTTTTACGCTCTCTTTCTAACTTCAAACAAATGACACTTATTGCGTTCACATCTCTTTACACCTCTAAAAGTTTATTATCTCTATTGTATTCCATGGCATTTATTAATTTTTTGAATGGTTAACAATTTTTTTTCTGTATAAACAAAAAACCCTCATTTCACACAAAATCTTATTAGAAAAAAACCTTCACGACGGAAATACTTTTTCAAATTGTCAGTTTAGGGGATCTATTGCTTTTCAAGCAATAGAAAAACAGCTAAACTGTTTTCATCATAGAGATACGTATATATTATCTTTATGGTTTTCATCCGCCATATTGAATATTGATGCCAACTGACGCTCAAACATACTTATAATGCCTAAAACGAACGGTTTTTTATGGGTTTTTTCAAGAGTTGATTAAGCGTTCATAAGCCAACACGAACGCTAATAATTGGCGCTTATAAGCGTAAGCACTGAAAGCGTAGAAGCACCCAAAACGAATATATACTTAATTTATATAACTGCCAGGCTCTGATTCACAAGGTTGTGGATGAGTCATCAGCTTTTCAGCAAATTGATTATATTTTAAAAATAGAAATATATAAAAGCCCAAAATAAAAATAATGGTAATTGATAGCTAGTGTACTCAGTTAACTATTAACTCTCAAAGTTATATTTTCATTTTTATAACAGGTTTTATTTCGTATTTTAGTAGTTCTTTAATTTATTTTACATTCCTCATCTCTTCTGAAAATCTAAAATATCTGAAAATAGCTTAATCAAAAGCGTAGTGACCCAAATATAATTGCTATCTTCCTGCTTTGAAGTCTGTTGAAAAATTTATGAATGAAATTTATTTGTTTCTTAGCTGCCACAGTATTAACACTTCGTGGATCATCTTACGTCTCGTATCGTGTATACGATTGGAAAGACCGTGTACATTCAGCCAATAATCGAATATCAATGTTATTTAAAACACGTTTCGATGATTCAGCCCTGTTTTATGCAAGCGGTGAAATTGACGGTATTCATCATTATATTGCCGCATCAATCAAAAATCATATTATCCGTTTAGAGTTTGATTTTGGCGAAGGCGTCATAAAATCAGAGTTAGGAACACATGTTACTATAAACGATTGGAATAACTTAACAATTGTTCACGATCATAAAACATTACGTATTTCATTAAATAAACAAGTGAAACTATTAGATATTCCTGGTAATATGAATCATTTATATATCGATCCAGAAATTTATATTGGCGGTGGACCTGAGTTACAAAGTAAGAAAGGTCTGTTGTCGCAGAATAATTTTGTTGGTGGTTTAAAATATGTATTTTTTAATGATATCTCGATTATATACGAATTGAAAAAACAAAATCCTAAAGTTCATTACATTGGAGTACTGGAACCCGAATTGGAAGATATCAATGTCGATGTAATTCCAATAACATATCCATTTGCAAGTTCTCATATTTGGTGGCCAAATAATCAAACAGACTCGTTAAGTTTGACATTCGATTTCAAAAGTAGTCGCAGTTTAGCTGTGTTAGCCTCAAGTGATGTGACGACTGAAAGTGGATTAGGATATTGGGAAATACGTGCAGTAAATGATGAAATTCGTTTTGAGTTAGTACCAGATGCTGGAAAAAATATAACACATTTAACTAGTGTTAAATATGAACCGGATCCATCTTCGTGGCATATTGTTGAAGTGAGTTATGCCGCTGGGGAACTTAAATTGACCGTAGATTTTCGAACAATTCGTGCGCAGTTATTTGGTCTGAAATTTCAATTAGGCGATAAGGTTATAGTGGGAAGTGGACTTCGAGGAAATGCACCAGCTGGTTTGATTGGATGTATGAGGAAAGTCACTGTCAATGGTGCATTTTTGGAGCCTAGATATGTTGTACAAACTGAACGATTAGTTGGCGAAGTGGCACTGGACGATTGTCGTTTTATTGATCCTTGTCATCGGCCAAATACATGTGAGCATGGTGGTAAATGTTCTGTTAAAGAAGATCACTTAACATGTGATTGTAAAGGTACTGGATATATCGGTAAAAATTGTCATTTTGCTGAGTTTCGTAAAACTTGCGAAGAACTAGCTCTATTAGGATACACAAAACCTGATGTATACCTAATTGATATTGATGGAAATGGTCGATTTCCTCCAGCACATGTCCGGTGTGAATTTCAAAGCTTAGAAGATTCAACCAAAACTATTGTTGAACATAATTTACCGAGTCAAGTGGATGTTCGATCTGCCGGTGAAGATGATTTCAGTTTTAACATTAAGTATCGAGAATTCACCGCGGAAATGTTGCAAGAATTGATTTCGCATTCATTATATTGTAGTCAATATATTAAATACGATTGTTATAAAGCACCATTAGAATTGCATTCAGCAACGTGGTTCATTAGCTCTTTCAATAACTATACTGTCGATCAAATTGGTGACTCCAAACGGGGTACTTGTCCATGTGCTGTCAATAAAACATGTGAGAATCCTTCCGAGTGGTGTAATTGTGATATAACTGAAGGAAAATGGAACTCAGATGAAGGTTACTATTCGTCTCAACGAAGTTTAGGGATTACGCAAATGATATTCTTACAACAATCTAACTTGGAGGAAGATGCTCAAGGACGCATAACGCTTGGACCCTTAGAATGTGTAGAAACTAGTAAGTAATATTATTTATATTAAACGTCACTTTTTTTTTCTTTTTTAAGCATTTTATTCATTTTTATTTAGACACCCAGAAATACGTGGTTACTTTTACCACAAGTCAATCATACATTGAAGTTCCTGGCTGGAGAAAAGGTGACTTGGCATTCTCATTTCGAACAACTGGTGAAAAGGCTATTTTACTGTATCAACCACCAATTAGACCAAACTATCCAAGTTTTATGGTTGCATTAACCAGCGATTATCAGCTGATGTTCAACTTTACCTTAAACACAGGAACATCACGTGGATTGGTTATTAAATCTGGCAGGAAACTAAACGAAGGCGAATGGCATAAATTATGGATTGATTATAACCAATATCACGTACGATTTATGATCAATACAGATTACGAAATGGTAGATTTAAGACCAGAAGAAGAATTTGGTCCATTTGAAGGAAGTATGTTTATTGGTGGTGCTCCATCGTAAGTATTACTGATTAAACGGTAAAACTTTTTGCATTGTCAAAATAATAAATAATACTTTTTGTTTTTTAGTGATTTATTAAAAAAATCATCTGTAACTCAAGGTTTAATTGGATGTTTTCGTGGTCTTGTTGTGAATGGAGAAATTTTGGACATATACAGCTATATGAGTGTACATTTAAGTGAAATTATAAAAGATTGCAAACCAAGTTGTGTACCAAATCCATGTAAAAATGGTGCAAGATGTAAAGAGTTGTGGAGTACTTTTCAATGTGTATGTGAAAATCCATGGGCACATTTAGGACCACATTGTGAAACAAGTTAGTACTTTTTGAAATATCTATCTATAGTGTAAGTCGGTAAAAAACTTCAGCTTCAGCTACAGCCAAAACTTGGATTAAATTTGTTTAATCCAAGTAAATAAGTTACCTGCCGAAACCTGAGAAAAACTCAGATATTAAATTTTTGTATGTATCAAAGCCCTGTAGTTTATAAGCAATCTTTTCCCATTTTTATTCTCCTCCTCACAAATCTGCACTTACCGAGGGCTTATTGTAAGTTGGCGTAACTTGTTCTTCCTAAAGTTGACACGAGCTTGAGAACTTCGTCGGTTGAGTTACCGACAATAATTTTAGCCACTCCTATACTGCTCCTCCAGAGTAGCTTTTCTTCTTAGTGTAACATGATCAAGGTCGCGAGTTGTTTCATCAAAGTCATTCGGATTTAAAAATGCAACTTTCCTCAACGAAGCAGGAAACAGATCTGCTGCCCACTCATTTCAGGTAGTAGCCCCAAAAAATGTATACTCGCAACCTCTAAAATGATGGCGATTTCATTAAACCTCTGACTAGCCAGTCCGATTTCATTATACTGCCGAAATTCTGAATGGATTACATATACTTAACAAATTTTATAAGCATCAATCAGGGTTTCCTAAAACACCATTTTAAAGAATATACAAACCCATTTTTGACACCCAGTGTATTGTGGAACCTTAGGGTGTATCCAATTTGGGCGCTTACACGCATTCAGCGCCATCAAGCATTGTTTTTAGTGTTCATCTTGACGCTGGGTATGCTGACAAAGCGCGCTAATGGTTGAGTTCCACGATATACACCACGCTCACAGACGCTTCCTCTATCGAGGTAGGGCAACAAAATCATGAACGCATCATCGTGCTAGCTCCAAATCAACCACTGTATAAGCGTTTGTATATGTAACTGTCATGTACACCGGGTTTTTAGTGTATTCCATTGCATTTTTTAATTTTATGAGTGTTTTAAATCATGTATAAACAAAAGAAAATCGTTTCATACAAAATCTTAAGAAAAAAATCTACATTTCCGACATACTTTTTCAAATTGTCAGTTTAGAGCATTTTGGTTTGAATTTAGGACCTTTTGATGTCAGTCATACAAATATTCTATTGCTTGAAAAACAGCCTAACTATTTTCATCTGACATTTTGAATATTGATGTCAACTGACGTTTACACGTACTTATAATGCCTAAAACGAACGGCATTTTCGAGAGTAACGTAAGCATCCATAAGCCAAAACGAACGCCAACAAATTGTGCTTATAACGCTGAAATCGTATAAGTGCCCAAAACGAATACACCCTTAGTCGTTACTGCTACAATAATGTATTTTTGATTTCAGATATAAATATAAATGCTTTAACATTTATATCTCCAGAAGCATACTTAAAAAATAACTATTTAACAAATCAAACCAGTGATGATAAAACATTATTTAAAAGTATATTATACGAACGTATATTAATTAATTTACGCACATATGATAATACATCATTGGTGCTCTATGCAAATGACCATATTAATAATTTTGTTCATATTTATATCAATAATGGTACTGAACTAATATACCTATTTAATTATGGTAATGAAATTAAAAATATAACAATTGATTATCCAAAATTGAATAGTGGTGAAACTGTTCAAATTGCAATTATACGTAATGAAAATTCTACGATTTTACATGTCAACACATATAATCGGACAATACAATTTGGGATATTGTTATTGGATGAATATTCAAATAAACCATGGATTAATCATGAAAAAGGTAAGATTTTACGCATATAATATATTTCTTCTATTTTCCATAACATAAAGTAAATTGAATGTTTATAAACATTATTACAAACAATAGCTACATAATATTTTAATTTGTGTAATTAAGATTGTTCGAAATTCATACTTCCCATGATTTTTTCGAGTTCTGAAATTGCTTGTGGTTCCTCTGTCATCATTTCTGCCAATTTCCTTTGCAAGCGTGGATTGAGTAATTCCTCTAATTTGACCCCAAAATCTTCGTGCTTGAAACGGTGATACCATTCGTGGCACTTACTTTCACTAACAGCATTGTCACCAAAGGATTTTAAGAGCATTTGATGAGCCTCAACCGGAGATACCTTCATTTTGTACAGGACAATTAAAAGTTCCATCAAAAGTTGATCAGTTAGCTTTTCATAAACATACGACATTTTATATCGCGAATAACAATACGATGGATAGACAAATCGTATAATATTTTTATGTTGACAGATGGTCAAGTTGTCAGAAGTGTTCACTTAAAAGTAGCGCTTCCTTACGGAAAAAGCGCACACTAATAAAAAAAAACCGCCCAATGTTTAAAATTTAAATAAATATATGTTATTTCCGTTTTTTTGCAAAATGTATATATTTTATGTATATATAAATATATTGATTTTTTCGTTCTTGACTGTTAATAATATAAAATTTTTTGTTTGTTTGGGATCTTGAGGTTCAGTCAATAAATACGCAATTATATTTTGGCAACGTTTCGAGACTTTATTGTTCTCATATTCATGCCCTACAGTGAAAAAACAGGTTTTTGTTACAAATATATCAGAAAACGAATTTACGTTAATATGACTAGTTAAACATTAATTCAATATTCAAAGATTGAAATTTAAATTATCAGTGACTAAAATTGTACTTACAAGTTTATGAAGTCTATCTATGGAAATTATCACTTAAAAAACTAGAACTATTGACTACACTTATCAAATACATGTAATTGCGTATTTATTGACTGAACCTCAAGATCCCAAACAAACAAAAAATTTTATATAAATAAATATATATATATATATATATATATATATATATATATATATATATATATATATATATATATTTATATATATATATATAGTGTGTCATTTCAAAAGTATCCACTCTTAATAACTCTTGATCTGATGTGATTATTGTTTTGAGTGAAAACACGTCGATTTAGATATCGAGGGGGAAGTTCAAAAATGGTACCTAGAGAATTTTAGGTTTCATCCCTTCGCCCCCAGCCACAGTTGGCGCCAGTTTCGCGGGTGAATTGTCTTCATTCTTGCGTAATTCTGACCCCAGAGAAAAAAGTCGATAGGTGTTAAGTCTGGGGATCCTGCAGGCCATTCTCTAGCACCCCTCCTGCCAATCCATTTTCCAGCAAATCTTTGGTCCAGCCAATTTCGAATAGGTACAGCGTAATGTGGAAGATATCCATTTTGTTGGATATGCAAGTTTTCCTCACTTTCCTCCTGTATGTGTTTTTGAATTATCGTCAATTTAGTATTAAAATAATTTTTGACACATTTTAGAAGTACTAGCACCTCCAAGACCTCCAGCACCACCCACCGATTACTTCCAATTAAACTTAGGAGGATACGACCAACATACTCTGTTAAAAATGGCCGCAGCACCAGAAAATTTCCCCGGATACGTTGGTTGTATACGTGGTTTTCAAATTGGCGAGACACTAATCGATTTGCCCACGAAAGCAGTTGAAAATGTACAAATTGACACAAAAGGTGTAATCGCACATTGTCAGATGAAATGTGATGCAACTCCCTGTAAACATCAAGGAATTTGTGTGGAAGATTTTCGCCGACAAGAGCACACTTGTTTGTGTGAACATACAAGTTATTATGGAGAATTTTGTGACGAAGAAAAAGGCGCTGATTTCAATGGTGAATCAATGTTACAACGGAAATTTGTATTAAAGGGCGAAGTACATGAAGTAAAAGTTCAATTAGCATTTTCCAGTAATGATTTACGAAAACGATACACGGTGTTATTGTTACTTCAAACCGAAAATATGTAAGTGAAGTTAATGCTAGAATTTAATTTTCGTTTAGAATATAATGCAGAGGTCCAGGGTTCGATTCCTGGTGGATGAGTTAATTTTTGGAGTTTACTCCTTAAGAATCGATTTTAATTTAAAGTCCCCGGTACGACAATTTGATGGGTAGTGAAATCAAGTGTTAAAAAATGCGTTATGTTTTTTTTACAAGCTAACTCTTAATACGCTATGACATTCAATTTGAATTTATGATGTTTTACATATCTTTTCAGATTGATTTTACATTCTAAATTTTCCTTTTTCGTAGGTCATAAATTTATTTTAAGAAAAATAATAATAAAAAAAAAAAAAAAAAAGAAAAAAAAAATAAAAAAAAAATAAATTAATAAAAATTTAAATAATATTTTGAATTGTATATTAAATGTTAGCTTCTAAAAAAATATATATAATTATTTTAAAATTTTGTTGATTGTCATTTCCACAGAAACTATACTTCTAAAAAATAACTATAAAATTATTTATTAAAATTTTGTTTCAATTTTGAAATGTCAATTTTGATTGTCTTTTCCATAGAAACTATAAACTATACTGGCACACTATAAATCGTTATATATAAGTTAGAAATATGCAAATTTGTATTTTGGCTATTAATAAATTTAAATTTTTATTAATGAATTAATGTTGGCGCCATCCAAGCAGAATATTT